>CM061560.1:26123767-26762403 GCA_030864225.1 Capsicum baccatum var. pendulum
ACTATCATCCCCTTTGGATGCCCAACCGGTCTCCGATACGATAACCGGCATTTTCTTGTACCCTACTTTCTCTAATGCTACATAGGTTGCATCAACCATTGCATCAAACATGTTGTCATAATGCAAGTTAGTTTTTGGATCAACAATTCCTTTATTTGGTTGGAATAGTGCATAGTTTATGTCAATGTGTGAAGGGTCAAATTTATAGGCCAAAAATGGATATGCATTTATGTAAAAAGGTGAACCAACTCTATTGAAAAAATGCAATAGTGGTCCTAAATAGGGCATCATACTCTCTTTAAATGTCCCATTTGAAGGGGGATAAGTGCTACTAAAAATTGCCTCGGAATGCGGGGTCGAAACCTCGATCGTATCACTCAAACGCAACCTCCTCAGCGCACGGTATACACTTTTAACCGCGGGCACTAATGCTTCCGATATTGCTATGTCTCCACCTAGTATCTCATTTCCAACCGCGATACCGCTAATTGAGGTATCGGGGAGGAATGGTTGTAGGTTGAGTTTTATCCATTCGAGAGCTATTGATCCATTTCGGCTAGCGTCTATTAGTAATTCATTGGGAAGACAAACTGAGATTTCGATCCCAGAACCACTAAAGGCTCTTAGAACTCTGTGATCCGCGTCGTAGATTCTGATGTTCTTGATCTTGTTTGACCTAAGAAGTTTTAAGACATCTTCAGGTGATGGAATGTTGTCTGAAATTTTTCCATAATTTACCCCATATGTGCCTGTAAATGCATGTACTACTATTGAACCTGCCCAATAGCAAAAAGAAAGAAATTAAAAGGGGAAAATGGTTAAAAAGAACATCTACCATACGAAATATCTTATTTTATCATTGGATCATTCATGTCATTATCATTAACAATTTGTCTCGTATTTACCGTTGACCTTAAGGGTAATTTGAACCTTTTCCCGGAGGTATTATGACATGTGGAATCCATCCGGTATATACTACAACTCCATTAAAGTCAATGGAAAATATGAAATGATTTGTTGATTGGTACTAAGGGTATGAATGAATCAAAAGTATAATTGATGTATTAAAAATTACTTCCATTTACAAAGAAAATTATTGCAAACCTTAACAGTTTTCAGAACAGACTAAACTGAAATGCTAAGGCATCAAACTATGAAGATAAACCTTTAATTTACATTTCTTGATTCATGATATATCATCAAGAGAAAAAACAAAAACAGTTTGGTGCACAAAGCATCCCGTTAAGCAAAATTTGCAGAAGAGTCGCATCTCAAGGGGCCAATGTGATGTAGACAATATAAGTATTAGTGACTGTTTTTACGGCTCAAACGATTAAGCTAGTTAAAGAACTAATTAAAAACATACCATTAAAGAGGAGAATGAACAGTAGGCAGATGAATGATGAGTTGGCCATAATCTTGAAAGGATTATTAATATAATAAATGCTTAATATAATGGCTAATATTATTTTCTTATTTGCTAGGTTTGTAATATTGTTATTACTAGTAACATAGAAATGGCAGCAATATACAAAAAACCAAACAAAGATTCCAAACCTTAGTTTAAAGATGAATGGCATTAACAAGGCAAGTTATGGTTTCTTTGGAATATACAAAAAAAAAACATGATTGGTTCTTTCTAAGGTATTAGAATTTATTCTTACCTTTTGCATTCAGACTTTTCTTATACCTGGGGTGGGGCCCTTTTTTTCAGACTTTTCTTATACCTGGGGTGGGGCCCTTTTTTCTTTTTCTTAGTTTGGTTACAATTCGTCCTAAGATAGTGGTTCTTCTCAAACACAACAACTAAGCCAAGGCCAATCTCATGGAGAGTTCGATCCTGGCTAGGATGAATGCTGGCGGCATGCTTAAACATGCAAGTCAAACGGGAAATTCTAGTGGCGAACAAGTGAGTAACTCGTAAGAACCTGTCCTTAGGAGGGAAACAACAGCTGGAAACGATTGCTAATACCCTGTAGGTTAAGGAGCAAAAGGAGGAACCCACCTGAGGAGGGGCTCGCGTCTACTTAGCTAGTTGGCGATGCAATAGCTTACCAACGCATTGATCAATTGCTGGTCCGAGAGGATGATCAGCCGGACTGGTTAGGTACCCGCTTTGAGATCTGAGTAATCTGAATTCGCATCGGAAAGTCTAACAGTGCCTACAAAGGATATCTCATTTCAAAGTGTCTCTCTATTTTAACTGCTAGATCAAAGAAAAAACAAATTCAAAAAGAAAATAGGAAAACTAACAAATGAGGCAAATGCCAATACATGCCATACTGATCACTACTTATAGTGAATATTGTGGTACAGAATAGTCATAAACTTGAGCACACATTAATTTCACAACTTGAACAAAAAAAATGTGTTTATACACTGTTTTTCTTGAGGTTGGTAAAAAGAGGGTTGCTTGGTGCATGAAGCATCCCGCATTCATGTAAGGCGCGAGGGAAGACAGAACACCAAGGAGGTGTAATGTTGGCAGCCTACCCAAACGCACGCATTGGTGACTGATTCCGCAGCTCATATCCATGACCTATAACAACTTTACCGTTGTTTCAAGGCTCCACTTCCTTTTCTTGGGGTAAATATTGCACTAAAATGCTAAGATTTCACAAAACAGATTTGATGGATGAAGGATGACGCTCTTATAGCACAATGAGTTTTCTGTGCACATGACCTCCTGCAGAACCTCCTTCGTGATCGTGATGGTGAAAAAGAAGGGTCAAAATACCAACCAAACTTAGCACTGAACCGACGAGGAGTTTGTCATAGCGTTCCACCCAGTGAAACTTGAGTTGACTTGCACCGTAAAATGATAGAGCCACCAGTGAGGTCATCACAGTTATGGTGCTGCAAGTAAAGTAGAGTATCAATTCATGTTAAGCATCTGGAAATATTGGATGAATCGAAAGAAGTCCAGCACTGAGATGGTAGTTGGCAAATCTAATGAGAGTTATATGGGGCTTTAGACAATGGAGGGAGCTACATAGAAAAAATCTCGTCTTCATAGAACACTTCAGATATAAGAAGTCCAACTACCACGGATGAGTTTTCATTGTAAGAAAGTTTACTACAGCAGCCTGGAACGAAGTAGCTCCATATCTAAAATTCTAACAGAGGTACTTTTAGAAAGTTAACCAACTCTAGCAGCAGAACGGCAAAGAAGGATTTTTCGGTTGGATGAAGGATGAAGGAGAAAACTTAAAGCAATAGCACCCCCGTAAATCAAGAGAAGCACAGCTCCTCGAGTATGAACAAGATACAGTCACCACTTCCCATAGTCCAGGACATCGAGTACCAGTTGATGATGTGCATTAAAATAAGTTTCTATAGCCAAAACAATACGGACATAGTGACACCAGTAAAATGCATAAGCCACAGGAATTAAAATGGATCAGAGGTATCTCCAAAACTTGATAATCTTATTTCAAGAAAGTAAATGATTCACTCCATAAATGCCCTTAAAATTTATAAGTAGTTGGGTGTTCTTTTTTTTTTTTCTCCTCGTTGTAAGGAGAAAAAGATAAATATCTTCTTTAAATTCTTGATAGAGGTAAAGCCCGACGTTCGAGCGAAACAAGGCCACCGCCATCTAAACCTACTACTTCCTCCCACCCCCTTGTTCCACATTCGTTTCTCAAATAACATCAAGTTGTATTGCTTCTATTCCTTTTCTCAAGAATAGGTTATGTTTTCCCAAAAGAAAAGGCAACAAAAAGAGTAAGTAATCCACTTAAATACAAAGCAAAGTGAAATTTAGAAACAAAAGTACCTGAATAACAGAACTATGATGGCAAGCAACATCATAGAGGATGAGTTTCCAACAGCAAGAAACACGGGGAGAGTGGTTGCACAAGGAGACAACGCAGGAACAAGGACAAGCCCTGCTACGGCCATTTTCTCCATGGGTTGACTGTGTGAGTGGCTGTGACCACCCTTTCCGCAAAGAAACAGGATGATATAACTACCACCAAGGACTATAAGCAAAAGGGAAGCCAGTTTGTGCACTGTTTCCTCGCCAGCAATTGTGTTTGTTATGGTTATCGCTGTTATGCCAAGAATCGATGTGGATATTACATGTAATACTGCTCCAAATGCAGCTGTCACAAGAGCAGTCAGATTAGTATCACATGCAGGAATTTAAAGCCAGGCACTTTAACCGAATTTTAGCGCTTTTGAGGTACTCACTCCATTTGCAAAGAGTACCGAATTTAGTGTGTAATTGACTAATATTATGTTGATTTCAGATTACAACACTTTTTTCTTTTTTGGGAAAACTTATACAATAGGAAGCGCGTGAAGTGGTACCAACACGAATTTCAGAAATTACAATTTCAAGAAAATATTTGAGAAAATTGTGTCCAAAGATGACATTGCTTGACTTTCAGAATACTAACTAGGTCAAATAATTAAACAGTTAGGACGAAAGGACCAAGGAACATAAAACTCTTGAATTACTTCAAATGCTTCAGTATTAGCAAAGAATGCACTTTGGGTGGAGAGATTTATCTCCACAAATTCAATCATTTTAAATAAAATAAGAAAATTATCTAACACTATCCTCACAGCTGAACCTAGACTTATGTGTTATTAAGAAACCATATTAGCATATGAATTATGACTTTAGGAGAAAACTAATGGCTCCCTGAAAGAGTTCAGACAAAAAAGTGCATGTTAAGTAATACTTCAGAAGCATTAAGTTTTAGAAGCAAACTTTTAGCAGTCAAGTCATGCATGTTTCTCTGAGGTGCACCAAGTGATGCTTAGTACATATTTTTATAATGATGCTTAGAAAGTTTTCTTAAAATTAGGTACTGCCGTTGCTATGAGTAGCTGAATCAGAAGTACTTGGTATAAACTCCAAATTCTAACCAGACTTCTATCATTAAACTGTCTATTCTTGTTCAACTGTATTTATCTGAGTGTCCACGAAGATATAGCCCAGATTAATAGGGCAAAAGGTTGACCTATACACAGATCTCTAAATCAGATAGAGCTCAAATCTATGAATATGTATACTATTTGGTGGTTAAATGAGAAAGGACAATATTGATTATTGACAAAGATTTTGTGAATCTTAAGACATGAATATGTTTGTCCACATAATGTTTTAAACCTAAGAAGCAGCTTATTACACTTGAAAATAAAGCAAGAACTGAAGTTATGATTCACAAGAAATTATGAATACCAGAAAACAACACAAGAAAAACTTCCAATCTGATCAAGAAAAGTTGCAGCACACCAGCTCAAAAACAACATAATATTGGAGAAAATTTTTACAACCGATTCCTAGTTTGAAGTTATATAACGTAAATTATGGTTTGCATCAAAAACTAAATCAGTTCTACATTCCTTGATTGAAGTTACATACATATTTTAATATGAAAAAGGGAATGAATGTAAGCAAAATTTGGACCATTTTACAATTTGTGCGTCATCCTAGCACATGGTCATGCTAATCTTCCCTGATTGAAGATATGTTTAGTTTGCAACAAGTAGCCTTTATATATTGACTACCTTCGCCTTTATAGTAGAAAGGAAGGTTTTGTAAAAGAGAGAAATTTAAGTGAAGATAATAGGGAACAAACATGGAGTATCAAATTCCTCCCAAAAATAGAAAACAGGATAGGATAATTGAGTAATGCTCACCCTATCGGCCCATTGATATGTCTTCAGAGAAAGACCTATTAATTTAATAATGGGAAAAATCATCTGATTTCTCGTATGCAATGACCATAAAGTCTAATAACAAGTATACAGCCAAAAATCTCATTTAATGGAAGTCACATCATAGGAAGGCTGAAGCTCTATTTGAATGTCCTCTTTTATCTTTTTGATAAGTCTATCAAACTCTCTTGATTCTTATGCACATCCAAGCCTTAGAAAAGGACGCCAATTAAACCTCAAGTGCTCCTCCTCCTTTCTCATGAAGGCGCTAGAAAGTCCATATTTTTTACAACACTGGTATCCGAGTCAGCTTGTACAGACATCAACTATTCCAGCGAATACAGGTTACCTCCACCAACACAACACAGGATAAGCCTATCCACCAAGGTTTAGACATATGTTAAAAATGACATAACGTTTTTTGTCTCTGTTGGGGTGTGAACTCTAATCTCCCGAGAAATTTACCCACTCTATTGATCCCCAACCCACACCCTTGAATGCTACTGGAAAGTGCATATTTTGAAGAGCGGACTTCCTATATTTAAATATCAACTTTAGCGAATAGAAGGTCTGTTCTCCATTACCAAGCGTTATGTTAAGTTTTCTCTCATCAACAATCTGCTCAAGTCACTAAGTTTTTTGCATCATGTGGAAAAAATACTAACAACATATCTGAAAATTCAGCTATATTGGAAAGTCGCTCTTCTACCTATGGCAAGAGGTCATATCTCCAGAATATGTGGAAAATAATACGGATAGAACATGCTTTTCTATCCCTATCTTCGGCTAAATATTTGGCTTTTAGTATTTGATATCTCCACATAATAGTACTCATTTTATGATAATCGCATACCTTGGTCTCTTTAAGTACCGGGTGAGTTGCATTTCATTTTTCTTGTGATAGCTTATCACTTATCAGTAAGAGCCAAATCCTCTCCCTATAAAAGTCCTGATTTTCTTTTCTTGGAAACTGCATATATTGGATACTAGGTTGCTTCTGAATAATTCAGTAAGTTAAATAATTTAGAACATACCAGTGTGCTTCAAAGAGGATAACAAAAAATGGAAAGAGACAAGACTTTTTTTTATCTAGCTCAGAAGGAATCATCCCTACAAAAGCTCAGGTCTAATCCTTTAGTTATATAAAATCAGCTAAGGGGCTTAAATTCAGTTTCCCGTCTGAAGTTCAAGTTTTTGTCGTATGAATCCAAATAAATGAGAATCTAGATTGCCATTTATCTTTTGAAATCCCACAATGAGGCTCAGGCAAACTATAAACCACCAAATTAATCATCAGAAGACAGTAACAAAAGTAGCTAACACAACTTATCCATATAAAAGTCGAGGAGCAAATTCTTCTAGCTTGATTGCACAAAAGTTCCACGCTATCACGGAAGTAAGTGCAAAATGCTGAAAAATGATTTCATCTGTATCTACATTTTGTGCTTATGCAGTCCTATAAACAAATCCTCCAAAAAAGAAACTAAGCAAGCAATAGAATGTCCATTGCAGTATATTCTGCTTTTCAGTCATAGTCGGAGTTTTCGGAAATACTTAGTAGGTCAAAATCATAGGAAGAGAGGGAAGAACAAGGAAGAAGATCCCCATTCAATTCACTGGTCAAACTTGGAGGAAAAATAGGCCTATTTCTAGTTAGTAATCCCTTTCACATCATTTTTTTTTTTGGGTAATAAACTGTAAAATATTACCATAACCAACAAAAGAACTATAAACCCAAAGAGCGCACAAATAATCCAGCCCCTTTCAATGAAGTTGCTGGTCTATTGTGCCTCAAAACAAACAAACTATACATTGCATCCTATCTATCCTTTGAATTAACTGCCTACAACTATAAGCTCTTTTTGTACATTTTTGATTCCCTAATCTTCCTGAACTTCCTTTTTAATCAGCTGCATAACTACTACTGCTTGATGCATCAAATTCTGGAATTGCTTCCAGTTCCTGGCCTTCCAGGTGTGATAGATCAGTGCTCAGTAAGCTAAAACTGCGCTAGTTACCAAAAAATATAAAAATAAGCAAGCAATAGAATACCCATTGCAGCATTCGAGAACCCATCAAATTCACCCATAAAAATAAAAAATTTATCAATTTCTTCTTCATTTCACCACCAAATCCCAGTTACCCAAGTCACATACCATCAAGAT
The DNA here is from genome assembly GCA_030864225.1 of Capsicum baccatum var. pendulum. NCBI lineage: Eukaryota > Viridiplantae > Streptophyta > Magnoliopsida > Solanales > Solanaceae > Capsicum > Capsicum baccatum. The sequence continues at coordinate 26,131,606 of CM061560.1, forward strand.
GTACAACAAAATCATATAAAATACACAAGAAAACAAGAGATTAGGCAGGTAGAGTACAAACTGACAAAAAGAGAACGAGAAAGAGTCCATTTTGAGCAATACTAAGACTACTACTATGAATAAACAGGAAACTACAACAGCAATACTATAACTGCTAACATGAAAGGACAACAAGACAACAGACTATACTACCTACTAACTTTCTACCCTAATCCATTTCTTCCACACCCTGCTATCTAAGGTCATGTCCCAGTAAGCTAAAACTACACCAATAAAAAAAAAAAACTAATCAAGCAATAGAACTCCTATAAGGGGTTGTTCGGAGGGTAAGCATACTCCGCTTTCAACTCTGAAGTTGTGAGTTTGAGCCACCAAGGGAGAAAATACCCATTGCAGCATCAAGACTTAAGAATCCGTCAAATTCACCCTCCTATCTAAGATATGTCCTCGTAAGCTAAAACTACACCAATAAAAAAAAAATAAAAAATGAGCAAGCAATAAAACTCCCACAGGGGTTGTTTGGATGGTAAGCACACTCCGCTTTCAACTCTGAAGTTGTGAGTTTGAGCCACCAAGGGAGCAAAAAGGTGGGACCCATTGCAGCATCAAGACTTGAGAATCCATCAAATTCACCCTCCTATCTAAGATAATGTCCTCAGTAAGCTAAAACTGCGCTAGTTACAAAAAAAAAAAAAAAAAAACTAAGCAAGCAGCATTCAAGAATCAATCAAATTCACCCATAAAAATCAAAACTTTATCAATTTTTCCTTCATTGCACCGTCAAATTCCAATTACCCAAATCACATACCATCAAGATGTACAACAAAACCATACTGTATAAGCACACTACCATAGGGGTTGTTCGGATGGTAAGCACACTCCACGTTCAACTCTAAAGTTGCGAGTTTGAGCCACCAAGGAAGCGAAAAGGTGGGACCCTCCAAGGGAGGGGTAAAAAAACACCCATTGCAGCATCAAGACTTATGAATCTATCAAATTTACCCTCCTATCTAAGATAATGTCCACAGTAAGCTAAAAAAGGAAACTAAGCAAGCAATAGAACACCCATTGCAGCATTCAAGAATCCATCAAAATCACACACAAAAATCAAAACTTCATCACTTTCTTCTTCATTTGACCATCAAATTCCAGTTACCCAAATCACATACCATCAAGATGTACAACAAAACCATATAAAAAAAAAACACGAGAGATAGTTAAGGGTAGAGTACTAACTGACAAGAAGTGTACGAGAAAGAGTCCATTTTTGAGCACGACCAACAATGGAAAAAGGCAACCAATGTGTAGGAATGAAAGAATGTAAGAGTGACACTGTAGCAATTCCTCCAATTGTCGAAAGATCTTCTGCTGTAAACACACTTTCCATTTGCAAAAAAAAAAAAAAAAAAAAAAAAAAACAATACCCCAACTCTAAATCTTGGATTATTGTTCAAGATCCACTCACCTTTCTTCTACATTTCTTGAGTTTTTCTTTTTGGATCAACCGTCTTTTTCTTTAGTCCAAATTGTGCAGTGAGGTTCCTCTCCTTTTTTACTAGTTTCTATTTTAGGGTGTGTTTGGTAAGAAATGGAAAATGTGGAAAACAAAGTTAGATTTCATACTTATTTTTTTTTTAGTCTTTGGTAAGTATAAGAAAATGTCATCTAATTTAATTACTTAATCATAATAAAAAATATTAATATAGTATATACATTGGATGCACGAATGTTTTTATGTGGGTCTTGGGTGGTGGCAATGGTGGGATAATCCATGGGTAGGGGTTGGAGCAATGGTGGACCCAAGATTTAGGAGTCATGAGTGCACAGAAGATTTGAACACACATATTAACGTCCAAAAATTTAAGATTTTGTGAAAACTAAAACACTCAACTATCTTCTTGGCTTATTGAGTGTTTTTCTAAATCTTATACTAAATTTTATATATTTTTTTATATAATTATATTTAATCTGTGTCGAATTTAATAAATATCAGAACATCAAAAGTTTGACTATAGGTCCGCCCCTGGGTTGGAGGCGTTGGATGAATGGACAATAAACTTAGAATGTCACTTATAGAACTTCTTTTTTCTTGCTTACATTAAGGAAGTTATTTTTCCTCATTTTTAAGAAACTTGTCTTTCAAGAGAATGATTTCCAAAAAATTTATCCAATCAAACATGAAAAAATAAGAAAATATTTTTCGAAAAATATTTTCCTACATACCAAGCACACCCTTAGTCGCCCTTGTATGCATGACAAATCTATTAACTTCTTTTCAAATTAACCTTATTTATGTAATTTTTTATTTTTGATATATGTTATTATCTTTTGTTTATGGTAGAAAAAAGACATTATTTCACCCTTGAACTTATCCGCTCAACTTACTTTAACTCTTTAACTTCACTGATAATTATTTACCCCTTTAAACAATTTTATAGTGAATTAAATACAACCCTAAAGATGTAATACCACTCTCATAAAGTGCATTGTATGCGTCCATACATCAACGCCACATCACTGCCACATAAATAAAATATTTTTTTAGATATTGAATATATATATATATATATATATGTATATGTATAAAATACCTCCCACCCCCATTTTCTTCTTCAAACACCCTTTCTTCCTCCCCCCCCCCCCCCCCCGCCGTTTGCCCCACTCTTCCTCCATCAAACCCGTCCACCCCCTCCCCTCCCCCTTCCATCCACTCACCATGCCGTTCTTTCTTTCTTGTGCTCCGTCAAATAAACCCGTCCACCCCCACCCCTGTAACCACCCCCTCCATTCTGTCTTTCTCTCCTCTATAAATTTGTAGAGATTTTCAATTAACAAGCAGTTAGTATCAAGTATCAATATATGCCATTTCTTATTCTAACAATCAATACTATAATTATAGTGATTTTTTGCATTATCGGAGTTTAAAAAATAAATGTTGGTGAAAAAATTGTCACAATAAATGCCCAGCTAAGTTGAATGTTTCTTGTCTTGTTGCACTTTGGCACCATTTCTCAAACAAATCCATCCAACCCTCATTCCTGCAAACGCCGCCTACCCTGTCCCTTACTTTCTTTCTCATCCTCTGTTAAAAAAATTCATCCACCCCACCACCCCTGCAAACACCTAAAAAAATTTAAAATAATATTCTTCTAAAAATTCAAAATGAGTCAAACTCGATATAATCAAGTTAAAAATCACAACATTTGGTTCAGACATTTCATCAAACATCTTAAAGGCATCTCCAAAAAGGTCCCTCCGACTTCAAAGACTGATCTTTCTTAGGTTTTCTTCCAAATTGCAAGTGAAGATTTTTGTGGTAGACTAAAGTGGTTGCTGCTAATTCATTCATATTTTTGGAGTGAAAAGACGACAGAATTAGAGATGACTAATGGATCAGCAGGGGATGTGGAGGTGAACAACATGTTTTGGAGACTAAGCTTGCCTCAAGGATCAAATCATGATTATTTTGGATGTAATTTTGAGAATGCTTAACTATCTGTGGCTGAATGGTCTTAGTTTTCAACAGTGATTGTTTTTGTAGCTGGTTTGGCTTCTTGAAAGAAAGGGGAGTCACGTATGTCGAATTCGTGAAGACAAAAGCCATAATTTTTTTTTATCTATAATAATAATAATTAAAAAAATGGGACCATTTTCTTTTTTTAAAATAAATACGCACCTTTTTTTTTTAAAAAATACCACATCAGTTTTAGGGGTGATATTAATTAGCTTTAAAGTTATTAAGGGGGTAAATAAACGTGTGTTAAGATTTAAAATAAGTTGTGCCGACAAGTTCAGGAGTGAAATGATGTCTTTTCTCTTTACTATATTGTGTTATTAATGTTACTATTCCTTACATGTATGTTATGTAATGCTTTTCTATTAATTGTCTACTATTTTCTTTGCTATATTTTTTAATTATTATTTTAATTTATTTTATTTGAGTCTATGATCTTTCGGAAACAGTCACTTTACCTCCACAAGGTAGTACACTCTATCCTTTGTAGACTTCATTTTGTAGAATTTCACTGAATATATTACTATTGTCAAATGCTCAACAAGCTTCTACATTAGCGACACATCAACTATGTTCATCACCAAGTTTATTCAGCGATCGTATACTTAATAATTTGACCCAAATTAAATTATTATCGTTTCTTATTCAGTATATGGTATTTATTCATTCATTTTATATTTCTCTACTTTATTTTTTCATTCTTTTACCCTTTTCTTTTTTGTCTTAATTTTTTTTCTCCTTTTTTATTCATTTGATTTTTCTGAAATCATATTTGGAGTATTCTTTATTTTCTTTTTTCACCATAATCAATTAAATATTTTTATTTTTGTGTTTTTTACTTTTCTATTTTCTTTCCTTCTTTCCTTTTCTTTAATCCTTGTTTCTTTTATAATTTTTATAATTTTTTTCTTTTCCTCTCCATAATCTAATTTCGTTAATTGTTTTTGCTCTTTTTCTTTGTGCTCACTCATATAGTAAACATCCGATCACCTTTTTTAAGCATAACATTTTTTTTTTCAATTTTTAAAGTCAGTTGTCACATTAACTTATATAGGTCAATTGAGTTAAAAAGTGAAAAAGAGTTTTAAAATGAGGTATAGGTTACTCAAGTTTTAATAATTAAGTGTAAGTGACAATTACTTTATTATGGATTAAGAAAGTTGGAAAAATTTGAGAATATCCCACAAGTTTTTTAATTTACACTTTTATCCAATTGTAAAACCTAATATAACAGGAAATAGAGGAAAAAATGGGCGTTTCTCTCACTTCTCATTCAGTGTTGTTTTCTCTCTCTTCACAATTTTTATTGTTCATTGTTGCTGCTGCTTTATTCATCACCTTCTGCTTTATTATCATCATTTTCTTCTTCATTATCATCATCATTTTCTTCTTGTTTACCATTATTGTTGTTGTTACCGCTACTGCTGCTAGTTGACTAATTTTTTAGGTCAAATTTTATTTTGTATATCACTTTGACATTATTTCATAGGTGACCTTGGTAAGTAAAATTAGGATTTTTAGTTGAATTTGTCATCTGGGTACACTACTATTACTATTTTTCAACAATGAATAGAACCCGAACATGAATCCAATATAAGAGTCATCTGTTGACAGATGACTTATCTGTTGCCATAAATGAGTCATTTGTTGCAATGGAAGATTCATATGTTGGATTTATGTTTATGGTTCTATAGTGTCGTAACATGAATCGAATAGTAGGGTCATCTGTTGAACTAGATTACTTACCTATTGTAATAGAACCTGAAATTGATTTCAACAGACAAGTCATCTGTTGCAACAGGTGAGCCATCTGTTGCAACACGTCACTCATCTGTTGGAATCAACTTCAAAGATTCTTTAGTACTGTAACATCTATCCCAACAGGCGAGACATCTATTGCAATAGATTATACATCTGTTGCAACAGATACCTGTTCCAACAGATAACTCATCTGTTGGAATCAGCTTCAGGTTTTATAGTACCGTAACATGAATCCCAATAGGTGAGTCATCTATTGCGATAGATAACAGACCTGTTGGAACATATTATTCACTTGTTGTAATAGATTACTCATCTGTTGGGGTTCACGTTACGCTACTATAAATCACTATTAATTTTATTATCATGTCATTATTAACTTTTTAACAAATGTCTTTATATAGGTACCACTAATGGAGAAATTAATAATAATAGGGGTAGATTGTCATGGTGAATGAATCGAGAAAAACAATCTATATGTATGGCGGTGGAAGGAGGTGAAATGCTAGAGATGATAACTATGACAGTAGAAAGTGATGTTTCATATTTGTAATGCCCCAAAGTTTTTCTTAGCTAAATTTTGTCCCTAAAATATCAAGCATTGTCTTCTAGAATGATTTATACTTTTTTTCCGATGGAATCCCTTAGATTTCAACTTTTCATTTCGTAGATGATTGAATAAGTTTTCCGTCGACATAAAATGTGTCCAAAACAGACACTCGGTAAAGGAGTTATGGTTAATTTAAGTTCTAGTCATAAAACACCGTCATTCTTGTCCTTGGCACGTCGCGGAGAGGGTGTAAATGACGATGGTCAATTTCCAGTGGGACTCCGCGATGGTGGCGCATCGCGGAGTGGGCCAAATTCTCATTTGTCAATTTCCAGTGAGCCACCGTGATAGTGGCGCGTCGCGATGGCCTATGAAATCGGGATCCCAGTTATATTTTAATACCGGTCTCATTAAGGGTATATTGGGTATTTTTCCACACCCTTATCAGTCCAAACACGAAATTTCAACCCTAATTGAGAATATTACTCATACATTCACCAAAAATATTCAAGAACACTCTCTAGGGTTCCATATTGATAATCCAAATAAATCAAGATTCAACCGTGGGTTTTCAAAACAAATTGAAGATTTGGAATCCCCAAGCCTTGGGCATCAAGAAACATCCTTTAAATTTCTAGATAGAGGTACGTGGGGTTTATCCTAAAAAAAACTACATGGGCTTAAAACTACTAGAGCATGATTTTTAGATTTTTATGCATGAATTTCAAAGGGGTTTTGGAATCTATGTTCTAAATTACGTACTCCGAATGTTTTAATGTTACTATTGTTTTGACCTTGTGGTCCTATCCCCTAAATTGATTTACATGTATACGTATATGTATGGAATTTGAGATTTAAGATCGTTGAGAACATAAATTATGAACTCCCTCTTGTGTATTGAATTAAAGATTATGGTTTTGTGATTTGAAAGATGTTTTTGCAATATTATAGCATTTGAGCATGATTTGAAATTGTTGAGAGGGTGTTTCTTGATATAAATATGTTCTTGTGTTTAAGATAAAGAATTGTATGTGAATTGAGAACTTTGACATGATCACCTTGTACTGTACTACTGAAATGCTTGACAAAGATGAGTTCCTTGCATGTGTTTACATGAGGTTTGAGAAAGAGTTTCTTTGAATTGAATTATTAAAATGGTGGTCCCAAAACTTGTGTTTTGAAAATAGAGATTTACGATAGACTAATAATGGCCCAGAGATGTGATTTGCAAGTCAATGGTACGACGATACTATATGTATTTATGCCATAACAGATTATGTTTTCAGAGCATGTTTTCAAAGTATGTTTCAGAGACTGTATGCTTTGATAGAGTTTTAAAAAGGGGCTTAAAGAGGGTTAGGTGGTTACCCGAAGAAGGTGCGAGTTCAAGCAACTCTTAGACTGAAACTGTATTTGTCGATACGGGTAGATTACTATTGTACGCTGGCGACGGCAGTGTGGCGTAGTAGATTCAGAGACTCCAACCCTTGCGACACACTTGGGTTAGGGGTTTCGCTGCCGAGTTAATGACAATTTCCATATAACCCATGGAATTTTTCAGAGTTGTAGGGTATACCACCTAGCGTAGAAGTAACACAGATTTCTCAGAGTTGAGATGATTTTTACAGAGTCTTTAAAATGCCCATGTGAATTCTTACTATATGATGTACTTATGAACTGTTTTAAATTGCTCTCATATATGTTGAATAATAAATGATTATTTTGGATATGCTCTGTATACCAGTACATCTGTATTGACCCCTCCCTCCCCCTACCTCTCAGGTTCTGAGACTCAGTCTAGGGGTCCAGATAAGTAGCAGATAATTCAGACAGCTGATCAGATTATGTAGTGGTGAGCCTTCTCTATTCCAGAAGGCCTGTCTTTTCAGATTATGTCACTTATTTCAGTTTTGGTCTACTGGGGGCCTTGTCCCAGTTTCAGACAGTTGTCAGATTTTTATGTAGTAAAGATTTCACAAACTGAATCAAATGTTATTTAGATGTAGTTGATTTACAGATTCCATACTTGTGTTGAATTCAGAATTGACCATGTTTCCATAGAAGATTACGTTTCTGCATCTTCTTTTATTATATGAATGTTGTGCATGATTACCAGATAGAGAAGGGCATTCCGGGCCTTCATGGTTTGGGATGTCCGTCACGGCTAGGCCCTCGTTCGGGTTATGACAGTATGATGATTTTATGAACTTAATCATCAGCTATTGTGGACTGAATTATCAATTGAAAGAACTCATCATCAGCTATATGCACAAATTCCTTGAAAATCAGAGGGTACTACTTTTCAAGATAACCGATCAGGTTCGGTTGCATGCTTATCTGAGTAATTCAGCTAGGCCGGTGTTAAGGGTGTACATGGTTGAAAAACCGAGAGAATGAGAACTAGAATGTAGAAGAAGAATAACAACAAGAAATTTTTGATGATAAGCTGCATTATCTGGACATGAATATTCCAGATGATGATCAAACACCTACGTCCATTGTTGCGAGTAATAGGTAGGCAGTTTTTCTCAATTAACACAGTTGGGAAATTTTCAAGGTAATGAAACTGACTTTTACAAGGGAATGCCATTCTAGAATAACATAGAACTATCTACTTCTCTGTTTATTGCTTGCTTGAAAAAAGATTTTAGACTAAAGAAGGTGATTAATTAGAGCAAAGTCTTTTCTTTTACATGTGCTAATCCGAACTGCAAGTGGTGGTTGAGGGCTATGAAATACTTAAGTACTGAAAGATTCATCACTAATGCTTATGAAAAATATCACACATATGGTTCAGAGCATATTACGAGCCACAATCCTTACACCACGGCAAATGCCAATATTTCCAAAATAAATTCCCCAATGGCAAAAGCCCTTCTACAAGTGATATGGCCAATCAACTCCTTATAGAATTGGGTATTATAGATAGTTATTAGAATATATATATGGATATGGGTATTCCTAAGGACTTGGTTAGGGAGACACATGAGCACGGGTATGCATTCCTCAATGCCTACCATTACATGCTTGAGTCCACAAATCCCAAAAGTAAGATGACATTGCCTGTTAATAAAAATGAAAGGTTCAAGTACTTTTTTGTATTATATGGTTGATACCTTACAACCCCAAGAAGACACAAAACATCCCCCAAAAACGTCACAAAACACACCACAAACCGAGAGCCTAAGGAACCAAGTCTCGGCCAAGAATAACAACACAAGAATGAAAAGAAAATCCGAGAATGCTTCAATAATGGAGAGATAATAACGTGTATAAACACACCAAAACAGTAACAACACTACATTAATGTGATGAAAAATAAGCTTACAATAACACCAACCAACTATTACAAGAACACAAGACACAACTACTACAAGATGAAAACAAAAGTAAAGGGATAGATAGTTAGACAAAGGTGGTATAAATCCTAGTAACCAAAGAGTACATACAACTCTAATACCCGTAACACCTCCACACACGATAACCTAACTCTTACGATGACAAAAGATAGGATTCCACCACTCAAGCGCCAAGGTTTCTCAAAAACAAGCAATTACAAGAGATTCCACCCTTGAATTGCTATCCTAGTTACAAGTTTCGGTTTGCCTCAAGTAGAGAGAGGACTTTGATGTTTCAAATGTAAAGACTTACAACAATAATCAACTAAGTTATGAAAATCCCTAATACTAAACTATATATAGTCTCCTTATTACATAAAATATGAAATGACCAAAAGACCCTTAATGAAAAGGGGGCGCCCTTCTAGTGTAATAAATGAGCAAATAGGGCGGCTTTGGTGTGTCTTTGATCCTTCTCACATATCAACATTGAATTTCCTAGGATGATACTTTGCTGCACTTGTACATACGTTGATCTTCATAGTCTCACTTGTATCATCCTCTCCATCTTGAGAGGAATTTGCCCTCAAATTCAAGCAATCATCACCAACAAGCTCTCCTCTTTTCATCATCTTTTCATTGCTCTTCCTAAGGTTAGTATGTTCAACCAAGGGTCCCATGATATCCTCAAGCATTCTCCTTGGATTTATATGTTCTACAACCTGCACATAAGAAGATTTGATACTAGGCAAAGTATTAGTATCTCGGTTAGTAATCAACAAAGAGTCCTTGTGGACAAATCCCACAATCCCAACTCTCGGCTTCTCTCCTTCTTCATCTTCCTCACTCTCAGCTTCTTCTTCCATAACCTCACTAAGCATGAATTTCCTTTCCATATACATAGGCACTACAATCTCACCTTCACACGACCAAACATCTTCCTCATCCCTCTTCTTTGGCTCCTCGGGTTCTACCTTCTCTCCATCTTGAGATTGATCATTAATCTCCTTCAGTTCAAGTCCCACCTCCTCCCCAAGAAAGTACAATTTTCTCTTTTTTAGGATCACATTTCTCCTATTTGGACACTCGTTAACCTTGGCATTTAAAACATTGAAAACCCTTAGAACTAGAAGAGAAATGCGGTTTACCTTCATTTCTCGAAGGGTACCTTTGGTGAGCCTTATTTTCAGCTTGTGCAACCTTGTCCTCAGTTTTATCCACATTGGATGGGTCATTTTTGTCCTTGTTCCAACCCGAGGGAGATTTTCCTTTGAGCTTGACACTCGGTTTCTCCCGTAATTCCTTCTCAACTTCCAAGGCGGCTTGGAAGATGGCATCAATGGTGTCAAACTTGTGAAGTGTCAACCGTGAGGCAATGTCTCTATTCAACCCCACCTTGAATCGAACTATGTCATGGATTAATTGCTCTCCTCGATGATCAAGTTTCAAAATGAGTTATTGGAATTCATCATAGTAAGCCATGACAGTTTTGTTCCCTTGCCTCAAGTTATACAACTTAGTAAGGAGATCTTGATGGTAACTTTCGGGTAAGTACCTTTGTCTCATGAGGTACCTTAACCTAAACCAAGGAGGGGGCTGCCCCTTAATCAAAACATTGCAAATCGCTTCACATACTCCCACCATGTAGTAGCATAACCCTCAAAATGTGAAATCGCATAACAACTCTTTTTCTCCTCAGTAAGGTCATTAACTTGGAAGATTCTCTCACAAGTGGACTCCCAATCTAGAAATTCTTTCGGATCACTCTCACCTTTGAATGTTGGAAGCCCCACCTTGATGGTATTTAGACCTACATCACGGTTTTGGTTCCCTTGTTGGTTCCAAAGACCAACTCTTCCATCTCGGCCATAAATTTTTCTTGGATCACCTTGCCTACCCCTCATCTCCTACCTTCACATGTAAACATCATCATATGGTCCATAACCAGAATGTTGTTCTCCTATACCATACCAATCAACATGGACGGGTCTATTTGGGTTAAGTGGAGCTTGTAGCGGCAGGATTGGATTTGGATAGTGAGGTCTTTGGTCAAGTAGATTTTGGATGGGAGGGCTCGGGTTTGGTGGTGGTATTTGGGTTCCAAGTCCTTCTAGTTGGAATTGGTGAAATGGAGGGTGGCTTGGTCTATCATGATCTTGGTTTGGGAGTGAGGGTTGGTTTGATTTGTCGCAATAGGTAGATATAACATTTGGTGCATGGCCTCGGGAATACTAGTTGGTGAAATATGTCGAGGGGTAGAAGGTCGACTCCTTTGGCTTTCCACTCTCTCCAATCTCCCACCCATTATTGACACTTCACCCTTCATTGATACCACATCCGAGTCTAGTTTTTTAATACCCGCGGTCATCCTAGCCATGTCTTAGGACATAGCTTCAAGGTGAGCCAAAATGATACTAATAGCATTGTGTTCCCCTGTGGGTTGAGAGTGTGAAGTCTCGGGTTCCATATCACAAAAAACAGTCCACAATGTCACACACAACACACTAATAAAGGTTCAAGTCTTTGAACCACAAGCAACAACACCACACAAACGGCAACAAGAAAACTAAACAAGTTTACAAGACAAAAACATACTTTGTTGTTGAAGAGAATTTGTTCCAAGACTTTGATGTTCAATAATACACCTTTGAGGAAGATATTTCGGCTATGGTATAGGCTTATAAGACTTGAGACTCTCTTTTCAAGATTCAAAAGTTTTCCACCAACTTTCTACCACCTTGCACTCTTTTGGCAAGACAACTTTTTGGGGCAGTCTTGTCTCTTTCCTCTTTTGTCTAAGTTTGAAAAGTGCCTTACTCCTTTTTGGTAACTTGCTTTTTGGAGGGCTCTTTTTATTTTTCTACTTTGGTGTTGTCTTGGATTGTTTTCAAGACAAACACAAAGTCTTATACATCTTTTCTCTCTTCAAGATCAAACAACCACTTCTTCAATACAACACAAGAACACAAGATGAACACCACCACCACTAACAAAAAACCGTCTACTTAACACCATAACACAACCAAAATCTTGCTCAAGAACTTGGGCGGTAGACTCAATAAGTGTTGAGGAGAAAGGGAACCAAAACTAGAAACAAACTAAGACAACAAAACACACTCAAATCAGGACACAAATCTCAGCCAAACACAACAACAACAAGAAGAACACCCGGCCAAGAGCAAGAACACTTCAACACTTCTTTTTTTTTACTAAGAGAGCTCAAGATTGGTAGTGTAGGAACACAACTGTAACGCCCCGAAATCAAGTCCCGAGACATCACAAGGTGCTTAGGATTACAAGTGACCCCAAGCTAACCCTTCTACTGGCATAACTCATAAACAACTGAACAAAAAATATAAATATATACAAATCTGCGGAAAATAAATCTTTTCTGAATACGTAGATACAAAACTAAATTTACAAGATTACAACTCTGCTTTTATAACCAAAACTAAAACGGAATACATCAACTTCTACTGATTGTCTATGAAGCCTCTACTAGTACTGACTGTAGGTAGCCGGGTCATGACTCCTGACTAACCTAACTCAATACGATTGAATAAAGAAAATACAACACTTCTCAAACTGTATAACTAACTCAAGCCCTTGAATCAAAAGGACTCATCACCTGCTGACTGGATGCCACGAACTGACTGGATCTAAAGATGTACACTATACCTTGTACCTACATTCCAAGAAAATATAGCTCGCATACGAATATATGGGTTAGTACCATGGAAACGTACCGAGCATATGGGGGTGCAATGCATATATAAAATAATATCTTAATATCATCACAGTTTATAAAATTATGCATGCTGATATAAATGGCTCACTTAGCTCGAATTAAAATCATCATAATCATAAGAGAGTAAAATATATCGGGTGAAACATGTGACTTATCATAATAAATCTCTATTCACTTCCATCTCGATTCCAAATCATCAAAGCAATCTTAGTGAAATCTGGAATATTGAATACATCATAAATTTGCATTTCAAATCTCTTTTAAATCAGTAAAATCAATCTAAGAATGAGGGACGACTCTTTGGGAGGTTATTCTAACCGACATGTACACCATTTGAGCACCCATGATGTCCCACGACTTGCCCCCGTAAGGTTAGGGCTGTCCTACCCTTTCCATCGGTGTAGAACAATCTCATCTCAGTGATCACTATCTCAATTTTTCACATATAGTGGAAGTCAATGTCTCAACCTACGGTGGCACGTAGTTCTGGAGTATGAAACCGTAGTAACATACCCAACTCGGTGCTAAATACTACTCCCAATACTATGCTCAAAAATCTCAAGAAAAATCCACTTTAAGGGTAATCTCATATTTCTTAAGTTAAATAAATGATAAAATCCGTAACACGTTTCATAAAGTGGATTTTAACTCTGTTGTGACCAAAAGGTCAAATCTTTCTATACTTCATCAAAAATAGTCTAAACATGGGTGAATGTAGCACATAAATTCTCAAAACAACAATCTCAATGTGGGTTAACGACCCTTATAGCAATACTTAATCAAAATATTTCAACATTTATGCTTTATATCACAAACATGCATAATTTATACGGAAATCTGAAAAATTTCAGCCTTTAATCATAACAATAATCTCAAACTCATGGAGTTTATTTTCTAAACATTCAAAATAATCATAGTATCTTGAACGACAACATAGGATAAGATTTATCATTTCAAATTCATGATAAAACATGTAAAAATCATGTATCTTTGTAAAATAATGCAAACTTTGGGTACAAGAACGAAAGGGTGTTCTTGTTCATAACCCCACATACCTTTATGGTAATGGATTCGTTGAAAGATTGGACCCTCAATGTTAATTGTGCAACCCTAGTTGTTTTTCTCCTTTAGTTCTCTTGGATGATGAACTTAGACTGATAATAGAGTTATGATGTGTTTAGAATCTTTTAAATTCGTAAGGTTAAGTTTAGGGGTGTGTAAGGAGTGACAAAAGACTTAATTGCCCTCAAAATAACCCAAAAGCGGAGTGTTTAAGTCACTTGAAACCATAAGATATGCGCCGCATATGATATCGCCTATATTTACATAGGCGCCGCATATGATATCGCCTATATTTACATAGGCGCCGCATATGATATCGCCTATATTTACATAGGAGCCGTATATGATATCGCCTATATTTACATAGGCGCCGCATATGCTATCGCATATGCTTTCCAGTGGCCATGTGCGATTGGTTAGGCAACGCACTCTACTTCGCAAAGCCATAACTCCTAGCTAGGGTGTCGAATTTTGATGAAATTGATATCGTTGGAAAGCTAATTCGATTCTCTATAATTTTGTGGGTAGAGATATGCAGAAATACCATATATTTATCAAGTTATGCTCATTCAAAGATGACCCTTGCGAATTCAAACACTAAAACTTGATGGATTTTGAAACTCTTAGCTCTTACTACCTTAAGTGACTCATATAACCACACTTAACACATCATAAGCTCTCTTATAAATAGGGTACTCTTGGTAATTTAGGTGTCCAAATATGGCTTACAAAATTGGGGTTTTCACATAAACGAACAACGGTTCGTTTAGGAAAGTGTGGGGCATTACAATATCTCCTCCTTGGGGACATTCGTCCTCGAATGTGGATAATTAACCTGAAGAACAGAGGAATATTAGTCTTCAAGATATCATTTGTAACTAATAGAACTGAATCACTGGATCTCAAGAATAATGAGCTACTGAACTGGTCTGCAAGTGCATGAATCCTCAAGAAAAATAACTATATGGCTAAGATAGAAACGAGAGTGTCAACTTATGAGTAACCATTACTTTGCACTGGATCTGATCTCATGAAAAAGGATGAGAGGTTTATGACATGAAAACTCGGGGTATTACAACATCCCCCCTCTTGGAATCGTTCGTCCCCGAATGATAATAATTTGATGAAAATACTAGGAAGAGACTGTGATACTACATAAGATACTTACGAACTGAATCATGACTTAATATCTGAAACTGGAACTGATGCATAAATTGAGCTGAATTCATAATTTAATTGGACACAAACACATTGACTCTTGGAATGTACATACGTATAAGACTACGGATAGTAAGACTAGCTGGAAAATTAAGAATCTCTAGGAGCTTATCTCCTTGCTTGCTAAACTAGATTACAGGCTATATGGACTGGATCATACTGACTACCCATACTCAAATAAAGTATTTCTTTAGCAGTTTTCTATGAAATTCTATTGACATTAGGGAGCAAAGAATTTTGGGTGTGCTCTGAACAAGACATTTGACTAAGGAATTACAACATTGATATAACTCTATAGCATGGAATATAATTATATAACTCATAAACTAGGATATGATTGCTAGGCCGTAGGCAACGTAACTTCTTACTTTCAAGCTTAGCATCACTTCTCAAATGCTCTCTCAACTATACTATTCCCCTTAAATACCATACTCATTTGATTCAACTTATAATTCTCATATTGGAACTGTGAAATCTTTCTACTAAGGTCTAAACTAAACTAAGTTCTCTCACCATGATCAATCTTAACACTAAATCACAAGATACAACATGCCAAACATACTAGTCTAAACCACAAGGTTCAATATTCTATATCTTCTTAGAGCTCACACCCTAAGCATAACATGCCTTACCACTTCAATGATTAATTTAAAACCCTTGATATAGATTCACTAGTGCATATTGCATTCATCATCTTACACCTAACATTATATTCAAGCCTATCATCAAAAATCACATATAACTTTAAGACAAATACCCCTAAAGGTATACTTCGCATATTCTCTAAACCTTTATCAACAACAATTTTCTTGCACTATTCTTAAAAGCATACACACAATTTCTAACTAACCATGACATGTATCAAAGACTTGGCCTCAATCTTACTTCACACTTTAGCCTTAGATAGAAAAGCATAAATAATCTTTCTTAATGAGGTTCATCAACTCTCTCACATATAAACCATTGCTTATCCACTATCATCACCACTATCTTAACATAGGAAGAGGTCACCAAAGGGCTAACACATATGAACCAGAAGCACGAAAACTACAATACATAACATTAATACTTATCTTTGTCCTGAGGAATAAAATATCAAAGGCATGGATTCATTACAGAAATCTAAGCTGAGGACATGCATGATATAATGCGAACTTCACTAGTATCATGAGTTTAAAAACTGGTCATACTCTGAAACATGAGTTTATACTTATCATGAGCTATTCAACATAAGACTGGAGTTCATAGATTCATAAGAGATAACTCGAATCACAGAGTGAAGCTGTTACATACTTGCTAGAAGCTGAGAATGGGCTTGAGCACACATGATAGGTATAAGCATAGGCCTGTGGCATGGATTTGTCAAGCAAGTGATGGATTTGGTGTTGTAATGACTAAAATCCAAGGAATACTCTAGAGTAAGAAGGGATCACTATCTCATCATAACTCATTATTGACATGTATCACAATCTAATTCTCAAAACTCGATTTGGTTCTTCACTAACCATCTCCCCCTTAGGTCAAAGATGGTATTCTAAGTATGATGGTCTACTCCATATCCTCGAGATTAAGCCATAATTTCATCATTCTACTATCTACACATAAATGCTAAACTCACAAGAATAAACTAATTTTGAACTTACCGACTTCATTCTTTAACAACCCATCCATATGCCATGCTTAATTCCTAGCTTTAATAATCATCATCAAAGACTTACACTCTCATTTGCAACCATATCTACATCTCTAATCACATAATCATAGCCTACCAAGATCACACTTCTATACTTATATTTTTCCCAAACCATGAGAATAAAATCATACTAAAAAGACTAAACATCTTCAATCATAACTCCTTAACTTTGCTATCAAGAACAACATAAATTATCTAACTAGCCTTTCTCCACCTATAAACTCAACGTTACTACTAACCACAGAATATGCAATAATCCTCAAAAAAATAATGCAGCCCTATAGCACCTTGGACACACCTCTACACCATACTTAATTACGAACACATGATCTTATACTCTTGCATACACTGTTCAGGCCTACTAGATCACCTCCATATAACTAGCATCAACAACCGAACCATCAACTGTTCAAACTTAATGTCTAGAGCTAAACATAATTTACAACCCAATCTCACACACAATTTTCACTTCAAAACTATAGAACATAGCATTAAGAAAAACTAGTACACAATGACAATCGATCATAATCATATGGCCTATCTTATTCATAATCTGTTAACACATCTTCCTTCTTCACATTATTACTATTTACCCATATTCACCCCTAAATTACTTTCATAGCTCTATAAATTTCGACTAAACTTCCTCTTGCAATCTCAGGAAACCCTAAATTAACAATACTCAACCACCAAGTACTTCCATCAAAACCTATACTTTTCTAGCACAACAAGTACCATCAATAACTCTTTTCATACTTCAAGCAAAAAACAATCCACCTTAACTAATAATCTCCTTCTCTAACTTCACTAAACTAACAAACAAGGGTATATCACTTCATTACTAATTCAATCATAAGCGAAAATTCAGCTATACATATTCAATAAATTGCCCTTACCACCATTCTTGCCACTACATTTCTAAACCCACAAGTTCAACTAACACAAGACTTTCAACTAAACGTTACTACTTCTGTCACTACACAGAAACCCACACTTTCAACTAACACCAGAACAACAAGATAAACAACAAGTTGCTAGTGAATCGAAATAGGCCTCACACGGCTTCACTAGACTTTGGTTTTGTGTTTTGATTAATAAAATTATATGAATAACAAAGCAACTATGCTAGTGAATCAAAATAGGCCTCGCACGGCTTCACTAGACTTTGATTTTTTACAAACATTATGATAACAAGATTACATAATACAAGAGATAGAAACTTGACACACAACATCCAATGATCTAAGAATACACCTTACTCTATCTTAATTGAATAACTCGTAAGAACTAACTTTAAATTTGAGGGACTTATAACACACTAAAAGGCTCCTCTCAAGCAACTTTGTAACTTCTAAAACTTTTGCTAGCAAATATAAGAGCATTATCTGGAGAGAAATTGGAACTTGTTGATCATGCTGTCTCAAGAATAATACATAGATAAGGAAGTATAGATTATCATTATGGATTCTGAGGAGAAATTTGAAAGCATATCTGACTCGGGCTTAGTGCATAATTTCTACAGGCCTGATAAAGCACTTCAGTTTTCGAAACTCAAAAGTACTTATAGGATACTTTTGTAGCTCTCTTACAATTCCATAACTATCTATGGAGAATTAAGCTCAACTATTTCTGATACCTTAGAAATAAGGCAGAGATGGCCTGACTAGGGTAAGATGAGAATCCGTATAAGTTTCTTGGAGAACTTTTCTATAGCACGATTTAAGACTTGAAAGAATGGAGATATTTCCTAAATGCCCTGTAGCCTCTCAAACAAAAGTACAGACGTCTCCATACCATTCCGCAAGAGTCTACTAGACACGGCTTCATAGCACTGTGCTCTGATACCAAGTTTGTAACGCCCCAAAATTGGGTCCCGAGATGTCACACGGTGCTTAGGATCACAAATGACCCCAACCTAACCCTTATACTGGCATAACTCATAAGCAACTGAACAAAAAGTATAAATCTATACAAATTTGTGGAAAATAACTCTTTTCTGAATATGATAGATACAAACTAAATTTACAAGATTACAACTCTGCTTTTACAACCAAAATTGAAACGGAATACATCAACTTCTACTGACTGTCTATGGAGCCTCTACTAGTACTGACTGTAGGTAGCCGGGTCATGACTCCCGACTAACCCAACTCAATACGACTGAATAAAGAAAATACAACACTTCTCAAACTGTATAACTAACTTAAGACCTTGAATCAAAAGGGCTCATCATCTGCTGACTGGATGCCGTGAACTGACTGGATCTGAAGATGTACACTATACCTTGTACCTACATTCCGAGAAAATATAGCCCACATACGAATATGTGGGTCAGTACCATGAAAACGTACCGAGCATATGGGGGTGCAATGCATATATAAAATAATATCTTAATATCATCACAGTTTATAAAATTATGCATGCTGATATAAATGACTCACTTAGCTTGAATTAAAATCATCATAATCATAAGAGAGTAAAATATATTGGGTGAAACATGTGAGTCATCATAATAAATCTCAATTCACTTCCATCTCGATTCCAAATCATCAAAGCAATCTTAGTGAAATCTGGAATATTGAATATATCATAAATCCGCATTTCAAATCTTTTTTAAATCAGTAAAATCAATCTAAGAATGAGGGACGACTCTTTGGGAGGTTATTCTAACCGACATGTACACCATTTGAGCACCCATGATGTCCCATGACTTGCCCCCGTAATGTTAGGGCTATCCTACCCTTGCCATAGGTGTAGAACAATCTCATCTGAGTGATCACTATCTCAATTTTCCACATATAGTGGAAGTCAATGTCTCAACCTACGGTGACACGTAGTTCTGGGGTATGAAACCGTAGTAACATACCCAACTCAGTGCTAAATAATACTCCCAATACTATGCTAAAAAATCTCAAGAAAAATCCACTTTAAGGGTAATCTCATATTTCTTAAGTTAAATAAATGATAAAATCCATAACTCGTTTCATAAAGTGGATTTTAACTTTGTTGTGACCAAATGGTCAAATCTTTCTGTACTTCATCAAAAATAGTCTAAACATGGGTGCATGTAGCACATAAATTCTCAAAGCAATAATCTCAATGTGGGTTAATGACCCTTATAGTGATACTTAATCAAAACATTTCAACATTTATGCTTTATATCACAAGCATGCATAATTTATACGGAAATCTAAAAAATTTCAGCCTTTAATCATAACAATAATCTCAAACTCATGGAGTTTATTTTCTAAACATTCAAAATAATCATAGTATCTTGAACGACAACATAGGATAAGATTTATCATTTCAAATTCATGATAAAACATGTAAAAATCATGTATCTTTGTAAAATAATGCAAACTTTGGGTACAAGAACGAAAGGGTGTTCTTGTTCATAACCCCACATACCTTTATGGTAACGGATTCGTTAAAAGATTGGACCCTCAATGTTAATTGTGCAACCCTAGTTGTTTTTCTCCTTTAGTGCTCTTGGATGATGAACTTAGACTGATAATAGGGTTATGATGTGTTTAGAATCTCTTAAATTCGTAAGGTTAAGTTTAGGGGTGTGTAAGGAGTGCCAAAAGACTTAATTGCCCTCAAAATAATCCAAAAGCGGAGTGTTTAAGTCACTTGAAACCATAAGATATGCGCCGCATATGATATCGTATATATTTACATAGGCGCCGCATATGATATTGCCTATATTTACATAGGCTCCGCATATGATATCGCCTATATTTACATAGGCACCGCATATGTTATCGCATATGCTTTCCAGTGGCCATGTGCGATTGGTTAGGCGACGCACTCTACTTCGCAAAGCCATAACTTCTAGCTCGGGTGTCGAATTTTGGTGAAATTGGTATCGTTGGAAAGCTAATTCGATTCTCTATAATTTTGTGGGTAGAGATATGCAGAAATACCATATATTTATCAAGTTATGCTCATTCAAAGATGACCCTTGTGTATTCAAACACTAAAACTTGATGGATTTCGAAACTCTTAGCTTGTACTACCTTAAGTGACTCATATAACCACACTTAACACATCATAGGATATCTTATAACTAGGGTACTCTTGGTAATTTAGGTGCCTAAATATGGCTTACAAAATTGGGGTTTTCACATAAACGAACAACAGTTCATTTTCTAGCTTAGGAAAGTGCGGGGCATTACAACAACCAGCCTTGGATTTGATCCCAAATGATACCTTACAACCCCAAGAAGACACAAAACTGCCCCCAAAAATGTCACAAAACATACCACAAACCAAGAGCCCAAGGAACCAAGTCTCGGCCAAGAATAACAACACAAGAATGAAAAGAAAATCCGAGAATGCTTCAACAATGGAGAGATAATAAAGTGTATAACCACACCAAAACAAAAACAACACTAAATTAATGTGATGAACAATAAGTTTACAATAACACCAACCAACTATTACAAGAAGACAAGACACAACTACTACAAGATGAAAAGAAAAGTAAAGGGATTGATAGTTAGACAAAGGTGGTGTAAATCCTAGTAACCAAAGAGTACATAAAACTCTAAGACCCCTAACACCTCCACACACGATCACCTAACTCTTACAATGACACAAGAGAGGATTCCACCACTCAAGCGCCAAGGTTTCTCAAGAACAAGTAATTACAAGAGATTCCACCCTTGAATTGCTATCTTAGTTACAAGTTTCGGTTTGCCTCAAGTAGAGAGAGGACTTTGATGTTTCAAATGTCAAGACTTACAAAAATAATCAACTAAGTCATGAAAATCCCTAATACTAAACTATATATAGTCTCCTTATTACATAAAAGATAAAATGACCAAAAGACCCTTAATGAAAAAGGGCGCCCCTCTAGTGTAATAAATGAGCAAACAGGGCGGCTTTGGTGTGTCTTTGATCTTTCTCACATCTCAACATTGAACTTACTAGGATGATACTTTGCTACACTTGTACACACGTTGAACTTCATAGTCGCACTTGTATCAATGGTGCTTGGATTCGTGGTTTTCAATAGTTGAGAAAAGTCATAGCCATCGATGAGACTTTCTTGAGGAGCAAGTATTAAAGAGTTTTGCTAGCGGTAGTGGCAAAGAATGCGGAGAGTCACATATGTTTTGTAGCTTTTTGTGAAGTGGACAAGGAATGTGATGCCTCATATGGATATGTTTTTGAACAAATGCAAAGCTGCATCAAAGATATCGAAGATTTGTGTTTTATTTTTGATAGCATCGAAGTATCCCAAAGATGGATTCAATTTTCTATACTTCAACTCACTTTGGTTGTTGCATGAGGCATCTTGGAGATAATATTCGAAACAACTTTCACAACGAAAGGGCCGTGACTCTTTTTTATAGAGCAACTAAAATATATGTTGTAGCTGAGTTTTTTTGACCATTTCAATCAAATAAGGAATATCTTATCCAAGGCAGCACAACATTTCGAACGTATTGATTTCAAGAGATGGAGGTAGGCATTTTGTCCGGTAAATAGGTACATTATTATCAATTTAATGTCTTGTTTGAGTTACAACTTTGTATCACTTAGTATGATGTCGTACTAAGTGATTAATTTGTACATGTTGATGATAGGCGAATTTACACGCCTATATCAATATATTTTGCCCATATTTTAGCCTAGTTTTGAGAACAAATTATATATTTCATGCACTTTTAGTCCTTTTTCCTGTAAATGAGCTAACAAACATGATTAGGAAAGTTTCAGGTATAAATGATGCAAAATACAGCATTTTATGGCTTACTTGACGCAAAAGAAAGCTCACAAACGAAGTAGAAAGGAGCTGGACGCCTAAAGGACCAAATCTGCTGCATGAAAAATCTGTCCCGGGCTAAAACAGCATTTCTGAAGACTTTGGGGACTTACAGACACAAAGCTGGATTTTTACAAAGATACATTAACCTAGTACAATTAGGTTATGTATTTCACTATTCTACTTGGATTATGATATTGTAACCTTACCCTAGTACATTTGGGTTAAGGATTTCATTAGTTTAGTAGGATTTGGTTATTTATTTCATTAGCATAGTAGGAGTAGGATAGGAGTATTATAAATACCCTATCATGCTAGAGATTTTAAATCAAGTCCTCCCTTAGTGGAGGCAACTCCTCCCTTCATTCAAGAAATTCATTCTTAAACTATTAATTTTCTTCCATCTTTCTCATCTTCCACTACAAACACTTCTAATCTATTCTTCTATTCTTAAATTCCACAACAAGAGAATCGTTACTTGCTACGATATCACTAAAACCACACGCCAAACACCTACTATTCACGCCATCCACCATGCAAAACGTGATATCCTTCGCATTCATGGGTAACTAAATCTCTTAGTTGGGGTTATGGAAGCCGAATGAGTTACTATCTATAGCTGTGAGTTTGTGAGTTCAAGACAAGTATATTGCTTATATCATTATTCTCTTCATCTTAAATCTACAATCTTTGCGGTTTCAAACACATGAACACGCCATTCTAACATCTAACCTGTTCGAGAGAAAGGTTACTTGTCTAGAAAAGAAGACGCATAGACTAACGCCAGTCTAACATTTAACTTGTTCGAGAGAAAGGTTATTTGTCTGGAAAAGAGATAATGTCAAGGTAGTAGGACACCCTTTCCTATTAAAAAGCTAGTGCCGTAACTGGACTAACCTCTTGGAGAATTCGTACCGTTAGACACGCTTTAAGCTCGAGAGAGTTAAAGTGAAATAGTCCTTGTTTAGGTCGAGAGACGCTTGGATTTACCATCGACTACAATTCTCTATAAGCAATTGCATGTTAAGACTCTACACACTCATAGCCAATAGAGACGTATACCTCTGAAGGTGGACATAACCCCAACGATTCAATTCTCATTGTTTACAACTTACGTGACAATCTTTCTCTTTTTACTTTATTATTTTCAGCTTTTATTTCATTAAGTTGGTTACTTATTACAATCCCCCCTTTTTACGAGACTTGCACCAAAAGTCTAGTAAACGTTGCTTACTTGTTGGCCGAGCTATTCCCTGTGGGATCGACACCCAACCCAGGTTGGGTTCTATATTTGCTAACGACCGCTTTACACTCCCACGTGAGCTGTAGATTGAGCGTTATCAAAAATTGGCGCCGTTGCCGGGGAATACTAGTGTCAATCAAGTTCGTGATAATTACTAGACCCTTTGGTCAAAGATTCTCGTACTTTTACTTTTAGTTGTTGTTTTTGTTTTTTTTTTTAGGTTTATTCAGTGCATCAATGGAGGCACAACGTGAAATTGAAAGGATGGCTGCTCAAGTGCATCAACAAAATATTGATAACTGTAGGCGAGCAACAAATCTTGACGATGAGGATCTGGGCGATGAAGAGCTATTAAACCCACAGCATACTGCTGAGATGGCGACACCAGCAAACAGAAGAGATCGTCAAGCAAGATATAGGCCCGAACGCCGAGCTGTGCATATACCGTTTGATGATGATGAGGATGATCTTGATGGACCTGGTGCCACCGGAGCTATTATTCTTCCGCCATTGGCACCCGGAGCAAAGTTTAATATCACTAGCACCATGATTCAGCTTTTGCAACTCAAGGGATTATTTGGTGGACTAGCAGGCGATGATCCGAATATGCATATGATCAACTTTATTTCCACATGCAAGTCATTCTACAATCCGGGCGTTGGACAGAATGCAATTCGATTACGTCTATTTCCATTGTCTCTGTCTGGGGAGGCAACTCTATGGTTGAATGGGCTGACTCCTGATTCTATTACTAATTGGAGGCAATTGAAAGACGCTTTCCTAGAAAGATTCTTTCCACCATCCAAAAGAGCACAGTTGAGAGATGAGATCATAAATTTTCGACAGCTTCCAACTGAAGCTCTCCACGAAACATGGGAGAGGTTCAAGACGAAGCTCATGCGGTACCCAAATCACCATATGACCAATGACCACTTGATGGAGATATTATACAGAGCTTTGAATTCGGTGACTAAGCCAGTGGTTGATAATGCGGCTGAAGGATCATTTATGGACCTCACCTTTGTGCAGGCAAGCCATATGCTAGATCGGATGACAAAGCAAAGTAGAGCTTGGCATACCAGGGATTCTAAGGTAACAAGCCCCACTTTATCTTTTGGCATGACTGCAGAGCAGAGGCGAAGACAAGAGGATCGTGACCAAGACATGGCTCACATGAAAATGCAGATGGATCTTCTTACCAAGCACTTATTATCAGGGAAGACCGAAAAAGTGAAAGCTGTAGCGCTAAAAGGAAGAGACGAATCTGATTCTGAAGCGGAGGCCGACTACTTGAACAATCAGAGGGGTTTTCGTGGGAATGCCCAAGGAAACCAAGGTCGGAACTATTATGATAAATCTGGAAGCAAAGACCAAGGTAGTTGGAAGAAAAATAATGAAAAGAGTGGTTTGTACGTTCCCCCTGGTAGACGTGATACCACCACATCTAATTCTGGGAGCATGGAAGACATGATGGCTAAGTTATTGAAAGGAGTGGAAGCAACGAGCGCAGGAGTTAAGGAGGTGATTGATGATTTGTCTTCCATGAAGCAACTAGTTGATTCTCATTCCACTTCTATCAAGCAAATAGAGCAGCAATTGAGCCAACTTTCAGCAGCATTTAATCAAAGAAAGGCTGGCACCTTACCAAGCGATACGGTGCAGAACCCAAAAAATGATGGGTCATGCATGGCCATCACTACCAGAAGTGGTAAGGTGCTGGAAACTTCAGCAAAAGGCAAACAAGTGGTTGACGAAGTGGTACGGTTTGATATATGCAAAACAATGAAGCAGCCCAGCAATATGAATGAGTCATCTGTAGCTGATGTTCATTATGAGGATATGAAAGCATTATCTATAGAGCAACAACCTACTGTTGAGCCATTGTCTGCTGCGCTACTGAAAGTTGAACATGAAGATAATGAAGGTTATGAAGAACTTATGAGTGCTCTAACAGAAATACAGTCTTATACTCCTAAGAAACCGGATTGTGAACTCAAGAATCGACCAACAGCGAATACTCCCATTGACGAGCCACCAATGCTAGAATCGCAAGAGCTTCCCGATTATCTAAGGTATGTGTTCTTGGAAAGTGGAAGTATACTTCCGATAAGTGTGGTGGATGATTTAAGTGAACAGCACGTGGAGGCTCTCATCTCTGCTCTGATGAGGTACAAGAGAGCTATGGGTTGGACTATTGATGATATAATTGGTGACTCTCCGGAGAAACGTATGAGCCAGCTCGAAAAAAATCGCATGACCACAGCTAAACCTCATTGTCGTCTAAATCCTTTCAGAAAACGATCCACCATTTACCTCGACGAAGTCTAAGTACTCGAGGTAACTACGTCGAGCCACGACAATAAATAAGGCGCTAGATGGGAGGCAACCCATCGTTTTATCATTTTATCGTTTATCGTTTTTCCTTTCATCCTAGTACTTGTTTTGTTTTATGAAAAAACTAAAAATAAGAGTCGTGCCACGACCAAAACTAAGACGCTTGGTGGGAGGCAACCCATCGTACTAATCGTTTTCATTTGGTTTTGAGCAAAAATAGGTGCAAGAAGTATGCAACGAGGAGATTGATTTCAATTAACGATTTGGTCGCATTGTATGGTAAAGTCGGTAAGTTAGGAATGGTGATGCATAAGGCTATGAAGTGAGCCTTTCTCACGTCATAATAGGCTTCGAGGAAGGCTAGGCCTTGGTAAAAATAGGCCACGAACGATGCACAACCTATTCTATAGCCTAAGGACTCGGAATCTAGAGTGCTATACACTATGCGCCGCCTATTCCTAGGTATGCTTTTGACTATGCGCCGCCTATGCTATGGCATTTGAGATACTGAGACCAAATGCCATAGACTATGCGGCGCATATATCTAGAAATGCCATAGGATATGCGGCGCATATGTCCCATTATGCCATGGACAATGCGCCGCATATGTAAGTGATATGCCAAGAGATATGCGCCACATATGTGGTGATTTTGCCCCCAAATCCGATTGTAAATGGGTCATAACCCGACCCATACTCTTCCTATATAAAGGGGACATAGTTTTACAACACAACCACATTAGAAAACACCCTAAAGGCACCACATAACCTTCCAAATCTTCTCAAAATTTTCTTCTTTTGCTCTTCCAATTCACAACACCGTCTCCACAAGCTTCAAGCAAGTAAGTACTCTCATATTCTTCATTTATTTATCGTAAGTACTACGTTGCTATGCTTATTATAAATTGTTAAATCATATAAGATTGTTGGTGATGTTCATGTGTTTGAATTGTTGTTGCATAATCATGTGAGTGAACATATACGTAGGGAATTCTTGACTTATTTCCGACTTGAATTTGGTTTCAATAGCATTGTTATGATATTTGCTGAATAGATATGGCTATGAATATTGCTTAAGAGTGTTGTTTGGATGCTTACATGTTAGACTATCCCGGCCATCGGGATAAGATTATAGTGCCTATCGACTTAGGAGGTTGTGCTTGTTGTAAGAATAACGATTCCATGTGGTAACCCCTATGTCGTAGTGTTGCTATATCTACCATGAAAGTAGTCCAATGGCTTCAAATAAGTGATACAATGCTGATTTTCTTGTTGGAATACAATCCTAAAACGTATGTCGACGAAATCTGAGTAAATCGACTACGTTCACCTCGCTGATTTGTGCAACAAAACTAAGTGTGGGGTGGTACCCCTAGTACTTGCTTATAGATTGTATCAAGTGAGATTGTGCTGCAACTAACACTATTTCTAATCTCAGGTACAATGGCACCTAAAGAGAGACAAGGCAAGGAAGAAGGCTACCACTTCCCAAAAGGGCAAGAAAAGAGGCCGCAAGGAGCAAGGAGAACCCTCCTCGCTGCAAACACTTCGACTCACGCTTGGAATTAAGTGGGATACTTATGCGGAACTTATGAGGATGATGACTCTTATGATGATCCCAACGCAAGGGGTATGACCCCAGACATAGAGGAGGAGTCCGACTGACCAGGTTCCTCGTACTTATTTTCCACTGAGGACAGTGTCCCGTCTAAGTGTGGGGGTGGCATTGCATGCTATACTTCTCTGTTTGCACCTATGTTTGTTTGTTTACTTTGTTTATTTGAGTTCGTTCTTTTTTTTTAGTTTTTTTTAGGAGTAAAATCTTTCTAGCTTCGCATGAAATTATTTTGATAGGCAGCATGAGATTATAACAAGAGTATGTGTTATAATTGTGACTATTGAGACGTTTAGGCTCTAGTTGTGACTCATTATGTGATATTGTGTGATTTAATTCCTTCACTTGTTGGGTCGAGAGTCTATATTACTTCCCATCAAGTCGACCATGTGCCTTGTGTGTGTGAGATAATAGTATATTCTATGTATGTGGCTGATGCTAGAACTTGCCTGGTATGTATGCAAAGCGAAAATAAGGAGTGTAAGCTAGGATATGATTTAGGCATTTCTTTGGCAACCTATATTTGTTTACCTTCAGTTTTACCTACCCATGGACATCATCCTAGTTAAACCCTTTTGAGCCTTTAGCCTATTTCTTTGACAACCTTGTATGTAAGCCTAATCCATTTCTTTCAAGACCGTAATTTGATCCAAATTCCTAAGTGCTTTAAAGTGAAAAATTCATGTGACAAAATAAGAGGAAATTGGTTGAGTATGATGCTTTAAATTGTAATGGTGCTTGAATGTGTTATGAAAAAGAAAGTGCTATCATAAGAGGTATGTTGTGAAAAGAAAAAGGAAAAGAAAGCTGAAAAGTAAGTTGTGCTTAAAAATGAAAAACAAAAGAGGAGAACAAGGGTGGAAGAATAAAAAGGAAAGAAGAAAGTTTGAAAGAAAAAAAAAAGTGTCAATGATACAATGTGATGTATTAAAGTGCTTAGGAACCTAGTCACTATTTCTGGCCAAAATAGCTGATCCTACCCGTCCCTTAGCCTACATTACAACCATCAAAAGACCTACTTGATCCTAATCTTAATATTCCGACATTTAGTAGAGTACTACATTAAGGGCAAGCTTATGGTCATTAGTTGCTACATATGAATTCTTTGTGAGAGTGAGAGCAAGGACACTTTGATACCCATGTTTGAAAAATATGCTATATTTGTGAGAGAGTATGGGTACTATATTGTGAGACACACATGGTTGATGAGTTTTGGATAGTTGTATATGATTCTATGTACCTTAACGTTTGCATGCGAGTTGATCACCATCACGAGTCTATGCTTGCGGTTAAATTGTTTCTACTTATAATCGGAAAGCTACTCTTTGTTGATAGTTGTTGTGCTTGTCTTGAAGAATGTTTTGTGTTGTGGCTGTAAAAACCCTAAGTTGATGTTAGAAGGACATGATATGTTGTTCGAGGACGAACAAAGCTCTAAGTGTGGGGTGTTGATGATAGGCGAATTTACACGCCTATATCAATATATTTTGCCCATATTTTAGCCTAGTTTTGAGAACAAATTATATATTTCATGCACTTTTAGTCTTTTTTCCTGTAAATGAGCTAACAAACATGATTAGGAAAGTTTCAGGTATAAATGATGCAAAATACAACATTTTATGGCTTACTTGACGCAAAAGAAAGCTCACAAACGAAGTAGAAAGGAGCTGGACGCCTAAAGGACCAAATCTGCTGCATGGAAAATCTGTCCTGGGCTAAAACAGCATTTCTGAAGACTTTGGGGACTTACAGACACAAAGCTGGATTTTTACAAAGATACATTAACCTAGTACAATTAGGTTATGTATTTCACTATTCTACTTGGATTATGATATTGTAACCTTACCCTAGTACATTTGGGTTAAGGATTTCATTAGTTTAGTAGGATTTGGTTATTTATTTCATTAGCATAGTAGGAGTAGGATAGGAGTATTATAAATACCCTATCATGCTAGAGATTTTAAATCAAGTCCTTCCTTAGTGGAGGCAACTCCTCCCTTCATTCAAGAAATTCATTCTTAAACTATTAATTTTCTTCCATCTTTCTCATCTTCCACTACAAACACTTCTAATCTATTCTTCTATTCTTAAATTCCACAACAAGAGAATCGTTACTTGCTACGATATCACTAAAACCACACGCCAAACACCTACTATTCACGCCATCCACCATGCAAAACGTGATATCCTTCGCATTCATGGGTAACTAAATCTCTTAGTTGGGGTTATGGAAGCCGAATGAGTTACTATCTATAGCTGTGAGTTTGTGAGTTCAAGACAAGTATATTGCTTATATCATTATTCTCTTCATCTTAAATCTACAATCTTTGCGGTTTCAAACACATGAACACGCCATTCTAACATCTAACCTGTTCGAGAGAAAGGTTACTTGTCTAGAAAAGAAGACGCATAGACTAACGCCAGTCTAACATTTAACTTGTTCGAGAGAAAGGTTATTTGTCTGGAAAAGAGATAATGTCAAGGTAGTAGGACACTCTTTCCTATTAAAAAGCTAGTGCCGTAACTGGACTAACCTCTTGGAGAATTCGTACCGTTAGACACGCTTTAAGCTCGAGAGAGTTAAAGTGAAATAGTCCTTGTTTAGGTCGAGAGACGCTTGGATTTACCATCGACTACAATTCTCTATAAGCAATTGCATGTTAAGACTCTACACACTCATAGCCAATAGAGACGTATACCTCTGAAGGTGGACATAACCCCAACGATTCAATTCTCATTGTTTACAACTTACGTGACAATCTTTCTCTTTTTACTTTATTATTTTCAGCTTTTATTTCATTAAGTTGGTTACTTATTACAATCCCCCCTTTTTACGAGACTTGCACCAAAAGTCTAGTAAACGTTGCTTACTTGTTGGCTGAGCTATTCCCTGTGGGATCGACACCCAACCCAGGTTGGGTTCTATATTTGCTAACGACCGCTTTACACTCCCACGTGAGCTGTAGATTGAGCGTTATCACATGTATAATATTATGAAGTCAAACATAGTTGAATCAATGAATTTATTATTTGGCATTGAAAGAGAATTTTCCATCGTTGCGCTATTTGATAAAATAAATAAGAAGTATGCCAAATTATTTCATGAAAGACATATGCAGTTTGCGAACACAAGAATTAGATTTGTTCTAGAAGCGGAAAAAAATATTAACGAACTTCAGTTTGAGGAATAGGTTATTTTTCTCATCAAGTAGCAGATTACAAATTTAGTATCGACGGCCATAGTGATGTTTCCACGGTCAATCTTCAAACAAGATCTTGTACATGCAAAGTTTTGACTTCCACACAATATCCTATCCACATGCTATGTCAGCGCTTCGAGCCCAATATGGAGCTCAAATTTATAAGTTCTTGTCTCTATATTATTCGGTGGAAAGATATATAATAGTATATAGTGAAAATATTAATCCGATGCCTCTCGAAGAATCTTTGGTTGTTCCTGTAGAGCTTTTGGGGTGATTAATACCTTCTCCATATATTGACAAGAACTATCAAATTGGGAAGAATGAGATATGAGAGGAGGTATAGATTCGGAGAATCATTTCCATCAAGAAAAAACACTCTACATGTAAGAACGTTATCCATAAAAGAACTACATGGCCAAATCATAATCCACCATGATCATTGTAATAGTAAAACTTGTGTTGTTGTTTGTTATGGACTTTGATATTTTTGACTCATTGTTCTGAATGTAAATATTATTATTTTTAACTGGAGTGTGTTCTTCCAATAGATGAACCATTTGTTGTAGCAGATCTTTTGGAAAAACACAATACAAATAATCAAACTGGATTGTATTCACCCAACAGATCACCAATCTATTGCGACAGATGGGCCATCTGTTGGAACAACACAATACAGTTCTTGCCACTGGCTTATGTTCTTCCAACAGATGACCAATTTGTTTCAACAGATGGTCCATCTGTTGGAAGAACTCAAAACTTTTTCTATTGCTACTGGATTTAAAGTTGTGACAAACGCTCAATCCTTACCTCCAACTCTCGACATGTTAAGAAAAAAAAATAGATAAAATGAAAATTAAATAATAAATAAAGTCAAAGTCGACCAAACATGAATTTTTTAAATAAACAAAACAAAATACATTAGGCTTAGGTAGAAATCGATATAAATAAAACAAAAATATGTATGCTAAATGAAGAAATATAACCTAATTATTATTATTATTATTATTATTATTATTGTTGTTGTTGTTGTTGTTGTTGTTGTTGTCAACCGACCAATCCTCATCGGGAAGCAACAGGGTCCTCCTCAGCCTTCAAATCTCACATACCATCCTTGTTCTCATGGAGCCCAACTCCCACTGGAGTTTATTAACCTGCCTTTAAAGTTCCCACACGGTGTTGCACAGAATCGTCACGTCCCAAACTGGATCAGTCATATCTAAAACACACACGCATTAATAAAAGAACATAAAACACTAAATAAAAGAAAAGAGTTCGAATGTAATACAACGTATACTATCAACTGGTAGATTTATTTTTTTAAAAAACTTACCTAAACGAAAAAGGAATCTTCTCTTTTAAGAGAAGTGGTTGAAGATGCAATATAAAAGACAAGATGCAAGAAGTAAATTAAATAGAGTAGAATGAACGAATAAGGAAGGGACCTATTTATAGAGGGTTGAATTTGAATCAAAAAGTCACGACGGTTCACCTCCATTTTATTGATTACATGCCTTAATTAAATCAAGCTGGTGACTTTTTGATTAATGTGAAAAGTCATGACTTAATTAAATCAAACTGGTGACTTTTTTATAATTGTGAAAAATCATGACTTTTCAGGTTTTTAATATTAATTAGTGCTTAAAATTAAATAACTATTTTTCTTAATTAAATAATCGAAGACTTTTCACCTTTTTCAATAATCGTTTCTTTTAAAATAACTATTTTTATTGAGTTTTTGCAATAGATGGTCCATCTGTTGCAATAGATATCCCATCCATCACTACAGATTAACCATCTATTGTAACAAATAGTCCATCTGTGCAACAAATAAGCAATCTATTGTAACAGATAGATTATCTGTTGCAATAGATATACCATCTGGTAGAGCTATTTTGATTTCTTCCAACAATTGATTCATCAGTTGCAACGGATGAAAAATTTAATTCATTAGCTATTTTGAATGTGTTAGTCAAAAAGTCACGACTGTTCACTTCTTTTTTAATAATTATATCCCTCAATTAATTCAAAATGGTGACTTTTTAATTATTTAAATAAAAAAATAGATTTAAAAATAGAAAAGGTGAAAAGTCACGACTGTTCACCTATTTAATATTAACATTAGTTATTAAAATTAAATAATCATTTTTTAGGGTTTTAAATTGTGTTTATCATTTATTTCCTTATTTTTTATTTACGAACTATTTTTCTTTATTAAATAATCAAAAAGTCATAACTTCTTTCAATAACTCCTTTTTATTAATAACCATTTTAAATCAATTTTTCTAACAGATAGATCATCTGTTGAAACAGATTTGTCATCTATTAGAAGAACACAAACCAGTGGCAAGAACTGTATTATTTTCATCCAGCAGATCTATTGCAACAGATGTGCCATCTGTTGGAAGAAAAGGGTTTTGTGTTTTTCCAATAGATTACCCATCTGTTGTAACACATTGGTTATTTGTTAGTTGAACGAATCCATATTGATGAACTGTATCATATTCTTCCAGCCAATGTCCATCTGTTGCAACATATGGGTGGTAATCTGTTGAAAATATTTTTTGTAGTCTGGAGTATTAAATTTCTATTACCTCTTTTTATTGATGCACAAGTAAATAAAAAAATATTTTATATAATAAATAATAATATTTACATCCCCAACAATGAGTTAAATTATCAAAGTCCATAACAAACAACAACATAAGTTTACTATTACAATGATCATGGTGCACTACATACGTAGCCCTTCTTTTTTCTTGACAGTAATGTAGTCTTTTGACATTGAAGATGGTTTTCCTTTGAGCCTATGTAGTTTTGTACACTACGTCATGATGGGAACTGAATATTAGGTAGAATAAGGTTCATGCAGATGGATGAATCCACGTTCACGTGTGGGAGTTATGTATTACTGATCAGGTTATCGTGACAACACACATAATGTACAGTGATTTTGTGAATGCTATTTTTTACCGACCTGGTATTGATCTTTCAAATAAGATTCTACATTTTACATTTAAGTTTGATAGGTACCAATTGATAAGGCCGAGGGACCATGAAGATGCTGCCAATACCCTGTTATAATTTAATGATGGTTTTGCTCATGTTTATGCACGTCAAGTTTTGAGAAGGGATCAATATTTTGATGTTAGTGTAGAGATTCAATAGTGATTAGACTGATCTTAATGGTGCAATGGAGTTTGAGAAGACCTTCGAAGCCTCCAGTGCCGCAAACAAGAATGGAAAACCAGTAGAATTCTCCTGGTCTAAATTTATATTGATGGGTTGCTCGGGGAGACGATTATACAACAGAATGTGCTTTAGGAGAATACCTACGCGGGAAAGGGGATTTTTTTGGAGACTATATCATCTTAGACCTTATTAAAGAAGAAACACAGGGTAGCAAGTAAGGAACTTCTAGCCAATCTGGCCAATGAAATTGACTTGAAAGATGAAAAATCTGAATGAGCTACAAATGTGAAAGTGTATCCAAAAATAAAAATTTGTCTGTTGTTGTAGAAAAGAAAAATGATAAAGTGGACTGGAGCTAGTCACTTTGCTAGGTAACTATGACTAGTTAGCATGCACTGAATGATTACTCACAAAGCGCAGGATCAAAACTCCAAGAAAACAGCTTTGCAAGCACCGATGATTGGAAAGATGTACAATGACGAATGAAACTTAAACCAACAACTTTCAAAGTAAAAATAAAGAAAGCGAAGACGTCAATTTTTGAAGTCTAACTTGCATCCCATCCCTTCTGTTTGTGGTTCTGATCAGGTCAATAGCAATGAAAATAAAAAGTCTGAAGTTGGGCAGAAATCCCATGCCTATTTGTTTTCACTGCCTTTGACCTGACCAGAACCACAACCAAAAGACCTTGGATACATGTTTAACTTCAGAAATTGCCACCTTGGCTTGATCCTTTATTTTTGCTTCAGGAGTTCTTGGTTTAAGTTTTGTTCCTAACTATCCATCTTTCCAACCCTCAGTGCTCGTAAAGCTGCTTCCTTGGAGTTCTGATCCTGCACTTTGTGGGTCATCATTTAGGTTATGCTTACTAGTCGCATACCTAGGAAAGTGCACAACTTCAGTACACTTTACCATTTTTCTTTTCAATAATGAGTGATGGATTTTATTTTGTGATACACTTTCATTTTTTTCATCTCATTTATTTTTTTCATTTTTCATGTCAATTTCATTGGCTAGATTTACTACCCGTTCCTTACTACCCTGTGTTTCTTGTTTAATAAGGTCTGAGTTGATATGTAGTCTTCCGCACCTCCTCTTTCCCTCACAGATATTCTCTCAAGCACCTTCTATTGTATAATCGCCACTACGTGCAACCCAACCATATAAATTTGGACTAGGGTAATAACTATATAGATTTCCATTCTTGTTTACAGCAGTGGGAGGCTTTGGAGGCATTTCAAAAGTCCATTGAACCCTTAAAATCTTTACACTGCCACCAAAAACTTGATCCCTTCTCCAAATTTGACACATAAACATTTGTAAAACCATTATTAAATTGTAACAGGGTATCGACATTGCCTACTTTTTCCCTCAGCCTTATCAATTCAAACCTATCAATCTTAATTATAAAATGCATGTCTTGTTTGGACGATTAATGCCTAATCGGTAAAAAACTACATTCATAAAATCAATATACTCTATGTGTGTTTTCACGATAACATGATCAGTAATATATATCTCCCACATATGAAGTGGTTCCATCTGCAAACAGCTTATTCCTCCAAACCCATCTTTACATTAGCCCTTTATGTTGGTCGGGCAAAAGTTGATCCACTTTCACTTCTTTTTATTTTGGGAGACATCTTTTATCTATAAATAAGATAAAAATAAAAATAACATTACAATTGATGTCTGCATAATTTAAAATAAGGGTCACATAAAATTCAATAAATACAACACATTACATCAAAAATTCCAATAGATGACCCATCTATTGTAGCAGGTGACCCATCTATTACAACATATTAAAATAGGTGATCGATCTATTGAAATGGGTGATCGATATATTACAACAGATAGGTCATCTATTGGAAGAGCTGTTTGGATTCATTCCAACAACTAATTCATCAGTTTCAACAAATGCGGAATCTGTTGAAAGAATTATTTTAATATCTTGCACCATATGTTCCACCTGTTGCAACACCAATACCACCACCAACAACATTAACAACAACATCAACAACAAGGAAACAAACAAAAAATAAATAAAAAAATGATACTGCCAATAAGACTTTTTAAGTTCTCCCAATAGATGACTTTTTTTTTTGCAAATTTTAATAAAAACAATGGTTCGTTCATTCAAAACTTAAAAAATACCTTTTTGTAAATTTTCTCAATAAATAGGATATGGGTAATGGATAAATAAATAAAAACAACAGACGTACATAACTAATTTAAATAATCAATGTAAAAATATGATATTCACAATTTCAATTTTCATCATAAAAAATATAAAAAATTTGATGAAACCGACAAAGAAGAAGACGGGAAGCAAGAATAACAACAGAGAATGCAAATCTAATAGTGAACAATACCTGCCATGTCAAAAGCAAAGGGTTCAACACCAATTCAGGCAAGAAAAGATATAGAGTGGTTGATATTTGAAAGGATCATCAGGCTAAAAAGGAGAAAAAAGAGAGAAAATAAAGGAGACGATTGAAATTATCCTAAAGAGGAGAGAAAGAAAAAGCAGAGAGATTAATTATGGTTGAAGGAGAGAGAATTTTAGAGATGGGTGTAAATATTTATTAATAATTTATGGTGGTGAAATTCTTTGAGGAGAAAGAGGAGATGGTGATGGTGACATTGAAAAGACAAAATAAGACAACTCAAGAAGGAGATTTTTGAGTTATCCAACAAAATTTTTTACCGCCTTAGTATTTTTTTTCTTTTTTAGTTTGGTCATAAAATTGCTTTAAAATAAAAAATTTCTTAAAATAGATGTCATCTGTTGTAATAAATGTTTACATTTGTTTAAAAAATTTTAATAGATCAGTCATCTATCGCAACAGATGGTAACATCTATCTGATAATTTCCAATAGATAAGTCATCTGTTGCAACATATGCCACTATCTATTTGATAATTTCCAACAGATAAGTCATTTGTTGCAACAGATGTCATTATCTATTTGATAATTTTCAACAGATAAGTAATCTGTTGCAGCTGGTTGAACATCTATTTTAATATATGTCTATAATTATTTGATAATTTTTAATAGATGTGTCATCTGTTGCAATAGGTTAGTTCTCTATTTATTTCTATCAAGTCATTATTTGAAATATCTAAATTAATTTTGCTAGAATTAAGGATGATTTCATAGGTTCAACTACAATTTTAATTGATATCATTGCAATTGCATGATATTGGTATTGTGTTGATCCTGATCAGAGTCATCAATTGTTCAATTTGAATTAAAATAATTCATATCAAGCCATTGTTTGAAATATCTAAATTAATCTAGCAGAGTTAGGAATGAGTTCATAGGTTCAACTACAATTTCAATTGATGTCGTTGCAATTGCCTGATCTAGGTATTGTGTTTGTCCTGACTGAAGTCATTAATTGATCAATTTGAATTGAAATAATTCATATTTAATTATTATTTAGTTAATATTAAATTCATTAAAGTTCCAATTGAACTTAATAATTGAAAACTAATTTTAGTGAAATTAATTTAATTTATTATGAAATAGTTAAAATTTATCTCTTTCAAAAAATTAATTAAGATCAATTCGGACCAAATTAACATTTTCAAAACTTTTCATTCTTTTTCAAAATACAAATCAACCTATAAAAATCATCATTTGCGTGAAAAATATTTCTTTATTTCAAATCTCAAGTTCTCCCTCTTCTCTTTCTCTCTCAATAATACAAACAATAACTACTCAACCCTTTATAACAAATTAATTTTCTTCTCATTTCTGACCACATTGTTATTATTTTTGATTTCCTTCTTTCTTGTATCTGTTGTTTTTCTCTCTTAACAGGTAACACAGTTTGAGAAGAGTTCTACATTTGTTGTTTTTTCAAAAAATTAGGGCTTTTTAGTTAACGATAAAAAAGACTTTTATTTGTATTATCTTCGAGAATGGGTTAACAATTTTGAATTTTGATGTTAAAAAATATAGGAAGAACATGAGAAAACCTTAGTTTTTATTGCAGTCTTCTGTTAACTATCATGGTATTATTGGATGGTATTTGTGGTATTGTTGGTGACTTTTGGTGGTGTTTGTATTATTGGTGTTAGAGGTAGTGTTAGTATTGTTGTGTTCGTGGTGTTCATAGTGGCGTTGGTGGTGGTGTTGGTAGTATTGGTATTAGTGGTGTTGGTGATTTTGATATTGGTATTGGTGTTGTTGTTGGTGTTGGTGTTGGTATTTGTGGTGGTGTTTGTATTGATGGTGTTGGTATTGGTGGTATTATTGTTATTTTTGGTGGTGCTGGTGTTAGTGGTGTTGGTGTTGGTATTGGTATTGGTGTTGGTGTTATTGGTGTTGTTGGTAGTGGTGTTGGTGTTGGTATTGGTATTGGTGGTATTGGTGGTGTTGGTGTTGGTATTGATGGCATTGCTGTTGTTGTTATTATTATTGGTGTTGGTGTTGGTGGTATGGTATTGTTGGTATTCGTGTTAGTGGTGTTGGTGGTGTTCGTATTGTTAGTGTTGATGGTGTTAGTATTGGTAGAGTTGGTATTGTGGTATTGGTGTTGTTGTTGTTGTTGTTGTTGGTAGTTTTGGTATTGGTGTTGTTGTTGTTGGTGTTGGGGTGTTGTATCTGATGTAAATGTGGAAAAACTGATTCAATTTCATCAAACAGATGATCCATCTATTGTAAAAGATGGGTAATCTGTTAGAAGTTATGAAAACAAAACTGCTACTTATTTTGATAACTTCCAAGAGAAGATTCACCTGTTGCAACAGATAGATCATCTGTTAGGAGATATTAAAATAGGTCTTCAAACAAATTCCCCATCTATTTCAACAGGTGTATTAGTTTTTGGAATAAAACATAACAGCTCTTCCAACAGATTAAACATCTGTCGCAACAAATGTATCCGCTGTTGGAAGAAAACAAACCAGTAGCGACACTGTTTTGATCTTTTCCTACAGAAGCCCATCTGTTACAATAGTTTTTTATCTGTTTCAACGGATGGTTCATCTGTTGCAACAAATGGGTCATCTCTTGGAATATTTTTTATAGTGTGTTGTATTCATTGAATTTTATTTTACTTTTTTTTTTTCAATTTATGCAGACATCAATTGTAATTTTTTTCTCTCTTGTTTGTAGGTAAAATATGTCTCTCAAAAGAAAAGAAAGTGAAAGTGGATCAACTTCTGACTAGCTAACAAAAAAGGCTAGAGTATAGATGAATTCGGAGGAGCTTTCTGAACAATCTACTCTAGGAAAAAGTGAAGTTGAGGAAAGGTGTGAAAATAAAATTGAGGAAGATGATAGTGGGGAAAAGAAAAGTGAGGAGGATGAAGTTGAAGATATTAAAGAAGAAAAGGAAGTAGAAAGTGAGGAAGAAGATGGATCTTCCAAGGAGAACGAGAAAGATAATGATAATGCATCATCAATGGGAGGTGAATTAAGATCGAAATTCCCGCATGATCCTATCAAAACTATTAGAATTGACAGGTTTCAAGTTGAGACAATGATAGATAACCCGATAGATTTAACCGATGATTTTATAGTTGAATCTGCTATGCGAAAACCTTTTGATGAATTTAGGAATACTATGAAGAAGGAAAAACTAGAGAAGTTTTTTAAGGACAACTGCTTTGGACACTTTCTTAACCTGCCGGAGGAAAAAAATGCCCGCTTCCAAATAAACATGGTATATGGTCTTCTCAAGCGTAGGATCAACTACGTAGGTGATGATAATGATTTGGAGGGGGATAAAAAGATGGATGAAATTTAGATTAACTACTGTGGCATGTTAGTTTGTTTTGGCATGAAAGAGTTTGCCATAGTGATTGGCTTGAGATGCCATGAGCCAATAGAACCACTCTTCAAGGAAACACCCAGCAAAAAGTCCAAGGCAAGAAAGACACCCAAACCATTACCATCAAATTAAGGCAAGACATTGTTTAAGAAACCACCCACCAAAACCAACAAAGACAACAAAAAAATAGATGAGTTGTCGTATTGCAGGCCGTGGCTACTGGTAACGCTCAAACTACAGCTTTCGTAAGAGTGTAAGCGGTCGTCGTCAAATATAGAACCCAACTGGGTTGGGTTTCGAATCCTACAGGGAATACTTGGTCACTAAGTAAGCAACGATTATTAGACTTTTGATGAAAGTTCTGCGAATAAAGGGGGGATTTTGTGCGTGCAAATGATGTAAACAAAATAGTAGAGTAAAAACTGAAAATAGAAGAGTAAAATGGAGTACTTGGTAGGTTTTAATCAATGAGAATTGAGAGTTAGGGTTATGTCCACCTTATGAGTTATACGTATCTATTGACTATGAGTTATGCGGAATTCAGACATGCATGCGCTTATAGAGATTCGTATTCTATGATAAATCCAGGCGTCTTTCGACCATCAAGGATTATTTCACTTTAACTCTTTTGAGCTTAAAGCGTATATAATGGTACG
Source organism: Capsicum baccatum var. pendulum (assembly GCA_030864225.1). Classification (NCBI taxonomy): domain Eukaryota; kingdom Viridiplantae; phylum Streptophyta; class Magnoliopsida; order Solanales; family Solanaceae; genus Capsicum; species Capsicum baccatum. Next base: position 26,172,284 of record CM061560.1, read on the forward strand.
GAGTCTCCAAGAGGTTAATCCAGTTACGACACTAACTTTTAAACAGGGGTTGGTGCCCTATTTCCTTGACATTCTCTCTTTTCCAGACATGTAACTTTTCTTTCGAACAAGTTAATGCTATACTGGCGTATTCTATATGTTTGCAACCACAAGAATTTAAATTAAGATGAAGAGAGTAATGATATAAGCAGCATACGTATCAAGAATTCACACACTCATAGCAATAGATAGTATCTTATAAGGCTTCCATAACCCTAACAGAGAAGTTTAGCTATTCATGAGTGCAACGGAAATCACAATAGACATTATCATCATACCAAAATAAAAATCTAACGTGAAGTATGCTTTGGTAGTGCTTGTGGCGTGAATTCCTTGCAAATAGCGTTTCTCTTGTCGTGAAATTTAAAAGTCGAATAGATGAAAATAATGTCAACAACAATTTAATGAAGAAAAGGGGAAAGGATCGAATAGAGAGGAATAAGGCTGAGGGTGGTGGAAATTGGTTAGATGAATGGATGGATGGATGCTGAAAAGTTCAGCAGAATAGGGTTTTTATAATACCCATATCCTATTCCTACTAAGCTACTGCATACTTATCCTAATCCTACTAGGTTACTGCATCCTTATCCTAATCCTACTAAGTTACTGCTGATCCCCAAGTCTTTGGAAATGCTGTTTTTGCCCGGGACAAGTTTTCCATGCGTCACTTTCAGTCCACAAGCTTCCAGAAGCTGCCTTCCTTCTTACGTGCAATTTCCTTTGGCGTCCAATTTTCATAAAATGCTAAAATCTTCATCATTTATACCTGAAGACTTGCTAATCACGTTGGTTAGCTCACTTACAGGAAAAAGGACTAAAAGTGCAAGAATTATATATTTTGTCCTTAGAACTTAGCTAAAATATGGGTAAATTAAGGTGCTTTAGGCGTGTAAATACGCCTATCATCAACACCCCACACTTAAAGATTTGTTCGTCCTCGAACAAAATATCATGTCCATATAAACATCTACTTAAGGTTTCACAGTAACAACACAAAATATTCATCAAGACAGGCACAACAATTATTAACAAAGAGTAGTTTTCTGATCACTACTAGAAACAATTCAACCTCCAAGCTAGACTCGTGATGATGGTTAATTCGTATCCAAAAGTTAAGGCACAAAGAATCATACACAACTACCCAAAACTCATCAACCATGTGTGTCTCACAATATATCACCCATAATCACTCACAAGTATTTCATTTTTCGAAACATGGGTATAAGATTTTCCTTGCTCTCACTCTCACAAAGAATTCATATGTTGCAACTGATGACCATAGGCTTGCCCTTAGTGTAATGCTCTACTAATATCAGAATGCTAAGTTTAGGATCATATAGGTCTTTACATGGTTGTAATGTAGGCTAAGGGACAGGTAGGACTATTTTGGCCAGAAATAGTGACTAAGTTCCCTAAGCGCTTTAATACATCACATTATGCCATTTACACTTTCTTTCAAACAACCTTTCTACTTTCTTTTAATCTACCACCCTATCTCACCTCTTTTGTTATTCGTTTTTAAACAGAACTAACTTTTTAGTTTTCTTTTTATTTTTCTTTTTTTTTATAACACACCTCTATGATAGCCACTCTTTTTCATAACTAATTCAAGCACCAATACATTCGAAGGCATCACTCTCGCCTAATTTCCTCTTATTTTGTCATATGACTTTACAATTTAAAGCACTTAGGAATTTGGATCAAATTATGGTCTTGAAAAAAATGGATTAGGCTTACATATGAGGCTGTCAAAGAAAATAGCTTAAAGGCTCAAAGGGGGTTAACTAGGATAATGTCCACGGGTAGGTAAAACGAAGGTAAACAATCACAGGTTGCCAAAGAAATGCCTAAATCATCTCCTAAACTTACACTCTTTATTTCGCTTTACATACACACCAGACAAGTTCTAGTATCAACCACAAACACAGAATATACTATTACCTCACACACACAAGGCACATGGTCGACTTTATTGGGAGCAGTATAGACTCTTGACCCACCAGCTGAAGGAATTAGACCACACACTTATCACATAATGAGTCACATTTAGAGCCTAAATGTCTCAATAGTAATGATTTTATCACAGACTCTTGTCACAATACCATGCTGCCTATCAGAACAATTTTATGCAAAGTTTTAAACAACAACAAAATAAAAAAATTTAACTACTAAACAAATAAAATAAATAAACAAATAAACATAAATAAGCAAATGCAGAGAAAGAAGTATAGCATATAAATACCAGCACCCCACACTTAGACGGGACACACTGTCCTCAGTGGAAAATAAATAAGAAGAACCTAGATTAGGCGGACTCCTCCTCTATGTCTGGGGTCATACCCCCTTCATCGGAATCATCATAGGAGTCGTCGTCATCCAAATTCTCCTCCACGTCAGAGTCTGGCATTCGGTGATCATCATCGGTTGGCACATCGTCATCGAGAGGTTCCTCAAAGTACACACCTACTCCACACATAGCCCTTGCATGCTCGTTCATTGGGTAGTCATAATCCAACTGTTGGAGCTCTGCAGCAGTTGGAACACGACCTCCGCTCATCATGGTAAACCGAGTCATGCCATAAAGATGGCAAAAGAAACTTTCATCCCGAGCATGACGTTCTGCAGTGGTAAGGTTAACGCCATGCATGGTTTCAGCATCTTTAACCTTTGTGAGGTCAACCTTCTTCGGTTTGTGTGGAAGCTTATGATCAGCCGGCTCCTCTTTGATGTCCTCCTTCCTCAATATTGCAGCCAACAGATTGCCAAAGCTGAAGTGGGACCTCTTGTGTAGCCTGGCCTTACGCATTGAAGATCGAATGATCGCCCCAATGTTGATGGGGACGTTAGTCATCAATGCATACACCAAACACACTCTGTCTTGTGTAATCTTCGTATACTGTGTCCCTGGAATCAGGCAAGAGTTGACTATTCGCAACCATATTTGAGCTTCCCTATTTAAAAAAGCATATGGGAAGGTGTTGTGCCGACCGGTGTCCTTGTGTCTACTCCATCGTGCCATAGATCTTGTTTCGCACAATGTGTGTATAATGGCCCTGTACGAAGGTCTGTTATACAGCTCCTTGAGTGGTGATGGATCAATAGATGGCAAACCTAGAAAGGAGTTGAAGAACTCCGCATTTAGTTGCAGAACTTGACCCCGAATCTTTACTTCACTCCCTGTAGTTTTTGGTGACCAGCTGGCATAGAATTCTCATGTTAAATCGAGATTGCACTCTCCCATATCTCGGAAGATGAAATCAAGATGTAACGCCATTATCTTGGCCAACATACGGGGTTCTCTCTTTGCTAGGCTCTCCTTGTGTATCAACTCCACATGAACACATTTTTTTCTCTTTATTGTTCCTATACCACTCCTTTCCTTCCTCCTCTAGGACCCATTTTATTCCGAACATGCGGCGAGGTATTTGTAGCGAGGAGGATTCTCCTTGCTCTTTTCGTTCCCTTTTCTGTCCTTTTTGTGAAGTGGTTGCGTTTCCTTTTCCTTGTCTTGCTTTTGGTGCCATTGTACCTGAGATTAAAATAATAGTCATGTTAGCTTCATCTCGGTGGATACAATCAACAAACAAGAAGTATTAGCACCACCCCACACTTAATTTGTTGGCACAAACTAGTGAAGTGAACGATGTCGATTACTCAGACTTCATCGATATACGTTTGGGGGTTATGTTCCAACAATATAATCAGTGCATTCATACTTTTCTTGTCATCTTAACTATCCTTTTTGATTCTATTTCATGAAATCTTGGCAATACTTTCATGTTTGGATTGATGTATCTTTTGAGCAAGACTACTACATAAAGATTGAATCAAGTTATAACATTTAGAAATAATCACAACATCGTATGTTTGTAGTCAACCATGATTCTCATCTTGATGAACAAGTCATTCCAACATGTAAGCTTTCTAGTTACAAGATTATGCAATTTCCTTGGCCATGTCAATTCCGCAAAAGTATGAAAGTGTATAAGAATTAAATACAAGTTGGAAACAATTCAAGAGTATCCTTACGTATCCTTTCACTTACTTAGTTGTATCACAACAAATCAACCACATTCAAATCACCAATACTACTTCAAGATTTAACAATTTATTATAGGCCTAGTAGTGTAGTACTTACGGAATATAAAAGAAGAGCAACGAAGTAATTACTTGGTTGATGGCCTCGGAAGATGTTCTTGCAAAGTAAAAGAGCAAAAAGGAAAATTTTTGAGAGAATTTGGAGAGGTAGGCGGCGCCTAGGTTGAAGTTGCAATGAAATTTTGTGTTAAGACTAAGGTTCTATTTATAGGACAAGCTTGGGTCGGGTTTTGACCCATTTGGAATCGGATTTGGAGACCAAAAGTGACCATAGGCGGCGCCTAATGCTTTGCCTATGCTTGGCATAGGCAGCACCTTTTGCAAAAGCATTGTTGAGCATAGGCGGCGCCTATGCTATGACATTGTTAGGAATAGGCGGCGCCTATGCCATGGCATACTAGATTCAGAGACAAAAGGCTTTTGCATAGGTGGCGCCTATGCTATGGCATTGTTGAGCATAGGCGACACCTATGCCATGGCATTGTAGAATCCGAGATCTTAGGCCATAGCATAGGCCTTGCCTTGTTTGTGGCCTAGATTTACATAGGCCTTGCCTTGTTCTTTGCCTATATTTTCATAGGCAATGCCTAACCCATAGCCTTTTGCTTCTTCATTCCTAACTTACCACCTTCAACATGCAATATTTCCAAATCAAAATTTGAAACCAATCTCCTCCTTTATACCTCTTGCACCTACATTTACTCAAAAACAACAAAAACGATTAGAACGATGGGTTGCCTCCCATCAAGCGCCTTAGTTTTGGTTGTGGCTCGACAAAATCCTAGGAAAACAAAAACAACAAAAACAATTAAAAATGATGGGTTGCCTCCCATCAAGCGCTTGATTTATTGTCGCGGCACGCCATAGCTATCTCGATTACTTAGACTTCATCGAGATAGATGGTGGATCATTTTCTGAATGGATTTAGACGACAATGAAGCTTACTTGTAGGCATGCAATCTTCTTTGAGATAAGCCTTGTGCATACATATCCCAGGCGGGGTACCAATTATATCATCAATAGTCTAACCCATAGCTCTCTTGTATCTCTTCAGAGCAGAGATGAGAGCCTCTACGTGCTGTTCACTTAAATCATCCGCCACACTCATAGGAAGTGTATCTCCACTTCCCAAGAACGCATTCCTTAGATAATTGGGGAGCTCTTTCGATTCTAGCACAGGGGGCTCTTCAATGGAAGTCTTTTTTGTTGGTGATGGTTGATTCTTAAGATCAAGGCCCGGCTGCTTAGGAGTATGAGAATAGGACCCTATTTCTGTTAGAGCACACATAGTTTCTTTATGTTCTTGAGCCTCCTCACGCTCAAAATTCAGCAGCTCATCAGATAGTGACTCATCAGTAAGCTGCTTTTATACAAATAATTCTTTGTCATCCTTATAATTAACTTTAGCTACAGAGAACACATCCATATCTTCGGGCTGCTTCATTGCTTTGCATACATCAAAACGGACCACTTCATCATTCAACCGAAATAAAAGCTCATTAGCTCTCATGTCAATAAGTACACTTTCAGTTGCGAGGAAAGGGCATCCCAAGATTATGGGAACTTCAAAATCTACCTCGCAATCCAAAATAACAAAATCTGTAGGAAAGATGAAGGTGGAAACCTTCACCAACACATCATTTAAGATACCAACAGGTCGTTTTATCGATCTATCTGCCATCACGAGCCATATATTGCTTGGTGTAGGGTCGCCCAACCCCAACTTACTGTAGACGGATAGCGGCATCAAATTGATGCTAGACCCCAAATCGCACAATGCCTTAGAAAAATTCATAGATCCAACCGTGCAAGGAATAGTGAAAGCACCAGGGTCTGCCTTTTTCTGTACTAAGGACCTTGTGGCAATTGCACTGCAATGATGAATATTATCTGCCGGCTCATAGCTTACTGCCCGCTTCTTTGTTAAAAGGTCCTTCATGAATTTAGCGTACCCAGGCATCTGTTCCAGCGCCTCAACCAATGGAATATTAATGGTCAGTTGTTTTAACCTTGACATGAATTTGTTGAACTTGGTATCATCAGCTCTCTTCTTTAATCTTTGAGGAAAAGGTGGTGGTGGAAGGGGAATAGTTTTCTCCACGACTTTGTTTTCCTCTTGCTTTGGATTGGTGATCTTTTCGGGCTGTGGACGTTGGGGGGTGACGTCATTGACGTCTTCTTCAGCTTCTTCGGCGTCCTCTGGTTCGGCAACATCTACTACATCGCCGGCCACTTGCCTACCTTTGGCTGGATTTTCCAACACCTTACCACTCCTGGTAGTAATAGCCATACATGTTCCATCGTTCCTTAGGTTTTGCACTGTGTCGCTAGGTAAGGTGCCAACTTTTCTTTGATTTAATGTAGCTGAAATTTGACTCAATTGTTGCTCCAGCTGTCTTATTGCAGTAGAATACGAGTCAACCAATTGCTTTATTGAGGACAAATCATTTATTACCTCAGTTACTCTCGTGCTGGTTGCCTCCACTCCTTTCAACAGCTTAGCCATCATATCTTCCATGGACATATTTCCAGAACCAGATGTAGTGGTGTCACGTCTTCCAGGAGGAATATACACGCCACTTCTGTCTGTCTTGTTCTTCCAACTACCTTGATCACTATCCTTATTTCTAGAATTATCATAATAGTTCCGACCTTGGTCTCCTTGGGCATTGCCTCGGAAACCCCCTGATTGTTCAAGTAGTTGGCTTCTTCTTCAGAATTGGATTCCTCTCTTCCTTTTGACGCAACCGCTTTGACCTTTTTGGTCTTCCCTGATAATAGATGCTTTGTAAGAAGATCCATCTGTGTCTTCATGTGCGCCATATCTTGGTTGCGTTCCTCCTCTCTTCGCCTTTGTTCTGCAGTCATGCCAATACATATAGTGGGGCTTGTTACCTCAGAATCCCTGGTATTGCACGCCCTACTTTGCTTTGTCATCCGGTCTAGCATATCGCTTGCTTGAACAAAGGTGAGGTCCATGAATAATCCACCCGCCGCATTATCCACCACTGGTTTAGTTACTGAATTCAAGGATCTGTATAATATATCCATCAAGTGGACATCGGTCATGTGATGGTTTGGGCACCTCATAAGCTTCTTCTTGAATCTATCCCATATTTCGTGGAGGGCTTCAGTTGGAAGCTGACGAAAGTTGCTAATTTGATCTCTCAATTGTGCTCTTTTGGATGGCGGAAAGAATCTTTCTAGGAAAGCGTCTTTCAATTGCCTCCAATTTGTAATAGAATCAGGAGTCAGCCCGTTCAACCATAGAGTTGCCTCCCTAGATAGAGACAATGGAAATAAACGCAGCCGAATTGCATTCTGACCAACGCCTGGATTATCGAATAACTTGCATGTAGAGATAAAGTTGACCAGATGCATATTCGGATCATCACCTACAAGTCCACCGAATAATCCCTTGAGTTGCAATAACTGAATCATGGTGCTAGTGATGTTGAACTTTGCTCCGGGTGCCAATGGCAGAGGAATAATAGCTCCTATGGCACCAGCTCCGTCCAGATCGTCATCATCATCATCAAAAGAGATCTGCATAACTCGGCGTTCAGGTCTAAATCTAGCTTGATGATCTCTTCTGTTAGCAGGTGTCGCCACCTCAGCATTACGCCTAGGGTTTAGTAACTCGTCATCACCTAGGTCCTCATCGTTAGTATTTGTTGCTCGCCCAGGGTTATCAATATTCTGTTGATGTACTTGAGCAGCGGCCAACACAGCTAGTCTAGCCTGCTCCTATTGAGCAGCCCTTCTTTCAATGTCACGTTGCACCTCCATTCTGCCAATACAATGTGGTTCAAGATTTATGGGTAATAATGGTTGTCCCGAACTTAGAGTATGGGGCATGCACTGAACAAAACCTGAATAAAACAAAAACAACAACTAAAAGTAAAATCTGAGAATCTTTGACCAAAGGGTCTAGTAATTATCACAAACTTAGTTGACAACCGTATTCCCCGGCAACGGCGCCAAAATTTGGTAACGCTCAAACTACAGCTCTCGTAAGAGTGTAAGCGGTCGTCGTCAAATATAGAACCCAACTGGGTTGGGTTTCGAATCCTACAGGGAATACTTGGTCACTAAGTAAGCAACGATTATTAGACTTTTGATGAAAGTTCTGCGAATAAAGGGGGGATTTTGTGCGTGCAAATGATGTAAACAAAATAGTAGAGTAAAAACGGAAAATAGAAGAGTAAAACGGAGTACTTGGTAGGTTTTAATCAATGAGAATTGAGAGTTAGGCTTATGTCCACCTTATGAGTTATATGTATCTATTGACTATGAGTTATGCGGAATTCAGACATGCATGCGCTTATGGAGATTCGTATTCTATGATAAATCCAGGCGTCTTTCGACCATCAAGGATTGTTTCACTTTAATTCTTTCGAGCTTAAAGCGTATCTAATGGTACGGAGTCTCCAAGAGGTTAATCCAGTTACGTCACTAACTTTTAAACAGGGGTTGGTGCCCTATTTCCTTGACATTCTCTCTTTTCCAGACATGTAACTTTTCTTTCGAACAAGTTAATGCTATACTGGCGTATTCTATATGTTTGCAACCACAAGAATTTAAATTAAGATGAAGAGAGTAATGATATAAGCAGCATACGTATCAAGAATTCACACACTCATAGCAATAGATAGTTTCTCATAAGGCTTCTATAACCCTAACAGAGAAGTTTAGCTATTCATGAGTACAACGGAAATCACAATAGACATTATCATCATACCAAAATAAAAATCTAACGTGAAGTATGCTTTGGTAGTGCTTGTGGCGTGAATTCCTTGCAAATAGCGTTTCTCTTGTCGTGAAATTTAAAAGTCGAATAGATGAAAATAATGTCAACAACAATTTAATGAAGAAAAGGGGAAAGGATCGAATAGAGAGGAATAAGGCTGAGGGTGGTGGAAATTGGTTAGATGAATGGATGGATGGATGCTGAAAAGTTCAGCAGAATAGGGTTTTTATAATACCCATATCCTATTCCTACTAAGCTACTGCATACTTATCCTAATCCTACTAGGTTACTGCATCCTTATCCTAATCCTACTAAGTTACTGCTGATCCCCAAGTCTTTGGAAATGCTGTTTTTGCCCGGGACAAGTTATCCATGCATCACTTTCAGTCCACAAGCTTCCAGAAGCTGCCTTCCTTCTTACGTGCAATTTCCTTTGGCGTCCAATTTCCATAAAATGCTGAAATCTTCATCATTTATACCTGAAAACTTGCTAATCACGTTGGTTATCTCACTTACAGGAAAAAGGACTAAAAGTGCAAGAATTATATATTTTGTCCTTAGAACTTAGCTAAAATATGGGTAAATTAAGGTGCTTTAGGCGTGTAAATACGCCTATCATCAGCTACAAAGTCTAGACGTTGATAAGAGATTCAAGAATGGTAAACAACATCAGAGCCATACCCGCTGAAAAATAGGCCATATCTGGTTGTCTTTTCTTTTTTTTCTGGCGTTGCTCCGACAAAAGCCATTGAAGCAACACCGCTACTCATCACTCCTTCGTATTAATGCATATTTTTAAGTATATTTTCTTATATTATTTATCTGAAATTGTATATTTTTGACGAATTTCATGTATTGTTGTAAAGGGCTATGCTCAAATTGTTGGTATTAATTTTTCTGATACATTTTCCCTGTTGATAGATTAGGAACCATAAGATTATTGTTGGCTGTAACTGCATAAAAAGTTGTAAAGTGTTTCAGTTGGATGTTAAATCTACATTCTTGAATGGCTATCTTGAGAAGGAAATTTATGTCGAGCAACCTGAAGGATTTGCAGTCAAAGGGAATGAAGATGAAGTGTATCAGCTTAAAAAAACTTTGTATGGACTAAAGCAGGAGCCCAAAGCTTGGTACAATAGGATAGATGAACATTTGGTGCAGTTGGGTTTTAGAAAAAGTCTTAGCAAAAGTAATCTCTACATTAAAGGTGATGGAACAAATCTTATTGTTATTTCACTATATGTAGATGACCTGCTAGTTTCAGGAAGCAATCATGAGCTTGTTTAGAAATTTTAAAAAGATATGTAGCATACTTTGGAGATGACAGACTTGGGAGAAATGGTTTATTTTCTAGGAATGGAAATCAGGCAAGAGAAAAATGAAGTTTTCATCTGTCAAAGAAAGTATGCAAGAGACATTTTGAAGAAGTTCAGAATGAAAAATTGTAAAGAGACAACTACTTTGATGTGTCAAAAGGAGATATTGAGAAAAAATAATGAAGATGAAAAAAATGGATGATACTTATTACACAAGTATGGTTGGATGTCTTATGTATTTTACAACAACTAGACCCGACATTTTATATGTTGTAAGTCTTTTATATAGATTCACTAATTGTGAAACTAACACTCATTTTAGAGCATCGAAAAGGGTGATAAGATCTGTTAAAGGAATACTAAATTTTGTAATCAAGTTCAATGCAAATCAGAAACACGTGTTGTAGGGGTATTTTGATAGTGACTGGGGTCGTTCTTCTCAAGACATGAAGAGAACTTCTGGTTATTATTTTAATCTTGATTCAGGTGTATTTTCTTGGTTCTCCAAAAGCAAGAAATTATTGCGCAGTCGATGGCTGAAGCTGAGTTCATTGCAGCAACAACTGCTACAAATCCAGCCTTATGACCTAGAAAAGTGCTACTTGATTCAAATTTAAAGAAAGAGACATGCACAGAGGTGTTCACGGATAATCAAGCAGCTATTACTATCTCAAATAATCCCATTTTTCATGCAAAAATCAAGCATTTTAATATCAAATTATTCATTCTCAGAGACATGCAAAAAGAAGGATTGATTGGGTTAAAGTACTACAAGATAGATCTTCAACTGGCAGATTTACCTTACAAAGCCTTACCAAAGAGCGGATTTGAATTTCTTAGAGAAAGACTTGAAATTTGAAGAAACTAAAGCAAGGAGGAGCGTTGATTAATTTCCTTAGTTACTACAGTAAAAGTTGGAGCAGTTGCTGAAGATTATCCAACTTTTTTAGGCATGTTCCGTTAACTTAGCTGTAATGCCCCAAAGTTTTTCTTAGCTAATTTTTGTCCTTAAATTATCAAGGATTGGCTTCTAGAATAATTTATACTTATTTACCTGTGGAATTCCTTAGATTTCAACTTTTCATTACGTAGATGATCGAATAAGTTTTCCATCGACATATGATTCATCCAAAACGGACACTCGGTGAAGGAGTTATGGTTAATTTAAGTCCTAGTCATGAAACACCATCATTCCTGTCCTTGGCACATCGCGGAGAGGGTTTAAATAACGATGGTCAATTTCTAGTGAGACTTCGCGATGGTGGCGCATCGCGGAGTGGGCCAAATTCCCATTCGTTAATTTCCAGTGAGACACCACGATAATGGCGCATCGCGGTGGCCCATAAGATCGGGTTCCTAGTTTAAATTTTTTCTGTTTCGTTCAGAAGTTAAAAAGGGTCGTTTGGACTTTTTCCAAGTTTCTTAAAACGTCCAAATAGGAGATTAAGACCTCTACAAACATAATATACGACATTCTCAAGATTTTCCTCAAAACAATACCCTAGTTCATATACTTCTCCTCCAAGAAACTCAAGACTCAATCGTGGGTTTTTGAAATTGATCAGAGATTTGGAATCGCAAAACCATAGGCTTCAAGGATCAGCCATTATTCTTTATAATTGAGGTACGCCAGGTTTTCCTAAAATCTTATGGGCATAGAAATCATGTTTTTAAGAAAAGGGTTTTCAGATTTGTGAATAAATTCATGTTTTAGAAGTTTTGATGGTATTGTTTTGGTCTTTAGGCCTTCCCCCAAATTGATTTGAATAGTATATATGTACGTATGCATTGAAAACCATGAATTTTGAATCAAGACCATGAAATATATAATCTCTCTCTCCTATTACTTTATTATTTGATTTACAAGTTATGAATCCTTACATTTCATGTTTACAGAATGATTCAAGATACTATTTGTCTTATATGAAATTCAAGATGATTAAGAATGGGAGAGAGGAATGTGTTTAATGATTTTAAGTGTTGAGATTGATAAACAAAGAAACTTTAGGAATATTTTTGAGAAGTTGGCCACTACTTATTGAAATTGTTGAATGAATGAAAAGCCTTTGCATGATTTTTGACTTATGATTTGAGATATGACTCTTCTTACACTATATGCATGATCAAGTGGCCTGAACATTGTTTTAGAATGAAATAATCATATATGGCTCAAAATAACGACTTGCAAGTCTTGGTATGATGATACCAACTCAGACAATGCCATAATAGACTAATGCAGAAATCAGACTTTTCTGTTTTAGAATTTCAGAATGATGCATGTTCAGAAAAGGCTAAAATAGGGCATAAAGAGATGTTAGCTGGTTCCCTAAAGAAGGCACGAGTTCAGATAACTCATTGTCCAAAACTGTGATTTGCCGATCCGGGTATATTAAATTACGTTGTTCTAGTGCCGTGTGGCATATCAGAATTAGAGACTCCAACCTTTGCGGCAGACTTGGGTTGGGGGCTTCCCTACCGAGTCAATGGTGGATTCCATATAGCCCTTGGAATATCAGAGTTGTAGGAGAGTGTCACCTAACTTAGAAGTAATACAATGAACAGACATTACATTGACAAGAATGATTTATGATTTTCAGAAAAATGCCCATGTGTTTTGAGAACTATTTTTGCATCATGTTTTATCAACTTGCTCTCCATTATTTTACTTCTATAAAAGTTTTATTTTGGATTACTTTGCATACCAGTACATCTGTATTGACCCCCTCCCCTCCCCCCTTCAGGTTCTGAGGCTCAGTCTAGGGGTCCAGATAGGCAGTAGATTTCATCAGACAGAGTTGCTGTAATACCCCAATCATTTCTTAAGCCTAAATTCGTCTTTTGAGTGGATATGTATCACTTCCAAAGTGATTGATGTTAAAAACATGTTTTATTTCTCTAATTTATACTTTTTGTCATGTATCGATACCAATTTCATTAAAATCCGACATCGGACGAGGGAGTTATGACCATTTTACTAAACAGTATCGGATCGCCCAGGTTTGATGGTCGACCTGGCGGTCCATCAGGTCCCTGGTGGACTGTCAAGTACCCCGTCAAGCTGAGGCAGTGACTCATTTTTCAGGCCATCGTGCGACGGCCAGGTTGTTGGACCGTCAAAAAGTTGACGGACTGTTAAGGGGTCTGTCAGGTCGAGACAGAATGTCTCATTTCTGGCCCTCGAGTGACGGACGACTTGGTGGTCCGTCAGTTTCCTGATGGACCATCACTTTGACTATAACATCGAGGCAGAACATTCTAGTTTTGGCACTCGAGTGACGAACGATTTGGTGGACCGTCAGATCGACCGTCACAGGCCCCGATCAGCGAATTTCAGCTTTTTCAAAAGGGGATTTTGGTCATTTCCACTCCTTGTTTCCTTATATATATATCAAAGTAGTAAAGAGAAGATCATTTTCTCCTATTTCTCTCCAATTTCTCCAAGAATTTTCTAGGAAACTAGGGTTTTCTCTTAACCCCAAAATCAAATCTTCTTCCAAGAAATTCAAGGATCTTCCATAGATTTCTTCAAGTTGTTCAAGAATTAAGTTTCCCAAGACAAGGTCATCAAGGATATTAGCTCAAAAGTGTAAGGAAGAAGTTCCAAACAAGTTTCTACATCTCCAAAATTATAATCCAAGGTATGTGGAGCTTGAACAAGAACACTCCTTTCATTCTTGTGCCTAAAGATTTAGTTTCTATTATTTACTTTCTATTGTTGATTTACATGATTTTGCAAGTGGTTTTACACCCAAATTTCTTTATTTATGATTTATGAGATTTGAGTTGAATATGTTTGATATTTATGATTATTTCACCATCATGTTTCTTAAATTGAGAATTTATTTCATGAGTTGTATATTGTCATTACGTATTTATGACTTCTAAGTGATTTAAGACAAGTTTCATGAGTTATGGCTTTCCATGAGAAATTTGACTATTGAATATACATCAACATTTGAGATTGAAGGTTAAGAATGAGTCCTATGATGTTTCCTTGAAGCTTTTGATATTTGAAAATGATTCGAAAAGCAAATGTACTTGATGTTGAGAAAGATTGTGTTGAGTTGAGTCGGGTTAGGAATCCACAATATGTTTATGATTTACAGATGAGATATATATATATATATTTATGTTTTGATCTTTAAAATAGACCCATGAGTTGATATTGATTAAGGTGGATTTCCTATTGCGTTCTGAGCCGAGTCTGGGAGGAGTATTTAGCACCGAGCAAGAAATATGGTATTTCCCCAAAACTACGTGCCACCATAGGATTGATGTTGATAATTGTGGTCCAGATGCCGAGTATGGGATTGTGATAATGAGATTGAGGTTGTACTCCCTGATAAGAGTATGACACCCCCACCAATATGGGGTTCTCTCCTTATGAGGGCAAAACCTTGGACTCTATGCGGCTCACATGGTGTAGTTATGTCGGTTATAAGAAACTCCTACATCCATAATGATCTAAGTACCATGAGTTACCGAGTCACTCTAAGTCATGAGTCAAAGAGTTTGAGTTGAGTTAAATGATTTATGAGATTTATGAAGCATATGTTATTACTGATGACTTGTGGAAATGATGTTTTAGATAATTCAAGCGAAGAGAGTTATTATTATTAGGATGCATTGTTTTCTTATACATTTATGATATTATTTAAAATGTTGCATCCACCCCCACATACTCAGTACATTCCCAAGTACTGACTTTCATACTCTTTTGTACTTTATATTTCCTCATGATATAGGTTCAGGTGCTCAGTCTTAGCAGTGACAGTGATCTTTGAGTACCTTCATCTACATTTCTGAGGTTGGTGAGTGCTCATGGTTCGAGGACCTATGTCTCCGATTTTGTCTTGTTAATTGATGGTTGTTTACTTTCAGTTCAGTACGAGTCAGTTGGGGATCTGCCCTAATGGCTCCTCAATCCTATGTAGTAGAGGCTTTTTCAGACTAGTGTACCAGCGTGTATAGGGATTTCAGTATTTTGTTTGTATAGGGCAGTATTACTTTGTATTTCAGTATGTTCATGACATGGTTATTCCTCTTTATCTTAGCATGATTTATGCTATAATGAGTTCTGAAAGTGATGACAGGCTTAGAGGGTTAGCTTGAGGCCACGTGTGGCCTTGAGCACCATATGGCGGCTCGGGATAGGTTCTTGGGGTGTTACAGTTGCAGTGTCTAGTTGGTGAGCCTTTTATATTTCGGAAGGCCTGTTTATTTTCAGACAATTATTAGTGGTTACGGTTTTGGTCTACTGGGGGCCTTGTCCCAGCTTTCAAATTGTGTTAGAGAGTATGTAGTAGAGATTTCGCAGACAGTCTGCAGATATTGCTAGTTAGTTTTGGATTTCGTTCTTCAACACTAAATTCATATTAGATTTATGAATATGATTTTGTATTGCTATAATTTTTGTATTTCTATATTTATGTATGAATGATGTATATGATTTCAAGATAGAAGGGTGTCTGGGCTTTCATGGTTCGGGATGATCGTCACGGCTAGGGCCTCAGTTCGGGTCATGAAAAACTTGGTATCAGAGCACGGTTCATGGTCCCAGGGTGTCTGCATTATCACATTGGGTAGAGTCTTATTTATGGGTGAGTAGCGCGCCACACTTATAAGCAGGGGGCTACTAGACATTTAGGAATGTTTCCCCTCTTTGTGATCTAGTTCATGCTTTGGAGTCTAATCTGCCTCTAATCAATGCTCTTTTACTTTTCAGAAAAATTGATCATGCCTCTTCATCACACTATCGATCAGAATGCACAGATAGATGAGGTCTGTCCCAATCACGGGATGCGGACCAATAACAGAGCTCACACCCCAGAATTTATTCCTACTCCGAGAGTACCTCTAGTCCCAACCAGTCCACCTCGGGCTCCATGGACCAATGTTAACCGTCCCTAACTTCTCAGAGGGATATTTCTAATGCAGAATTCAAACAGTCTATTCATATATTGACCCAATTAGTGGCCAATCAGTATCAATGATCGAAAGATGTTGGGTCTGCATCTGTTACATCTGAGGCTACTAGGGTGGTTTAGTTCATGAGAATGAACCCGCCCAAGTTTACAAGCACCAAGGTAGAAGAAAATCCGCAGAAGTTTATGGATGAGTTGGAGGATATCTTTATGGTGATGCATGTGGAGGAGATAGAAGGAGTGGAGTTGGAAAATTATCAACTCACGTATGTTTCAAATCAGTGGTATAACGAGTGGGAGGATGCGAAGGGAGGGAGTGTTGAGCCCACAGTTTGGGGTGAATTTGTGGAAGCCTTCCTTGATCGGTTCTTTCTTATAGAGTTGAGCGAGGTCAAAGCTGAGGATTTTATGAATCTATAGCAGGGAAATATGAGTGTCCAGGAGTACACTTTGAAGTTTAACCAATTAGCCCGCTATGCACCAGAGATGACTAGCAATGTGAGAGCCTGAATGAGGAGTTTGCATTCGGCCATTTAGATGATCTAGTGCTTGAATGTCAAGGGGCGGTGCTAAATAGGGATATGGAATTTGCTAGGATGTCAGTCTATATGCAACAGGTAGAAGAAAAGAAAAAAAAATCATTGAGTCTAGAGAGAAGGACAGGCAGGCAAAAGAGCCAGAACAGTAGATCAACATCATTTCCAGCCACAAAGTGGTAAGTGGGGCAATAAATGGCAGAAGAAGAAGAATTGGGGTAATGCACAGTCCACAGGCAGCGCCCTGGTACCCAGACCTCCAGTTGACAGAAGATCTTAGAGTTTCCAGACTAATTAGGGATCCAGAGCTCAGGATAATCAGTCATAGGGTAGTGTGGCTCCGCAGCATTATACTTTTCTGCGGTGTAAGACTTGTGGTAGAAATCATCCAGGAAGGTATCAGTGGGGCACATTTGTATGTTATTCATGTGGTCATCTGGGTCACTTACAGAGGGATTGTCCATCTGCTAGAAGGAATGTCGGTGGTGCAAAATCTCAGGCAAATTCTTTCGCACCACCACCACCTCAAAAGGGCGCCACTTCAGTTGCCGGAAGCGGTCGCAATCGGCTGTACGCTTTGACTAACCGCCAGGAGGCGGAGGCCTCACCAGATGTTGTCACCAGTACATTACAAATTTTTTCTCGTGATGTTTATGTGTTACTTGATCCCGAGTCTACCTTGTCTTATGTGACCCCATATGTGGCTGTTGGTTTTGGGTTTAAGACCGAAGTCATTACCGACCCTTTCTCTATTTCTACTTTGGTGGGTGATTCTTTATGGCTAGGAGGATATATAAAAGTTGTGTTATGTCTATTCTTAATCGGGATACTATGGCAGATCTCATAGAGCTTGATATGGTTGATTTTGATATTATCCTAGGGATGGACTGACTGCATTCGTGTTATGCCATACTAGACTGTAGAACCCATCCCATCTCTAATCCACCATATAAAATGGCTCCAGCAGAGTTGAAAAAGTTGAAATAGCAGCTAGCAGACCTCCTAGATAAAGGTTTCATCCATCCTAGTGTTTCTCTCTGGGGTGCACCTGTACTTTTTGTGTGAAAAAAAGATGGTTCCTTGCGTATGTGCATAGATTATAGCCAGTTAAACAATGTCACTATCAAAAATAAGTATCCTCTTCCTAGGAGTTAGCGAAGACTCGTGTGAGGACGGTAGGTGGAGATTCGGAGCACTTCACAAATTTGATAGGGTTGCACCAGGGATCGACTCTTAGCCCATTTCGATTTTCCTTGGTGATGGATGTTTTGATATGACATATTCAAGGAGAGGTGCCTTGGTGTAAGTTCTTTGTAGATGATGTAGTTCTAATCGACTAGACTTGGGGTGGAGTCAATGATAAGTTGGAGATTTGGAGACAGACGCTTGAATCTAAAGGTTTTCGATTAAGTAGAACAAAGACGGAGTACTTGGAGTGTAAGTTCAGTATTCTGTCACAAGAAGATGGAGTGGTTGTGAAGCTAGACTCTCAGGCCATCCATAAGAAGGAGAGTTTCAAGTATCTAGGGTTTATAATTTAGGGTAATGGTGAGATTAACGAGGATGTCACGCATCTTATTGAGGTAAGGTGGTTGAAGTAGAGGCTCGCTTTAGGAGTCTTTTATGATAAGAAGGTTCCCCCAAAGCTTAAAGGTAAGTTCTACAGAGTGGTAGTCCAGACGGCTATGCTGTATGGAGCGGAGTGTTGGCCAGTTAAGAACTTCCATATCCAAAAGGTGTAGGTTGTGGAGATGCTAATATTGTGATGGATGTGTGGATATACCAGGAAAGATAGGGTGAGGAATAAGATTATTCAGAAGAAGGTAGGAGTTGCCTCGGTGAAGGATAAGTTGCCAGAAGTAAGGCTACATTAGTTTGGGCATGTGATGAGGAGGGGCCCTAATGCTCCAGTGCGGAAGTGTGAGACTTTGGCTATGGATAGTTTTAGGAAGGATAAAGATAGACCAAAGAAATATTGGAGAGAGGTGATTAGGCATGATATGGAGCAATTACAGCTTATAGAGGGTATAAACCTTGATAAGAAGGTGTGGAGGATGAGGATTAGGGTAGAGGGTTAGGGGGTGGGAGCATGGTAGTAGTAATAGATGAGTGCTCCTTTAGGTTTGGAGTTTCTGGTTCGTAGTGTTGGGGATGTAGTTTTTCGGGTTAGTGGGGTTGGCTTTTTTGCATCTCTTACTAGTTTATTATGCACTTATCTTTTGTGTTTGTTATACTGTTAGTTTGTTTTGTGTACCATACTAGTTTGTATCCGTTTACTTTTTGTATTTGTTATATTATTATTGGTCCTAAGCTGGGGGTCTATTGAAAACAGTCTCTCTACTTCTCTTGAGGTAGTGGTATGGTCTACGTACACTCTACCCTCCCCAGACCCCACTAGGTAGGAATATACTGGGTATGTTGTTGTTGTTGTTCCTAGGATTGATGATCTATTTGACCAACTTCAGGGTGCTAAGTGCTTTTTTAAAATAGACCTTCGTTCAGAATATCATCAATTGAAAGTTAGGGAGTCAGACATTCCCAAGATAGCTTTCCAAACTAGATTTGGTCATTATGAATTCCTAGTCATGTCCTTCGGGTTGACTAACGTCCCTGCAACCTTCATGGACCTAATGAATAGGGTCTTTAGACAGTTTCTAGACTTATTTGTCATAGTTTTCATTGATGATATCTTGATTTATTCTAAAAGTGAGGAGGACCATGTCAATCACCTCTGAATTATCCTCCAGACTCTCAAAGATCATAGGTTACATGTAAAGTTCTCTAAGTGTGAATTCTGATTAAATGTTATTGCTTTCTTGGGGCATATTTTGTCTAGTGGGGGGATTAAGGTTAATCCCTAAAAGATTGAGTCAGTGAGAAAATGGCCCAGACCCATGACTCCAACCGACATTCGAAGCTTCTTGGGTTTGGCGGGTTATTACAGAAGGTTCATAGAGAGTTTTTCTTCCATAGCTGCACCACTTACTAAGTTAACTCAGAAAAAGGTGAATTTTTTGTGGTCTGACTCTTGTGAAAATAGTTCTGAGAAGTTGAAAGAAAAGTTGATTACTGCTCCTGTTTTGACTCTTCCGAAGGGTACAAAAGTTTTTTTTGTATACTGTGATGCATCCCGAGTAGGACTAGGGTGTGTTTTTATGCAGCACGATAAGGTAGTGGCTTATGCATCTAGGCAGTTGAAGGTGCATTAGCGAAACTACCCTACTCATGACTTGGAGTTACTGGCTGTGTTTTTGCACTTAAGATCTGGTTGCACTATTTGCATGGGGTACATGTTGATATATTTACTGACCACAAGTGTTTATAGTATGTTTTCTCGTAAAAAGAATCGAATCTCAGGCAGAGGCGATGGTTGAAACTTTTAAAAGACTATGACATGAGCCTGCACTATCATCCAGGCAAGGTGAATGTGGTAGCCGACGCCCTCAGCAGGTTATCTATGGGCAATCTTCTCATGTGGGGAAAGAAAAGAGGGAGATGGTGAAGGATATTCACCAATTTGCAAATCTAGGAGTGCGACTTTTGGATTCCGAGGATGGAGTGGTTGTTCATGAGATAGCAAAATCTTCCCTTTGTGTAGAAGTTAAAGAAAAGTAGGTTGAAGATCCCATCTTGATACAGATCACGAAAGATTTGGGTCAGTAAAAGGTAATGTCATTTGAAATTGGTGGTGATGGTATTTTGAGATACCAGGGTAGGTTGTGTGTACCAGATGTAGATGGTCTGAGGAAGAGAATCCTTGACGAAGCTCACACTTCTAGGTATGTTGTTCACCCTAGCTCTACTAAGATGTATCATGATTTGAAAACCATTTATTGGTGGAATAACATGAAGCGTGATGTGGCTAACTATATTGCTAAGTGTTTGAATTGTCAACAAGTTAAAGTGGAATATATGAGGCCAGGTGGTTCTTCTCAAGAGATAGCTTTGCCTTTGTGGAAGTTGGAGATGATTAATATGGACTTCATTACAGGACTTCCGAGGTCCCGAAACCCGTATGATTTTATTTGGGTGATTGTAGATAGGCTGACCAAGTCAGCTCACTTTCTACCTGGCAGGACTAATTATTCGGGAGAGGATTATGCCAAGCTGTTCATTGCAGAAATAGTTTATTTGCATGGGGAACTGTGTCCATCATATCTGACCTAGGTACACAGTTTTCTTCATAGTTTTGGAGATTTTTTCAAAAGGTTTTAAGTACCTAAGTGAATTTGAGCATGGCCTTCCACCCTCAGACAGAAGGGCAAGCTGAGCGCACCATCCAGACCCTTGAGGATATGTTGAGGGCCTGCGTGATTGATTTTAAAGGTAGTTGGGTAGAGCACTTGCCATTTATAGAGTTCACATATAATAATAGTTTCCATTCCAGTATTAAGTTGGCACCATTTGAGGCATTGTATAGGAGAAGATGTAGGTCTCCGATAGAATGGTATGAAGTAGGTGAGATGCAGATGTTTGGGCCTGATCTTGTTCATCAGGCAATAGAGGATGCGAAAGTCATTAGAGAACGACTTAATATAGCTCAGAGTCGTTATAAATCCTACGCTGATGTTAGGAGAAGAGATCTAGAGTTTGAGGTTAGAGATTGGGTGTTTCTCAAGGTTTCTCCCATAAAGGGAGTCATGCAATTCGGGAAGAAAGGTAAGTTGAGTCTTCGCTATGTAGGGACATACCAGATTGTGAGAAAGATCGGTGGAGTTGCGTATGAGTTAGAATTGCCTGCCAGTTTGGGTTCTGTTCATCCGGTGTTTCATATATCTATGTTGAAGAAGTGCATTGGAGACCATTCTTTAGTGTTGCCTGTCGAAGAAATCAAAGTGACAAACTCATTATCCTATGAAGAAGAGCCTATAGAAATTTTGGATCGCGAAGTTAGAAGATTGAGGAACAAAGAGATAGCCTTAGTTAAAGTGTTGTGGAGAAATCAAAAAATTGAAGAAGCAACTTGGGAATCAGAAGTTGACATGAGAGCTAGATACCCAAATCTTTTTTATCCAATGGATGACGAATTGGAAGGTACAATCCTTGCATTATTCATTATATGCCTTAGTATGCTTGAAATTATGCTTGTCTGTGTCCCGCATCAACATTTGGGGACGAATGTTCCCAAGGAGGGCTATTGTAACGCCTCGAAGTTTTTCCTAGCTAAATTTTTATCCCTAAAGTATCAAGCGTTGGCTTCTAGAATGATTTATACTTATTTCCTTGTGTAATTCCTTAGATTTCAACTTTTCATTATGGAGATGATTGAATAAGTTTTCCGTCGACATAAGATTCGTCCAAAACGGACACTCGGTGAAGGAGTTATGGTTAATTTAAGTCCTAGTCATAAAACACTGTCATTCCTGTCCTTGGAGCGTAGCAGAGAGGGTTTAAATGACGATGGTCAATTTCCAGTGAGATTCCGCGATGGTGGCGCATCGGGGACTGGGCCAAATTCTCATTCGTCAATTTCTAGTGAGCCACCGCGATAGTGGCGCGTCGCGGTGGTCCATAAGATCGGGTTCTCAATTTAAATTTTTTCTGTTTCGTTCAGAAGTTGACAAGGGTAGTTTGGACTTTTTCCAAGTCTCTTAAAACATACAAACAGGAGATTAAGACCTCTACAAGAATAATATAAGACATTCTTAAGATTTCCCTCAAAACAAAACCCTAGTTCATATACTTCTCCTCCAAGAAACTCAAACTCAACCGTGGATTTTCGAAATTGATCATAGATTTGGAATCCCTAAATCGTAGGCTTCAAGGATCAGCTATTATTCTTAATAATCGAGGTACACCGGGTTTTCCTAAAATCTCATGGGCATAGAAATCATATTTTTAAGAAAAGGGTTTTTGGATTTGTGAATAAATTCATGTTTTAGAAGTTTTGATGGTATTGTTTTAGTCTTTAGGCCTTCCCCTAAATTGATTTGAATTGTATATATGTACGTATGCATTGAAAGCCGTGAATTTTGAATCGAGAGCATGAAATATATAATCTCCCTCTCCCATTACTTTATTATTTGATTTACAAGTTATGAATCCTTACATTTCATGGTTTGCAGAATGATTCAAGATACTATTTGTCTTAAGTGAAATTTATGATGATTAAGAATGGGAGAGAGGAATTCTTTAATGATTTTAAGTGTTGAGATTGATAAACAAAGAAACTTCAGGAATGTTTTTGAGAAGTTGGCAACTACTTATTGAAATTATTGAATGAATAGAAAGCCTTTGCATGATTTTTGACTTATGATTTGAGATATGACTCTTCTTACACTATATGCATGATCAAGAAGCCTGAACATTGTTTTAGAATGAAATAATAATATATGGCTTAGAATAATGACTTTCAAGTCTTGGTATGACGATACCAACTCAGACAATGTCATAACAGACACAGACTAATGCAGAAATCAGACTTTCCTGTTTTAGAATTTCAAAATGATGCATGTTCAGAAAAGGCTAAAATAGGGCATAAAGAGATGTTAGGGAACGATTTCAGATAACTCATTGTCCAAAACTGTGATTTGCCGATCCAGGTATATTAAATTACGCTGGTCTAGTGCCGTGTGGCGAATCAGAATCAGAGACTCCAACCGTTGCGGCATACTTGGGTTGGGGACTTCCCCGCCGAGTCAATGGAGGATTTCATATAGCCCGTGGAATATCAGAGTTGTAGGAGAGTGTCACCTAACTCAGAAGTAATACAAAGAACAGACATTGCATTGACAAGAATGATTTATGATTTTCAGAAAAATGCCCATGTGTTTTGAGAACTATTTATGCATGATGTTTTAACAACTTGCT
Organism: Capsicum baccatum var. pendulum; assembly: GCA_030864225.1. Lineage (NCBI taxonomy): Eukaryota > Viridiplantae > Streptophyta > Magnoliopsida > Solanales > Solanaceae > Capsicum > Capsicum baccatum. The sequence goes on from CM061560.1 coordinate 26,195,757, forward strand.
CTCCACTATTTTACTTATATAAAAGTTTTATTTTGGATTACTTTGCGTACCAATACATTTGTATTAAGCCCCCCTTCTCCCTCCAGGTTCTGAGGCTCAATCTAGGGGTCCAGATAAGCAGTAGATTTCATCAGACAGAGTTCCAGTGTTCAGTTGGCGAGCCTTCTATATTCTGTAAGGCCTATTTATTTCCAGAAAATTATTAGTGGTTACGATTTTGGTCTACTGGGCCTTGTCCCAACTTTCAGATTGTGTTAGAGAGTATGTAGTAGAGATTTCGCAGACGGTTTGCAGATGTTGCTAGTTAGTTTTGGATTTTGTTCTTCAACGCTAAATTCATATCAGATTTATGACCATGATTGTATGCTATAATTTCCGTATTTCCTTATTTATGTATCAATGGTGTATATAATTTCAAGATAGAAGGGTGTCCGAGCCTTCATGGTTCGGGAAGCTCATCACGGCCAGGGCCTCGGTTCGAGTCGTGACATTAGTTTAGTTGTTGTTTTTTAGATGTTAGTTGTTCAATTTTTTAGGATGTGGCTGATCATGAAATCATATGCAAAGTAGTTGCTTAATTATAGGCTTTGGTTGTTGTATTTTTTATCTATTTAAGCACAATTCCTGTTTAATGAAAAATATCTTTCCAGCTGCAAATATTCTTCTCTCTTTCTTGCCTTTGTTCTGTTTCTAAGAGTTGAAGTTAACTTAAAACTCTAACATTCCGGAGGACCCTCGGCTTAAGTGTAACAAATCCAGGTATAAATAAGAGGAAAATAGTATAGAATACATGACAACTAATCAGACACACATAAAAATAAAAAATTAATTAGCCATAAAATAGTGTGATAATCGGAATACAATAGACAACAACAATTATTGATATCTATGGTTGAACCCTACGCTACCATACTACAGTGCACGGCAACACTCCTACCTGATTAGCATTCCACTCGAATAACCTCATTTCTGATTCTATCATACATCCATCTAACATCCCCATCTTTGCGACATGCATCTTCTGGCTATGTAGTTTTTGATTGGCCAACGCTCTGTCCCATATGCAATTTCGGTCTAACCATCACTCTGTAAAACTTACCTTTAAGTTTTGGTAGTATCTTTCTATAGCACAAGGCTCTGGAAGCAAGCCTCCACTTCATATACACCTCATCAATATGATGAGGGACACCTTATATATATAAGATTTTGACAGAGTCACTGGCTAACTAAGCAAGATTAATACAGTAAAAATTGACTTTGCAGAGAAAAACTACTCTGGTGCTTTTTATTCCTTTATTTAGTCACTTAATATTTGTTTTTAAAAGTTTCCAAACATTTATAGAAAAAGAAAATACAAAATGTATGAATATTGAACTAGCTCTAGGAAGGTAAAGAAATACGAAAAGGGATATACATGATGATCAAAATAATAAGTCACTTAACATTCCTAATATTTCTGTATTAGGAATAACATCTGCAAGTCCCTACTATATCAGGTCCAAAAAGAGTATCAATTAAGAGATCTCCCCTCTTTTAAACTATATGACACAAAATTCCTTATCCACACACACAAAAAAGGGAAAAGGCTCAAATATACTATTGAACTATTAGAAATGGTTCATTTATGCCATCCGTTAAAAGTTGGGCTTATTTATGCCATCGCCGTTACAAAACTGGCTCATTCATGCCATTACTTTTTAACAACCGATTTTTAAAAACAGCCTTGTCACGTGGCAGCTTATTAGAGGGTCACGTCATTTTTTTTTTTTAAATAATTTTCTTTTTAATTTTTTTTTGATCCATTAAAAAGAATCCACCCAATTTTTTGATCCATTAAAAATTAATTTGATCTATACTTTTAAAATTTGATTAATTTTTCATGATCAAACAAATATTTAATGATTTTTTTTTAATTCTACTACTATAATTTATAACCAAACGCTATTCTAATTAAGCATATAGTATGTCTTAGCATACATGAAATATTTTGTCAGCCGAATGTAAGTAACTTTTTATTTTTTTGTTAAGCATAGAATGACATCATCAGCATCAGGGGCGGCTCAAGCAAATTTATGGCCTAAGACAAAAATTAAACGGAGGCCTTGCATTTTATTTTTTTATATAAATTTTTTCTTTTTTCTATAAATAGTATTTAATATATTTCTTAAAATTTGTAATTTATTATTACTAAACAAAAATAGGCCCCTCAAATTTTGGGGTCTTAGGCGTCCGCCTTTTCTCCTAAAGGGTTGAGCCGCCCCTAATCAGCATTCAATATTTGTACGTAACACTTTATGCATCATCATTTATCATTGCAAAAATAGGAAGGCGACAACATGACGACATATATAGTATACGTAGAGTTGGCAAAATGAGAAGCTAACTATTAATAATATAATAATAATATTTGATGTTTATATATCCCTTCAGTTTCAATTGAAAAATGACAAAAGCTTTAGTTAACGTGAATCTTTTGAAAAAAAAAGTGATAAAAAGCGTGGAGTGTATACTCTCTCCGTTCCCTTTTAGTTACTCGCCCGTCAATTAAAATAACTATTTTATTATAATATATTTATTAAATGATGTTTACTATTGTATTTGAAATTAATTTGAAGAAAAAAATAATTAATATTAAAGGTAAAATATGAAAACAATCTTAATATGTCAAAAATGACAAAAAAACAAATCGAACGAGAATGTTTTAAGAATATATTCATGAAAAATTAATCAAATTTTAAAAGCATAGATCAAACTAATTTTCAATGGATAAAAAAGTTGCATGGATTCTTTTTAATGGATAAAAAAAGTTAATTTTTTTTTAAAAAAATTAAAAATGACGTGGCCCTCTAATAAGCTGCCACGTGGCAAAGCTGTTTTTAAAAATCGGCTGTTAAAAAGTAATGGTAAGGATGAGCCGATTTTGTAACGACGATGGCATAAATGAGCCCAACTTTTAACGGATAGCATAAATGAGTCATTTCTAATAGTTCAGTGGCATATTTGAGCCTTTTCCCAAAAAGAAATTATAAGGCACAACGAAAGAAAATTGTGCTTAAGCTGAATTAAAAATAAAGCAATGAAACATATCGTTCTATATGTGTTAGAGACCATCAAGATAATATCTAAAAGAGATTTATAGCCTTGCACATAGAGGATGCAAAAGTGGCATACACAAGCTTGCTGCTATCATGTAGATTATATAGTTAAAAAACCTTAGAAGATATGCATTAATAACAAATTTGCACCCATTGTCACAAATACTTATGACTTAACATTCTCTTATGCTATTGGGAGAGGTGATAAGACAAGACAAGATAATATCTAATACAAGTCAAATTGCCTCCGAACATTTGGATGAGATACATATGATGCTTGAGGTGCTTGTTGACTGCTTAGTGCTTTTAAAAGATGACACATGGATGAATATTACCATTAAGGAGGGTCAAAGGAGTGAAAAATAGGGCTTATTCCTTGGAAGGGTTATGCACCCAAGGCGCGTTGGATCCGCTTTTGATCCGCTCTAGCATTTCAAGAGCTAGTCAGAATAACCATAGTGGGTCTTTTATTACATTTGGGTCACTTTTGTCCCCTAACTATGTAATACTTTGGCAAACTATAAATACTTGGTAGCTAGACTTATTTTAGTTAGTTTTTGTTGATTGATAATGATGAATTCATGAACCTCCATTGGGAGTGTTTTGAGAGCTTGAAAAAATGAATGTTGATCTTTGATTAGAAACTTCGGTTGTGAGGGAGATTCAATCTCCTTTGCAGTCACGTAAGAGTTAGGTGCTATTTGGTAATCTTTAAGGGAGGTTTTTGGGTTTGATACACCTTTTGATTGCCCTTTTGTTATCATATTTGTGTCTATCTTTCTATCTTTGATATCCTGTCCCTCTATATTTACTTTTTTGCATTTAGGTTAGAGTCTTCGTGGAAAGAATCGTATCATTTGGTATCAGAGCCAAGCTTGATTTCGATCCTATGAAGTCAATCTTGGGTTTGTTATCTTTAAAATCAACAAAAAAAGAAGTTTCAAAATAAAAAAATCACAAAAAAATAAAATTACGATTCACTTTTTTTATTCTTAGGCTAAATTTTGTATTTTTATTGTGTTTATTGTGTTCTCTAACACTATAGGAGTCTAGGTTTCAAATTTGAATTAAATTGGAGCTTATTTGAGTGTTCTATCCTTGTTGGAAGCTTGGGTCGAAAAAGTTTGCACTGAATTGAAATTCTAAAGATTTTGGTGAAACATTTGGGTAAATTGATGAATTAAATGAGTTTATAAGGCTAAGAAGTGCTTACGTCCAAAATTTCAACTCATTCCGAGTTAAGGAGAAAAAGTTGGAAAAGTTGGCTTTCTTGGAGAGATTGTTATCTTCATCTTGAAAGTTCATTCAAAATTGGTTGTTTGATCCAAAAAGAAGTAATAAAAATAGTGTACAAGTGTTTGTACTAAATCATCTCAAAATAGTTCCAAGCATATTTCAAGAGAAAGTGCAAAGAGGACCAAAAGAAGACATTTTCAGCCATTTAGCAAGCAAGGGGCAGCCAACTTGCCTTGAACCTACGCCTAGCTTGCTTTGCAGTTGTGCCTGAGCTGCTACAACATGTCAAGGCAGTATCTAAGCTACTCACCGATGCCCAACATGTGCTGGACATGCTACCCCGTTGTTTCTTTACCACTTTGGTGTTTTCTTGAAAGTATTCCAAAGACAAACACAAAGCCTTGTCTCTCTCTTCTCTTTTCAAAATCAAACAACTCCTTTTGTTGAACACCACTTCAAGAACAATATGAACAACAACAACAACAATATGAACAATAACAACCTCTTAGCCGTTCACCCTTCAACAACACTTTGACAAGAGCTCAAATCTTGGACTTTAGAATCAAGGGGTGTTGGTGAAAAACAAGCTAACACAAAAAATACTAAGACAACAAAAACACACCTAAATCTAGACACAAATCTCAGCCCCAAAAAACAACAAGACACAATTTCGGCCAAGACAACAAGAATGAAAAGATTTGCTTCTTTTTGGAATTTTTAGTTTCTCAACACTTATGTTTTTATTTTTTCGACTTAGAGAGCCCAAGATTGGTAGAGTAGGAACACAACCAGCCTTAGCTCTGATACCAAATGATAACGGAATCAATCCACAACATGGAAATAAGACACAAACACAAGACTAGGCCAAGAACAATAAGAAACTAACTCTTGGCCACAAGTCCAAAATCGAGAATACAAAAAAGAAAAAAAAGGTAACAAGGTATTTTTCACACCAAAACAGCAAACAACAAGATGAAAACGAGATGAGGAGAACAACATCAACACAATAATACACGGTTTTTACTAGAACAAGAACACAAACACGATTACAAGAAATGTAAAGATCGGTAGTGAAATATCAACTCTTACAAGAACTAATAACCTAAGTGTATCTTAAACACTAAGACCCTTAAATATTGTAAAAGCAACACGAACAATCTTACCACGACACAAGAGGGCATTAACCACTCAAGCACCAAGGTTTCTAACAATGTTTTGCAATACTAGTTATTCCACACTAGCATCACCCTCATTTCAGTTTTGGTGGCTTTTTCAAGCCCTACAACTAAGGTGTTATACTCTAATACAAGAATGACCAAGGAAGACACAAAAACCACACACCAAAATAGTCCACTAGTCAAGAAACTATGGACCTCTTTGATAACCACACTCGGATTCAAGAATAATGACAAGAACACAAGAGAATAAGGTGTTTAACACCTATTGGTAGCTAACAGTCCCAAACTATATTAATAATAGTAGGATAAAGAACAAGAAAATTATAATAACAAGAACAATATGGGTTACAATACAAGACACTACCAACGTTTACAACAAAATAAAGATAGAAAGATAGACAAATGGATGGTACAACCTAAGAACCTAAGAGCTTATTCCACTCTTGAACCCTTAACACTATACACAACTATCACCTATCTCTTACAATTGACACAAGAGAGGCATCCACCACTCAAGAACCAACGTATCAAGCAAAATACAATACATAAATGATTCCACACTTGTGCAATGCCCTAGTTTTAGTTGGACTCTCTCTCACTCTAAGAGAAGTGTTCTTCAATAATAATGATAAACTAAATAAATAAATTCTATGTATTGTATTTTGCTTGATATGTTGGTTCTTGAGTGGTGGATGCCTCTCTTGTGTCAATTGTAAGAGATAGGTGATAGTTGTGTATAGTGTTAAGGGTTCAAGAGTGGAATAAGCTCTTAGGTTCTTAGGTTGTACCATCCATTTGTCTATCTTTCTATCTTTATTTTGTTGTAAACGTTGGTAGTGTCTTGTATTGTAACCCATATTGTTCTTGTTATTATAATTTTCTTATTCTTTATCCTACTATTATTAATATAGTTTGGGACTGTTAGCTACCAATAGGTGTTAAACACCTTATTCTCTTGTGTTCTTGTCATTATTCTTGAATCCGAGTGTGGTTATCAAAGAAGTCCATAGTTTCTTGACTAGTGGACTATTTTGGTGTGTGGTTTTTGTGTCTTCCTTGGTCATTCTTGTATTAGAGTATAACACCTTAGTTGTAGGGCTTGAAAAAGCCACCAAAACTGAAATGAGGGTGATGCTAGTGTGGAATAACTAGTATTGCAAAACATTGTTAGAAACCTTGGTGCTTGAGTGGTTAACGCCCTCTTGTGTCGTGGTAAGATTGTTCGTGTTGAGACCTACACCTCGGTTTGGGTGGCCATTTCTCACCTCTCGGTCTAACTACCCATGTCTAACCCTCATTCCTTTTTCCCTCAAGTAAACATCATCATACGGCCCATAACCATCATGTTGTCCTCCCCTACCATAGCCCTCAACATGGATGGGTCTATTTGGGTTAAGTGGAGCATGTAGTGGTGGGATTGGATTTGGATAGTGAGGTCTTTGGTCAAATGGATTTTGGATGAGAGGGTTCGGGTTTGGTGGTGGTATTTGGGTTCCAAGCTCTTCTTGTTAGACTTGGTGGAGTAGAGGATAGTTTGGTCTATCTTGTTCTCGGCTTCGGCAGTAAAGATTGGTTGGATTTGTGGCAATTGGTGGATATAGCATTTGGTGCAAGGTCTTGGGAGTATTAGTTGGGGAATTATTTTGAGGGGTGGAAGGCGACTCCTTTGGCTTTACACACGTTCTAATCTCCCACTCATTGATGCCACATCCGCATCTAATTTCTCAAGACCTACATTCAACCTAGCCACATCTTGGGACATAGTTTCAAGGCAAGCCAAAATGAGATTGATGGCATTATTGTCCATTGTTTGAGCATTTGAAGCCTCGAGTTCCATTGTGGTTGCACCGAAAATAACCCTTTAAGTTACGGTCTAACAAGAAACCCAATCAGTCCACAACATCACACACAACAATAAAATACAAATCCTACAAAACAAAACACACTCTAGTTCAAAACAACCTCCCACAATGAGATCTCACCTTCAAGTTTCTTCAAACTCAAGCTCAACAATGGTGGATGGCTCAAATAACCTCCAATTTAGCTCAAATTAGAACCCTACACTCCTATAGTGTTAGATAACACAATTCTAAAACTAAAAACACAAGACTAACACAAAATCAAAAACTCAAAATTTGACCTAGGGTCAAAAACGGATTTAGTATTTTTTTGGGAATTTTTGATTTTGACACTTCTTTTTTGTTGGGATTTTCAATTTCTAGACTTTAATAGTATTAGAGAACAAGGATCTAACACTATAAACACACAAAACACACAAAAATCAAGTTTTTTTGAAAGACCCTAAAAATGTGAAAAGTAACTTTTTCCTTTTTCTTCTTTTTCACCTTTTTTTTTCAAGATAATAATCTCAAGATTGATTTTGTTGGAACAAAATCAAACCTTACTTTGATACCAAATGATACAAGAATGATCAAGGAAAACATAAAAACCACACACCAAAACAGTCAACTAGTCAAGAAATCGTAGACCTCTTTGATGACCACACTCGGATTCAAGAACAACGACAAGAACACAAGAGAATAAGGTGTTTAACACCTATTGGCATCCAACAATCCAAAACTATATTAACAATAATAGGATGAAGAACAACAACATTATAATAACAAGAACAATATGGGTTACAATACAAGATACTACCAACGGTTACAATAAAATAAAGATAGAAAGATAGACAAATGGATGGTATAATCCTAAGAACCTAAGAGCTTATTCCACTCTTGAACCCTTAACACTACACACAACTATCACCTATCTCTTACAATTGATACAAGAGAGGCGTCCACCACTCAAGCACCAACGTATCAAGCAAAATGCAATACACAAATGAGTCCACACTTGTGCAATGCCCTAGTTTTGGTTGGATTCTCTCTCACTCTAAGAGAAGTGTTCTTCAATAATAATTATCAACTACAGAAATAAACCCTACAATATTCTATTTATACTACATTACAATAATAGACAAAATGACAAATGGGACCTTTAGTGACTAGTCTTCAAAAATACTCAAAACTGTCATGATCGTAATCATACTTGTATCATGGTGACACCTTAATGTACATTCATCCGGTCACTGTACTGGAAGAGGGAACCTCTGGAGCGTGGCATGGGGTTGACACTAGGACATCTCCACCACTCAACTTGCAACCATCAGTTGTTGGTGGCACCAGAATGTACTCTCATCCAGGGGTGAATCTAGGGGCCTGAGTAAGGGTTTTCGGAACCCAGTAACTTTCGTGCGGATCTAGTATTTATATAGAGAAACCTAGTAAATAGATAAAGATTATAAGTTGGGAACCATAAAAAAAGTGTGTTGTTGGTCTAGTAGAGTTGAGGGACTTGTAAAACTTTTATTAACCTCCACTTACCTTGCAACCATCGATTGTTCCTGGCACCAAATCACTTATCTTGCAAGCAGTTGGTGGCACCGGAATGTACAGTTATCCAGTCAATAATGTTCGGTGTGATCTTGAAGAGATAATGACCAAATGGTTGGTTGGAGCCAGTCAAGTAGGTCCTTCCGTTAACACTGCGAGTTCATGGTTATATAGCTTCAAGTGGTGGTTCTGAGATGGTTTTACAATCAGCATGGGATTTCCTGAGAAAGGTTTTTTTGTCCATTCCATGCAATTACCATCTATTCCTGGTAGTAGTGGCAGTGGAACTTATCCCTGTGGGAATTCTAGCAGCAAGACTGATAATATCTTTGATTTGGAAGGCCTGTTCCCAGATCACATGTTTGGTCTTGGCAAATAAGAATCTGTCATTTATTGTGGTAAATGGTAATCTATCCCTGGTTTCACTAGAGTGACTTCTACTTTGTTGCGGATGAGCCAATGCAGCTGGGCCCTATTACTTCACTAACTTTTATGCCATTACGCGTTCCTTGTCCAGCTGGTTCATTTGCAGCATCTTCTGGTGGATTGTTCGTCATGTCCTAGTAGAGATGTCTCTATTTGTGTATATAGTGTGTGGAATAACAAACTTTGTCAGTAGGCTATGTACATAGAACTCCTTTGTCAGCATGGCTTTAACTCCTTTTTAGTAGTTTTGAATCTTATTTTCTGTCTACTTCAATGATATCTTAAATTATATACCTAATCAAATGTCGTCATATTAAAAAGAAGTAGGCAGTTAAAAGGGAAATGGTCAAATAATTAACAACAATATCTAATAAGCTTTTTGAGGAATAACTAGCATTTAAAGATTTTTTTCTGCTAACCGTGGTTCGTTGGGACAACTTGCGCGCACCTTAACTAATTCCACGAGATGTTTGTCACCTCCCACCAACAACAAGTACTAGGTAACTCTATCCGCCAAGGCTAGAACATATGGAAAGAAATCACTTGTTGGAAATCATATTTGAAACCTCATGGTGCTCAATTGAACTTCAAGGAACCACTAGGCCATACACTTGGATGCCATTTAAAAATCTTTTATAGTTGGGCTCCAATACAGGTATCGAAGACTGGATAAGAATACAAAAAAAAAGACATGAAACGACATTACATAAGAGTAAATCTAGTTTATTTGATATTAAAGTTCACTTATTATCATGGACAAATTATACACATATATCTCATCATAGGCAAAGTATTATATGTAAACTATTTAGGGGCTTTGAGCTGTAGGTGACAAAAGAGTTTTAAAATGAGGTGTAGATGACACAAGTCTTAATTATTGAGTGGAGGTGACAATTACTTTATTATAGATTAAGAAAGTTTGTTAAGTTTGAGAATAGCCCAGAAGTTTTTAAAAAACCTACGACCTGGATTTTTTGAAGTCCAAGAAGTCTTCAATAGAGCTTCATGACCGCACTTACAATAACGAAAATCTTTATCACAAAAAACAGTGGAAGATGCGCTCGACATTGTCAAGCTCGATTGGAAAAAATAGAAAAAAAATGAAAAAAAAGATCAAACACAAATAATTTGAAGAAATTGGATAGATAAAAAAAAGATGTTGATGAAGAACAAGAATTGAGAATTTAGAGTAAAATCTTAGGAAGAAGATGAATATATATGACTATGGGGAAAAAACGATCATTGGGGGCCAAATCAAACGTCGAGTCAGGAAAATGGGGTTCAACGAGCCTTGACTGTGTGAATTACACGCAAGCAACCAACAGGGCAAAAAGCTCTAAACTGACACATTTGATGCCTATTTTATTTTACGTGATTAAAATAAACATTGTCTACTTGATGTTAGGTGTTTTAAACTGAACACTGTCGATAGGTACCACCTTTTTTTATTTCAATTCACTTTCACTTTTTTACATGTAGTGGTAATTATTTATGTCCAATGAAAGTTGAATTTTTATAATGCAACAGATTCACCATCCGATGTAACAGATATTCTACCTATTCTGACATATAGTTTATCTGTTGCAATAGGTTGGTCATCTGTTGCATTATGTCGATGTTTCTATCTAAGTCTATCTTTTGTAATAGTGGGAAGACTTGTTTGATAAATTCCAACAGATTAACTACCTGTTGCAACATATGTCTAAATCTGTTTGATATTTTTCAAGAGATGTGTCGTCTGTTACAACAGATACATTATTTGTTGTAATATTTGAATCTAGTATTCCATTTCAATTAATAAGTTCAAATCTAAGAAAAAAATAAAATTCATAGACAAAATAAAATAAATCGAAGCCTTCAGAAATTAGCTGAAATAAATCAACAAATAAATGAAATGTAAAAAAATTGTTATGGGTACAGATCTCAACAAATACATCAACAATTTAAGTATTGATACCAATGATTCCTAAAGAGGGGTCAGGTTATTACTTTGACAGACTCAAACCATAAAGATCTACTTAATATGGACAAGTTGTTCTTCATCAGGTGCGATGGAATTCGGCTTTGGTCGTCCTGGATCTTAATTGTTGCTTACATATGGTTTCTGCATTTTCTGTTCTCCGTATTTCCATAAAAAGAGTAGCATATTGTCAATATTGTTCAGCAGTAGCTTCTACATCCACCTGGAAAGCCAGAATTGGTCAATGCTAACTACGGAGATATAGCAAAACAAAAAAAGATAACTCATCTATTCTAGCAAATCAAACCGGTTTCCTTTTATTTTAAATTATCCCAAATAGATTATATTTCTGTTGTAGAAATGAATCAACTGTTGGGACAAATTTCTACTGAGGAAGACCTGTATGATTATTTCCAACGGATGAACCATCTGATGCAACATATGACTCATCTATTGCAGCAGATAGGCCATCTATTGGTACAAATAAAAGAGGTGCGAAGATCTGTTTGATTTGTTAAAACAGATGAGACATATGTCACAACAGATACTTTATCTGGTGCAACAAGTTAGTCAACTGTTGCAACAGATATATATATATGTGTGTGTGTCTGTTTGATAATTTTCATCAGACGTGTCATCTGTTGAAACATATATGTGTCTGTTTGTTAGTTGGAATAGACATATATATTCACCTTCTTCATCTCGTGTTACTCTCCTTTGGACATTGTACATTGCTCAGTGCAACACACAAACAGAGAAGTTATAATTTTGCTTTTTTTATACTTGATAATGCATTGTAAATCACTCTCCTTCTCCTTTTAGCCTTAATCTCTAATGGAGTGGATGAATATAAAATTCTCTTTGATAGAATGACACCCCTTTTAGATGTCAATTCCTTTACAAAAGCATTTAATGCATCAATAATATTAATCACTACATCATGTTTAGCCCTGCAGTCTTGACATTTGCATGCAAAACATTCGCTGGGAGAGGCAAAATCTGTATAACCAGTATGATCATACTCATAATGATTTATTGTAAATACTATAAGAGGAGCATCATTAGCACCAACAACAGCACCACTACCACCACCAACAGCTCCATCACTACTAAGACCATCAACAACAACAAGCCCACCCCTCTAAAATTATTTTTCTTATAATGGCTATTGCTCCAAATAATTTTATTTTTATTCTGTCAATGGCCTTAGGGTCTGATAAAATTTGTACAGACCGTAAAGTAAAAAAAAAGCATCTTTAACTCTCGATTGGTCGGAACTAATGACAGATGCACAATCTAACATAAATCATTACATATATTAGAATGATAATTAGATCATTCAAAAAAATCATTAATTAAAATAAAAACTTAATTATAATTATGCTTACTGTATCCTTCGGGGGGTTGAAGAGATCAATAAATTTTGTATTTTTATCAGTTTTGGCTGACAACCATCTCATGATTCTTGGACAGAAAACTTCTTCCTGGTAGTTCACTTGTTGTCTCAAATAAGGAATGGCTTCAAACGCTCAAGCCTATAAAATAACGCCAATAAATCAAAACCATTATTGAGGAAAAAAATGAATGATATCATAATAAAAGAAAGAAACATTTAACATGAAAGCCCATGGAAAGCCATATAAGTTGACTGTCTTTGGCGCTAACGGAGTCAACAAATATGTGATAGTCATTTTGAAGCTTTCATAACCCTAAGTATAGCTGTTAAACACCTCAAGATCCTTGGAGAGTTTTATTAAACCGACACTTATGTTGTTGTTAATGTCTCTCGCCCAAAGAATATTATGTACAAACCAAACCAAGAACAATGACTGCTTGTGCTTCTTTGAAAGTCCTTTACCTTTCAACGCTTCTATCAAATTTTATTTTTGAAGCTTGGATCAACAATAGACACTAGGTCATCACGATCACACGACTTTTGCCTTTTTTGGGTGTGCGGGGTGCTTTTTTGGGTTAGAATAGGTATAACTTGAGAAGGAGGATAACATTTTAGTCCAGTAACTATGGCAAACTCCTTCAAACCAAAACAAATAGGCATGCCACAGTAATTTATCCACACCTCATCCATCTTATCTTTATTTTCATACATAAACCTATGCTTGAGAAGTTCATATACCATTTTCATTTGGAAGCGAGCATTGTTGTCCTCCGACAAATCAAGATATTTCCCAAACTAGTTGTCCCTGAAATAAGCATCCAATTTTTATTCACGAAGTATTTTTCTAAAGGCGTCAAAAGATTTTTCCATGACTGACTTAACCACGAAATCACCCGTTAAATTTGTGGCACCATCGCACTGCATTCTTATAGATAACGATCAATGCTAAAGATTTTGACCAACTCTTCAGTGAAAGGGAAATTAGCATTAGGATCATCTCTTTTGAAACATTCTTTCTCTCTGTGTTCATCATATTTTTTTCTTGATTGAGATAATGCTTGTAAAGCAAGCTCATAGAGTGGTGGATGTAGCCTAGCTGCTTCACTTGTTCCTTTACTTAGAGTTAATTTGATTTCTGTTCTTTTGGGAGCCATATTATCTAAAATTAACAGCAACATAAAAAATATATTATAGTTAATTAATGCATCGTTAAAAAGGATAACAGTAAATCTAACAAGCAAAACAGTAAAATAACAGTTCCAACAGATCACTAATCTGTTGCACCAGGTAGTATGTCTGTTGCAGTATATAACCAACATATTGCAGCGGATGAGTAACTGTTGCAATAATACAAAATGTATCACTCATCTTTTAAGACAGATGAATGGTTTGTATAACAGATCACACATTGTTGCAACACATAAGTGATCTGTTGGAATAGTTAAATAACCTATTGCAATGGATGAGTAATCTGTTACAATAATACAAAATATATCACTCATCTGTTGAGAAAAATAAATGGTTTGTGCAGAAGATCACACATCTATTGCAACATCATCTGTTGCAACATATGAGTGATCTGTTGGAACAGTTAAATAACCTGTACCAATGGATGAGTAATCTATTGTGATAATAAAAAACATATCACTCATCTGTTGAGAAGGATGAATGGTCTGTGTAACAGATCAAACATCTGTTGCAATATATGAGTGATATGTCGGAGCATTTAACTAACCTGTAGAAACGGTTGAGTAATCTGTTGTGACTATATAAAACATATCACTCCTCTGTTGAGAAAAATGAATGGTATGTGCAACAGGTCGTACATCTGTTGTAACACATGAGTAATCTGTTGGAACAGTTATCAAGGGTCAATATTGTTTAGATTTCATCCAATAGAAGGGTCATCTATCACGGAAGATGAATGATCAGTTGGAAAAATCAAGTCTTGGACATGTCTTGTTAGAAGAGTTGATAGGATTTTATCCAATAAGAGGTTCATCTGTTGCATCAGATCTTTAATCCGATGGTTCCTTCGTTGCATCAGATGGTTAATTTGTTGCATTAGATTTTTTATCCGATGATTCCTCTGTTGCAACCGATAGTAAATTTGGTGCATCAGATGGTTAATCTGTTGCAACATATGGTTAATCTATTGTATCATATAGTTAAACTGTTGCATCATATGATAAATTTGTTGCATCAAATTTTTTTATCCGATGGTTTCTCTGTTGCATCAGATGATTAATCTATTGCATCAGAATTTTAATTTGATGGTACCTCTATTGCATCAGATGATTGATCTGTTGCATCATATGAAAAATCTATTGCATCAGATGGTTAATTTGTTGCACCAGATGGATAATCTATTGGAGAAAAAAATAGTAGGACGATTTTGTTCAACAGAAAACAGCAATATCACTATTTTTATCAAGAACAAAAACAGAACAAATCAACCCAAATCGTTGTTTTGTTTGTATAAACACAAACAACGAAAATCAAACTTCAAAAAATGCAACAAACAACAAAAAATCATAATTCACTTCGAAAAGAGAAGAGAAGAAATACCAGAAACTAGGGATTTATTCAAACTGCATTTCAAATTAAAGCAACAAATATTAAAATTGTTAACCAATACTATAAGAGAAGTTGGCTCAAGTTCCTTGTTTTCTTCAAAACTAAAAAGGCCATAAATTTTTACCTGTAACGATGAAGAATTTGAAGTTGTTGTGGCCGGAGAGCAAGGTTGTCACGTCGATTGACGATTGAAGTCTAAAAGGAACTCGAAGCCTAACTATTTATCGTTGGAGGTTGAAGTCGCCGAGGATTGAAAGGAGAAATTTGCAGAACTGTTGGTTGGGAGAGAGTTGAGAGAAGCTGTCGAGAGAGAGAGGAGAGAAACTGATTGATTTGGATTGAAGAGGGGTGTGGGCTGGGTTGATTTGTATTTTTGAAAACATTAAAAAGTTCTGAAAATATTAATCAAGTCCATAGTTAACTTAATCAAGTTTCCTAATTATGTTTGACCCTTTAAGTTGGTCAATGTCACGAATCCTTCATTCAAGATTTAAAAAACACCTTTCCTTCAATTTTCTCAACTATTTATCCAAAATATCAACGAAGCTTAAAGAATCTACACAAAATACATACACATTTTACTTTTGAGGTAAAATGAGAAAAACATATAAGGTAAAGACATGATTCCAATAAATCAATCATTGCATAAAATGAGATTTTTCATCATTATCTAACCATGAAACTTCATGATGAGATACAATAAATTAAGTAACAATTAAAACAAAATATTACGAGTAACAATACAATAGCATGGGTAACAACCATCCAATAATTGCATTATTAAAGTTGAAATCCCAAAATTATGGATCATATCAAAGTGTTGTTTTTAGTGAAAACAGTCATGTCACCTTTCTTCCATTGTCCCCCTTCAGTTTAAACTCTCCTAGAAACTTATAAATCTCCCCAATTCGCAACATATTTGCATTATCAAAGCTGAAAGATTGAAATTGTGAATCATATCGAAGTGTTCTTTATAGTGAAACACTCTATGTCACTTTTCTTCCATTGCTCCCTCCCCTCCCCTCCCTCAATTTAAACTCTCCTAAAAAATAGACAAATCTCCTTAATTCACGACATATTTGCGTATCAAAGCTGAAAGCTCGAATAGATTGTATCAAAGTGTTATTTTTGGTGAAACACTCTGTCACATTTCTTTCATTGTCCTCCATAAATTTAAACACTCCTCAAAAACTTATAATTCTCCTTATTTCACGAGATATTCACATTATTAAAGCTAAAAGCCCAAAATTAATGTCATTTTTCTTCTATTGTCCTCCCTCAATTTAAACTCTCCTGCAAAACTTACATTGTCAAAGTAGGAAGTCTGAAAGTATGTATCTTATTGAAGAGTAATTTTTATTGAAATACTCCATGTCACCTTTATTTCATTGTCTTGTGTCAACCTAAACTCTCCTCAAAAACTTACAATTGTCTTCAATTCATGACATATTTACATTATAAAAGCTGAAAGTCCAAATTATAAATCGTATCGAAGTGTTATTTTTAGTGAAATACTCTATGTCACCGTTCTTCCATTGTCTTTCCTCAATTTACGCTCCTCGATTCATGAGATATTTGCATTATCAACGTTGAAAACCCAAAATTATGGATCGTATCGAAGTGTTATTTTGGGTGAAATATTCTACGTCACATGTCCTATAATGTCCTCCCACAATTTAAACTCTCCTCAAAAGCATACAAATCTCCTCAATTCACGACATTTTAGCATTATCGAAGTTGAAACCCCGAAATTATAAATCGTATCAAAGTGTTATTTTTGGTGAAACTCTCTATGTCACATTTCTTCCATTATCTTCCCTCAACTTAAACTCTCCTAAAAAACTTATAAATCTCCCCAATTCATGAGATATTTGCATTATCGAAGCTAAAAGCCCAAAATTATGAATTGTATCGAAGTGTTTTTTATGGCAAAACACTCTCTGTCACTTGTCTTCTATTTTCCTCCCTCAATTTAAACTCTCCTCAAAAACTTATAGCTTTCCTCAATTCACAATACGTTTGTATTATCAAAGCCGAAAGTTCGAAATAATGGATTTTTTGGTGAAACAATCCATGTCACCTTTCTTCCATTGTCCTCCCTCAATTTAAACTATCCTTAAAAATTTACAGATCACCTCAATTCACGATATATTTGCACTCTCTCCTCAAAAACTCACAAATCTCCTCAATTCACGATATAGTTGCTCGAAATTATTGATCATATCTAAGTGTTACTTTGGATGAAACACTCTATGTCACATTTCTTCCACTGTCCTCCCGTAATTTTAACTTTCCTCAAAAACATCAAATCTTCAAAATCAAGACGCTTGCTACTACGTTTTCTTTATCTCTTTGTCATCCTATAATTTTTGCTTGTTTTGGTAGCTCCTGATTGTTCCTTTTTTTCTTTGGTGAGTCATTCTAACTCTGACTAAATAAAACAAAATTAACCAACAAAATCTAGAAGTTCTAGATTATTAGATAAGACATGGCGGAGTTTTAGCTTACAGGACATGACTTTAGATAGGAGGTTATGTATTACAAGGATTAAGGTAGAATGTTAGTTAGATAGTTAAGAGTTGTCTCACTTAACCTTCCATTTGCTGCTAGTCATACTAGTAGTAGTAGAAATTACTCTTGTTGTTCCATTTGCTGCTAGTCATACTAGTAGTAGTAGAAATTACTCTTGTTGTTTCTTGGTTACTAGTTGTTGTTGTTTGTAGTTTGATTATTGGTATTATCTTGTTATGAATACTGTTTAGGATGATTTGTTAGGTTGTCTATAGTATGGTATCGTGACTTTTTTAGTTTTGTTATTTCTTTATTTATACTGCTTTAGACCGGGTTTTTTCTTGATCTAAGGTCTATCGGAAACAACCTCTCTACCTCCAATGTAGGGGTAAGGTCTGCGTATACTCTAACCTCTCAGACTTGTTGTCCAAGAACATCTTGAAGCCACTTTTAATTCTTTACTGTAAACAATAAATCCTTAATAGATCGATTTAGCCAGAATATGCAGGAAGTAGATCCCTTTTAATTCTTACAAAATATGCAGGAAAAGCCTCACCTCACCTGTGTTCCTCTGCGGTCCAAGCAATCCCTTTTCGTCATTCTATGGTAGATCCGGGTAAAGCCAATGTTTTGGCTGACGGCCTTAATAGATTGTCTATAGGAAGTGTTGCTCATATTGAGAATGAGAAGAAAGAGTTAGTTCATGAGGTTAATTCACCAGCTTTCTAGATTGAGAGTTCGTTGGTTGATTCAATCGAAGGTAATATCTTGGTTCAAAATCTTCATTAATAGCTGAGGTGAAGGAAAAGCAAGATAGTGATCCCATTTTGCTTAAGTTAAAAGAAGTGGTCAGAAGGTTGAGGTTTTTTCCCAATAGGGAGATGGTGTTCTTCATTGTCAGGGTAGATTATGTGTTCTAGATGTAGATGACTTGAGATAATGCATGCTAATAGAAGCTCACAGTTCTCGATAGTCTATTCATCCAGGGGCCCCTAAGATGTACCATGATCTGTGGGAAGTCTATTGTTGAAATGACATGAAGAAGGATATCGCAAAATTTGTGGCTAAGTGTCTAAATCTCCAACAGGTTAAGGTTGAACATCAAAGACCTGATAGTATGCTTCAAGATATCAGTATTTCTACTTGGAAGTAGGAAGTGGTGAATATGGTCTTCATTACAGGGTTGCCTTGGGCTCATCGATGGCATGATTCTATTTGGGTTATTTTAGACTAGATGACCAAGTCAGCTCATTTCCTTCCTGCTAACACTTCAGATTCAATCGAGGATTATGCTAGACTCTATATTAGGGAGTAGGTGAAATTGCATGGAGTCCATTTGACCATCATTTCAGATGGGGTACTCATTTTACCTCTCGATTCTAAAAGACTTTTCAGGAGGGTCTTGGTACCTAAGTTCACCTAGTATGGCTTTTTATCCACAGATCGATGGTCAGGAAATGAGCATCATTCAGACTTTGGGAACATATTGAGAGCGAGTGTCATCTATTTCAGGGGTAATGGGATGATTATTTAGATTGTTGCATTCTTTGATATTTAGATTGTGGAAATACTGCCAGGAATTGATGGTAATTGCATGGAATCGACAGAAAAAAACTCCCTCTAGATCTCCCATGGTGCTCATAAAACCATTCGTAGAGCCACTGCTTGAAGTTGTACAACCATGGACTCCAATATGATCAGCAATTGGTAATAGCAAACTTCCAGTGTTAACGGTAGAACCTACTTGACTTGCTCCAACCAACTGCTTGGGTGTTAGCTCTTGCAAATTATACCTAACATTATTGAATGGACAAGTGTACATTCTGGTGCCATCAGCAGATGTTGATGCTTGCAAGCTAAGTGCTGGAAGCTAAGTGTCCTAGAGTCAACCCCACGCCTCGCTCAAGAGGTGCCCTCTGCCGGTACAGTGACTAGATGGGTGTACATTCCGGTGCCACCACCAATTGATGGTTGCAAGCTAAGTGTCAATGCCACGCCTCGTTCCAAAGGTGCCCTCATAGTCTGGATGAGTGTACATTCCAATGCCACCAGCATGGTTGCATGAAAAGTGATGCAAATGTCGTAGTGTCAACCCCACGACATACTCCAGAGGTGCCCTCTGGCGGTATAATGACTAGGTATTCTACACTCCGTAGGAACTCAACTACACCGGGAAGTGAACTATTGAACTCGCTACCAACAGCAACACCAAGCGGGAATTTCTCCGGGTTAACAGCTGATGGTCCTTCAATAGCATCAGTCGTACATTTTTTTACTGGCCCAGGTAAAGATAGCATCCCTGTGTCAAAAGCATCAGTCACATAGTCGGTGATTGGACACTGTAATTGTCCTCCACAAGGTCCTTTCAACTTGTCAGATTTGTGTCCTTGTGAAGGTTCAGCAAGATCAGCAGCACTACTGACATCATGTATGCTTCTTCTCCTATTTGCTTTATTGTTTTCATTTAATCGAGTGTAGACTTCTGGGAATGGCTTGCCACCTGTGCTGGTGTTCTAGATAATACAAAGTTCCTCGATATACCCCGCCAATCACCCTTTCCTTATTTCCCCAACCCCTGCAGAAACTACCTAAGAAAAGAAAGAAGATAAAAGAAGTTACTAGCCTTGGAATATAATCCATGCAAGACAATATCTGCTTAAAAGAAATGCATCAGTATATAGCGAACATATCTCTGGGGAACTGAGCAACTTCTTGACATTTGATCATATTCAAAAGTTTGTCATCTGTGATTTGTTCAAAATTGAAAAAGGATTTACAATTTGTTACCTTCTAACTGGTGTCCATTTGATAAATATCCATCTTTGATGTTTCTACAACATTGTTCTTCCACAAGAGACTTTGTGGAAGTTATTCACCTTTTTGATTTTTTTCGAATTACTTGAACATATTTGTCTCTCCGGCGAACTAAATCTTGAGCATTTCGTTAGAATTTCATGCCAAAATATCTCAAAATCAAATCTTTTGGTACACAATTTGTTCAGCTTGTGCCTTTGTTTTACTTTATTTGGTGCGAGGCGAAAGGGAGATTAAGGATTTTAAGTTAGTGGGCGTAAATTTGTTTTACTTTATGTGGTGCGAGGCGAAAGGGAGATTTAGGATTTTAAGTTAGTGGGCGTAAACTTATTAGAAATATGTTTTTCAACTATATAGTCTGCACGGTACCAGCGAGTGTGCATAAGTCATTGTTGCATCCTTTATGTGCAAGGCTATATATCTCTTTCAGATATCCTCCTCTTGACTGATCTCTTAACTAATATAGAAAGATATGCTTCATTGTTGTAGTTGTAGTTCAGCTTAACAGCAATTTTCTTTCATTGTATTATAATTTTTTATTGATAAGAATGTCATTTCTTACTGTATTAATCTTGCTTAGTTAATCAGTGACCGTGTCAAAGTCTTGTGTTTGTGTGCCACCTGTGAACTTTGGTTGCTTCCCACCATATTGATGTGCACCTTAACATCTAGTCTAGATACAAAAGTCATGTTTGCGGTCATTTTGTTTGAGTGTGCCACCTGCCTTTTCTCCTTAACAGTTGCTCACTACTGTAGTTAAAATCAACAACAACAGGAGTCTCTATTTAAATCAATAGCTGATTTTAATAAGAGTTTTGCCGCCATTCTTTCTGTTAACCAAGTGTAACAGGCTACAGAAAATCATAGCCAAATATATATATGCGGGCCTTTGTCATATATTTAAGTGAACCAACTTGTTAAAACTCTTCATACACTTTCCATAAGTAATCCATTTTACAAGAATTCCTCATAACTTTCCATAAGTAAGCCAAATTTAGAAAACACTTCGTAAACTTTCCATAAGTAAGCCAATTTGGGAAAACGCTTTGTGAATTTTCCCTTTCGTCTTAAAACCTCTCACTGAAGATCCAACAAAATGAGCCTCGACCAAACATGCAAGAGGTCCTCCTGGACTAAGGAGGAAAACAAAGCATTTGAAAATGCCTTGGCTGATTATTCTGGGGATAGAAATCTAATTCAGCAGATTGCTGCTGCAGTTCCTGGGAAATCTCTTGAAGAAGTTATCGAACATTATCTTGTATTAGTTGAAGATATTAAAGATATTGAGTCTGGTATAGTTCCGCTACCTAAATATCGGAGAATGCAAAGTTCTACCGAACGGCGAAAAGGGATTCCTTGGACAGCAGAGGAACACAGGTGAGGTTACCAACTTACCATGTTAGTTTGGTTTGGAACATCTGACTAAATAGATGGTTAGTTTGATTTGGAACATCTGAGTAAATTGATGGTTAGTTTGGTTTGGAACATATGACTAAATTGATGGTTAATTGATCTCTTCAATCATGTGTTTCTTGATAGTTAAATAAGTATTATTGGTTTGAAACATCCGACTAAAAGTTGTTTTACGAAGTTCTTTGCAACAAAATGCTGCTTTTTTTCCTGTTTGAGATTGCACCCAAAAAATTGACAGAAGTTGTGTTATCTTTAATTGTAACTAAAGTCATTTCTACTTTTATGGTAAATTATAGTAGAATCTAAGTTGATCTGGTGTGATATTTTTTAATAAGAATATGTCATTCAGAAAATTTGGTGTCTGAATCTGCTTTGGTTAGTAATTTCTTAAATTTTTCTTTAAATTTCTTTTTCTTAAGAAAAATTAAATGCAGTTCTTTTTTTCTGTGTAAGTTTGTCGGTGGAGAACAGCTTGATATCAGTTTCATAACGTAAGTCATTGTGTCGTCAGTATTATTGTTATTCGCAAACAAATGAGTGGCGTATTTTATATGAACAAGTTACTGTAGACATAAGACTTTTAAAGGCTTCAATCTAACTCGTGCTGTA
Organism: Capsicum baccatum var. pendulum; assembly: GCA_030864225.1. Lineage (NCBI taxonomy): Eukaryota > Viridiplantae > Streptophyta > Magnoliopsida > Solanales > Solanaceae > Capsicum > Capsicum baccatum. The sequence continues at coordinate 26,218,367 of CM061560.1, forward strand.
AACACTTGTGCACTGTTGCTGACAAACAGTGATGTGAACTTATTGGATGTGTTCATTGTATACAGATGGAAGTAAAAAATGTCTATATAATCATAACAACTGTAAGTAGAAATGCAAAGATGCATAAGAATGTGCTGATTGAGAGAGTGCATTAGTAACTTCTTTAATCTTCTTTCCTTTCTTAGGTTGTTTCTCCAGGGGTTGGCGAAATATGGAAAGGGTGATTGGCGGGCTATATCGAGGAACTTTGTGTTATCTAGAACACCAACACAGGTAGCTAGCCATGCCCAGAAGTTCTACACTCGATTAAATGACAAAAACAACCCGAAGAAGAGAAGAAGTATTCATGATGTCACTAGTGCTGCTGACATTACTGAACCTTCACAAGGACCTTGTGGAGGACAATTACAGTGGCCAATCACCAACTATGTCACTGATGCTTTCAACACAGGGATGCTATCTATACCAGAGCCAGTCACAACCCGCATAAGTACTGATGCTATTGAAGGAGCATCAGCTGCTGACCTGGAGAAAATCCCTATTGGTGCTGCTGTTGGTAATGAGTTGAATAGTTCATTTCCAGGCATGGTTGAGTTCGTGCAAAGTATAGAAGGCCATATCATTGTACCAGCAGAGGTGCCCTCTGGAGTGTGTCATGGGGTTGACACTAAGACATCTCCATCGCATAGCTTGCAGCCGTCAATTGCTGGTGGCTCTGGAATGTACATTCCTTCATTCAATAATGTTAGGTATGATTTGACAGCGCTAATGAGCAAGCAGTTGTTTGGATCCAGTCAAGTAGGTCCTACAGTTAACTCTGCAAGTTTGCCATTATCAATTGTTGATCGTATTGGAGTCCAGGATTGTATAGCTTCACCATCCATTCCTGGAAGTAGTAGCGGTGGAACTTATCCCTGTTGGAATCCTAGCAACATTGATGACAATACCTTTGATTTGGTAAACCTATTCCCAGATGGTCTAGGCAAATAAGAATGTCATTTATATGTTGCTGGTTTCACTAGAACGACCAATGTTTTGTGATGGTTAATCCAATGCAGCTCTGGGGCTTATTACTTCGCGAACTCTCATGCCATTACTGGTTCAGTTGCAGCATCTTCTGGTGGATTATCTATCATCGCGTCCCTTTAGATGTCTCTATTGGCATATTCAATGCTGTAACGATTTGAGTATATAGTGTATGCAATATCAAACTTTTCTCAGTTTCTGTATTCAGGGCTTTAGTAGTTTTGGATCTGACAAAGATGTCTCACAAAGTTGGGGTTGACATTGTATATATTACTAAACTAACCTTATTAATGATGTTTTGGAACTCTAAATTTGACTAAATTTACTACTTAAATAGTTATTAAATACTATTAAGGAAAGTATGAGAAACAAGTAATAAAATACTCTTGATATGTAAAAATAAACAAGTAAATTAAAATATCTGTTTTTTATATAGTAGATGGAGGGAGCATTTAGGACTTGAATATCTTCCACTTCAATAGTTAAGTGTCTAATTAATGTTAATTACTTTTCCTCTTTAGTCCTCAAATTTGTATTTTATTTTTGTTCTTTACCCTCGTAATCGGATTGTTCTCCCAACTCTGTGCAGAAGCTTTATCATATTGGACTGTCTTTCTTTATTAGATAAACGGGTAATTTCGCATTGATCACATTTTCAATCTTAAATCTCGTTTAAAAATGTGTGTCGCGATAGATTAACAATTGACACAATTAATCAATCTATGATAATCCTAACAATACAAATATCATGATAAGGTTCAGTTTATTAAAGGTAAAGTATTTATCCAAATTTACCTGTATGTAAACTATTTTTCTTGAGATACCCACAAAGCTCAAAAAATTTCCACAAAATTTCCACATATTCCTTAGCATAATTTTACTTTTTAGGTGTCAAATTGAATCTTGATTATTTTTTGCCAGCTATTTTACCCCTTTCTGCCAACTGCTTTTGTCGTTTTACCAGTTTCTTTTCTTGTTTTTTTATAATTGACATAAAAAGGTATAAAAATATGTACTATATCATTTTTTTATGGGATATATCTTAGCAAATATAGATTCTTAATTATCCTATTTAGCCTGAATTTTAATTAATTACAATTCATACACCCTCTTGCTTATTAATTATTTCTAATTACAATTCATAACCCTTCTTTCTCTTTTTTCTATTTTCTATTATTCTCCCTTTTTTATACTTTTTTAGTTTTTTTCTTCATTTTTTCTTTTCCTTTTTTCTTTGTTGGTTTATCTTTCTTTTTTTCTTATTTCACTTTTTTTTTTCATTTTCTTTTTTTCCTTTTCATTTTTTGTCCTCTTTTTTTCATTTTTTTTTTGTATTTTTCCCTAATTTTTATTACTCTTATTCTTTTTTTTTTTTGTATTTTTCTCCTTCTTTTTCTCTCATTTTTCTCCTTTTTTTCTTTTTTTTCTTTTCATTTTTCTCCTTTTTTTTCATTTGTGCAAACTATAAAATACAAATACAAATGCGAACTATAGCATACAAAAATAAGCGTGAACTAAAAAAATACAAATGTAAACTATAACATATAAATACAAGTGCGAAATATAAAATGCAAATGCGAATTATAACATGCAAATACAAGTGCGAACTATCATTTGTATTTTTTAATTATTGAAAGGAACGATTGATTTTATTTCTACGAATACTTATTTGTATTTATTGATACGAGTTGAATTTATTGATACAAATAAATACAATTTAAATTTTTATACAAATACATATTGCATTTGTATTTGTAAAATCACTTGCTCCATTTGTTTGTAATTGTATTTGTATCAAATGATTTTGTTTATTTACAAATATGAATGATAATTTTGATATACAACTACAAAATGGTATATTTATATTAAATGATAAATTATATATTTATATATTTTAGAATCAAAAAAATACAATTAATGCATTTACTTATTTGTATACAAATACAAATACAAATTGTATATAGTCACGGCTAAATACAATATGCAATCAACTTACAAATACAAATACAAATACAAAATAATTCTTTAAAAATAAAAAGACATCGACGAAAATAGAATACAAATACAAGTATAATCCAAATAAAATCTAATTATACAAACACAACTAAATCATAATATAAATATAATACAATATATTATGCAGTCAATTATAAAATACAAATACAAAACAGTTCTTTAAAATACAAGTGTGAATTATATCGAATATAAATGATGATGCAAACTAACAAATACAAATATAAGTGCGAAGTATAAAATACAAATACAAATGTGAACTGTAAAATAAAAATACAAGCACGAATTTTAAAATACAAATATAAATATAGTTGTATCAATGAATAAAAATATATAAATAATGGGGTGACTACAATTACGATAAACAATTATGGTCACTTACATTATCATCCATGACTTGTGCTCGACTAGTCATATTTTTTTAAAATACAAAAAATATAAAATAGAATCAAAAAAATAATAAAGAAAATAAGTATAAAAAAGAAAAAAATCAAACAAGAAAAGAAAAGAAATATAAATAGAAGTAGAGAGTGAAGAGAGAAAAAAATAAAAAATAAATAAAAAGAAAGAAACGAAAAAATAAAAACAGAAAAAAAAAGAAGAAGAGAAACAGAGAAAACACGAAAAAGAAAAAAATAATGATAGTGTTTTTGGCGAGACTAAATATGTAGTGTATTTATATTTTTTTATGAATACAGACCATTGAGTAAAAGTGAATACAACGGCTGAGAATCGAATACAACGATTATAAATGGTAATTATATAAAATATGGCTATGAAAGGGAAGTTTTATAGGAAATTGTCGCTATTTCTGAAAGATCCCCTCTTTTTACTCATACAGTAAAAAAAAGGGATAAAAACAGAAGTAAAAGAATAAAAAAAGATATGTAGAATTAGATCATGAAAAAATAGAAACTAAAAAAATAATAATGATATAAAGTTAGAAAGGGAGAAAAACTTTAAAAATAAAAAAAAGAAGAAGAAGAGAAGAAGATAAAAGTATAAAGTACATAAATTGAGAAAATTGAAGGAAAGGTGTTTTTAAGTCTTGAATGAAGGATTGGTGACATTGACCAACTTAAAGAGTCAAACATAATTAGAAAACTTGATTAATATTTTTAAAACTTTCTAATCTTTTCAAAAATATAAATCAACCCACACCCCTCTCCTCTCCAAATCAATTGTCTTTCTCCTCTCCCCCCCCTCTCTCGACAATTTCTCTCAAACTTCTTCCAACCAACAGTTCTATAAATTTCTCCCTTAAATCTCCGGCGACTTCAACCTCCGGCGATAAATAATTAGGCTTCGAGTTCCTTTTTGACTTTCAACCGTCAATCGATGAGACAACATTGCTCTCCGACGACAACAGCTTCAAGTTCTTCATCGTCCCTTTTCTTCTTTCACGGGTAAAAAATTAGGGCTTTTTAGTTACAAAGAAAAAGAGGAACTTGAGCCAACTTCTCTTCTAGTATTGGTTAACAGTTTCAATATTTGTTCCTTAAATTTGAAATGGGGACTGAAGAAAACCCTAATTTTTAGTATTTCTTCTCTTCTCTTTTCAGAGTGAAATATGATTTTTGTAGTTCTTGTTATCGAACTGTTGATTCGATTTATTAGTATCTGTTGTGTTTTTTGAAGGTTGATTTTTATTGTTTGTGTTTGTACAAACAAAACAACAATGTTGGTGTTTTTGTCACTGCTGATATTCTTGGTGTGTATGTTCTGTGTGCATTATGTTGGTGTTGGCGGGTTGATTTGTTATTGTTCTTGGTAAACAAAACAATAATATTGTTGTTGTTCAATGAAGAAAATCTTGCTACTTATTTTTTTTTGCAATAGATTAACCATATGATGCAATAGATTAACCATTTGATACAACAGATTAACCATCTGATCCAATAGATTTACCATCTAATGCAATAGATGAACCATCTGATCAAACAGATTTACCATCTGATGCAATAGATGAACCATTTGATGCAATAGATGAACCATTTGTTGGATGAAATCCTATCAACTATTCCAATAGGACGACATGTCCAAGACTTTAATTTAGTCCAACAAACCATTCATCTGTTACGACAGATGACCCTTCTATTGGAAGAAATATAAACAATACTGACAGTTAATAACTGATCCAAACAGATCACTCATATGTTACAACAGATGAATAATTTATTGCACAGGCCAGTAATCTGTTTCAACAGATAAGTGATTTGTTGGAAGAAATCACAACAGTATTGAATTTTTTTTTTATTTTTAAGAGATTACTCATCCGTTGCAACAGGTTAGTTATATGTTGTAATAGATAACCTATCTGTTGCAACAGATGAGTGGTCTATTGAAACTGTTATTTTTACTATATTGTACATATTAGATTTACTGTTATCATTTTTTTAATGATGCATTAATCAATTATAATCTTTTTTATTTTCCTTTCATTCTTAGATAATATGGCTCCCAAAAGAAAAAAAATTGAATCAAGTCCAAGTAAAGGAACAAGTGAAGCGGCAAGGTTACATCCACCATTCTATGATCCTGCTTTACAAGTGATATCTCAATCAGAAGTAGAAGATAATGAACATGGGGTGAGGAATGTTTCAAAAGATATGATCAAAATGCTAATAGCCCTTTCACTGAAGAGTTAGTCAAAACCTTCAACATTGATAGTTATCCTGTGAGAATACAGTGCGATGGTTCCACAGATTTAACTGGTGATTTCGTGGTTAATTCAGCCATGGAAAAATCTTTTGACACCTTCAAAAAAATACTTTGAGACCAAAAATTGGATGGTTATTTTAGGGACAACTGCTTTGGGCAAAATTTTGATTTGCCAATGGATAACAATGCCCATTTTCAAATGACAGGATATATGATCTTCTCAAGCGTTGGTTATGTTTGAAAATAAAGATAAGATGGATGAGGTATGGATAAATTACTATGGCATGCTTGTTAATTTTGGTTGGAGGGAGTTTGTCATAGTTACTTGACTAAAATATTATCCTCCTTCTCCTTCTCCTTCTCCTTCTCAGCTTGATACAAAAGAGAAAATAACATCCAAACCCAAGGCAAGGCACCTAGAACGAAGACGAACCATATCAATACAACAATGGTGGAAAGTGAAACCAAAGATATCATGCCCTACTCCCAAAACTTGGTGTCAAAGGTGTAAGAACATAACTAGTACAATCGAAGTCAAAGTACAAACAATATCCAAAACACGAATAACTCTGTCTCTATACAAGTAAAGACATAATCTAATAAAGAGAGATGGAAGTTGACTCCAGAAGCAAGAAATCTAACCACTACTTTGAATCGTTCCGATGTCGTCTGAATTAATATACATGGGGTGCACCCAAACCAGGATCTGCACCAAAAACGCACAGTAGGAGTGGGTACGATCCATTTATACTTAGTAGGTATCATAGGTCAACTTAGCAAAGTAGATAATAAAGCATACAAAAATAAACACTAAGGGCACGCTACCTGCAATCAGAAAATGTCCCACTACCATTGACCACATAATGTGTGAGCTGATGCTAACACATTTGAGGCTTTTAACGAGAAATAATTGTGATGTATTGAGCAAATTTTGTCGTTTTTGATTGTTTTATATTTGATTTTGCAGTAGAAGCTGATATGATAGAGAACCAACATGAAATGAAACAAAGAAGTTAAAATTTGAAGAAATCTGAAGACAAGTGTGGCTGACGACATTTGTGATAAGTCGTCATCCCTGTGATAAGCTATCAGGTTAGTGGTCATCAGTAGATAGAGAATTGGCCTAAAGTGAAAGTTATGATGACATTTTATGATAATCAGTCAAGGGTCTGATAAGTTATCAAGAATGTCGTCAGCTTAAGGCAACCTAGGAGAACTGAAGCAAAGCCTTGACGATATTTTGTGATAGGCCATCACGTAGTTGATAGGTTATCAAGTTTGTCGTCATCCTTAAGTAGTAAGAGCCAAAACTAAAGAAGAACCTGACGACTTATGTGATAAGTCGTCAGCTTCCTGATAAGCTATCACAAATGTCGTCGGCTAATCCGAAGGACTTCTGATTTTTATTAATTTGTTTCCTTATTTTTGGTAAACTATTTAAAGCTTTGTTTTAGGATTTTCTAGGGGATTATTATTATTAGTATTATTTCGCACATGGCCGACACCTTGAGCTTTGGATAACATATTTTGATATTTTCTCTCTTTACTTCTTGACTTTAACAACACAACTAGTTTTGAGAGATTATTATCAGTATTTTGGGATTTTTCCTTTGTGATCTAATCTGTGATTCACTAGTTATTATTCATCTTTGTAAGTTTATCTTTCAAATCATGAATTCAATTATGTGTTTCGTTCATTACATCATGAGTGGTTAAACTCCTTTAACCTGAGTTATGGGATCTAGGGTTAGGTCTTGATGAGGTGCTAAGTATTCAAGATTCAAAAGGTGGTAGGATTTCTCGATAATTCTGAAGTTTTAATTAACGTATGTTGGTTGCAAACAATAGACACACCTGCTTTGATTTGCTTAAGAAAGAAATCAAATATAGTAGAAAGTGAATTATCAACAGGGACTCGGAAATACTATGTTTAATAATCAACGCTGTAACAAGGTTGGTTAACCTGAGGTAAAATCTGGGCAGTAAATATAAATTCCCTAAGTCCCAGAGGATTAGAGAATTAAACGCTTAAGTAGGTCAAAAGACATTTAAGCATAACAACGATAAAGATAGCTTGTTATCCTACCCACCATGAGAATCTTGAACCACTTTTAGCATTTGTCATGTACCGGAAGCCCTAGTGAACATAATTCTGGTTATTTCTTAAACTCTTGATTTACAAACACCGAAATTAAAGTGACAAACAACTTGTTAAACCTAAACCCCCAATTTTATCTTTTCGTATCATTTGTTTGAATTTAACTTATAGCTTTAGTTTTGAACTAGTTTAATCGCCACTCACATTGTTCCCTGTGGATTCGACCCTAACTCCGAAGTTGGGTAAATATATTGACGACGACCACCTTACACTAAATTGACGTGTAAGTTGAGCGTTATCACCACACCGTCTTTACTAAGAGTTCTATAATACTTACATATAAAACAACAAAATAAAGAAAGGAACACAAGTGTACATTTATACCACATATACGTAGAGAAAGGATGAACAAACATATACATGAATATATAACACAAGTAATAGTAGATAGAACAAATGGACAGATAGAAAGTCAAAGACAAAAATATATCCACAACATAAGCACAAAAAGGTAAATGCAATGAAAATGATGATGGTGATGATGTAATGCACGAGGTTGTGGTACAACCTCCATATACACGTGTGGAGCTAATGCTTACCAATGTAGGACCCAAGGGGGGGGGGTTCATCATCCCATATACAATCTATATCCTTAACTCATTCTCAGCACATCCGTTGGTAGAGGGTTTTTAAGATGTCATACTTTATGTCAGAAAAAAGCCATTGTTTCCAGTATTTTCAGTATTTCTACGGTGGTAACAATGTTTCATTAATGTGTATGACATGAGGATGTAATGCTCAGTGTTTCCATATCCAACCAACATACCAACCAAGTAAGCCAATAATTCATTCAATAATTCCAACCATCCATTAATCCAACATAAACCATATGCTAATAGAGTGGAATACAATTAAAAATACACCATGATACCACATTAGGATTTTTCATTAATAAGATACAATTAATTTCATAAACACAAGGACCACAATATCATATAAGACCCCACATGATCACATAGAGCAAATAAGGTTCCAAGACCACCAAATACGTCAACATATAGGCCCCCCACCCAGGAAAAACACAATTAACTTAGCTATTTTCATGATTAGTTCCCACACCCTTAACATGCTTTTGTATCAACATTAACTTACCCAACCTAGTTTGAAAGAAATTAAGCCATAACCTATCGCGAATGCAAAAAACCATCCCACAAGCCTCCAATCCAAAGCCTTACTTCATATGAACAGACCCAAAATCAACTAAAACATGGAAATATAGAATCTATGCATCAAAAGAAAGCCAAGGATACCCATATTGCCTACTTGCAAGTCAGGGTCAAAACGGACCCCCGAAATGAGTTTTCAAAAAAAAAGGCAAAATCATAATTTTATTTTTGAAACACGTTCTCCATATTTTTTAGGAGTCTATGATAACGCTCAATCTACAGCTCTTGTAGGAGTGTAAAGCGGTCGCTAGCAAATATAGAACCCAATTGGGTTGGGTATCGATCCCACAGGGAATAGCTTGGTCAACAAGTAAGCAACGATTACTAGACTTTTAGTGCAAGTCTCGTAAGTAGGGGGGATTGTAATGTGTAACCAAAATATTAAAGTAAAAACTGAAATAGCAAAGTAAACAGAAAGAATAGTTATTAAGTTGTAAACAATGAGAATTGAGGAGTTGGAGTTATGTCCACCTTCTGAGTTATACGTCTCTATTGGCTATGAGTGTGTTGAATTCCGACATGCATGTGCTTATAGAGAATTGTATTCGATGGTAAATCCAGGCGTCTTTCGACCTATTCGAGGATTATTTCTCTTTAACTCTTTCGAGCTTAAAGCGTGTCTAACGGTACGAATTCTCCAAGAGGTTAATCCAGTTACGATACTAACTTTTTAATAGGGGATGGGACCCTACTACCTTGACATTATCTCTTTTCCAGACAGATAACCTTTCTTTCGAACAAGTTAAATGTTATACTGGCGTATTCTTGCGTTTGCAACCACAAAGAATTTAGGTTAAGACGAAGAGAATAATGATATAAGCAGCATACGTGTCACGAACTCACAAACTCATAGTAATGGATAGTATCTCATTCGGCTTCCATAACCCCAACAGAGAAGTTTAGTTACCCATGAGTGCGAAGGAAATCACAATTGACATTGTTATTATACCACAATAAGAATTTCGTGTAGCACAAGTGTGGTAGGCGTTAGGCGTGATTTCTTGCAAGTAACGTTTCTCTTGTTGCGAAAATTAAGAATAGATGAATAGAAGAAGAATAAAAAGTAGAATTAATGGAAAGATTAGAAGAGTTGTAAGGTAAGATGAGAGTTGTTGTTAAGTAGAATGTATGAGGAATAGTAGAAGAATGAATAAAAATCTCTAGCAAAATAGGGTATTTATAATACCCATATCCTTTTCCTACTAAGCTAATGAAATACTTAACCCAATCCTACTAAGCTAATGAAATACTTAACCCAATTGTACTAGGTTAATGTATCATTATCCTAATCCTACTAAGCTAATGAAATACTTAACCCAATTGTACTAGGTTAATGTATCATTATCCTAATCCTACTAAGTTACTGCTAGTCCCCAAAGTCTTCAGAATTGCTGTTTTTGCCCGGGATATATTTTCCATGCGTCACTTTTGGTCCTTAGGCGTCCAAGCTTCCTTTTCTCCTTTCGTGAAGCTTTCTTTGTCGTCAAGTAATCCATAAAATGCTGAATTCTGCATCATTTATACTTGAAACTTTGCTAATCATGTTCGTTAGCTCACTTACAGGAAAAGGACTAAAAGTGCATGAAATATATAATTTGTCCTCAAAACTTAGCTAAAATATGGGTAAAATATAGCACTATAGGCGTGTAAATTCGCCTATCATCAACACCCCACACTTAAAGCTTTGTTCGTCATCGAACAAAAGATCATGTCCCTCTAAACATTAACTTAAGGTTTCACAGCAACAACACAAAATATTCGTCAAGACAAGAACAACAATTACCAACAAAGAGTAGTTTTCCAATCATTAGTAGAAACAATTCAACCTCCAACATAGACTCGTGATGGTAGTTAATTCGTATCCAAAAGTTAAGGTACAAAGAATCATACTCCACTATCCAAAACTCATCAACCATGTGTGTCTCACAATATATTACCCATAATCACTCACAAGTATAGCATCTTTTTCAAACATGGGTATAAAAATATCCTTGCTCTCGCTCTCACAAAGAATTCATATGCTGCAACTGATGACCATAGGCTTTCCCTTAGTGTAATGCTCCACTAAATATCAGAATGCTAGGCTTAGGATCAAGTAGGTCTTTTGATGGTTGTAATATAGGCTAAGGGACGGGTAGGACTATTTTGGCCAGAAATAGTGACTATGTTCCTAAGCGCTTTAATACATCACATTATATCACTAACACTTTTTCTTTCAAACAACCTTTCTACGTTTTTTTTATTCTACCACCCTTTTTCTCCTCTTTTATTTTCCTTTCCTTTTTCTTTTCATAACATACCTCTTATGATAACACTTTCTTTTTCATAACACATTCAAGCACCAATACATTCTTAAAGCATCATACTCACCCAATTTTCTCTTATTTTGTCACATGACTTTTACACTTTAAAGCACTTAAGAATTTTGGATCAAATTATGGTCTTGAAAAAATATGGATTAGGCTTTTCATATGAGGTTTGTCAAAGAAAATAGGCTTTAAAGGCTCAAAAGGGTTTAACTAGGATGATGTCCACGGGTAGGTAAAAATGAAGGTAAATAATCATAGGTTGCCAAAGAAATGCCTAAATCATCTCCTAAACTTGCATTCTTTATTTTCACTGTGCACACATACCAGGCAAGTTCTAGCATTAGCCACAAGCATAGAATATACTATTATCTCACACACACAAGGCACATGGTCGACTTTATTGGGAGTAGTATAGACTCTTGCCCCAACAAATGAAGGAATTGAACCACACAATATCACATAGTGAGTCACAATTAGAGCCTAAACGTCTCAATAGTCATGATGTTAGCACAAACTCTTGTTATAATCTCATGCTGCCTATTAGAATGATTTTATGTGAAGCTAAGTAAGAAAAATTTTACTACTAAAAAAAACAAAAAAACCAATTTCAAAAAATAACAAACTAAGCAAACAAACATAAATAAATGCAAATGCGGATAGAGAAGTAAAGCATGCAAATACCACCACCCCACACTTAAATGGGACACTGCCCTTAGTGAAAAATAAATACGAAGAACCTGGTCAGTCGGAATCCTCCTCTATGTCGGGGGTCATACCCCCTTCGTCGGAATCATCATGGGAGTCATCGTCATCAGAATTCTCCTCCATGTCAGAGTCTGGCATGCGTCGATCATCATCGGTCGGCACATCATCATCAAGAGGTTTCTCAAAGTATGTACCTACTCCACACATCTCCCTCGCATGCATATTCATTGGATAGTCATGGTCCAGCTGCTGGAGCTCTGCAGCAGTTGGAACACGACCTCCGCTCATCATGGTGAACCATGTCATGCCATAAAGATGACGGAATAAACTCTCATCTCGAGCATGTCTCTCCGCAGTAGTAAGGTTGACGCCATGTGTTGTTTCAGCATCTTTGACCTTTGTGAGGTCAACCTTCTTCGGGTTATGTGGGAGTTTGTGATCAGCTGGTTCCTCTTCGATGTCCTCCTTCCACAAGATTGCTGTCAATAGGTTGCTAAAGGTGAAGTGGGACCGCTTGTGTAGTCTGGCCTTCCGCATTGTAGAACGAATGATTGCCCCAATGTTGATAGGGACATTCGTCATCAATGCATAGACCAAACACACTCTATCTCTTGTTATTTTGGTGTACTGGGTCCCAGGAATAAGGCAAGAATTGACAATACGCAACCATATTCTTGCTTCCCTATTCAAAGGAGCATAGGGGAAGGTGTTGTGTCGTCCGGTGTGTTTATGTCTGCTCCATGGATCTACTTCCACAAAGTGTGTATCGAATTTCTCTATAAGGAGGCCTACTGTACAGCTCTTTGAATGGTGCTGGATCGACTGAAGGCAAGCCAAGAAAGGAGTTGATCAAATCTGCATTGAGTTGTAGAACTTGGCCCTGAATCTTGACTTCGCTGCCTGTGATTTTCGGCGACCAGTTGGCATAAAATTCTCGTGTAAAATCAAGATTGCATTCTCCCATGTCGCGGAAGATGAAATCCAGATTTAGTGCCATAATTTTCGCCAACATGAGCGGCTCCTTCTTCGCTAGGCTGTCCTTGTTGATCAAGTCAACATGAATATATTTTCCTTCCTTATTGTTCCTATACCATTCCTTGGCTTCCTCCTCAAGAACCCATTTTATTCCAAACATGCGACGTGGTAATTGCATTGAGGATGATTCTCCTTGGTCCTTGAGACCTCTTTTTTTGCCCTTTTGGGAAGTGGTAGCCTTATCTTGTCTTGCTTTGGGTGCCATTGTACCTGAGATTTAAACAATGTTCCTATTAGCATCAACTCGATATATACAATCTATACACAAGCAGTAGGGGTACCACCCCATACTTAGGTTGTTGATACAAATTAGTGAAGTGAAAGTAGTCGATTACTTAGACTTTATCGACATGCATTTCAGGCGCTATATTCCGACAAGAAAATCAGAGATGTATCACTTCTTGCAACCTTAGCAATTCTTTCATGTTAGGTATAACAAGACTACTACATAGGGATTACATCCTGGTATAGTTTCTATCAATAATCACAACCTCCTATGTCGGTAGGCAACTATAAGTCTTATCCCGATGAACGGGATCTTCTAACATGTAGGTATTCAAGTGACAAGGTTATGAAATGTCCATGACTATAGCGATTCCGCAATTAGTATAACAATGCATCAAAATCAAATTCAAGTCGGAAATAGTTTAAGATCATCCTAACGTATATGTTCACTCACATGGTTTTGTATCAACAATTCAAACACATTAACATCACCAATATTTCTTCAAGATGTAGCAATTCATAATAGACATAGCAACGTAGTACTTATGAAAAATATATGAAGAATAAAAGAGTACTTACGTGAGTGAAGCCTTTGGAGATGTTCTTGTGAAGTGGGAGAGCAAAAAGAAAAATTTTGAGATGTTTTGGAGAGTATGTGCGGCGCCTAGGTCAAGTTTCCAATGTGTTTATGTTTCAATACTAAGTCCCCTTTATATAGGAAAAGAATGGGTCTGGTTTTGACCCATTTAAAATCGGTTTTGGAGACAAAAAGTGACCATAGGCGGCGCCTTTAGCTTTGCCTATGCATGGTATAGGCGGCGCCTAATGCAAAACATTTGCTATCATAGGCGGCGCCTAGTGCAATGCCTTTAGTGACCATAGGCGGCGCCTTTAGCATGGCATATGAGATTCTGAGACCAAATGCTTTAGCATAGGTGGCGCCTATGCTATAGCATACTTGAGCATGGGCGGCGCCTATGCCTTTGCACACTAGATTCCGAGACCTTAGGCTATAGTATAGGCGTTGCCTTGTTCGTGGCCTAGTTTTACCTAGGCCTAGCCTTGCTCGATGCCTATTTTGTCATGAGCAATGCTCAATCCATAGCCTTATGCATCTTAATTCCAAACTTACCACCTTTACCATGCACTACGTCCAAATCGTCATTTGAAACCAATCTCCTCGTTGAATACGTCCAATAAAAACAATTAGTACGATGGGTTGCCTCCCATCTAGCGCCTTAGTTTTGGTCATGGCACGACTCTTATTTTTGGATTTTCATTTATCAAAAGCAAAACAAGTACTAGAACGAAAGAAAGACAAAACGATAAACGATAAACGATAACCGATAAACGATGGGTTGCCTCCCATCTAGCACCTTATTTATTGTCGCGGCACGACATAGTTACCTCGAGTACTTAGACTTCGTCGAGATAAGTGATGGCCATATAATTCATCGAGTCAAGAGGACCGATATAAGGTTTAACACGTTGACCATTCACCTTGAAGACAACACCATTATTGTCTTCCAATTCAACTACTCCAGACGAGTAGACTTGGATAACTTTGTATGGACCAGACCACTTAGACTTTAACTTACCTGGGAACAGCTTCAATCTAGAGTTGAAGAGAAGTACCATATCATCCTTTTGGAAGTTTTGTTGAACAATCCGCTGATCATGATACCTTTTTATCCGCTCCTTGTATAGGTCTGATCTCTCATATGCATGGAGACGGAACTCATCTAATTCGTTCAGCTGCTCCAACCTCAGATTCATCGCATCATCCCAATTCAAATTCAATTGCTTCAACGCCCACAATGCCTTATGTTCGAGCTCAATGGGTAAATGACAAGCCTTCCCATAAACTAGTTGATAAGGGGACATGCCGATGGGTGTTTTGAATGCAGTCCTATACGCCCATAGTGCATCATCTAGCTTCCGAGACCAATCCTTCCTATTAGCATTTACCGTCTTCGCAAGGATTTGCTTGATCTCCCGATTAGAAACCTCTACTTGTCCACTCGTTTATGGGTGGTAAGGCGTGGCTACCTTATGTTGCTTGACACCATACTTGGCCCACACGGATTTGAATAGCTTGTTGCAAAAGTGAGATCCTCCATCACTTATGATAGTACGTGGTACTCCAAAGCGAGAGAAGATATTCCTCTTCAAAAATGCTACAACACGCTTTCCCTCGTTGTTGGCCAACGCTACAGATTCAACCCATTTTGAGACATAATCTACAACAACTAAGATGTACTTCATTCCAAACGAATTCACGAATGGACCCATGAAATCAATGCCCCACACATCAAAGAGTTCTACCTCAAGAATTTTCGACATGGGCATCTCATGGTGTTTCAAAATAGCACCTTGTCTTTGGCATTGGTCGCATCTTCTAACAAAGTCATAGGCATCTCTAAATATCGAAGGCCAATAATATCCACTCTGCAATACTTTTCTTGCCGTCCGATTGCCTGCGTGATGTCCTCCAACTTGGGAAGTGTGGCATGCTTCCAATATAGTAGGCACCTCTACATGGGATATACATCGTCTAATAATACCATCCGCACATCGTCGAAACAAATGTGGCTCATCCCAATAGTAGTGTTGTATGTCATGCATAAACTTCCTCTTTTGATGGTATGATAAATTGGCAGGTATTGCATTACTCACCACAAAATTTGCAAAGTCGGCATACCATGGTAACTTTTCTGTTATCGTCGCTAGGATGTCCTTGTCAGGGAATGCATCATCAATCTCGATATCAGGCTGCGCCATATGCTCGTTCTCGTGTCTAGATAGATGGTCGGCCACTTGGTTCTCGCAACCTCTTCTATCTTTAACTTCAAAATCAAACTCTTGCAGCAGCAATACCCATCGAATTAATCTTGGTTTTACATCCTTCTTTGTCATTAGATACCTAAGAGCTGCATGGTCTGTATGAACGATCACCTTAGTACCCAATAGATAGGCATGAAACTTCTCAAACGCATACACTACCGCTAGGAGCTCTTGTTCTGTCACAGTGTAGTTCCTTTGGGCTTTATTTAGGACCTTACTCGCATAGTAGATAGGATGAAATAATTTCTCCTTTATCTGACCAAGCACAGCTCCAACGGCTACACCACTAGCATCACACATGACTTCGAACGGGAGAGACCAATCTGGTGCTACCATGATAGGGGCTTCAATGAGTTTTCCTTTGAGGCATTCGAATGCCTTTAAGCAATCTTCATTGAAGTCAAACTTAGCATCTTTCTCCAAGAGTTTGCACAATGGACTAGCAATTTTGGAGAAGTCTTTGATGAACCGACGATAGAAACCTGCATGGCCGAGAAAATTACGAACTTCCTTCACCGAAATTGGAGGTGGTAGCTTCTCAATGACTTCAATTTTCGCTTGATCAACCTCAATTCCTCTTTCGGAGATTTTGTGCCCAAGAACGATTCCTTCTTTTACCATGAAGTGGCACTTCTCCCAATTCAGCACTAGGTTGAATTCTACACATCTTTGCAACGCCATACTTAGGTTTGCCAAGTACGCTTCAAAAGTCTCACCAACAACTGAAAAATCGTCCATAAATACCTCCAAAGTGTCTTCAACCATATCAGAAAAAATTGACATCATACAACGCTGAAAGGTGGCTGGTGCGTTACATAGCCCGAATGGCATACGTTTGAAGGCAAACGTTCCATATGGGCATGTAAACGTTGTCTTCTCTTGGTCTTCGGGTGCAATACAAATCTGATTATAGCCTGAATAACCGTCTAAGAAGCAAAACCATCCTTTCCCCGCTAATCGATCTAGCATTTGGTCCATAAATGGAATTGGAAAGTGATCTTTGAGTGTCCAAGAATTCAACTTTCGGTAGTCCATGCATACTCTCCATCCAGTGATGGGTCTGAGTGGAATAAGCTCATTCTTCACATTCGCGACCACCGTTATGCCTTCTTTCTTGGGAACACATTGTACCGGGCTTACCCATGTACTATCAAAGATTGGATACACAACCCCCGCGTCTAACCACTTGATAATTTATTTCTTCACCACTTCTTGCATAGGTGGGTTTAGACGTCTTTGATGCTCAATGGTGGGTGTGCAATTCTCTTCAAGCTGAATTTTATGTGTACAAATCCCAGGTGGAATACCAATAATATCCGCAATGGTCTATCCAATGGCTCTAATATACTTTCGTAGAATAGCAATGAGAGCTGCAACTTATTGCTCACCCAAATCTGCTGCAACAATGACTGGAAGTGTGTTTCCACTTCCTAGGAATGCATACTTTAAATGTCTTGGCAGCTCCTTCAATTCTAATGTGGGTGGATCTTCAATAGATGGCTTAGCTGGTGGTGTGGGTCGATTCTTGAGATCAAGGTTCAGCTTCTTGGGAGCATAGCGATATGTCCCTAATTCTGGTAGAGCACCAATAGCTTCTTCACAATTTTCAGCATGCTCATTCTCTCCATTCATGAGCACAACCGCCAAAGGGTCATCAATAATTTGCTCTTCTTCAAGTAATTCTTTCTCATCATCAAAGTAAACATCAGCCACCGAAAATACACTCAGATCTTTGGGTTGCTTCATTGATTTGCAAACATCAAAGCGAACTACTTCGTCATTTTTTCGGAACGAAAGTTCATTAGCTCTCAAATCAATAAGTACGCTTCCCGTAGCAAGGAAAGGATGCCCCAAGATTATGGGAACTTCTGAGTCTTCCTCACAATCCAAAATAACGAAGTCTGCCGGAAAGATAAATGATGAAACCTTTACCAAGACATCACATAGAATACCAACAGGTCGTTTTACCGACCTATCTGCTATTACGAGCCTCATGTTGGTTGGAGTAGGATCACCCAAACCCAACTTCTTATAGATAGATAATGGCATCAAATTGATGCTGGCTCCTAAGTCACATAATGCCTTGGCAAAATTTAAAGATCCAACGGTGCAAGGAATAGTGAAAGCACCGGGGTCAGCCTTCTTCTGAACTATTGATCGGGTAGCGATTGTGCTGCAGTGATGAACATCATCTTTCAACTCATAACTTGCTGCCCGCTTCTTTGTCAAAAGATCCTTCATAAATTTCGCATACCCAAGCATTTGTTCAAGTGCCTCCACCAATGGAACATTAATGGTCAGCTGCTTTAACATAGTCATGAATTTGCTGAACTTCGTGTCATCCGCCACCTTCTTCAATCTTTGAGGGAAAGGTGGTGGTGGGTATGGAATTGTTTTATCCACAACTTTCTTCTCCTCTTGCTTTTGTTTTTCAGCTTTTTCAGGTTGCAAATTGTTGGGGTTGACGTCGTTGACGATAGGATTAGTTGCAGCGGCATCTTCTCCTTTTGCCTTATCATCAATGTCCACTACTTCGTCAACCACTTGCTTGCTTTTTGCTAAAGTTTCCAGCATCTTACCACTTTGGGTAGTGATGGCCATGCATCACCCATCATTCCTTGGGTTTTGCATTGTATCGCTAGGTAAAGTGCCAGCCTTTCTTTGATTGAGTGCTGCTGAAAGTTGGCTCAATTGCTGCTCTATTTACTTGATTGAAGTGGAATAAGAATCAACTATTTGTTTCATAGAGGACAAATCATTAACTACCTCCGTTACTCCCGCGCTTGTTGCTTCCACTCCTTTCAATATTTTAGCCAGTATGTCTTCCATACTTCCAGAACTAGATGTGGTGGCGTCACGTCTTCCAGGGGGAATGTACAAACCACTCTTTTCATTCTTATTCTTCCAACTACCTTGGTCCTTGTTTCCAGATTTATCATAATAGTTCCGACCTTGGTTTCCTTGGGTATTACCTCGGAAACCCCCCTAATTGTTCAAGTAGTTGGCCTCTTCTTCCGAATCGGATTCGTCTCTTCCTTTAGACGCAATAGCTTTCACTTTTTTGGTCTTCCCTGATAATAAATGCTTTGTAAGAAGATTCACTTGTATTTTTATGTGCGCCATATCTTGATCATGTTCTTCTTCTCTTCTTCTTTGGTCTGCAGTCATGCCAATAGATAAAGTGGGGCTTGCTACCTCAGAATCCCTGGTATGCCAAGCTCTACTTTGCTTCGTCATACGATCTAGCATATTGCTTGCTTGACCAAAGGTGAGGTCCATAAAAGATCCTCCAGCTGCATTATCCACCACTGGTTTAGTTATTGAATTCAAGGCTCTGTATAATATCTCTATTAGGTGAACATTAGTCATGTGATGGTTTGGGCATCTTGCTAGCTTTGTTTTGAACCTCTCCCATGTTTTATGAAGGGCTTCAGTTGGAAGCTGACGAAAGTTGCTGATTTCATCTCTCAATTGTGTTTTTTTTGAATGGCGGAAAGAATCTTTCTAGGAAAGCGTCTCTCAATTGCCTCCAATTTGTAATAGAATCAGGAGTCAGCCCATTCAACCATAGAGTTGCCTCCCCAGACAGAGACAATGTAAATAGACGTAATCGAATTTCATTCTGACCAACACCAGGATTGTCAAACGACTTGCATGTAGAAATAAAGTTGATGAGATGCATATTCGGATCATCTCCTGCTAGTCCACCAAATAATTCCTTGAGTTGCAATAACTGAATCATGGTGCTTGTGATGTTGAACTTGTCTCCGGGCGCTAATGGTGGAGGAATAATGGCTCCTGTGGCTCCGGCTCCATCAAGATCATCATCATCGTCGTCAAAAGCTGGTTGCATAGGTTGGCAATCATACCTAAACCGAGCTTGACGACCTCTTCTGTTGGCAGGTGTTGTGATTTCAGCATCATGCCTTGGGTTTAGTAACTCGTCATCACCTAAATCCTCATCGTCAGGATTTGTTGCTCGCCCAGGGTTATCAATGTTTTGTTGTTGAACTTGAGCGGCGGCAAGAGCATCTAATCTCGCCTGTTCCTGTTGAGCAGCCATCCTTTCGATTTATGCTTGTGCTTCTATTCTGCCAATACGTTGTGGTTCAGGATTGATAGGTAATAACGGTTGACCAGAACTTCTAGTATGGGGCATGCACTGAATAAAAACCTGCAGTAAACAAAAACAAAAATTGAAAGTAACAGTACGAGAATCTTTGACCAAAGGGTCTAGTAATTATCACAAACTTAATTGACACTCGTATTCCCCGACAACGGCGCCAATTTTTGATAACGCTCAATCTACAGCTCTCGTAGGAGTGTAAAGCGGTCGCTAGCAAATATAGAACCCAACTGGGTTGGGTATCGATCCCACAGGGAATAGCTTGGTCAACAAGTAAGCAACGATTACTAGACTTTTAGTGCAAGTCTCGTAAGTAGGGGGGATTGTAATGTGTAACCAAAATATTAAAGTAAAAACTGAAATAGCAAAGTAAACAGAAAGAATAGTTATTAAGTTGTAAACAATGAGAATTGAGAAGTTGGAGTTATGTCCACCTTCTGAGTTATACGTCTCTATTGGCTATGAGTGTGTTGAATTCCGACATGCATGTGCTTATAGAGAATTGTATTCGATGGTAAATCCAGGCGTCTTTCGACCTATTCGAGGATTATTTCACTTTAACTCTTTCGAGCTTAAAGCGTGTCTAACGGTATGAATTCTCCACGAGGTTAATCCAGTTACGACACTAACTTTTTAATAGGGGATGGGACCCTACTACCTTGACATTATCTCTTTTCCAGACAGATAACCTTTCTTTCGAACAAGTTAAATGTTATACTGGCGTATTCTTGCGTTTGCAACCACAAAGAATTTAGGTTAAGACGAAGAGAATAATGATATAAGTAGCATACGTGTCACGAACTCACAAACTCATAGTAATGGATAGTATCTCATTCGGCTTCCATAACCCCAACAGAGAAGTTTAGTTACCCATGAGTGCGAAGGAAATCACAATTGACATTGTTATTATACCACAATAAGAATTTCGTGTAGCACAAGTGTGGTAGGCGTTAGGCGTGATTTCTTGCAAGTAACGTTTCTCTTGTTGCGAAAATTAAGAATAGATGAATAGAAGAAGAATAAAAAGTAGAATTAATGGAAAGATTAGAAGAGTTGTAAGGTAAGATGAGAGTTGTTGTTAAGTAGAATGTATGAGGAATAGTAGAAGAATGAATAAAAATCTCTAGCAAAATAGGGTATTTATAATACCCATATCCTATTCCTACTAAGCTAATGAAATACTTAACCCAATCCTACTAAGCTAATGAAATACTTAACTCAATTGTACTAGGTTAATGTATCATTATCCTAATCCTACTAAGCTAATGAAATACTTAACCCAATTGTACTAGGTTAATGTATCATTATCCTAATCCTACTAAGTTACTGCTAGTCCCCAAAGTCTTCAGAATTGCTGTTTTTGCCTGGGACATATTTTCCATGCGTCACTTTTGGTCCTTAGGCGTCCAAGCTTCCTTTTCTCCTTTCGTGAAGCTTTCTTTGGCGTCAAGTAATCCATAAAATGCTGAATTCTGCATCATTTATACCTGAAACTTTGCTAATCATGTTCGTTAGCTCACTTACAGGAAAAAGGACTAAAAGTGCATGAAATTATAATTTGTCCTCAAAACTTAGCTAAAATATGGGTAAAATATAGCACTATAGGCGTGTAAATTAACCTATCATCAGTCTACATCTGAAATCCCAAATGAAAATGGGTTAAAAATAAGGTCCAAACAAAAGAAATTCCATTTTCAAGATTTACCGATAAAATATCTAAAAATCCTTTTGAAATCAAGAATATGAAGTTGTTTTGAAGATGAATTTGAGATAAAACTGATAATTAAAATATTAAAAACTGTAATACCCCATACTATTCCCAACTCAGTTTAGCTTTTAGTTTCATGCATAAGGGGCTTAAGGCCTAAAAATTTCACAAAGTGTTGGGGACTTAGTCATTTTAAGGCTTCTAAAATTTGAGGATTTTTATTTCGGTCTT
The DNA here is from genome assembly GCA_030864225.1 of Capsicum baccatum var. pendulum. NCBI lineage: Eukaryota > Viridiplantae > Streptophyta > Magnoliopsida > Solanales > Solanaceae > Capsicum > Capsicum baccatum. Next base: position 26,240,574 of record CM061560.1, read on the forward strand.
ACCAACCCAAAGATGTTAGTTTTTAAGTTAATTCATGTTCAGGGATGTAATGTAATGCCCTGAATCTTGTACCCAGAATGCCACACGGTGCTCATGACCCAGAAGGACCACAAACTAACCTATGACTAATATCTGTAACTGAGCACTACATAACATAATGTATAAATGCAGAATAGAAGGATGAAAGGCCATAAGGTTCAAAACTCTGATAAATCATAACATCTGAAGATATGGTATATCAATACCAAAACTGAAATAACTGTCTGAACATAATAGTTAGAAAGCCTCTAAAACTGTCTAAAAACTATGGAGTTGATGGGATATGTCCCCAACTAACTTCGGATTACTAAACATAATAAAGTAATAAAATAATCATGCTATCCTTGTATAATAAGGACTCAATGCTAGTCTGACTGCTGAACGTCGGATCTACTAAGGATGCTCTGGAGCTCATACTTCTGAACCTATGGTATAAAAACACCATAGTGCAAATAGGTCAGTACGATTGAATGTACTGATATGCAAGTGAGGTAGGCTGAATGCAAGGGATTTATATGCATGAACAATACTAACTGACTAAATAACATGAACGTGAGAATACATGCATGAATACGTGAACTATAACTGAGATCATGACATCACTAAATCTTAATACTGATAACATAAGTTTCGTATAACTAATATACAATTATTTGAATGACTGTGTCTGACAGTCCTATTTCTGATAGAAGTAGCTGAGTTTCGTACTGAGCTGGGAGACTGTATCTGACAGTCCTAAATTCTGTAGAACTATTTGAGTTTTATTACTAAGACTGAGACTATAACTGTGGGAAGTAATCATCTAACCGACATGACCCAAATAAGATAATATAATTAAGTTGGGGTTCAATTGGAAGGGTATCAATACCGCGCCACTAGTAAGGACAAGCTGTGAGTAATCCCTCATCTAACAAGTACTCTAAGGAGAATGGTGGGAACCTCATATAATAGGTTAACCCACCTCAACAAGTAGGTTTGATGTCTCAACCTGCACTGGCTACGTAGTTTTAGAGCGCAAGGATTTGCTTCTAAGAATTACCCCCTCAAATAACAGGTGAGTTCCCATCCTTGGACTCATTCGATGCTGAATCCTACTCCCATCTGAATAGAAACTGAACATGATTAACTGAACTGAATTGGACTGTGTTTAGTGAGTTTCGTTGATTGATGGAACACTACTGAGATTATTGAATTTTTGAGATTACTGAGTTTTCCTGAGTCATATGACTGAATTCTATGAATCATGGCTTGACTGAGAGTATCTAGAAAACATGACACTGGCTCTAGGCACACAACTAAATTGTCAGGTACAAGTACCCCCAGGACTCGATAGCATAAAACTGACAAGACTTGACACTTCTTGACACATGACCATAGTCAACAATTCATAGTACAATCATTGGGGATTTTCATGAAGTATTCGCATGCTATAAGCTTACACATGAATAGGAATACATGTAAAAATATCATAATTTCATAAGCCTAATCTCATGAGCATTATGTCAATCCATTATAAAGCGTAACAATAACGTGGGAGTCATATCGAACATAAGGGAGAAATATGGATTCATCAATTTTGGTCACAAATAAGTCATAAGGCATAATTCCTATTCTATTAGGCATTTTAACAAAAACCTTGCATGCATATATTTAGGCTTAAGAATGGATATTAAAATAATACATCATGGCAATATTTACACTTCCAATCCAAAATTTCAACCACATACTAACATATTTTCATGATAGTCATTAAATACTTCAACTTGCAAATCAAACAAGAAGATAAACATGGATATAATTCAATTCACACCATGGAATACAAAGTTTATATTTTAAATAGGGTTTCTTGAGCTTCATGGGTGAAAGGAACCCATGAATCCATACTTGACCTACCTGGATGGATGATTTCTTGAATATTGGTGAAGAAAATCTTGAATTCTTGACTTGGAATTAAACATCTAGGGTTTCTTGTTCTTGGGGATTGATATTTGAGAGAAACCCTAATTTGGTGTTATAGATAAATAATGAAGTTATAAGCTCTGGTCTGGTATAATTAGGGGTTAAAATGGGTGAAAAAAGACCCAAATACCCTTTTAAAAATGGCTTAAAATTGCTGATGGGAAGTGGTAATGGTTTGGGCGACGATCCGTCGCTAGCTCGATGGTCCATCGGCCTAACCATCACTTCTGGGTAGTTCCAATAGTTCTCTGTAAAACATCCATAACTTTTCACTCTGATACCAGATTTGGATGAAATTGGTATCATTTGAAAGCTAATTCGATTTTTCATATGATAAAAAGTCAAAATCGGGGAAATTCTATCTGATTTAAAAATTAATCATTTAGGAAGTCATCACTAACTCTTCTGGAGGCTAGTTTTGACTTAAAGAAAGTTTGGGGTATTACATGTAAGAAGCATGTCTTGGAGAAGTTTATGATTTTTCGTATGGGGTTTGGGATATGTTTGGATAACGAAACCAGTGGGTCAACATGATAAGACCGCATCACGGTGTCATTACCCTTGTCATGCATACTGCATTGCAGTGAGTGAAATGTACTATCGCGATAAGACCGCATCGTAGTAAGTAGTTACACCCAGTTTTGAATTTAAATGACAGAAGGGCAATTGGTATTTTTCCCCCTCAACCCAATTGTTCATAACACTACTTGGGAATCAGTTAAGGTATAATTTTGCCCTTTTTATCCAATTTTCCTCTCAAGAAAACCCTTCTTTAAGCTCAAGAACAATAATCCAATCCCCTTTTAACCAATAAATTAAGAATTTAAGTTCCTCAAGTTCAATAACCTTTAAGAAAACATCAAGATTGGTGTTTCTCTTTCAAGTTAAAAGCTTAAGGTATGTGGGATGTTCATCCATGGGCCCCTTTTTACCCATGGATCCCAAGAACCCTTTTCTCAATTAAATATTAAATTTTTTTATCATTATTATATTTTATTTTTTGTAAGATGGGTTTAATTTATATTTTCACGGTAATTTAAATTGAATTCAACCCATGTATGATCCCATGAAAGATTTAACCTTCTTATGCTATTAATTTCAGGTTGTTGAACTCTCATGTATAGAATATCCCTATGTGCAAGTCTATGTTTTTCACATGTTTGATGAAATGCCTTTGTTTGCATTGATCCATGATTCAATACTACAATTTTAAGTTTAATTGTCATGTTTTATGATCATTCAGTGCTGGTGGCTTATGAACAATCGATACCTACGTATTTTACATAATTTTCAGATTTCCAAGTATGATTCAGTTAAACCATGATTATTTCCATATATTCAGTTATTTGATTATAATGAGCACTATTAGTCATGAAATCATATTCAGTCAAACTCAGTTTAGTTTCAGTTCCAATGTCAGTTCAGTTGGGAGTAGGATTTAGCACCGATCGAACCCAGGGATAGGGGCTCACCTGCTAGTATAGGGTTTGTCCCTTAGTATCAATCCCTGATTTATAGAACTATGTAGCCAGCGTAGGTTTGAGATGACTTCTTGCATATTGAGGGTTGACAAAATATCTTTCTGGCAGTTTAGGGTTGACAAATATCTCATGTGAGCTCATGCTAGTATAAGGTGACTTTTTAGTCCTTTGGGACACAATTTTAGTGGATCCACACAACCAATATTAGTACCCATGACATGGTACTGACATCCTTCCAACTGGGGTTATAGGTTGGACCCCGATTAGCTCAAATTGGGGCATGTTAGTTAGATGATACCTCCCACAGACTAAGTATAATATTCAATGTAGTTTTAGTTCAGGTTTGCTCTACCAAAGCATATAGATTATCATTTATTTAGTTATCAGATTTTAGTATTTTAGTTTACAGATTATTTTAGAAATATGTATATGCTTGGTCTTGCATTCTCAGATATTATAGTTTTCATACATTCAAGATTAGTTAATTCATGCTGTTCTGTTAGTCCTTATCTTATATGCACATTACCCCATGCTTTTCAGCTAGACCTTATCTCATATACTAGTATATTCAAAGTACTGACCATATAATCTTTTTTGGGCTATAATGTCTTATATCATAGGGTCGAACACTGAGTTTCCTAACTATGCCTAGGCAGTTCAACATACTCAGTAGCAGTAGTGGTGAGTCCTCATCCATAGAGGGCAGGATTGATTATTTAAGTTATTTCAGTAGTTCAGTATATTTAACCAGTCAGAGTTAGTTGAGGGCTTGTCCCATTAACTCATCTATCAGTTTTAGAGGCTTTCAGACAGTTTTTAGGTAATCAATCTTTTCAACATTATTAGTTATTTTTAAATTTACAGTTAGATTGAGATATTCTATCAGATGTTCAGACTTGTAGTCTAACCATATTTTCAGTATTAAAACTAGTATTACATTCAATAGTTTATCTTTCGTATATATGTTATGCCTCTATTTTATTTAGTACTCACAACAGGTACCAGTTCATGGGTTAGCTTATGGTCACTTGTGATCGTAAGCACCATTTTTGTGAATAAGGGGTAGCATTGGGTCATGAAAAAACTTGATATCAGAGCCTAAGGTTTAAAAGTATCCTAGGGAGTCTAAAAACTGCATTGAGTAGAGTCTTGTTCATGGGTGTGAAGCGCGCCACACTTATGGACAAGAGGTACAAGATATTTAGGAAAAGTTTTCTTTTTTTATGTTCATGTCATGAAAAAGAGCATGAGATCTATTTAGACTCTCTTTCTAACTCATACTTTATTCCGTTATGGACATGCCCCCAGATAAAACAATGGGAGAAGGAATGGGAACCAGTCCACACCTTTGCCTATTTAGAAAGATCCCCTGAACAAGCATGTATCTCATGTCGAGTTCAGGGATACTTTCACTACCTTAGCTCATTCAGTAGCTGCTCATAACAATCAGCAGGCTATTGCCCCAGCTAATCTAGTGGCAAATACAACTGCAGCTAGGATTCAAACCTTTACCCAAATGAATACTCCTTTGTTTTCACGATCTGAGTCTGAGAAGGATCCACAAGAGATTTTAGGTATAGTTCAGAAGGTGATTGATATCATGGGTATCACTGTGGGTGAGAGTGTAGAGTTGGCTTCTTATCAATTGTAGGATATAGCTCACACCTAGTCTAAGCAGTACAGAAAGACTGTGGTGTTGATGTAGTGCCTGTTGAATGGGAGGAGTTTGCCACAGCTTTTCTTGACAAGTTCTTTTTGTTAGAGTTGAGGGATGCTAATATTCAGGAGTTCATCAATTTGAAGTAGGGTAATATGAGTGTGAAGGAGTACTTAATTAAGTTTACTTAATTGGCGAGGTATGCTCCTAATGTGGTGGCTAACAACAGGTCTAGAATGAGTAGGTTCGTGTCTGCTGTAGCTGATAGTATGGTTAAGGAGTGTATAACTACCATTTTTTTTAAGGATATGTACTTTTCTAGGCTTATGGTTCATGCTCAGCAGATTGAGGAAGAGAAGTTTAAGGAGAAAGAAAGAAAATAAGAGGGCCAAAACAGGTAGTTTTAACTTTTCTTAGCCAAAGTAAGAAGGTGGTAACCGTTCTCAATTCTATCAGAAGTTTTCATCCCCAGCTCTGTCTTCAGCTAGTGCACCAGTGCTGTAATACCCCATACTTTTCCAAGCTTAAATTCATCCCTAGAATGTCAATAATTTGCTACAAAGATGAATACCATTTATTTTATGCGATATTTTCAAGATTTTGACTTTGCATTGTGTGGGAAATTGAATAAGATTTCCATCGATACCAAATTCTCCTAAATTTGACATTCAGTGAAGAAGTTAGAGAGGTTTTAGTAAAATAGTACGCCAGCTTGACTCTCAGCGTGTCGCGGAGAAGGCAAAATCCGCAATTGTGAAATTCCAATGGCCCTCCGCAATAGCCCTGCATCTTGGAGAAGCATATTTTACAAATTATCCCATTCAAGTGAGACTCCACGATCGTGGAATATCGCGCCAAGGGCCAAAATGGCAATTCAAGGGGCACCGCGATTGTGGCGCTTTGCAGTAGCCAACCAAATTGATAAAGAATATTGCATTTTTCAGTTACGATTTGAAGTTTAAAAAGGGTTCTTTGGTCTTTTTCAAGCCCTAGGTGATGAATAACAGAGAATTTAACTCATTCAAAGCTCATCATGTTCACTTTTCATCTATTCACTCTCAAAAGAAAATCCTAAAGCTCTAAACTTTCACTCCAAGAAAACCAAATTCCTCCATTAATTATCCAAGGAAACTTAAGATTAAGGATTCCCAATACAAGAACTCTAAGAATTCATCTTCAAAGCATTAATAGAGATCCAAGATTCAAGTTTTAGCATCTAAGATCATTAATTGAGGTATGTGGGGTTTGAAAAAGGATAATTCTTCCATCTTCGTGCCCAAAACTTTATTTTAATTACAAATTTACTGCAATTTATATGATTTCTTATGAAATTTAAGTTAGGGTTTATACCCATTATCATTATTTCCAAGATTATGAGATTTTCCATGATTTAGAAGTTGAATTACATGATTATGTTTATGTTTCCATGCATATTACTGAAATTTTCAGATTTGAAGATGATTTATAAATGTATATTTCCAAGAATGAATTTTAAGAAGTTTTAACATGAGATTGATTCATGGGTCATTAGTCCTTAACTAAAGATTGTTATTTTAAGAATTGATATGCCACAAGTACCTTACGATAAGATTTTTATTAGATTATTGATAAACATTTGACCTTTTGGTCTCAGAATAGATATGAAATCCACATTTCAGACTTAGACTTATAGATTTAGATCTACATACTTACAACTAGTTTTATTATAAACTATTAGATAACTTTAAAGTGGATTTTCTTGAGATTTTGAGCATAAGATTTGGAGTAGTATTTAGCACTGAGTGGGAAGTGTGGGATTAGTGTGACCTATCTTCCACTGAACTACATGCCACCATAGGTACAAATTTAGATTATTCTAACTTCTATGTGGATGACTCAGATTGTGATCACACAAATTAGATTATTCTATTCCGATGGCAAGGGTAGAACAACCTTACTAAACATGGGCCAGTCGTGGGACTTCATGGATTCTCACATGGTGTATATGTTGGTTAAAAGAACCTCCCAAATAGATGTCCCCCTCTCTTAAAATAGTTTTAATTATTTAAAGTACTGAGATAAAGTGTTTACTATGCAGAATGAGTTTCAGACTTCCTTTAGCCTACATGATTTGAGATTAAGAATAGAATACAAATTTTAGAACTAAGTATAATGACTCACAAGATTCATACTATATGCTTTACTATTCATGATTTATGATTTTTAGATTTCAGATTTACTCAAGTTATGTGAGTCATTTACATTTAGCGTGCATGATCTTATAAACTGTGATGATATTTTTACTTATGTATTTCACCCCATATACTTGGTACATCCTCAAAGTACTGATCCAAATATATGTCTATGTGCTACACTGTCTCATAATGTAGGTATTAGCTCAGTTGTACCACGTATACTATATTCAGACAGTTACAGATTCCAGCCAGGAGATGAGAAGTCCTCCTACTTCGGGGACATTAGTTAGATATTATTGATGTCCTTTATTTTTTATTCATATGTATTGATTAGTGATAGTTGGAGTTGCATCCCAGCTATCAATAGTCAATATAGTAGAGGTTTCACAGTAGAGTTAGTAGTGTATTTTCAGTCCCTCTTTTAAGACTTTATTGGAATGTAAAAGTTATATTGATATTGTATTTCCCAGATTCCATCATTTTTATGTTTCCGCATAGTAATCTCAGTCATTTTATACATGTTGTTCAGTTGCTCCTAAATTATGTTGGTAGAAGGGTTAGGTTGGGACCACTCGTGGTTCTAATCACTGTGTGATGTCTTAGAATAGATTTTTGAGGCATTACAAACTTGGTATCATAGCACAAGGTTCAAGTGTCCTAGGGTGTTTGTGAAGCCATGTCTAGTAGAGTCTTGCAAAATAGTATGGAGACTTTTGTACTTTTCTTTGAGAGGCTACGAGGCATTTAAGAAAAGTTTCCTTTCTTTCCTACTCTAGATTGTGCTGTAAAGTTATTTTCTCAGAATCTTCTACCTACTTGTTTGTTACCCCAAAATTCCTTGTTTTTGTATTATTCTTGAGATAACATGACCAGCAAGTTCCAATTCTTCTCCAAATAATGCTCTCATATTTACTATCAGAAATTTTAGAAGTCACACAATGGGCTTGAGAGGAGCACCCTAGTGTGTTAAGTTCCTTGAGTTGAAAGTTTATGTTCTCATCCTTATGAGTTTTTCAGTTGAGACCGAATTAGATATGCGTTCAGGTTTCTCATTATTTCTTCAGTACAGACAATGCTTGTAAGAGGAGTGATGTGTGAGCAGACGCTAACATATTTGAGGCTTTTAATTGAGAATAATTGCAAAGTCTTAAGAAACTTTGTCATTTTTTAGTGTTTTATCTTTGATTTTGCAGTAGAAGCTAAGATGCTAGAGAACCAACAAGGATAGAAGCAAAAGAGTTGAAATCTGAAGCAAAAAGAAGAGAAGTATGGCTGACAACATTCCTGATAAGTTGTTAGCCCTGTGATAGTCATTAGCTTCATCGTCAGCCTTAGGTAGAGAATAGACCTCAGCTGAAAGTTGTGATGACATTTCGTGATAAGCTGTCAAGGAGTTGATAGGTCATTAATATTATCGTCAGTCTAAGAAAGAACATGGGAGCTGAGGTAGATAAGTGACGACATTCGTGATAAGTCATCAAAGACCTAATAGGCCATCACAGTTTATCGTCAGCCTAAGGCAGCGAATGTCAAAATCAAAGAGGAGCTGATGACATTTGTGATAAGTTGTCAGCCTCCTGATAAGGCATCACGAATGGCTTCACCTGTCTGAGAAATTGCTGCACTCTATGATTTTGTTCCCATAATTAGGGTGAACAATTTAAATCATTGTTTGGGGTTTTCTAAGGAGTGCCGAACATCTTTTGGAGACACGTATTTTGTTACTTTTCTCTCTAGTTTCTTAGCTTGAAAAACAATTAACTTTGAAGAGATTTCCATTAATACTTTGGGGATTCCTATTGTGATCTAATATGAGGATCACTAGTTATTATTCATCTTGTGATAAGTTTATCTTTCAAATGATAAATTTATCTAGTTGTTCCGATTATGACATCATGAGTGGTTAAATCCCTATAACCCAAATTATGGGATCTATGGGTTAGGTTTTGGTAAGATGCTAAGCGTTTAAGATTCAAAAGGTAATAGGCCTCCTTGATAATTCTAAGATTTTAATCATTGTCTATTGGTTGCAAATAATAGATACCACCTGCTTTGATTTGCTTGAGATAAGAAATCAAATATAGTAGGAAGTGAATTATTAACAGGGACTTGGAAGCACTAAAAAATTCCATTTAATAATTGACGCTGTAACAAGGTTGATTAACCTGAGGTAAAGTCTGGCCAGTGAATATAAATTCTCTAAGTCTAAGAGGATTAGGTAATTAAATGCTTAAGTAGGTCGAAAGACATTTAGGCATAACTTCGATAAAGATAATTTGTTGTCCTATTTACTGTGAGAATCTTGAATCACTATTAACACTATCAAGTACCAAAACCCATAGTGAACATAATTCTGGTTTTCCATAAACTCTTGATTACAAACACTAATGCTAAAGTGACCAACAATTATTTGTTAAACTCAAAACCCCCCATTTCAAGAAATATCTAACTATCAGTTGACTAACTCTCAAACGACTTAAGTTCACACCATATTCCCTGTGGGATTCGACTCCAACCTAGTTAGGTTATATATTGACAACGATCTCTTACATTCTCATTAGAGAGGTGTAGTTTGAGCCTTATCAAGGAGATAGTATGAACCTAGATTATTTAATACAGTTTGCATTCAAGAAATATTATAATCTTCAGTGTTATGATTTATGAATAGTAGAACCTTATTATAGTTGGAAGTATAGGTATAGAAGAGTAGTGCCAAAAAAAGTGGGAATGACGATTGATAGAAAGTATAGATATAAACTTGTGCATGTTAGCGAGTTGGGTTAAGGTGATATGTTCTTGCGTGTTGGTTTAGTGGAAGGAAGAGAAGGAGTTATTAGTTAAGGTGAGTTGTTGTTTTCTGGAAGCACGGAAGGCGTTATTGATGGAAATAATGGTGTTTGAAAGGTATAAGATATAAATAAAGTGTTGGTGGTTTAGTATCATTAATTTAGGTTTTCCTTGAGATTACAAAAAGGAGTTTAGTTGAAACTCATAGAGCTATGATAGTAATTTAGGTGTATAGAAGGGTAATAGTAATGATGTGTAGAAGGAGGATGTGTTAATGGATTATGATAAGATAGGCCATATGATTATGATTGGTTATTGTTGTTATGAAGTCCTAGTGGACTAGTGTTTCTTGATATGTTATTTTATAGTTTTCAAGTGTGAATAGTATGTAAGGTTGGGTTGTTAATCCTTTCCAAAACCAGACGCTAAGTTTGAACAGTGGATGATCGTAAGGGTGGAAATAATGATTGCTTGGTTAGTGGTGCTAGTTATATGGAAGTAATCTAGTTGACTTGAACAACATATGCAAGAGTTTGAGTTCAGTTATCTATAATTAAGTATGATGTAGTATGTATGATAAAGATGCCCAAGGTGATATGGGGTTGCATTTTTTTATAAGGTTATTACATGTTTTGTGTGGTTGTTAGTACCGTTGAGTTGCTAAGTGGAAGAAGACTAGTTAGATGGTATATGGTGTTCTAAATAGCTAGATTAAGGAGCTTAGTTATGGGTAGATGATGTTGAGTTTTGTGGTATGATCTTAATTCTCATGGTTTAGAAATACAAGTTTAGAGATGTAATATTAGTAAGCTATGACAAGAGTAGTTTGGTTTATTAAGGTTGATGATATCCGTGTTAAGAGTCGAAATCTAAGTTTGAATACTTGAAGATTGAGCAAATAGAAATAAGAGTTGAAAGCTCTAGATGGTGTATACTCAGGATATGGTGATACCCATGAATCTTCATAAGTTAGTAAGTGCTCAAGATGTTATATGATGACTATTGATCTATAGAAAGATCGAGTAGTATCTATGATGGAGGTATTAGCATTGGGTGTTACACGTTAAGATACAATCGCTTAGGGTAAATTTAGTTTTATGTGTATTGAATATACCCCAGACTCAAGAGTAAAGTGATTGCAATTTAAATTGAAGTTTATTTAGTGGTTCACAGACTTAGATTGATGGCGTAAAGCCAAAGAGGGAGATGATAGAATGAGTAACCAAGTCAGATTTATAGATTCTAGTAAGTGATGCCATTATAGTATAGAAAGTCAGTAGGAGAAGATAATGCTTGACCCATTCTCATCTCATCCTAAAGTTTCGTACTTCAGTTATCCCGATATTTACTCATGCCTCACATCTCAGTTCCCTGATCATAGCTCATGTTCATAAGTATAATAGAGAGTCATGTACTCTCTCAGTTCCTAGTAAGAGGAGTTCCAGTTCATCCAGTAATTGGAATCACATCCCATAAGTTATGAACTCCAAATTTAGGCCTTACAGTATGTTCAATTCTAGTACTTATGCAACACTCTTACCGATCAGCGAAATTCAAATTTATATCATTTACGTCCTCAGATTAAATCTCTTTAGTAACTCCATGACATGAATACTCTATTCATCAGGACTTAGTAAGGTGTCAAGTTATGCTTAGTATCCCTTTATATTTTGGGCCTGGTATTCCAACCTTTCAATAACCTTCCTTAGGTCAAGATAGTGATGATGAGAAATTGTGTAGATGGGAGGTAGTAAATGTGTTATGTTTGGGAAGATTGTTGTACGCTAGTTTTGTGTAAGTCTATAAGTTTGAAAGAATTTTTGAGGAGAAATTTATTTTCTTATGTATGCTTGGTTAGTTGAGAATATTTTATGCGTGCCTTATTAAGATTAGTATATAAAAATTGTTATTGATAGAGATATTAGAGAATATGAGAAAGATTCTCTTATAGGTAATTATTTGGAAGTGCATATGTGGTTGTGAAGATAGGCTTGAATTTATGTTGGTGTATAAGAGGTTAGGTATGGTACACTAATGGATTTCTAGTAAGAGGTTGAATTTATCTGTTAAAGTGATAAGAAGAGTCATCCTAGAGTGGGTAGTTTTCTGACAATGCTTGGGGTATTGAACTCATGGTTCAGGTTAGTATTGTGAGGTTATGTGCATATCTTGTGATTTTGAGTTAGGCCTGACCGTGATGAGAGGATTTAGTTCAGTTCAGACTTTAGTAGATGGATTTTTCAATGCCATATGAGAATTATAAGTTGAATCAAGTGAATATGGTATTTAAAGGGGGATAGTATAGTTGATAGAGTACTTGTGAGGTGTTGCTAAGCTTGAAAATAAGAAGTTGCATTGCTTAAGGCCTAGAAATTCAATCCTATCCCAATGTATGGTTTATGGGTCTATGTTCCATGCTATAGAGTGGTAGCGATGTAGTAATCTCTTATTCAAAGGTCTTCTTCAGATCATGCCCGGAGTCCTTTACTCCCTAATATCGTTAGAGTTTCTTAGAAAAGTGTTGAAGAAGAACTCCATCTAGGTATGACCATTCAGTATGATTCAGTTAGTATAGCCAGAATCTAGTCTAACAGTCAAACAAATAAATCTCTATAGTTTTTCCATCTTCCGATTTAGACTAGTCTTACTACCAAAAATTTTGTGAGTATGGCCATTTTAGTAAATGCATCATGCATCAGTTTCAGATTTAGATATTAAGTCATGATTTATTGCATAAGTATTCTGCATATCATCTCAGTCTTTTCCTAGTGTTTCAACCAAATCAGTATCATTTAGGGATGAACGATCCCAAGGGGGAGATATTGTAATACCCCGAGTTTTAATCTTATAAACCTCTCATCTTTTTCATAAGAAATCAGATCCAACTTAAAGAAATTATTGCCCTTAAGTTGACTCTATCATTTTGATCTCAGCCATATAGCTATTTTCATGAAATTTCATGCACTCATAGATCAGTTCAGTAGCCCACTATGTTGGGATTCAGTCATATAATTTATTTCAGCTATGCATGATAGCTTATAGCCTCAGATTCCTAAGTGATTTCAGTCACATTAGCCATATTCGAGGACGAATGTTTCCAAGGGGGAGATATTATAATATCCCGTACTTTTCTTAGGTTAAATTCGTCCCTAGAATGTCAAGAATTTGATTTAAAGATGAATACCATTTATTTCATACGGTAGTTTCAAGATTTCAACTTTTCATTATGTGGGAAATTGAATAAGCTTTCCATCGATACAAAATTTGCCTAAATCCGACACTTGGTGACTAAGTTAGAGCGCTTTTAGTAAACTAGTGTGCCACCTGGACTCTCAGCACATCACGGAGAAGGAAAAATCTGCAATTGTCAAATTCCAGTGGCCCTCCGTGATAGAGGCCCATTTTCCCAATTGTCCCATTCTAGTAAGACTACGCGATAGTGGTGTGTCGCGCCAAGGGAAAAAATGACAATCCAAGGGGAACCACGATTGTGGCGCATCGTAGTGACCGCGCAGTTCCCATTTGTCCTTTTCCAGTGAGCCACCACGATTGTGGAGCGTCGTGGTGGCCAACTAAATTGGGAAAAATGTTGTGTTTTTCAGTTCCGACTTGAAGTTTAAAAAGGTCTCTTTGGTCTTTTCCAAACCCTAGGTCGTGAATAACAGAGAATTTAACCCATTTTAAGCTCATCATATTTAATTTTCATCTTTTTACTGTCAAAAGAAAACCTTAAAGCTCCAAACTTTCTCTCCAAGAAATCCAAATTCCTCTAATTCTCCAAGGAAACTCAGGATTAAGGATTCTCAATACAAGAACTCTCTTCAAAACATCAATAAAGATCCAAGATTCAAGTTTTAGCATCTAAGATCATCAATTGAGGTATGTGGGGTTTGAACAAGGATAATTCTTTCATCCTTGTGCCCAAAACTTTATTTTAATTACAAATTACAAATTTACTGCAATTTATATGGTTTCTTATGAAATTCAAGTTAGGGTTTATACCCATTATCATTATTTGCAAGATTATGAGATTTTCCATGATTTAGAAGTTGAATTACATGATTATGTTTATGTTCCCATGCATATTGCTGAAATTTCTAGATTTTAAGATGATTTATAAATGTTTATATTACATATATGAATTTTAAGATGTTTTATCATGAGATTGATTCATGGGTCATTAGGCCCTAATTAAAGATTGTTATTTTAAGAATTGATGTGCCATAAGATCCTTATGACAAGATTTTTATTAGATTATTGATAAATATTTGACCTTTTGGTCTCAAAATAGATATGAAATCCACATTTCAGACTCAGACTTACACATTTAGCTCTACAAACTTACAAATGGTTTTATTATAACCCGTTAGAAACTTTAGAGTGGATTTTCTTGAGATTTTGAGCATAAGATTGGGAGTAGTATTTAGCATCATGCATCTTCCACAGAACTACGTGCTGCCGTAGGTGCAAATTTAGATTACTCCCAATTCTATGTGGATAACTCAAATTGTGATCACACAGATTAGATTATTCTATTCCGATGGCAAGGGTAGAACAACCTTACCTAATGAAGGCCAGTTGTGGGACTCCATGGATGCTCACATGGTGTATATGTTAGTTAGAAGAACCTCCCAATAGATGTCCCCCACTCTTTAAACAGTTTTAATTATTTAAAGTCTTGAGATAAAGTGTTTACTGTACAGAATAAGTTTTAAACTTCTTTAAGCCTATATGATTTGAGATCAAGAATACAATACAAATTTTAGAACTAAGTGTAATGACTCACAAGATTCATACTACATGCTTTACTATTCATGATTTATGATTTTTAGATTTCAGATTTACTCAAGCTAAGTGAGTCATTTACATTTAGCACACATGATTTTATAAACTGTGATGATAATTTTACTTATGTATTTCACCCTCATATATTTAATACATCCTCAAAGTACTAATCCACATATATGTCTATGTGTTACATTATCTCATAATGTAGATATTAGCTAATTTGTAGCACGTATACTATATTCAGAAAGTTTCAGATTCCGGCCAGTAAATGAGAAGTCGTCCTACTTTGGGGACTTTAGTTAGATGTTATTGATGTACTTTATTTTCTTATTCATATGTATTAATTAGTAATAGTTGGAATCGCATCCCAGCTATCTATAGTCAATATAGTAGTGGCTTCACAAATATCAGTTAGAGTTAGTTGTGTATTTTCAGTCCCTCTTTTCAGACATTATTGGAATGTAAAAGTTGTATTGATATTTTATTTCCCAGAGTCCATCATTTTTATGTTTCCATATAGTAATCTCAGTCATTTTATATATGTTGTTTAGTTGCTTATGAATTATTCCAGTAGAAGGGTTAGCTTGGGACCACTCGTGGTTTAAAGCACCATGTGACATCTTGGGATAGATTTTTGGGGTGTTACAAGTGCCTAAGCTCAGGCAAGACAATTGAGATAGTAAGTAGGCTCTAAGTCCCAAGGTAATGTGAATAATGGTCATACAAATCCTCTTTGTGAGAAATGTGGCAGGCATCATCAAGGTATGTATAGAGCTAGAACTGAGGTGTGTTTTGGATGTGGAAAGCCAGGCCATAGAGTTAGAGATGTCCAAAGGTTGGTCAGTAGAATCAACACAGTCGTTCTCCAATTCCAGTCGGTCGCCCAACTCAGCTGGGTGCCAGTTACTTCTCTAAGATAGACCTTAGATCTGGCTATCATCATCTCAGAGTTAGAGAGCGTGACATCTTGAAGACAACTTTCAAAGCTCGGTATGACCACTTCAAATTTCTAGTTATGTTTTTTGGACTAACAAATACCCCTGCAGCTTTCATGGACTTGATGAACATAGTGTTCAAGTAGTACTTGGATATGTTTGTCATAGTCTTCATTGATGATATTCTTGTCTATTACATAGTGAAAATGATCGTGCAGACCATCTCAGAATTGTATCACAGACTCATAGAGACCACCAATTATTCAACAAATTCAGTAAGTGAGAATTTTGTCTAAGATCTGTATCTTTCCTTGGCCATATTATTTTTGGTGATGGCATTAGAGTTTACCCTTAGAAAACAAAGGCTGTGAGAAACTAGTCCAGACCCATATCTCCATCAAATATCAGGAGTTTCTTGGGTTTGGTTGGCTATTATATATGGTTTGTCGAAGGGTTTTATTCAATTGCATCCCCATATTTTGATTGACTCAAAAGAAATTTAAATTTCAGTGGTCAGATTAGACTCAACTCACCTCAGCACCAGTCCTGACTTGCCAGATGGTTCAGAGGGATTCATAGCTTACTGTGATGCTTCCAGAGTTGGTATTAGTTGTGTATTGATGAAAAGAAGTAAGGTCATGGCCTAATCCTCTATACTGATTAAAACCTATAAAAAGAATTATCCTACCCATGATCTTGAGTTGTCAACCATTGTTTTTGGGTTGAAAATTTGGAAGAATTACCAGTATGGGGTTCATGTGGATGTGTTCACGGATCGTAAAAGTTTTTAGTATGTGTTCTCATAAAAAGATTTGAATCTTTATCAGATAAGGTGGCTAGAGTTGTTAAAATATTATGATATAAGTGTGTTGTATCATCCAGGCAAGGATAATATAGTGGCAGATTCCCTAAGTAGATTGTCCATGGTAGTGTTGCTCATGTTGAGGATGATAGGAAAAAGTTAGTTAGGGAGGTTCATCAGGATGTTAGATTAGGTATTTGTTGGTTGATTCAATTGAAGGTAGTGTATGTATTTAGAATGGTTCAGAATATTCTTTGCTTGCCAAAGTGAAAGAAAAGCAAGATAAGGATCCCAGTTTGGTTAAGTTGAAGGAATCAGTTAGAGATCAAAGAGTAGGGGTTTTATCCCAAGGGAGAGATGGTGTGTTGTGTTGTTAGGGCAAATTATTTTTTATGTGTGTTGATGGTTTGAGACAGTGAATTCTTGCAAAAGTGCATGGTGCGCGTTACTCCATACAAGGAGCCGCTAAGATGTATTATGATTTACGGGAAGTCTATTAGTGGAGTGGAATGAAGAGAGATATTACAGAGTTTGTAGTTAAGTGTTCTAATTATTAGCATGGCAAGGATGAAAACCAGAGGCCTAGTGGTACATTGCAAGAATTTAGTATCCCCACTTAGAAGTAGGAAGTGGTGAATATGGATTTTGTGATGGGTTTTCCTTGTAAGTATCATCAACATTATTCGATTTGGGTTATTGTAGATAGAATGACCAAATCAGGTTTATTTATTGGCAGTTCATACTTCATATTTAGCTGAGTATTATACTAGACTTTACCTTAGGGAGTTGGTTAAGATGCGTGGAGTTCCATTGTCTATCATTTTAGATAGAGGTACTTAGTTTACCTCTCACTTTTGGAGAGCTTTTTAGAAGGGTCTTGGTACTTAGGTTTATCTTAGTATAACTTTTTATCCTCAGACAGATGGTCAGGCAGAAAGGAAAATTGAGACCTTAGAGGACATGTTGAGGGCTTGTGTCATAGGCTTTAAAGGTAGTTGGGATGACGACTTACCTCTGATTGAGCTTGCCTACAATAATAGTTATCAGTCCAGTATTTAGATGGCTATATTTTAGGCTCTCTATGGGAGAATATGTAGATCTCCTATTGGTTAGTTTGAGGAAGGTGAGGCTACTTTGATAGCGCCAAATTCAGTGTATGATGTGATAGAGAAAGTTTAGTTGATTAGGGAGAGGATTAAGATAGCCCAAAGCCATCAGAAATCCTATGCAGATGTGAGGAAAGAAGACCTTGAGTTTGATGTTGGTGATTTAGTCTATGTGAAAATCTCTCTCATGAAGGGGGTGAAGAGATTTGCCAAGAAGGGGAAACTCAGTCACCATTATGTTGGCCATAATAGAATATTGAGCCATTTTGGGAAGGTAGCTTATGATCTAGAGTTGCCCGCAGATTTGGCATTAGTGCATTTGGTGTTTTATGTTTCTTTATTAAAGAAATGTATTGGTGATCCAACTGTTGTTGTCCCTTTAGAATGTACAGATGTTTGGGATAGACTTTCTTACGAAGAAGCCCCAATTGAGATCCTTGATCGTCAGATTCGTAGACTAAGGAACAAAAAAGTTCCCTTGGTCAAAGTTCTTTGTGGAAATTAGTCCGTTGAGGGAGACACTTGGCACGCAGAATCAGATATACGTACCAAGTATCCTCATATTTTCTCCACAAACTTAGACTCAACTGGAGGTAGCAGTTTTCCTTAGATTGACTCTTTTCCATTCTTAATTCCAACTATTTAAACATTCTCATGTCATTGCATGCATTCACAAAATCAGTTCAATTCATGTATTATGTTTTAGACTTAGTCATTTAATCATGTTTATAGTTATGCATGTTTAGTATGTGATATCATTTTCCCATTATTCTCAGCCTAACCAGTCTCATTCGAGGATGAATGTTCCCAAGGGGGAGATATAGTAATACCCCGTACTTTTCCCCGCTTAGTTTCAACTTTTAGTTGCATGAATAAGGGGCTTAAGGCCTAAAAATTTCACTAAGTGTTGGGGACTTAGTCATTTTAAGGCCTCTAAACTTTGAGGATTTTTATTTCGGTCTTCCCAACGTCGAGATGTTGGTATTTGAGTTAATTCATGTTCAACGATGTAAGGAGCATGTATCAGAGAAGTATTGGATTTTTTGGATGGGGTTTGGGACATATTTGGATCACAAAACTAGTAGGTCATCACGATAAGGCCGTCTCACGGTGTCATTCCCATTGTCATGTATACCGTATAGTGGTGAGTTAAATGCACTACCACGATAAGACGATGTCGCGGTAAGCATGTTACACCCAATTTCGAATTTAAATGACAGAAAGGCAATTGGGTCTTTTTCCCTCAACCTAATTTTTCATAACACGGTTTGGGCATCAGTTAGGGCATAATTTTTCTCTTCTTCTCCAATTTTCCTCTCAATAAAACCCTCCCCTTCCTCCAAGAACAACAACAAAAGTTTTTTTTCCCCAAAAATTAAGAATTCAAGTTCCCCAAGTTCAAGAACCTTCAAGAAAGCATCAAGATTGGTGTTTCTCTTTCAAGTTAAAAGCTTAAGGTATGTGGGATGTTCATCCATGAGATCTTTTTCGCCCATGGAGCCTAAGAAATATCTTTTTAATTAAATATTGAATTTTTTATCATTATTGTATTTTAAATTGTGTAAGATGGGTTTAATTTATGTTTTCATGGTAATTTAATTTCAATTCAGCCCATGTATGATCCCATGCAAGATTTGACCTTTTCATGCTATGAATTTCATGTTGTTGAACTTTCATGTTTAGAATATCCCCATGTTCAAGTATGTGTTTTTCACATGTTTGATAAAATGACCATGTTTGGGTTGAACCATGATTCAATACTACAGTTTTACGTTTAAATGTCATATTTTATGATCATTCTGTGCTGGTGTCTTATGAACAATCGATACCTACGTGTTTCATATGATATTCAGATTTCCAAGTATGATTCAGTTAAACTATGATTATTTTCATATATTCAGTTATTATGATCATAATAAGCACTATCGGTCATGAAATCATATTCTGTCAAACTCAGTTCAGTTTTAGTTCCAAAGTCAGTTCAGTTTGGAGTAGAATTTAGCACCGAGCAAACCCAAGGATGGGGATCACCTACTAGTAGAGGGTGTGACCCTTAGCAGCACTCCCTAAGTTATAGAACTACGTAGCCAGCGTAGGTTTGAGATGTATTCCTGCCTGTTGAGGGTTGAAAAAATGTCTTCCTTCTAGTTTAGGGTTGACATATATCTCACGAGAGCTATTGCCAGTATAGGGTGACTCTTTAATCCTTCAGGAACCTAGTTTAGTGGATCCACACAACTAGAGTTAGTAACCGTGGGATGGTATTGACACCCTTCTAACTGGGTTACAGTTGTATCCCAATTAGCTAAGATTGGGGAATGTCGGTTAGATGATACCTCCCATAGTCTCAGTACAGTATTCAGTGTAGTTTCAGTTAAGGTTTGCTTGACCAAAGCATACACATTATCAGTTATACAGTTATCAAAGTTCAATATTTTTGTTTACAGATTATTTCAGAAATATGCATATGTTTTGTCTTGCATTCTCAGATATTAATATTTTCATGAATTCATGCTCAGTTAATTGATAACGCTCAAATTACACCTCTCTAATGAGAATGTAAGTGATTGTTGTCAATATATAACCCAACTAGGTTGGGGTCGAATCCCATAGGAAATATGGTGTGAACTTAAGTCGGTTACGAGTTAATCAACTTATAGTTGGATGTTTCCTGAAATGGGGGGTTTTGAGTTTAACAAATAATTATTGGTCACTTTAGCTTCAGTGTTTGTAATCAAGAGTTTATGGAAAAATAAGAATTATGTTCACTAGGGGTTTTGGTACTTGACAGATACTAATAGTGGTTCAAGATTCTCATAGTAGGTAGGACAACAGGTTATCTTTATTGAAGTTATGCCTAAATGTCTCTCAACCTACTTAAGCATTTAATTTCCTAATCCTCTCGGAATTAAGGAATTTATATTTATTAACCAGACTTCACCTCAGGTTAATCAACCTTATTATAGCAGTGATTATTAAATGAAAGTTTAGTGTTTCCAAGTCCCTATTGATAATTTATAACGCTCAATCTACAGCTCTCGTTTGAGTGTAAAGCGGTCGTTAGCAATTATAGAACCCAACCTGGGTTGGGTGTCGATCCCACAGGGAATAGCTTGGCCAACAAGTAAACAAAATTAATAGACTTTTGGTGCAAGTCTCGTAAGAAGGGGGGATTGTAATAAGTAACCAAAGTAATGAAATAAAAGCTGAAAATAATAAAGCAAAAAGAGAGTATTTTGTAGGTTGTGAAACAATGAGAATTGAAGCGTTGGGGTTATGTCCACCTTCTGAGGTATACGTTTCTATTGGCTATGAGTGTGTAGAGTCTTGACATGCAATTGCTTATAGAGAATTGTAGTCGATGGTAAATCCAAGCGTCTCTCGACCTAAACAAGGACTATTTCACTTTAACTCTCTCGAGCTTAAAGCGTGTCTAACGGTACGAATTCTCCAAGAGGTTAGTCCAGTTACGGCACTAGCTTTTTAATAGGAAAGGGTGTCCTACTACCTTGACATTATCTCTTTTCCAGACAAATAACCTTTCTCTCGAACAAGTTAAATGTTAGACTGGCGTTATTCTTGCGTTTGCAACCGCAAAGAATGTAGATTAAGATGAAGAGCGTAATGATATAAGCAATATACGTGTCTTGAACTCACAAACTCACAGCTATAGATAGTAACTCATTCGGCTTCCATAACCCCAACTAAGAGGTTTAGTTACCCATGAATGCGGAGGATATCACGTTTTGCATGGTGGATGGCGTGAAAAGTAGGTGTTTAGGCGTGTGGTTTTGGTGATTCCGTAGCAAGTAACGATTCTCTTGTTGTGGAATTTATGAATAGAAGAATAGATTAGAAGTGTTTGTAGACGAGGAAGATGAGAAGGATGGAGGAAAATTAATAGTTGAATTGATAGATGAAGATGTTCTTAAAATCTCTAACATGATAGGGTATTTATAATACTCCTATCCTACTCCTACTAAGCTAATGAAATAAATAACCAAATCCTAATATACTAATGAAATCCTTGACCCAAATGTACTAGGGTAAGGTTACAATATCATAATCCAAATAGAATAGTAAAACACATAACCTAATTATACTAGGTTAATGTATCTTTGTAAAAATCCAGCTTTGTGTCTGTAAGTCTCCAAAGTCTTCAGAAATGCTATTTTAGCCCGGGACAGTGTTTCCATGCAGCAGATTTGGTCCTTTAGGCGTCCAGCTTCTTTCCACTTCGTTCGTGAGCTTTCTTTTGCGTCAAGTAAGCCATAAAATGCTGTATTTTGCATCAATTATACCTGAAACTTTACTAATCATATTTGTTAGCTCATTTACAGGAAAAAGAACTAAAAGTGCATGAAATATATAATTAGTTCTCAAAACTAGGCTAAAATATGGGCAAAATATATTGATATAGGCACGTAAATTCGCCTATCATCAACACCCCACACTTAGAGCTTTGTTCGTCCTCGAACAACATATCATGTCCTTCTAAGCATCAACTTAGGGTTTTTACAGCAGCAACACAAAACATTTATCAAGACAAGCACAACAATTATCAACAAAGAGTAGCTTTCCGATTATAAGCAGAAACAATTTAACCTCAAGCATAGACTCATGATGGTGATCAACTCGCATGCAAACGTTAAGGTACATAGAATCATATACAACTATCCAAAACTCATCAACCATGTGTGTCTCACAATATAGTACCCATAATCACTCACAAATATAGCATATTTTTCAAACATGGGTGTCAAAATATCCTTGCACTCACTCTCACAAAGAATTCATATGTAGCAACTAATGACCATAAGCTTGCCTTTAATGTAGTACTCTACTAAATATCGGAATGTTAAGATTAGGATCAAGTAGGTCTTTTGATGGTTGTAATGTAGGCTAAGGGACGGGTAGGACTATTTTGGCCAAGAATAATGACTAGGTTCCTAAGCGCTTTAATACATCACTTTGTATCATTGACACTTTTTTCTTTCAACCTTTCTTCTTTCTTTTATTCTACCACCCTTGTCTCCTCTTTTGTTTTTCAATTTTAAGCACAACTCACTTTTCGGCTTTCTTTTCCTTTTTCTTTTCACAACATACCTCTTATGATAGCACTTTCTTTTTCATAGCACATTCAAGCACCATTACAATTTATAGCATCATACTCACCCAATTTCCTCTTATGTTGTCACATGACTTTTTCACTTTAAAACACTTAGGAATTTGGATCAAATTACGGTCTTGAAAAAAAATGGATTAGGCTTACATACAAGGTTGTCAAAGAAATAGGCTAAAGGCTCAAAAGGGTTTAACTAGGATGATGTTCATGGGTAGGTAAAACTGAAGGTAAACAAATATAGGTTGCCAAAGAAATGCCTAAATCATATCCTAACTTACACTCCTTATTTTCGCTTTGCATACATACCAGGCAAGTTCTAGCATCAACCACAAACATAGAATATACTATTATCTCACACACACAAGGCATATGGTCGACTTGATTGGAAGTAATATAGACTCTTGACCCAACAAGTGAAGGAATTGAATCACACAATATCACATAATGAGTCACCACTAGAGCCTAAATGTCTCAATAGTCACAATTGTAGCACATACTCTTGTTCTAATCTCATGCTGCCTATTAAAATAATTTCATGCGTAGCTAGAAAAATTTTACTCCTAAAAAATTTAAAAAAAACGTCAAACGAAAAAAAAACACTGCCCTCAGTGGAAAATAAATGCGAAGAACCTGGTTTAGTCGGACTCCTCATCAATGTCGGGGGTCATACCCCTTCGTCTGAATCATCATAAGAGTCATCGTCAGAGTTCTCCTCATCATCAGAATCAGGCAAGCGTCTATCATCATCAGTTGGCACGTCATCGTCCAGAGGTTCCTCAAAATATACGCCCACTCCACACATCTCCCGGGAATGTCTGTTCATTGGGTAGTCGTGGTCCAGCTGTTGGAGCTCTTCAGCAGTTGGAATACGTCCACCACTCATCATAGTGAATCGTGTCATACCATAGAGATGACGGAAGAAACTCTCGTCACGAGCATGTCTCTCCGCAGTAGTAAGGTTGACTCCATGCGTTGTTTCAGCATCTTTGACCTTGGTGAGGTCAACCTTCTTTGGGTTATGTTGGAGTTTGTGGTTAGCTGGTTCCTCTTCTATATCCTCCTTCCGCAACATTGCTGTCAACAAATTGCCGAATGTGAAATGGGACCTTCGGTGGAGTCTGGCCTTCCTCATGGTAGATCGAATGATTGCCCCAAAGTTGATAGGGACATTCGTCATCAACGCATAAACCAAACACACTCTATCTCTCGATATCTTGGTGTATTGCGTCCCAGGAATAAGGTATGAGTTGACAATGCGAATCCAGATTCTTGCTTCCCTATTTAGTGGAGCATAGGGGAAGGTGTTGTGACGGCCTGTTTCCTTATGTCTGCCCCATCTTGCCATCGATCTGCTTCCACAAAGCGTGTGTCTTATTGCTCTGTAAGGAGGCCTGCTGTACAGCTCTTTGTATGGTGCAGGGTCGACCGAAGGTAGGCCAAGAAAAGAGTTGATCCAATCCGCTGTAAGCTGTAACACTTGGCCCCGAATTTTTACTTCATTGCCTGTTGTGTTCCGTGACCAGTTGGCATAAAACTCTCTTGTTAAGTCAAGATTACACTCTCCCATGTCGCGGAAGATGAAATCTAGCTTCAAAGCCATTATTTTAGCCAACATTTGCGGCTCCTTCTTTGCTAAGGTCTCCTTGTTGATCAAGTCGACGTGCACATATTTCTTTTCTTTGTTGCTGCTGTACCATGCCTTGGCTTCTTCCTCAAGAACCCACTTTATTCCGAACATTCTGCGTGGTAGGTGTGCTGAAGATGATTCTCCTTGGTCTTTTCGACTTCTCTTCTTGTCCTTTCGGGACGTGGTAGCCTTCTCTTTGCCTTGCTTTGCTTTAGGTGCCATTATACCTGAGACTAGAAATAATGTTAGTTGCAGCACAATCTCACTTTATACAATCTATATGCAAGCATTAGGGGTACCACCCCACACTTAATCTTGTTAGCACAAATCAGTGAAGTAAAAGTGGTCGAGCACTCAGATTTCGTCGACATACGTTTTAGGATTGTATTCCGACAAGAAAATCAGCATTACATCACTTATTTGTAGCCATTGGACTACTTTCATGGTGGACATAGCAACACTACAACCTAGGGGTTACCACATGGAATTATTATTCTTACAACAAACACAACCTCCTAAGTCGATAGGCACTATAACCTTATCCCGATGGCCGGGATAGTCTATCATGTAATCATCCAACCAACAATCTTAAGCAATATTCATAGCCATATCAATTCAGCATTATCATAACAATGCTGTCGAAACAAAATTCAAGTCGGAAACAAGTCAAGAATTCCCTACGTATATATTTAATCACACGATCTTGTAACAATTATCCAAACACATGAACATCACCACCAATCTCACATGATTTAGCCAAATATAATAAGGATATCAACGTAGTACTTACGATAAATAGATGAAGAATAAGAGAGTACTTACTTGCTTGAAGATTGTGGAGAAGTTGTTGTGACTTGGAAGAACAAAGGAAGAAAATTTTGAGAGGATTTGGAGTGTTATGCGGCGCCTTTAGGGTTGTTTCTAATGTGGTTGTGTTATAAAACCAAGTCCCCTTTATATAGGAAGAGTGTGGGTCGGGTTATGACCCATTTACAATCGGATTTGGGGACAAGATCACCACATATGCGGCGCATATCTCTCGGCATATCAATGACATATGCGGCGCATTATCCATGGCATAATGGGACATATGCGCCGCATAGTCTATGGCATTTCTAGACATATGCGCCGCATAGTCTATGGCATTTGGTCTCAGTATCTCAAATGCCATAGCATAGGCGGCGCATAGTCAAAAGCATACCTAGGAATAGGCGGCGCATAGTGTATATCACACTAGATTCCGAGTCCTTAGGCTATAGAATAGGTTGTGCATCGTTCGTGGCCTATTTTTACCAAGGCCTAGCCTTCCTCTAAGCCTATTATGACGTGAGAAAGGCTCAATTCATAGACTTATGCATCACCATTCCTAACTTACCGACTTTACCATACAATGCGACCAAATCGTCAATTGAAATCAATCTCCTCGTTACATACTTCTTGCACCTATATTAGCTCAAAACAAATGAACACGATTAGTACGATGGGTTGCCTCCCACCAAGCGCCTTAGTTTTGGTCGTGGCACGACTCTTATTTTTGGATTTTCATTTATTACAAAGAAAAAAATACTAAAACAACAAAACAATAAAACAATAAAACGATGGGTTGCCTCCCATCTAGCGCCTTATTTATTGTCGTGGCTCGACATAGTAATCTCGAGTACTTAGACTTCGTCGAGATAAGTGATGGCCATGTCATTCATCGAGTCAAGAGGACCGATATATGGCTTGACACGTTGGCCATTCACTTTGAAGATAACACCCTCATTGTTTTCCAATTCGACTACTCCAGACGAGTAGACTTGGATGATTTTAAATGGACCAGACCATTTCGATTTTAACTTACCTGGGAAGAGCTTGAGTCTGGAATTAAAAAGTAGTACCATGTCACCTTTTTGGAAGTTTCGTCGAACAATCCGCTGATCATGATACTTCTTCATCCGCTCCTTGTATAAATCTGATCTTTCATATGCATGGAGACGAAATTCATCTAGTTCGTTCAGCTGCTCCAACCTCAGGTTCTTCACATCATCCCAATTCAGATTCAAGTGCTTCAATGCCCATAATGCCTTGTATTCAAGCTCGATGGGTAGATGACAAGCCTTCCTATAAACTAGCTGATAAGGTGACATGCCAATGGGTGTCTTGAATGCAGTCCTATACGCCCATAGTGCATCATCTAGCTTTCGAGACCAGTCCTTCCTATTTGCATTAACCGTCTTGGCAAGGATTTGCTTGATCTCACGGTTAGAAACCTCAACTTGTCCACTGGTTTGGGGATGATAAGGCGTAGCTACCTTGTGTTTCTTGACTCCATACTTGGCCAATACAGATTTGAATAGCTTGTTGCAAAAATGAGATCCTCCATCACTTATGATAGTACGAGGTACTCCAAAGCGAGAGAAGATATTCTTCTTTAAAAACGCTACAACACGCTTTCCTTCGTTGTCGGCCAATGCTACAGCTTCAACCCATTTTGGCACATAATCCACAACAACCAAGATGTACTTCATTCCAAACGAATTCACGAATGGTCCCATGAAATCAATACCCCACACATCAAAGAGTTCTACCTCCATCATTTTGGACATGGGCATTTCATGGTGTTTTGAAATAGCACCTTGACGTTGGCATTGGTCACACCTTCGCACATAGTCGTATGCATCTCTGAATATTGTAGGCCAATAATAACCGCTTTGCAAGACTTTCCTTGCCGTTCGATTCCCTGCATGATGTCCTCCAACTTGTGAAGTGTGGCATGCTTCCATTATAGTAGGCACTTCTTCATGGGATATACATCGTCGAATGATACCATCCGCGCATCTTCGAAACAAATAAGGCTCATCCCAATAGTAGTGCTGAACGTCATGCATAAACTTCCTCCTCTGGTGGTAAGATAAATTGAAAGGTAACACATTACTCACCATGAAATTTGCAAAGTCGGCATACCATGGTAATTTCTCCATTGTTGTTGCTAGTATCTCCTCGTCAGGGAATGCATCATCAATCTGATTTTCTGGTTGCGCCACATACTCATTCTCAAGTCTGGATAGGTGATCAGCCACTTGGTTCACGCAACCTCTTCTATATTTGACTTCGAAATCAAACTCTTGCAGCAGCAATACCCATCGAATCAGCCTTGGTTTTGCATCCTTCTTTGTCATTAGATACCTAAGAGCTGTATGGTCTGTATGAACGATCACCTTAGTACCCAATAGATAGGCACGGAACTTTTCAAACGCATACACAACCGCTAAGAGCTCTTGTTCAGTAACAGTGTAGTTCCTTTGGGCTTCATTTAGGACCTTACTCGCATAGTAGATAGGATGAAATAATTTCTCCTTTCTCTGTCCAAGAACAGCACCAACGGATACACCACTAGCATCACACATGACTTCGAACGGGAGAGTCCAATCTGGTGCTACCATGATAGGGGCTTCAATGAGTTTTTCTTTAAGGCATTCGAATGCCTTTAAGCAATCGTCATTAAAGTCAAACTTTGCATCTTTCTCCAATAGTTTGCACAATGGGCTAGAAATTTTGGAGAAGTCTTTGATGAATCTACGATAAAACCCAGCGTCGCCAAGAAAACTACGAACTCCCTTCACTGATATTGGAGGCGGTAGCTTCTCAATTACCTCTATTTTGGCGCGATCAACCTCTATTCCTCTTTCGGAGATCTTGTGCCCAAGAACGATTCCTTCTTTTACCATGAAGTGGCACTTCTCCCAATTCAGCACAAGGTTGAACTCTACACATCTTTGCAATGCCATGCTCAAGTTTGCCAAACATGCTTCGAAAGACTCACCAACAACTGAAAAGTCGTCCATAAATACCTCCAAAGTGTCTTCAACCATATCAGAGAAAATAGACATCATACAACGTTGAAAGGTGGCTGGTGCATTACACAACCCGAATGGCATGCGTTTGAAGGCAAAAGTACCATATGGGCATGTAAACGTTGTCTTCTCTTGGTCTTCAGGTGCAATACAAATCTGATTATAACCTGAATAACCATCCAAGAAGCAAAACCATCCTTTCCCCGCTAATCGATCTAGCATTTGGTCCATAAATGGCATGGGGAAGTGATCCTTGAGTGTCCAAGAATTCAGCTTGCGGTAGTCCATGCATTCTCTCCATCCAGTA
This sequence comes from Capsicum baccatum var. pendulum, assembly GCA_030864225.1. NCBI lineage: Eukaryota > Viridiplantae > Streptophyta > Magnoliopsida > Solanales > Solanaceae > Capsicum > Capsicum baccatum. The sequence continues at coordinate 26,269,197 of CM061560.1, forward strand.
ACGGGCCTGAGTGGAATAAGCTCATTCTTTGCAGTCGCGACCACCGTCATACCTCCTTTCTTGGGAACACATTGCACAGGACTCACCCATGTACTATCGGAGATAGGATATACAACTCTTGTGTCTAACCACTTGATAATCTCCTTCTTCACCACTTCTTGCATTGGTGGGTTTAATCGTCTTTGATTTTCAATGGTGGGTGTGCACTTTTCTTGAAGCTGAATTTTATGTGTGCAAACTCCAGGTGGAATACCAATAATATCCGCAATGGTCCATCCAATAGCTCTAATATACTTGCGTAAGATTGCAATAAGAGCTGCAACTTGTTGCTCGCCCAAATCGGCTGCTACAATGACTGGAAGAGTGTTTCCGCTTCCTAAGAAGGCGTACTTCAAATGTCTTGGCAGCTCCTTCAATTCTAACGTGGGTGGTTCTTCAATAGATGGCTTAGCTGGTGGTGTGGGTCGATTCTTGAGATCAAGATCCAGCTTCTTGGGAGTATAACGATATGTTCCTAATCCCGATAGAGCACAAATATCTTCATCAGAAATTTCAGCATCATCATTCTCTCCTTTCATGAGCGAAATCTCCGAAGGATCATCAAGAATTCGCTCTTCAGCAAGTAACTCGTTCTCATCATCAAAGACAACATCAGCCACAGAAAATACACTCAGATCTTTGGGTTGCTTCATTGATTTGCAAACGTCAAAACGAACCACTTCGTCATTTATTCGGAATGAAAGTTCGTTAGCTCTCAAATCTATGAGCACACTTCCCGTAGCAAGGAAAGGGCGTCCCAAGATTATGGGAACCTCTGAATCTGCTTCACAATCCAAGATGACAAAGTCTGTTGGAAAGATAAATGAAGAAACCTTTACCAAGACATCGCATAGAATACCAACCGGTCGTTTTACCGACCTATCCGCCATAACAAGCCTCATATTAGTTGGTGTAGGATCTCCTAACCCCAACTTCTTGTAGATCGATAATGGCATCAAGTTGATGCTGGCTCCTAAGTCACACAATGCTTTAGCAAATTCCAAAGATCTGACGGTGCAGGGAATCGTGAAAGCTCCGGGGTCGGCCTTCTTCTGAACTATCGATCGGGTAGCAATTGCACTACAATGATGCACATCATCTTTCAGCTCATAACTTGCTGCCCTCTTCTTAGTCAAAAGATCTTTCATAAACTTTGCATACCCAGGCATTTGTTCAAGTGTCTCTACCAATGGGACATTAATGGTCAGCTATTTCAACATAGTCATAAATTTGCTGAACTTAGTGTCATCGGACACCTTCTTCAATCTTTGTGGAAAAGGTGGTGGTGGGTATGGAAGTGTTCTCTCCATGTCTTTCTTCTCCTATTGCTTCCATTTATTATTTTTTTCAGGCTGCACGTCACTAGGTGAAGCATCCTTGACGTTTGAAGTAGTTGTTGCGTCGACCACTTGCTTGCCTTTTGCTGAAGTTTACAGCACCTTACCACTTCTGGTAGTGATGGCCATGCATGACCCATCATTCCTTGGGTTTTGCACAGTATCGCTCGGTAAGGTGCCAGCCTTTCTTTGATTGAATGCTGCTGAAAGTTGGCTCAATTGCTGCTCTATTTGCTTGATAGAAGTGGAATGAGAATCAACTAATTGCTTCATGGAGGACAAATCATCAATCACCTCCTTAACTCCCGCGCTCGTTGCTTCCACTCCTTTCAATAACTTAGCCATCATGTCTTCCATAGAATTAGATGTGGTGGTATCACGTTTACCAGGGGGAACGTACAAACCACTATTTTCATTATTTTTCTTCCAACTACCTTGGTCTTTGCTTCCAGATTTATCATAATAGTTCCGACCTTGGTTTCCTTGGGCATTCCCACGGAAACCCCCCTGATTGTTCAAGTAGTTGGCCTCCTCTTCCGAATCAGATTCGTCTCTTCCTTTCAGCACCACAGCTTTCACTTTTTCGGTCTTCCCTGATAATAAGTGCTTTGTTAGAAGATCCAATTGTGTTTTCATGTGCGCCATATCTTGCTCACGTTCTTCTTCTCTTCTTCTTTGGTCTGCAGACATGCCAATAGATAAAGTGGGGCTTGCTACCTCAGAATCCCTGGTGTGCCAAGCTCTACTTTGCTTTGTCATGCAATCTAGCATATTGCTTGCTTGACCAAAGGTGAGGTCCATGAAAGAACCTCCATCTGCGTTGTCCACCACTGGTTTAGTTATTGAATTTAAGGCTCTATACAAGATCTCCATGAGGTGAACATTAGTCATGTGATGGTTTGGGCATCTCGCTAGCTTTGTCTTGAACCTCTACCATGTTTCATGAAGAGCTTCAGAGGGAAGCTGACGAAAGTTGCTGATTTCATCTCTTAATTGAGCCCTCTTGGATGGCGGAAAGAATCTTTCTAGGAAAGCGTCTCTCAATTGCCTCCAATTTGTAATAGAATCAGGAGTCAGCCCATTCAACCATAGTGTTGCCTCCCCAGACAGAGACAATGGAAATAGACGTAATCGAATAGCATTCTGACCAACACCAGGATTGTCAAAAGACTTGCATGTAGAAATAAAGTTGATGAGAAGCATATTTGGATCATCGCCTGCTAGTCCACCAAATAATCCCTTGAGTTGCAATAACTGAATCATGGTGCTTGTGATGTTGAACTTTGCTCCGGGCGCTAATGGTGGTGGAATTATAGCTCCAGTGGCTCCGGCACCATCAAGATCATCATCATCATCGTCGAAAGCTGGTTGCAAAGGTTGGCGATCATACCTATACCGAGCTTGTCGACCTCTTCGATTGGCAGGTGTTGTCGTTTCAGCGACATGCCTTGGGTTTATCAACTCGTCGTCACCTAAATCCTCATCGTCAGGATTTGTTGCTCGCCCAGGATTATCAATGTTTTGTTGTTGGACTTGAGCAGCGGCAAGAGCAGCTAATCTTGCTTGCTCGTGTTGAGCAGCCATCCTGTCGATTTCAGCTTGTTCTTCCATTCTTCTAATTCGTTGTGGTTCCGGATTGAGTGGTAATAACGGTTGACCTGTACTTCTAGTATGGGGCATGCACTAAAGTAAAAACCTGCAATAAACAAAAACAATAACTAAAAGTAAAAGTACGAGAATCTTTGACCAAAGGGTCTAGTAATTATCACGAACTTGATTGACACTCGTATTCCCCGGCAACGGCGCCAATTTTTGATAACGCTCAATCTACAACTCTCGTTTGAGTGTAAAGCGGTCGTTAGCAATTATAGAACCCAACCTGGGTTGGGTGTCGATCCCACAGGGAATAGCTTGGCCAACAAGTCAGCAAAATTAATAGACTTTTGGTGCAAGTCTCGTAAGAAGGGGGGATTGTATAAGTAACCAAAGTAATGAAATAAAAGCTGAAAATAATAAAACAAAAAGAGAGTATTTCGTAGGTTGTGAAACAATGAGAATTGAAGCGTTGGGGTTATGTCCACCTTCTGAGGTATACGTCTCTATTGGCTATGAGTGTGTAGAGTCTTGACATGCAATTGCTTATAGAGAATTGTAGTCGATGGTAAATCCAAGCGTCTCTCGACCTAAACAAGGACTATTTCACTTTAACTCTCTCGAGCTTAAAGCGTGTCTAACGGTACGAATTCTCCAAGAGGTTAGTCCAGTTACGGCACTAGCTTTTTAATAGGAAAGGGTGTCCTACTACCTTGACATTATCTCTTTTCCAGACAAATAACCTTTCTCTCGAACAAGTTAAATGTTAGACTGGCGTTATTCTTGCGTTTGCAACCGCAAAGAATGTAGATTAAGATGAAGAGCGTAATGATATAAGCAATATACGTGTCTTGAACTCACAAACTCACATCTATAGATAGTAACTCATTCGGCTTCCATAACCCCAACTAAGAGGTTTAGTTACCCATGAATGCGGAGGATATCACGTTTTGCATGGTGGATGGCGTGAAAAGTAGGTGTTTAGGTGTGTGGTTTTGGTGATTCCGTAGCAAGTAACGATTCTCTTGTTGTGGAATTTATGAATAGAAGAATAGATTAGAAGTGTTTGTAGACGAGGAAGATGAGAAGGATGGAGGAAAATTAATAGTTGAATTGATAGATGAAGATGTTCTTAAAATCTCTAACATGATAGGGTATTTATAATACTCCTATCCTACTCCTACTAAGCTAATGAAATAAATAACCAAATCCTAATATACTAATGAAATCCTTGACCCAAATGTACTAGGGTAAGGTTACAATATCATAATCCAAATAGAATAGTAAAACACATAACCTAATTATACTAGGTTAATGTATCTTTGAAAAAATCCAGCTTTGTGTCTGTAAGTCCCCAAAGTCTTCAGAAATGCTATTTTAGCCCGGGACAGATTTTCCATGCAGCAGATTTGGTCCTTTAGGCGTCCAGCTTCTTTCCACTTCGTTCGTGATCTTTCTTTTGCGTCAAGTAAGCCATAAAATGCTGTATTTTGCATCAATTATACCTGAAACTTTACTAATCATATTTGTTAGCTCATTTACAGGAAAAAGGACTAAAAGTGCATGAAATATATAATTAGTTCTCAAAACTAGGCTAAAATATGGGCAAAATATATTGATATAGGCACGTAAATTCGCCTATCATCAATAATTTACTTCCCACTATATTTGATTTCTTTCTCAAGCAAATCAAAAAAGGTGTTATATATCTTTTGCAACCAATAGATGATAATTAAAACCTCGAAATTATCAAGGAATCCTATTACCTTTCGAATCTTGAACATTTAGCACCTTATCAAGACTTAACCCTAGATCCCATAATTCAGGTTAAAGGTGTTTAGCCACTCATGATGTAATGATCGAAACAACTAGATGAATTCATAATTTGAAAGATAAACTTACCAAAAGATAAATAATAACTAGTGATTCTCAGATTAGATCACAATAGGAATCCCAAAGTAATGATTAAAATCTCTTCAAAGTAATTTCTTTTTCAAGCCAAGAAACTAGTGAGAGAAAAAAACAAAAATATGTGTCTCAAAACTCAGGTTCGGAACCCATAAGAAAATCCTAAACAATGCTTTAAATAGTTCACCCTAATTATGGATACAAAATAATAAAGTTCCGCAATTCCTCGGACAGGTGACGCCATCTGTGATGCCTTATCAGTAGGCTGATGACATATCATAAATGTCGTTAGCTCCTCTTTGCTTTTAGTATTCGCTGCCTTAGGCTGACGATGGTTTTGACGACCTATCAGCTCCTTGACTACTTATCACGAATGTCGTCACGTCTTTACCTCAGCTCTCATGTTCTTCCTTAGGGTGATGCCAATTTTGATGACCTTTCAGCTCCTTGACGGCTTATCACAAAATGTCATCAAAACTCTCAACTCAGGTCTATTCTCTGTATAAGGTTGATGATGAAGCTGATAACTTATCACAGGGATGATGACTTATCAAGAATGTCTTCAGCCATACATCTCTTCTTTTCGCTTCAGATTTAAACTCTTTTACTTCCATCCATGTTAGTTCTCTAGCATCTTAGCTTCTGCTACAAAATCAAAGATAAAATAATTTAAAACGACAAAAGTTGCTTAAGACTTTGCAATTATTCTCAGTTAAAAGCCTCAAATGTGTTAGCATTATCTCACACATCAACACCCTCAACTTAAAATAATTTTTTGTCCTCAAGCAACTCAAACACAACTAAGAGAATACAAAGTACATTTGGCAGTCAATTATTTATATCATCTCAAACATTTTCACCATCTCCAAGGTCAGTCAATTCAAGAACAACTGTGTATATTATTGAAGAAAAACAATGCAACACACATGAATCAATATATAGAACCAACTCAGCAACACAACTATGCATGTATCAAGTTTACACTATCCAAATAAGTCATTAACTAGAGATGCAACCAGTGTGCCCTCACTATAAAGAAATCCCCCTTTTATCATATCAGACATCACATATATAACCATGGGGACAATCACAAGACACTTACTCTCAGAATGAAGTTCCAATCAATGTATACCGAATACCATAGGCTTGCTCTTATTTTCATTACCCAGATCATCAGACAGGTCATCTAGGATCACTATAGGTCTTCTCTTTGACTTGTAATGTAGGCTAGGGGATGGTATGATACTCAATGATATTTAAAGTGACTAATAATCCTTGACACTACACTAGCTTTTTGGGGTTTCACTCATTGGCCTTTTTCTACTCTTCTCTTTTCTTGATCACACTTATTTAGGATGGGTGTGGTCTTTTCTACAATCACTTTTTTTCACAACTTTTCTTTTTGTTGCTCTTTTTTACCGCACTCAACTTTTTATTCTTTTATTTTACTCTACCTTTCTTCCTACTCATGTTATATCACGTAACCCTATGATAGCCACCCTCAACTTAGGCCATTTGCCTAAGTCAAGGTGCACAGTGTCCAAGGAGGAACAGGGCCAAAATAGGTTCATTATGATATAAACTAGAAAAGTGATAGGTGTCATAAAAATAAATAGGCTAATCAGGCTTAAAGTAGGGATCAAGGGATATTCTACATACAGGGAAGGTTATTTACGCTAAAAGTGAGCTAATATCAAAACGACCTATGATCCTTTCCTAACCCCTATCCTTCAACCAAGGTAATACTAACCGGGAAAGTTTTGGATTTCAACATACAATAAGAATTGAGTAAGATCTCACATGCGCTTGGCACACAAGTATATCACAAGCTACTACTCATTGAATTCATGCAGCTATTTTGCAATGATTACTGCGTCACTAAAACTAATGCCATACAAAGCTGCAGAGTGGTCATAATCAGATAAAATTCACACAGTTAAATACTCAATCCAGTGGAGAGGTGCTCAAAAGTCACAAAAATAGCTTAAATGCCTGAAGTACTAGTATTTCTCCTAGTCGACTACAAAATTTTACAACAAAAATTTTACCCTACACCCTCAACTTAAAATCAAAGAAAAATTAAACTAAGGATTAGCGTATACTTGGGGTAGATCAAGCTCGGGTGTCATGGGCCCCTGACTCTGCTGTCGCATCCTTAGCTGCCCTATCTCCATCAGGAGCCTCGTTCTGTTCTGGTGCAGCTGGCCTGGCAGTTTCTGAAGGCCTACTAGTAGAGGAACCTATATCTCTCACTCGGATGGCTGCCTCCCATCTCTCATTGTCAACTATAGACTCAATCCTTGTCTTCTTCAGTTTCTCCTTCTCAGTCTTCTTTCTTTCCCTCTTCTCTGCTTTTCTGTCTTCATCACATTCAGGCCTCTCTCTCTTACCCTTGCCTTTATTCTCTCCTTTCTTCTTTTTTTCTTAACTGGTTCCTCTATGAGATCAAGCAATGGATTTCTCCTTCAGACTCCTCAACAGCCGGATCTACAGACACCATAAATTGGTACTGCTGTAGCTTTAAAAAGCTCCATTTTTACTTTGTCTAGGTCTGATCTAAATAGTGCCATCTGTGGAACTGACCTTTTCGATTGCGATTGAAGCGGTTCTCCAATTCATCAATCTAACCCGACAAAGTCTTGTAGGGCTCAAGTGCAGCTTTAACCTTCTTGTGTACTGTAGCTGTAAATTGCTTGGCAAAGATTTTAAGCTGAGCCTCGCACCACTTGGACTGCTTTTCCACTCTCCAAAAATTCATAGGGTTGAAGGCAAATTCTGTTATAGGCAATGCAACTGAAAGGTTTGTCTTAGTTCCCGTCACTGGATCTGCTCGTGCTGAAGATATTGGTGGTGAAGCTTTGGAATCCTGTACTTCTACATTAGGCACTAAGCTGGTACCTGTAACCGTTGGATTTGTTGGAATCTCTGCGCCTCTATCAAGCATCATCCTTCACTGATTTTTATTATTTCGGATAGGATTATGGGTCCTCTTGGCAAGAAATTCTTCTTCTAACCCTACAACCTTAGGCACATTGGCTGCCCAACACAACCTCATAATTAAACAAGGGAAATAATATGCTGTATCGGTCCTTGAGACCTGGATTTTTATCTCTTCGGCGATAATTTCTCCAAAGTTCAATTTTAGGTTAGCCATAAAACTTGTGACTAGTATTACTCTATCACCCCTGAGGATATTATTACCATTTGTGGGCATCAACCAGGTACGTACAATACTCCACTAAAATTTTGCCTCTGAATTTAAGGAGGCCTTGAAGATCCTTTCACTCGAGTTGGTCAGCCATTTTGGTTCTCCATCATCTATGATTGTGGCTAACCAAGACTGTTGATTTCCCCGATGCTTCAATCGGGCATAGAAAGTGGGTAAAGTGTCTTGAGGAGTGAGGTTTGGGACATGAAGAAACCTATTGATTGTTGCTTCAGAAACATCCACCATTACACCCCATACCGGAACTTTATCCAGCAAAGGTTGGTCTGCTGCTTTCTCTCCTTCTTTACACATGTTTTCCAAACGAGCTTGGTAGTTTCCATAGAACTCCCTAATTAGTGTAGGGAAAAATGAATTTCCTCCTGTTGTAGTCCATCCTAATTCGTAGTCATGAAATTTCCGCTTAACTTTTGGATATCTGCTCAACCCTTTGGTAATGATCCTCTTTCCTCAAAGATTGGCCTTTTGACAGCTCTTCTGTTAGTTCTACGAAGCCCATCAAAGAAGATTTTCTGAGCTTTTGGAATTTTCCACCTAGTGCCGTCTTGGACTTCAGGATTCTTGCAATTAACCATAGTTTCCTGAATAGGAGATTCTTTATCATTTTGTGGCTCAGCAGAAGGGGACTCCGTTGATTGTCCCTCGGATTCAGGTTGCCTAGACTCATGTTCTTTGGAATCAGGATGGTCTAAATCATGCTCTTCATACTCCATATGTTCAATCTCTTGTTGCTTAGAGGCCGTCTGCTCAGAAGCTGTATGTTCAGATGTTGTTGGCTCGGTATTACTTTTTTCACTCTCCTCCACCTCAACAAGTAGTGGTGGCGGATGCATTTTTGGTCTTATCTTCTTTCTTTGCTTTATGAACAGTGGATCTTCTTCCTCATAATCGGATTTCTCATTGAAGAGTTTTCGAGATACACTCCTCTGTTTCTCTTTCTTTATAGATTTGGGGTTATTTCCTTTGGGAGCCATTACAAAACCTGTAGCAAGAGAAAAACCATTAGTTGACCCTCAAGAGTATAAACACAACACATCAATCATTTAAGTTTCACACTCCTTGAAAGGGCTTATTTATTCTTTAGATCCCAGGTGTGACGACATTTTTGATAAGCTGTCACAAATGTAATAGCTTATCACAAATGTCATTTTCTCTAAACAGAACCAACAAAATTCTTATCAACTTCTGATGACATTTCGGATAACCCGTCACAAATGTGATAGCTTATAATGAATGTCGTCAGCTCTAAACAGAGCCCCAACTCGATTTTCAACTTAATTGTTGATCCACTTTATCCTTAAAACCCCATCGGTTCTTGTTTTTGAGCTGAACTTTTAAGCCTCAAGCTTGCACAGCAAACCCTAGTTCCCGATTTTCAGTCATTTGCAAGCTAAACTTGATTCAAGCTTCTTGGGAACCTGGGTTTACATCAGTTAATCACTTACTAATTTAAAAGGAGAGATAGGTTTTGAACATACCTGGTGAGTGCCTTTACTTGGTTACACGAGCAAGAGGAAGTAGATGAAAGAAGAATTCTTGATTTTGATTGAAAACCCACACACACAAGGAAGTTTTTCTTTTGTTTTACTTCGAAACACTTTATAAAAGGGAAGAAAATATGCTAAGTATGGAAGGAATTCACACTTAAAGGAAATAAAAACTATGCGGGAAGGTGGAAAGGCCAAGCTATGGGCCAGGTCGAGTCTTTTTAATTTGGCCTACAATTTCAACTAATTTTTGGATTATTCTGACGACAGTGTGATAGCCCGCCATAAATGTCATCAGACTTAACAGAACCTAACTTAGAGCTGATGTCTCTGACGACAAATATGACGGCTTCTCAAAATTATGATAGCCAGTAAAAAATATCGTCAAGATTACTTGGCTGGATACATCAATTCCACCTTCTTTGAATAGAACTTAACTACAAAAATAAATAAGTTGTTGGAACATAAAAATTTTGGGTTGCATCCTAATAGCGCCTGATTTAATGTCGCGACACGACCTGGTTATCTTGACTACTCAGACTTCGCCAAGACAACCTGCTGATACCTTTTTACCATCTTCATAGAATACGTCCATGATTGAGAAAATACTCATTTCTTTTGTCGGTGTCATGGATGGGTGTATTTTGAATCTTGCTTCCTTGTCATTGAGCCTGAACTTAAGTTTATTCAGATTCATGTCTACTATTAAGTTTATTCAGATCCATGTCTACTATCACTCTCCCAGTTGGAAGGAATGGTCTACCCAGGATGATATGCACTTCGAAGTCAACCTCACAGTCTAGGACTACAAAATCAACAGGTAGAATAAAGTCAGCCACCTTTACCAAGACATCATGTAATATGCCCTCTGGCTGCTTTTCAGACCTATCCTCCATTACCAACCGCATGTTTCTCGGGGTAGGATTCCCCAAACTCAGTTTCTTGTACACGGCAAGTGGCATTAGGTTTATACTGGCTCCCAAATCGCATAGCGCTTTTGTAAAATTCAGGGACCCAATAGTACATAGGATGGTAAATGCTCCCACGTCTGCCTTTTTCTGCACTAAATACCTTGCAGAGATAGCGCCACAGTGAAAAAAATTGTCCTCTGGTTCATGGATAACCTTCCATCACGGTCTTACATAAAATTTTCATATCCTGGAATTTGCTCAACTGCCTTCACTAATGGCACATTCACCGTCAATTATTTGTGCATTGCCATGAATTTTCTGAATTTTGCATCATCAATTTTTTTCTTCAATCATTGAGGAAAGGGAAGTGGTGGTATTGGGAGAGTTTTCAACACTACCTTCTTCTCCTTCTCTTTCCCTTTCTCTGGAGCATCATCAACATGATCCAGCTTCTCAGACTCTACTGGACATTCTTCGTTGGGTTCATTATCAACTACTTCATCCTATACATTTTTGCCCATAGAAGGGCCAGGTAATATTTTACTGCTTCTAGTGGTAATCTCCATAGATAAGCCATCATTCCGCGGATTCTACACCGTATCACTTGATGACGTTCCAGTCTTCCTCTAGTTAAATACTACGGATAGTTGGATCATCTGCTGCTCTAACTGTTTGATTGCGGTGGAGTACGAGTTTACTATCTGACTAATAGATGATAGATCAGTTTCCATGGTAGTCACACCAGAGTTGGTAGCCTCCACTCCCTTCAGCAACTTAGCCATCATGTCCTCCATGGATATCTTTTTAGAACTTGTTGTAGCAGCCTCACGATTTTCAGGAAGGACATAGAGCCCGCTCCTATCATTGTTGTTCCTCCAATTTCCCTGCTCTCTATCTTTATAACCAGGCTTATCATAATAATTCCAACCTTTATTCCCTTGGCCATTTCCTTGGAAACCCCCTTATTATTAACATAGTTCGCCTCTTCTTCTGCCTCAGCATCCACTCTATCTTGAGACCCCACAACTTTCACTTTCTCAATCTTTCCTGATAGCAAGTGCTTGGTTAGAGAATCCATCTGCATTTTTAGGTAAGCCATGTCTTGGTCACACTCCTCGTCTCATCTGCATTATTCCAGAGTTATACCTCCAAAAATAGTAGGGTTAGCTAACATAGAGTCTCTGTATGCCATACCCAACTCTGTTTGGTCATTCTCTCTAGCATTTCTGAAGCCTTTAAGAATATGAGATCAATAAACGAACCACCAACAACATTATCTGCAATTGTAACAGAGTTAAGAGCCCTATACAGAGTCTCCATCAAGTGTATGTCCGTCATATTGTGGTTCGAACACTATGTCAGCTTCTTCTTGAATCTCTCCCAAGTTTCATGCAAGGCTTCAGTCGGGAGCTACCAAAAGTTGCTGATCTCATCCCTCAACCGTAACCTCTTAGAAGGCGAAAATAAACTTTCTAGGAAAGCTCCTTTCAACTGCCTCTAGTTGGTTAAAAAATCGTGGGTCAGCTCATTAAGCGACAATGTTGCCTCCTCAGACAGAGACAACGAAAACAATCTCAACCAGATAACATTCTGGCCCACTCCTGGGTTATCAAAAGATTTAAATATGGTAACAAAATTCACCAGATGCAAGTTTGGTTCATCCCCAGGAAGGCCACCAAACAACCCCTTCAGATTGAGGATTTGACTCATAGTACTCGAAATGTTAAAATTTTCCCCAGGTGCCAATGGTGGAGGAATGATTTCACCCATTGCACCTGATCCATCCATTCCATCATCATCATCATTGAGGTTATACTGGACTGGATGGTATTCTTGCCTTTCTCAGTACAGGATTACGCCGTACTGGTGCAGCTATCTGCTCTGCACGCTTTAGGTTAGTAGGATTTAAAAATTCCTTATCTCCCAAATCTTCATCCTCAGTATTTGGATGTCATGCTTGTTGACCGATATTCTGCACATTCACCTGAGCTCTAGCTAAGGCTGCTAATCTGTCACCCTCTTGCTGGTCTACCATTCTGCCAATTTGTTGTGGTTCCAAATTAAGTGGTAATAATGGTTCTCCAAAACTATTGGTTCTTGGCATACACTAGAAAGATCCTACAATAACAAAAATAACAAATAAACATAAACCTAGGAAACTTGACTAACAATCAATTAGCACACACAAACTTCAGTTTACAATCATATTCCCCGGCAACGGCGCCATTTTTGATAATTCTCAAACTACACTTCTTTAATGAGAATGTAAGCTACCATTGTCAATATATAGCCCAACGAGGTTGGGGTCGAATCCCACAGGGAATATGGTGTGAACTTAAGTCGGTTGCGAGTTAATCAACTGATAGTTGGATATTTCTTGAAATGGGGTTTTTTGATTTTAACAAATAATTATTGGTCACTTTAGCTTCACTGTTTATAATCAAGAGTTTATGGAAAAGCAAGAATTATGTTCACTAGGGGTTTTGGTACTTGAAAGATGCTAATAGTGGTTCAAGATTCTCACAGTAGGTCAAAGTTATGCCTAAATGTCTCTCGACCTACTTAAGCATTTAATTTCTTAATCCTCTCAGACTTAGGGAATTTATATTTATTAACCAGACTTCACCTCAGGTTAATCAACCTTGTTACGACATTGATTGTTAAATGGAATTTTAGTGTTTTCAAGTCCCTATTGATAATTCACTTCCCACTATATTTGATTTCTTTCTCAAGCAAATCAAAGCAAGTGTTATCTATCGTTTGCAACCAATAGACGATAATTAAAACCTCGAAATTGTCAAGGAGTCCTATTAACTTTCGAATTTTGAACACTTAGAACCTTATCAAGACTTAACCCTAGATCCCATAATTCAGGTTAAAGGGGTTTAGCCACTCATGATGTAATGATCGAACCAACTAGATGAATTCATAATTTGAAAGATAAACTTACCACAAGATGAATAATAACTAGTGATTCTTAGATTAGATCACAATAGGAATCCCAAAGTAATGATTAAAATATCTTCAAAGTAATTTCTTTTTCAAGCCAAGAAACTAGAGAGAGAAAATAACAAAAATATGTGTCTTAAAACTCAGGTTCAGAACCCATAAGAAAATCCTAAACAATTCTTTAAATAGTTCACCCTAATTATGGATACAAAATAATAAAGTTCAGCAATTCCTCAGACAGGTGACGCCATTCGTGACGCTCTATCAAGAGGCTGACGACTTATCACAAATGTCGTCAGCTCCTCTTTGCTTTTGGTATCCGCTGCCTTAGGCTGAAGACGGTTTTGATGACCTATCAGCTCCTTGACAACTTATCACAAATGTCGTCACATCTCTACCTTATCTCTCATGTTCTGCCTTAGGCTGACGCCAATTTTGACGACCTATCAGCTCCTTGACGTCTTATCACAAAATGTTATCACAACTCTCAACTCAGGTCCATTCTTTGTCTAAGGCTGATGATGAAGCTGATAACTTATCACAGGGCTGACGACTTATCAGGAATGTCATCAGCCACACTTCTCTTTTTTTTTCTTCAGATTTCAGCTCTTTTGATTCCATCCTTGTTGGTTCTCTAGCATCTTAGCTTCTACTGCAAAATCAAAGATAAAACAATCAAAAATGACAAAAGTTGCTTAAGACTTTGCAATTATTCTCAGTTAAAAGCCTCAAATGTGTTAGCATCAGCTCACACATCATTAATTCATGCTGTTCAATTAGTCCTTATCTCATATACATTTCAGCAAGACCTCATCTCATGTACTAGTATATTTAATGTACTAACTGCATACTCTTCTTCGCGCTATGATGTCTTATATCATAGCTTCGCATGCTCAGTTTCCTGACCGCGCTTAGATAGTTCAGTTTACTCAACAGTGGTGAGTCCTCATCCATCGAGGGAAGGATTGATTATTTAAGTTATTTTAGTAGTTCAGTACATTTAGTCAGTCAGAGTTAGTTGGGGGATTGTCCTATCTACTGCTCAGTCAGTTATAGAGGCTTTCAGACAATCAGACTATTAGATAGTTTTCAACTTATCAGTCTCTTCAACATTATTGGTTGTTTTTAAATTGATAGCTAGATTTTGTTATTTTGTTAGATGTTTAGACTTGTGGTCTAACCACATTTTTCGTATTCAAACTAGTATTACATTTAACAGTTTATCTTCCACATATGTATTATATCTCTATTTTATTTAGTTCTCACAGTAAGTACTAGCTCATAGGTTAGCTTGTGTTCACTTGTGACCATAAGCACCATTGTGACGACAAGGGGGCAGCCTCAGGTTATGACAAATACTTACCTAAGTGAAAACAGGGCCTGAATTGAAGAAATACAAGCTTAAGGCCTACCGGTCTAAAATCCTCAATTCCCACTTTGATACACATTAAAACAAGAATTAGATGATAAAATTGGATTAAAGTACTTGTAATAGGTGTTTAGAAGTTTAACCAAGCTTAGAAATAGAAGAAATTGCTCAAAACTGTGAAAGCCTGATCTCCAAGTCTCAAAAAATAGAGAAAATGGCAAAATATTGGTATATATGGGTTCAAGTCTCCGCGAACCCCTTAGAATTCATTTGAAATTCCATAAACACAAATGAAATATGCTACTCCATCAATTTGATGATACAGACTCAATGTAGATGTCAGATATTTGAAAAAATGATTATTTTAACCAAGTTGACCCCCGAAACCTGATTTCAAAACTTTTCAAACCTGGGGTCAAAATGAGATTTAAAAGACATAAAACCACACCAATCATGCTCCCACCCTATAATTGATGTTCCGAATCTGCTAGCATAGTTTGTTTTGAAATCGGATGCACAGATCAATAAATATTGGCTAGAGTCAACTATAAGGCTTTTCAAGCTACCAAAAATCACAATTTCACATAATTCACACCAAAATGCATAAGGAACCATGCCAATCATCCCCACTTGCTAGAAATACCATAAAGCAATCACAGGGAGGGTTAAAATGATCAAATCACATGAAAATGCATTTTTCACATAATTCATCAAAAATTCAAATCGTTATATCATCCGCCACTAAAAATCTAGTTCATCCTCAAAATAAAGGCAAGAGTAATACCTGAATCAATCAAAGAGATGGGGGTTAAAACTGTGCATGTCATACTCGACTTTCCAAGTAGGCTTATCTACAGGTCAATGTCTCTACTAGACCTTAACCACAGGAATAACTGTAGAGGGTAATCGCCTAACATCTCTAGCCAAGATGCAGACAGACTCCTCAACAAAAGACAACCTCTTATTTAACTTAACTGACTCCCAACGAATGACATAGGTCTAACAGTGAAGCATGAAGATATGGAAAATTGGATAAACAACTTGTAAATCTTGGGGCAAAGTCACCTCATAAGCCACATCATCAACAATCCGACGAATCATAAGTGGTCCAATATACCTAGGGCTAACCTTTCCCCTCTCCTTAAACCTCATAACACCCTTCATAGGTGAAACTCAAAGGAAAATACATCCACCAACACCAAATCTCAAGGTATAAAGTCTACGGTCTGTACAACACTTCCGCCTACTCGGATCCACTAGTAATCTACCCTAAATAATCTGAAATCTATCCATAAACTTACGAAGCAAGTCCTACCTCAAGGTCTAACCTCAAAACCTCAAACCACCCAACTAGAGAGTGAAAATGCCTACCATACAAAGACTTGAAAGAAGCCATATCAATACTAGAATGATAGCTATTGTTATATGCAAACTCTGCTAAAGCTAGTTGCTGCTCCCACTAACCATAAAAATCCATCACACAAGTGCGAAACATATCCTTCAAAACTAAATAGTCCGATCTGGCAGTTTGTCAGTCTAGGGTTTAAAATATTGTACTAAGATCAACCCAAGTGCCTAAATCATCCTAAAAAGTCTTTCAAAAGTGAGATGTGAACATTAAACCTCAATTTGAGATAATAGACACTGGCACACCATGAAGATACACAATCTCATAAATGTAGATACAAGCCAATCTCTCAACACTGAAAGAGAACTAAACCAGAATAAAATTAGCAGACTTAGCCAATCGAGCCACGATGACCCAAACATTATCAAAACCATAAGAAGTTCAAGGCAATGTAGTCAAGAAATCCATAGTGATCCATTCTCATTTCCACTAAGTAAAGGGTAACCTCTGAAGCAAACCACTCGCTCTCATGTCCTCGGCCTTCACCTGCTGGCAACATATGCAATGAGATACAAAATTTGCAATATCCTTTCTTATACCACCCCACCAATAATGATGCCTCAAATCAAGGTACAACTTAGTCACTCCTAAATGAGTGGAATACATGGAACAATAGGCCTCCTCTAAAATCAGTCTAATTTAATCACCTACTCTTGGTACACAAACTCGACCTCCAATCCTCGAAATACCATTTGAATTAAGTGAGGCTTCCTTATCCTCACCACACCAATCAATACCTTATCCTGAATCAACCTCAATCTAATATTATCAAACTAATGAGCTCAAATTTGGTCCATCAAAGAAGACCTAGCCTCCACAAATTCCAAGACATAGCCAGGTGTCAAAACATCTAGCCTAACCATCTGGTTTGATAAATACTAAACCTCTAAGTCCAAGGGTCTCTCCTAGGACAAAAGATGTACCAATCTACCTTTGCTAGTCACTTCTGGCTTAAGGTATCCACAACTACATTAGCCTTGCCTTGATGATTGATACGAGTTAATTCATAATCCTTAAGCAGCTTAAGCTAACAACGCTGCCTTACATTAGGATCTTTCTAGGTGAAGAAGTACTAAAGGCTACGATGCAAGAAAATCTCACAACAACCTCCATACAAGTAGTGCCTCCACAACTTCAAAGAAAAAACAACGGCACATAACTCCAAATCATGGGTAGGGTAATTCTTCTTATGGGGATTAAACGGACAAAAAGCATACACAATCACCTTACGCTCTTGCATCAACACAACCCCTAATCCAACACCTAATACAACACCTGAAGCATCACAAAAAATTATACAATCAACGCCTTTCTTCAGCAAAGTCAAGACTGGAGATGATGTCAACAAGTCCTTGAGATTTTGGAAGCTCGCCTTACAAGCATCAGACCATGGATAAGAAATTTTTTCTGAGTTAACTTGGTCAATGGGACTACAATAAATAAGAAACCCTCAATAAAACACCAATAATAACTAGCCAAACTAACAAAATTGCATATCTTAGAGGGGTAAAGTAGGCCTAGTCCAATCACAAATTACTGCAATATTGGCTGGATCAATCAAAATACTATTCCTAGTCACCACATAGCCCAAGAAAGAGACAGATTCAAACCAAAGCTCACACTTGGAGAACTTGTCATGCAACTTCTCATTTCTCAACCTCTAAAGCACAATCTGCAAATGCTCCTCATGATCAATCTCGCTCTTGGAATAAGCTAAAATATCATCTATAAATATAATAATAAATGAGTTGAGATACAATAAAAATACCCAATACACTAATTCCATGAACGTGGCTGGAGTATTGGTCAATCCAAAGGAAAAGACCAAAAACTCATAATGACCATACCAAGACCAAAAAGCTATTGTTGGAATATTCAAAGCTCTAATCCTTAACTGGTGATACTCGAATCTCAAATCGATCTTTGAAAATACCAAAACATCCTAAAGATGGTCGAACAAATCATCAATACAAAATAGAGATAGGTTTGGTGCCTGACTCAACATCAATTGGAAAATCAATATCACGATCCAAAGGCATTCCAAACAAATTCATAGGGAACACACCCATAAACTCATATATAACACAAATAGAATCTAAAGAAGGAGGTGAATCATCACTAGTATTATGAATATGAGACAAATAAGACAGGCATCCCCTCTCAAACAAGCGACAAGACTGAACATAAGATATAACCCTCTTATATCCTAAATAAAGTGCATGCTTCCAATATATCCTTGGTAGATCCAGCAAAGCTAAAGTCACGATCTTAGTATAACATTCTAGAACAACATGGTAAGGAGTCAACCAATCCATACCCAAAATGACATCGATGTGTCAACCATATCTAAGACTAGCAAACCTACCCAAGTATCATGCCCTACAAAAGTCACAATAAAGATCGGTACACCCGATCCACCACAAATGAATCTTCTACAAAGGTAGATACACGAATAGGCATAGTTGGAGGATCACTAGCAGAGTTGAAAGCCAAAGAAAAATATGAAAACATATAGGAGAAAGTCAATCTTAGATCAAATAATAGAGATGTAAATCTTAAATAAATGGGGATGATACCTGTGATCACAGCATCAAAAGCCTCTGCCTCTTGTCTGGCAGGTATAGCATAGCACTATCTATTACCACCAACTGGCTAAGTAGCATCATGACCACCACCAATGGATCCACTACCTATTTTTGTCACACCTATAGTAGAATCCTATTTCTCACAACTAAAATAGGAGTAGATTAAAACATACGATGGAGGCAGTCCTTAGCCAAATGGCTAATCTCATCGCACACAAAGAAATCTCTATCGTTCAACTTAATAGAAAAAGGTACGGCTGGACAGAAAAAACCATTCTAAATTGCTAAATCGAAAGACCCATTATCTAAAATCTTTAAGACTTCTGTAATGCCCTAAAACTTGGTCCCGAGACATCACACGATGCTCAAGACTATGATTAGCCTTAAGCTAACTCTGTATTCCTTTTGCTAAGTTTGAATCTTATAATAATAGAAATATAGACATAAAATTCATACTAACTATGGAAATTCATCTAAAATAACTGAGAATAATCTGAATATAATCTCTGGAAACCAAATACTATAAGTCTGAATCAAATCTATCAGTCTAACAAACCTCTACTACTAATAACTAGAGAGTTACTGGGACAAACCCCCAGCAGACTTGAACTGTCTGAAAAGGATACTGAATCATATAGATTAATGAGTTGAAAATAAACTGAATGACTAAGTACCCGGACTATAAGGACTCACCAGCTATTAGATGTAGATGGGGATACTCAAAATCACTCATGCTGCAAAAATTGAGCACCTAAACCTACATTATGAGACAATGTAGCATATATATGTATATTTGGATCAGTACTTTGAGGATGTACCGGGTATATGGGGTGAATGCATAAGTAAAACATCATTTCATCATCATCAAAATTTATAAAGTAATGTATGCCAAATGTAAATGACTTACATAAGCTTGAGTAACTGAGAAACTAAATTCTGTAATCATAAGTAGTAAAACATATTGTATAAATATAGTGAGTCATAACATTCAGTCCTAAAAGTTGTACTAGTGTTCTGTCTTTAAATCATGCTATCTAAGTGTAAAAAGGACTCACTTTTATATCTGAAATCTATAACTAATATCATTTTGTAAAGCATAATCAAAATAAAGTTGTGAGCCTTTAGACTTAGTTTTCTAAAAGCTTTTCTGTTATTATTTTTTGTAGTCTTTTTATTTTAGGGAGGTTCTTCAAACCAAAATAAAACATGTGAGCTAACATGGAGTCCAATCTCTTATTCTCTTATAGGGAAAACCTCACAATGGGGAGAGGTGCCATGCTCTTGCCAAGGAGTATAACCTGTTCTAAGTGATCATATATGTATCTGTCATCCATATCGAAATAGGAATAATCTTAATCTGTACCTACGTTGCTACGTAGTTCTGTGGAAGTTAGGCCACACTAATCCCACACTCCCCGCTCGGTGCTAAATACTACTTTTTTTAATCTGTATGCTCATTCTATTTTAAATCCACTTTTATAGGCTAGAATAAGGGTTTATTATGAAACCAATTATGCATTTATCTGATTTAAATCTATAAGTAAAGCTAATCTGATTTCTATTAATTTGTAACAAGTCTGTAAAGTGGATTCCAAATCTTATCTGAGGATCAAGAGATCAAAGCTTTATTGAAAATCTATAAATAATTGGATCATAGAATGCTTAAAGCATTATCTTTCTTGAAATGTCAACATATAAACTTGGCTTTAATAACCCATGCATCAAGATCATTTCAAAACATCATAGAGTTCATGCTTGATACGTAATTAAAAATAATTCAACTCAAAAGCTGTAATTTACTACAATGGGCATGAAAATATGAAAAAAGACATGCAATTCAACTTCAAAATCTCTCAAAAACTCATAATCTTACTACTAACAATAATGGGTACGAACCCTAATTCACATCTCATTTAATTTTAAATAAAATCATGTAAATTTATAGTTAAAAGCTAGTTTTGGGCACAAAGATGATAGAAGATCCTTGTTCATAAACCCCACATACCTTGTTGATGAATTTGATGTAAAAGTTTGATTCTTGACACTCTAATGGTGTTCTTGAATCTTCCTCTTGAATTTCTTGAACCCAAAACTTTGGATTATAATATTTCTTGGAGTAGGAGTTATGGAATTTGTTCTATATTCTTAGAGTAAGGGTTTTGTTATTAGAGATGAAAAAGATGAATAATGAGGCATCTTTGCTATTTGAGGCTAAAATTGTGTGTTTTGGGTGGAATACGAGTGGAAAAATTAACTCATTTACCCCTTTGGATGTAGATTTTAATTACAAAAAATTTGTACCCAATGACGGACAGACCGACGCACCATGTCGATGGGGTTGATGTGAGGGTCGATGCAACGTGTTAAGATAGAGTTGGTCCACTAGAATTTATACTAGGAGCTGGGAAAAAATATCTATTGATGTGATAGGCGATGCGATGCATTGAGATCCATTGATTCACTGTCTTGGGCTCCCAAACGTACCTCAAACGATGTTTAATAAATCTAAAATTCTCGTGAGAACACCTACTGACATTCCTGATCATGAATCAACCTAAGAATCGACATTCTAAAGTCGTAAGGGTTGAATATAAGTTCATGGAAATATCAAGGCCAAAATAGAACTAAGTGTCAATACTTAGCTTAAAATTTTCTAAGTCTGGGGCCTCTTTTTATGCCATAAAGAACTGAGTTAGGCTTGGAAGTTTACAGGGTCTTACAACTGCCTGCACTGGTTTACCAATTACCCAAAAAAACCTCTAAAATCCCTACCACGAGAAGTGTGGCCTTTGAACTCACTAAAATGATACATCTTTTTGGTTCCTCCCTGAGATGCTTGAAGAATACCCTCAGTCATATTATCATGATCAACTATACTCTTAAAAGATGCTATAGATACAACCATCTAAGACATAGCAATTTTAATAGACACATCTAAACCCTTCAAAAGCTTTTGAATCATCTCTGACTCGGTAGCAATGTTGGCATAAAAGTATCTTGGCATAGTATAAAGTGTGCCTCATACTCTACAACAGTCATGGATCCATTCTCCAGGCGATCAAACTCATCTCTCATCCGATCCCTTATATTGTAAGGCACAAACCTCTCTAAAAAGGCCTCAACAAACTTGTCCTAAGTCATAAAAGGAGAATCAAGAGGTTTGCAACAAACAAATGACCTCTACCAATCTCTATAATATCTCTCAACTAATAAGTTATGTATGAAATTCCATGTGACTCAAGCGAACCCAAATTATGCAACTTCTCATAACAGTCAATCAAGAACTCATAGGCATCCTCACCTACAACACCACTAAATCTAGGAGGACCTAAATGAGTGAATATCTCAAACATTTTTGATCCTTAGAAAAAATAACTGTACTCCCAATAAAAATGGCATGGTAAATCTAGTAGGATGATATCACACCTGAGGAGGTAACACAGATGAAGGCTGAACTCCTGACCTTGAAACACCATACTTAGATGCCGACACTGAAGGAGGAATAATAAGCAGGGTTTGAGCAGTTCCAAAAGCAGAAGTAGGTGCCACAAGAGGATCCATACTCGATTCTGAAGGAACACCATACACAGATTCTGGCACAAACAAAGGTATAATGCTTAGAGTTAGGGGAACACTAGATGCACTCAAAGGAGCATCCTCTAAATGGGTCAACAAGAAAATCAACAACCCCTCCAAGAAAGGGGTAGAAGAACTCAGTAGGACCTACACCTACAATATGCTTAACATGAGTCTCAGGGGTGATTCCCCTAGCACTACTACTGGAGGGGAGAAATCCATGTACCTGTCCACTACCTCAAGCCTATCTATGTCTTGTAACTTGCCCTCTCTCTAACCTCATAAGATCTAGTTGTTATCATCTATATAGAAAAGAGTGAAATATGACTTAGAACACAAGGTATGATGAAAATCTGCACGATAAGGAATAAAATAAGGGGAATTTTGTAAAGACATACTATAGCCTCTCAAAGATAGATATGAACATATAGGTACTAATCTGGGAGAATATATTAGATATCCCGTTATTACACTATTAAGACTAGTGAACCTGGCTACTTTAATAACAATTTGTCATGACCCAAAAACTAAGGGTTGTGATGGCCCATATCGCGGTGAACCTTGACAAGTAAGCCTATCACACAAATCGATACAAAAGAGAAAATAACATCTAAACCCAAGGCAAGTCTCCTAGAATAAATCTAAAACATATCAATATAATAATGGTAAAAAGTGTAAACCAAAGATATCATGCCATACTCCCAAAACCTAGTGTCTTTGGTGTAAGAATGTAACTAGTACACTCCAAGTCAAAACACAAACGATATCCAAAATAGGAATAACTCAGTCTCTAAATAAAAGTAAAGAAATATCTTATAAAGAGACATTGTAGTCAACTTTAGAAGCAAGAAATCCATCCATTACCTCAAATCGCTCCAAAGTTGCCCGAATCAATCAACGTGGGGCGCACCCAAACCAGAATATGTACCGAAAGGGCATTGTAGGAGTCAGTATGGTCCACTTATACTCAGTAATTATTATAGGTTGACTGAGCAAAGTAGATAATAAAGAATAAAAAATACACACCAAAAGGCACGTCACTTGTAATCAGATAATGTCCCTTAATGGTATCCCATACCGTCTCCACTAACAGTTCTATGATACTAACATATATTACATCAAAATAAAGAAAGGAACACAAGTATACATTTATACTACACACAAGTAGGAAAAGAAGAACAAGCATATACATGAACAACTACTACAAGTAATAGTAGATAGAACAAATGGACAGATAATAAGTCAAAAAAGAAATACAACCACAACATAAGCATAATAAGGTAAATGCAATAAAAATGATAATGATGAAGATGTAATTCATGAGGTTGTTGCACAGCCTTCTAACACACCTACGAAGCTAAATCTTCCCAATGAAGAACCCATGGGGGTTTCGTTATCTCGTATACAATCAATATCCAATCTATATTCATATCTCCTCCCCGGCACATTCTACAGTGGGGGAATTTTAAGATGTCATATTTTCTGTCAGGAAAAAGCCAGTGTTTCCAGTATTTCCATGAAAGTATCAATAATTCATAAATATATATGACATAAGGATTTAATGCTCATAAATCATTCAAAATGAGTTTTTCCATATCCAACCAATATACCAAGCAAGTGAGCTAATAATTCATTCAATATTTCCAACCATCCATTAATCCCATATAAACCTTATGCCAATAGAGTGGAATATAATTAAGAGGACACCATGATACCACATTAGGCTTTTTCATTAACAAGATACAATTAATTTCATGAAAACAAATCCAACAACATCATATAAGAACCCACACTATCATACATTAAAAATTAAAAGTGAGGTTACAAACCTATTCAAAAGTTTCAAGCATTAATCAAACATTATTCTGACATAAAAGTTCTTTCTATTGATACAGATGGTGGTGGAAAATATAAAATTCTTGATCCATGCCTAAGATCTTAGTGTATTGAACATCTTTAATCTCCTCCATACATCCCTAAAGAGTCGCTCTTGCGGAAAGACGTCATAGACATATTATTGAGATGGCAAGAACTTTACTTCATGAAGCTTCACTTCCATCGACTCTTTGGTCTTATGCATGTCAACATGTGGTTTAAATGATAAATCTCTTACCAAACTCACTTTTACAAAATAAATAACCTTTTCAAATGTTTTTTAGTCAAGACACGGATTACAATTCTTTAAAATTTTTTAGGTGTCTCTGTTATCCCTCTCTAATTCCTATTTAATCAAATTTTTATTATTATTAATCTATTTGAGCTCCCCCATCATAGATGGTTCAGCCACACCTGGTGCAACAAAATGATTGAGAACTAAAATAAAGTAGAGCTGTGATCAACATCATGTGTATATTAAGGATTTTCTTTAGTTCATCATTGTCACCGATGTTTTGATCTAAAATCTTCAAAAATATATTTATCTCGTGATGTGATTTTTTTTAAAAATAATTTTCCTTTTGAAATATTTCTTCAACTTGTAAAATACTTGCATGGGAAAACCCAACTTACGTTAACCCAACTTATCCTAATTTGAGATAACAACAACGCTTTCAAAAACATCGTGTCTTTTGCCTGAGCTCTAATAGAATCTGCAAGTTCAAGTACCGCTTCTCATCATCCTCTTCCTACAAAGTATGTTGTTCATACTAAACTCAATGAGACCCACTCTTATCCCCTCATTTCCTCAATCATAAGCTTTCCAATTATAGACAGTCGCAAAAACAAAATAATGTCACCTGCTAGCTAAAACTCGTTTGCCTGTCCTTCTACCTCAACTCCGTTACAACCTCCCTTAAACCTTATCAAGCTATAAAACCTCAACAACCTTATATTCCTACGCCAAATCATGTTGTGGCCTATTCACAACATAATGTTTATAAACCAAAAGCCATTCTTGACTTTTGGCTCACTTATCCCTCCATCACCCCTATCAGCTTAAACAAGAAAACAAATACCTAGAGTGGTAAACAACAATGAAAAATGAATTTGATGCATTATTGAATAATCAGACATAGGATTTGGTACCATATGACCCCATAAAAAACATTGTTGGCTTAAAAAAAATTAATAGGACAGTCGATCGCTATAATGCTCAACTTGTTGCAAAAGGGTTTACATAATGTCCTAGAGTTGACAATCATTCCATATTTAGTCTGGTAGTCAAACTGACCACTCTACGCTTGATGATCTCTATTGCTTTCCAACATAATTGGCCGCTATGCCAACTTGATGTCAATAATACATTCTTACAAGGTCATGTAGAAGAAGAAGTTACATGGTCTAGCCTCTATGTTTTTTAGATAAGAAGTTACCACCCCACATATGTCATCTAAAGAAAGTAATATATAGCCTCAAGAAAGCCCCTCTGGCATAGTATAAGGAACTTAAGACATTTCTTTTTTTTGGGATTTTCCAAGTTAGGATCTAATGCCTCACCCTTTATTCGCAAAGTGTCGAACAATATTTGTACATCTCAAAGGTAAATCAGTTTATTATATATTTTGACAAGCGTTTTCAATTAAGGGTCTTGGGAGTCTAAACTTCTTTCTTAGAGTTGAGGTGCTCCTAACTACAAAGGAATCACTTTATCACAGTACAACTACATCAATGAAATACTCTATGAACAAAACATGAAGGACTGTAACTCACCCAAAACCCCAATGAGTGCTAATGAAGTGCCTCAACTACATGAAGGAGCGGAGCCAACTGATGCCACTCACTATTGGAAAGTTCTTAGAAAACTACAATACTTGTCCTTTACTAGTCCAGACATTAGCTTCTCCATGAATAAATTATCTCAATTTATACACTCTCCACCTGAAGTACACTGGAAAGTACTCAAATGATTACTCAGGTATCTCCAAGGAATGCTTTAGTTTGCTCTTCACATTCAAAGATGTAATGATTCCAAGCTACACCACATATTCTCTGACATGGATTGGGCTAGAGATGTGAGTGATTGAGCTTCCACTACTGGTTACATATTGGTTTTTGGCTAAAATCCTATGATCTAGTATTCCAAGAAACAAAGAACAATTGCTCGCTCGTCAACTGAAGCAGAGTATCATACCGTTTCAAGTGTTCTAGCTAAGACCACCTAGATGAAAAATATGCTAAAAGAACTACATGTGTCACTTCACCAAACACCAACCATTTATTGTAACAATGTTGGTGCAACTTATTTATGTGTAAATTTTATTTTTCATAGCCGGAAAAAGCACATTGCTATAAACTTTCACTTTGTTCACAAACAAGTCTAGCAGAATCAAGTTCCCATTGTTCATATTCATGCTACATATCTACTCTCGGATATTCGAACTAAAGCTCAACCGCACCTATATTTTAGTAAACACCTATTCAATCTAGGTGTTGCTACATATTTGCCTATCTTGAGGGGGCGTATTGGTGCATGACTCCAACTCCTTATAGTTGTGCATATTCAGTGGTATTGTTACTACATGTTAACAATAGGACCTACTTGGTTGGATCCAACCAACTGCTTGCTTATTAGCTTTTCCAGATGATACATGACATTATTGACTGGATAAATATACATTCCGAAGCCACCAACAACTGATGGTTGCCAGCTAAGTGATGGAGATGTCCTAGTGTCAACCCTATAGCACACTCCGGGAATTTACTCCGCAGGTACAATGATTTATCCTTCTATAATTTGTAGGAGCTCAACCACGCTAGGAAATAAACTATTCAACTCACTACCAACAACAACACCAAGCAAGAATTTGTCGGGGTTAATAGCTGGTAGCCCTTCAATAGCATCAGTTGTGTAGTTTTTAACTATCCCTGGTAAAGGTAGCATCGATGCGTAGAAAGCTTCAGTGACATAGTTGGTGATTGGCCACTGTAGTTGTTCTCCATAAGGTTCTTTCAAATTGTTAGATATTTGTCCTTGTGAACGTTCAGTAATATCAACAACACTAGTGACATCATAGATGCTACTTATCTTTTTGGCATTGTTATTTCCATTTAATCGAGTGTAGAACTTATTGGCATGGCTTGCAACCTATGTTGGTGTTCTAGATAACACAAATTTCCTCGATATATCACCCTTTCCATATATCACCAACCATTGGAAAAACAACCTAAGGAAAGAAGATTAAAAAAGTTACCAGAATACGTGCAAGACAATATCTGCTTAAAACTAATGCATTCTCTCAATCAACACATTCTTATGCATCTTTGAAGTTCTACTCAAGGTTGTTACGATAATTAGACATTATTACTTCCACATGTATACAACGAACATATATAATAAATTTGAATTACAAAGTTTGGTGTTATTTCAGTAAGCATTTATCACTACTAGTATTGACCACCTGCACCCACCCATGTCTGATGTCTAAAGTTCCTTGTTCATATATAATATGTCACATGTATTTGCAAATAACAACTAAACTGATGAAGCAATGACTTACCTTAAAAAACTGATATTAAGCTGTACTCCCTCTAATAAAAAAGACAAACTTATAGAGAAAACAAAGCATTGCATTTAAATTTTCTTGAGAAAAAGTAACCCAAAGAAGATTGAAGAAATTACCAAAAAGGCAAAGTGGATTTTTCCATATTTCCAGACACCAAATTTTACGTGTCATATTCTTATTATATAATCTAACACCAAAGTAACCAAGACTCTACTATACATAAAAAAAATAGAAAGATTTTAGTTACAATTATAGAATAACATGATGACTTCTCTGTAATGGAGTTCAAATACAATGAAACAATGTAGTAGGAAATGAGGGAACTCAGAGAGAGAAAGAGAAAGAGAATTGGGATTGAAAAATATCTGAGTTAGTTACAAATGCTTCCTATACTACACTACATATACATGAGTTAAGTAACTAACTCTAGGCTCCACTACACATAAAATTATGCATTTACAGCTGTACATAATCTCAACTAACATCTGTACATAGTCTCAACTAATTTTGTTAAGTAGTCTCATTACTCTCAACACCCCTCCTCAAGATGATGCTTGAAAAAATGTCTTTCAAGACTAACTTGAAAACCAAATACATGTGTCGTACTTTCCTTAGGCTCTTTGTGAGTAAATCAGCCACCTGCTCCTTGTTTGAAACATGATTAGTCTTGATCATCCCTTACACCAGTTTTTCCCTTACAAAGTGATAGTCAATGTCAAAGTGTTTTGTCCCCTCATGGAAGATTGGATTGGCTGCAATTTAAATATCAGCCATGATATCACAATAAGTATCTACAGGATACTTGACCTCCACTCCTAGCTCCTTGCACACCCCTATCAATCAAGTAACTTCAGCTATAGCTAAGGCCATGCCCTTGAATTATGCTTCTGCTGAGATTCAAGAAACAATTTCTTATTTCATTGATTTCCATTTCAACAAAGCATCTTCAAAATCCACTAAGTAACTAGTAACTGACCTTCTAGTCTACAGACATGAGCCCAGTCTGAGTCACATAACACAATAAGAACATTAGTGTTCTGAGAGGGCATTAACAATCCTAGCTTGGTGTAGATTTTATGTATCTTACTACCATTAGTGCAACCTCCATTTATGACTTCTTTGGTGCATGCATACTCTAAATTAGAACTTGAACTACAAAGTCTATATCAACTCTTGTCATTGTGAGATACAACAATCTTCCTATAAGTCTTTGATAACTTCGAATATCTACAATAGGCTTATTTATAGAAGTTCTGCAGTCTTATACATGAGTATCATACTCTATAGAGGTTAGATTCAAATTTTCTTCAAGTAGAGAAGAAGCAGGTTTTAATTCACTTAATACTACGTTAGAGATCAACTATAGAGCATATTTTCTTTGTATCATCAAAATACCATCTTTAGATCTGGAAAATTTTAATCTTAAGAAGAATTTCAACTCACCCAAGTCTTTCATTTTGAACTTCATTCTTAGTTATTTTCTTGTCTTTAGAATTAGGCTGTCACTACTACCAGTTACTAGGCGATTATCTACATTGACTAAGACTACAATCAGGTCACTTTCTTCCTTATTTATGAAGAGTGAGTCATCATGGTGACTTTGAGAAAATCCTAGTTTCAATAAGGTTGTGGTCAACTTAAGATTCCACTATCTTGGAGCTTGCTTAAGCCCATATAATGATTTACGCACCTTGTAGACTTTACTAGAATCCCCCTATCTACAAAAACCTTAAGGAATAACCATGTATACATCTTCGAGAAGACCTCCTATCATGAATTCATTATTAATATCCATTTGAAAAATAGGTCATTTCTTAGAGGCTGTAACAGCTAATACTGACCTAACTATGACCATTTTATCTTTAAGAGAAAAACTCTATATAGTCCTGTCCTTCTTGTTGATTGAACCCTTTAGCCACATGTCTGACTTGTATCTTTCAACAACTCTTGATGCTAGGTACTTGAACTTGAACACCCACTTACATCCAATGGGATAATTTCCAGATGGGAAATCAACAACACTCAAAGTATGATTGTCCTCTAGAGTAGTGATCTTAGACTATATAGCTTCAATCCACTTAGGATCAGCTGCAGTTTTAGAGAAAGATTTTATCTCTGGAATAACTAAATAAGCTGATAATACATCATTATATGAAAGAGATAAAGATGTATATGTGACATGATTAAAGAGAGGGTAAATATAGGCTTTATTAACATGCTTAACCATATAGTCTTGTAGCCAAATAGGTAGCCTACTTATTCTAGAAGATTTTCTTCTATCAGGAATAATAGTTGGTTGTATAGTTGACTTGAATCTAGTATAAGAAGGTCCCATATGGGTCATGTTAGCAACAAATTGAGCTAGATGAAGAGTAATAGGTATATAAGGACCAGTAGTCTCTGCTGTAGAATTTTGAGAATAAATAGTGGGACCTTTGTAACACCAAATTTTTTTTAACCTCTAGACCTCTTAAATGATAGGCCACCAAGTAAGATTTCCAACACTTCAAGAATTGTCTTAATCTGAGGTCGTGGAAAGAAGATATGAAAGATTTTCCTTAAGGGCCTAACAAACTGCCATGGCTATAACTCATGGTACTGAGTCATAACTACTCATGATGAGTCATCACGAGTGAGCTGTAGCCACTCCAGTGAATCCCTCAACTGTATCCCAGTAACTACGACTACTCACTACAAATCAAAATCAGTGGATATGAGTTGTATGGATGGACTCGTGTCACAACAGTGTACTACCAAAGAACCACCCTAGTGGTTATGAGTCCAGTATATGACTCGTAGTCAGACATTATGAGTCATTATGCATACGCATGGCTGACCAGTAAAGGATCCAAGAATCAAGCCTCAAACAACGACCTCACCGAACGACTCTTAGTCAATTATAACAATTCATTAGGAAGCAATCATAATCAAACCAAAATGTACCTAGGATCCCAGGTTACGACTCAGACCATGACTCGTAACCAGTTGTTATGAGTCATAACAATTGTGAATGTGTTTACTTGCATATTTTTTCAGTGACTTTTATGTCTTTTACCACTCCCTTAAAATCCAAACCAATGACGATTTGGCTTCACAAGGGGTGGTATAAAAGGCCCAAAATCCCTAATTCATATCAAATCATCCAATTCCACCCAAGAGAAATCAAAGAACCGATTCCTTTCTTCCCCAAGAGCAAACTAGGGTTCTTCAAACAAGTTTAATTTGTAAGAAGATTTCTCCAAGGCTTATATTTCAGGTATATGGGATATTAATCAATGGTATCCTTTCCTCCAATTGAGTCCCAAAGTTTCCCAAATCCTCAAGTTTAATTTCACTTTGAATTAGGGCTCTATGAAAAGTATGAAATTCCCAAGTTCCTTATTGTATCTCTTGAATTTTTTCATGAATATGTTTTCCTCCATATGTTTAAGCATGTTTTAATTACCCTTACCATGATATTTTTCTATATTGAAAAAATTATAGCATTTTGATTTTAAGTCATGAAAATTTCTAACATGCTATTACTTTGAAATCATCATGTCTAATTATATTACTTTCTATGCTGGTGGGTTATGAACATCCGATACCTAGATGATCATGCATACTACAACTTTCAAGAATTCAAGTGAATTACAACATGTTTGCACAATGAAATTATAATATTATCATGTTGAGTCATTGTCCATATTAAATCTTGATATTTCTATTAGTGTCAGTTTAGTTGTGAGTAGGACTTAGCACCTAGTAAACCTAGGGATGAAGTCTCACCCACTAGTAGAGGTCTGAGACCTTTATTATAAGTACCTAAGTTTCAAAAAACATAGCCAATGTAGGTTATGAGAAGTCACCAGCAAGAAGATGACTAATACTCTCTTAGAGGGTCACCCACCAGTAGAGTACTGATACCCTAGTCCTTTTAGACATCAGCTTAGTGGATCCATATAACTAGTATTGGTACCTGTGGCAAGGTACTAATACCTTTCTAACTGGGGTTACAGGTTGGACCCCGATCAGCTTTGATTGAGGCATGTTGGTTAAATAATAGCTCCATAGTTTCAGTCAATATTTAGATTTAATAGTTCAGGTTTGCTTGACTAAGTTTCCATGTATCAATTATTCAACTACTCAGGTTATTTCAGTTTATCTTTACATTTGATCTTGCATTCTATTTCCATATTCATGTGTTCATGCTCAAATTTCATGTATATAAGTCAATCCATATCTTACACATTAGTACATTCAAAGTACTGACCTTATAATCTCTTTGGCACTATGATGTCTTATAACATAGGTTCATACATCTAGTTTCTCAATTGCACTTAGACTGTCTATCTGCCATCCAGTTTTACCCGTTGGCGAGTCCTCATTAGTCGAGGACTAGTTATAATTTTTACCATGCTTTCTAGTATTTTAGTTTATGTTTATTTTAGTAGTCAGAATTAGTTGGGGACCTATCCCAACAACTCATCATGTTTAGAGGCTTTCAAATGGTTTGATAGTTAGTTATGTTTTCAGTACAAAGTTTCAGACTCTTTTATTATTGATTTGGTATTCAATTGTCTTATTAAATAATTTTTGCACAGTATATTGTTATATATTCTCAGCACCTTACGCCTTATGCTAGTTCATAGGTTAACTTGGGGTCACTTGTGGTCTTAAGCATTGTGTTACAACTAGGGGTTAGTCTTGGGTCATGAAAAACTTGGTATTAGAACCTAAGGTTTTAAAGTATCCTAGGATGGTTGAAAGACACATTATGTAGAGTCTTGTGCATAGGCGTGAAGCACGCCACACTGATAGGAAAGAGGCCACAACACATTTTATGAAAGTTTCTCTTCATTCAGTATTCATGTCATGTGATAAAGCGCAAGCTCTATTAAACTTCCTTTTCTAAATCCTTCTCTATTGTTTACAAAAAATGCCTCCCTGAAGGGATAATGGAAAGAGAAATAGGAACCAACCTGTACCACTTATTTAGGAAGATTCTCTAAATGAACAGGTCTCTCAGGTTGAATTCAAGGTCGCTTTCATAGCTTTTGTCTATTCTATAGCTGCCTAGAACAACCAGCAAGTTGTTTCCCTTTCCCCTTTAGTATAGGATACGACAACAACTAGGATTTGAGTCTTTACTCGGATGAATCCTCTAGTGTTATTTGGATCCAAGTCATAGGAGAATCCATAAAAGTTTCTCAACTGTGTGTAGAAGGTGACAGATATCATAAGTGTCACTTCTAGTGAGAGTGATGACTTTGCTGCTTACCAGTTACAAGGAAAAGCTCATACTTAAGTTAAGAAGTAAAAAAAGGATAGAGGTATTGATTCAGGCCTGTAAAGTGGGATGAACTTGCTACTGCCTTTTTGTATAGGTTGTTTCCACTGGAGTTGAGGGAGGCTAATGTCTAAGAGTTCATCTATTTAAAGTAGGGTAGCATAAGTGTGAAGGAGTATTCACTGAAGTTTACCTAATTGGCTAGGTATGCTCCAACTATGATGGCCGGCTCCAGGGCCAGGATGAGTAAGTTTGTGTCTGGTGTTTTTGAGGTGGTATTCAAAGAGTACAGAACCACTATGTTGATAAGGAGAAGGATCTTTCTAGACTGATGGTTCATGCTCAACATATGGAGAAAGAAAAGTTCAAAGAAAAAGAAATGAGAACAAGAGGGCCAGAACTGGTAGCTTTATTTTTTCTTAGAAAAGGTCAGAGAGTGGTAATCATTCCCAGTTCTACCAACAATTTTTAGCCCCAACCCCGTTTTCTACCAGTGCTTTGGTGCCTAATTTTAGGTAGGCTAATTAGGTTAGAGCGCTAGACTCTAAATCTCAGGGTAGTCTGAACTGCAATCACACTAATATAGTTTGCAAAAAGTGTTGTAAGAACTACCAGGGTGAGTGCAGGGCATCCAGTGATGTGTGTTTTGGATGTGGAAAGCTAGGTCATAGGATCAGGGATTGCCCAGAAGGGAAAAGATTTTCATCAATAAGGTGAGTCTAAATTTTCATTTGCTTTAGCAGGTCACCCGACTCTGTAGGGTGCCACCTCTAGTGCCACTAGTGGGCAATGTCAGAATTGACTTTATACCCTTTAGAGTTGGCAGGACCAGGAGAGTTCTCCTGATATAGTTACTGGTACATTACTAGTCTTCCATCTTCATGTTTATGCATTGTTAGACCCCAGAGCTTCACTTTCTTTTGTGACTCTATATATAGCCATAGATTTTGGTATCAGTCCTGACATATTAGCAAAATCCTTCTTAGTGTCTAATCCAGTGGGTAGTACCATTATAACCAAATGGGTATATCGAGATTGCCTAGTCATAGTATCCTAAAAAGTTTTCTCAGTAGGTATCATAGATTTAGAGATGACTACTTTTGACATCATTCGCGGTATTGATTGGATCCACTCTTGCTATGTCTTAGTTGATTATAGAAATAGAACCATCTAGTTTTGGTTTCCTTATGAGCCAGTCATAGAATAAAGGGGTAGTACCTCTGAGCATATAAGTTGATTTGTTTCCTACCTTAAGGCTAGGAAAATAATCTCCAAAGGTTGTATTCACCATCTTTCCTGAGTCAAGGACTCAAATTCTAAAACTCTAAGTGTTAAGTCATTTCAGTAGTAAATAAGTTTTAAGAAGTGTTTCCTAAAGATCTTCCTAGAGTTTCTCCCGAGCGGGAAATTGACTTCAAAATATATTTTCTCCCAAATACCCATCCTATTTCAATTCCACCTTATAAAATTGCTCAGATCTAGCTTAAGGAACTAAAAAGAACAATTGAAAGATCTCTTTGATGAGGGTTTCATCAGGTTGAGTGTTTCCCCGTGGGATGCTCCAATTCTCTTCTTACACAAGAAAGATATTTCTCACAGAATGTGCATTGAATACTGCCAGCTGAATAAAGTGACAATCAAGAATAAGTATCCTCTCTCAAGGATTGATGACTTGATCGACCAACTTCAGGGTACAACTTATTTCTTTAAGATAGACATCAGATCTGGCTATCATCAGCTCAGAGTTAGGGAATGTTAAATTTAAAGACAACCTTCAGAACTAGGTATGGTCACTTTAAATTTGTAGTTATGTCTTTTGAACTAACAAATAATCCTACAACTTTTATGAAATTGATGAATTGGGTGTTTAAGTAGTATCTGGACATGTTCATCATAGTCTTCATAGATGACATCCTTATCTATTCCTATAGTAAAGGAGAGCATGCAGACCATTTATGTGTTGCTCTGCGAATCCTTAAGGAAAACCAGTTATTCTCTAAGTTCATCAAGTGTGAATTCTAGTTGAAATCACTAGATTTCCTTGGTCACATCATTCCTGGTAATGGCATGAGAGTTGATCCTCAAATGACTGAAGCAGTGAGAAACTAGCCCAATCCCATTTCGCCATCAGATCTTAAGAGTTTCTTGGGTTTAGCCAGTTACTACAGGTGGTTTGTTAAAGATTTTCTTCTATTGCCTCTCCCATATCCAGACTGACTCAGAATAAAGTCAAGTTTCAGTGGTCAAATTTGTGTGAGAAGTGCTTTCAGGAGTTGAAGACTCGACTCACTTTCGTTCCAGTATTAACTCTACCAGATGGTTCAGATGGGTTTGTTTATTATGATTCTTCCATAGTTGGTCTTGGTTGTGTGTTGATGCAGCTAGGTAAGGCCATGATCTTGAGTTGTAGTTTATTATGATGCTTCAGACTCATGATTTTGAGTTGGCGGCAATTGTCTTTGCCTTAAAGATTTGGAGGCATTATCTGTATAGGGTTCATGTTGATGTGGTTACCACCATAAAAATCTACAGTATGTTGTTACATAGAAGGAACTAAATCTTCATTAGAGATGGCCATTTGAATTGTTTAAAAAATACAATATGAGTTTGATGTACAACCTAGGTAAGGCCAATATTATGGCCGATGCCCTTAGTAGATTATCTATGGAGAGTGTTTCTCATATTAAAGAAGATAAGAGGGAGTTAGTCCGTGAGGTTTATCAACTTGATAGATTAGGTATTTGGCCAGGTGATTTAGCTGAAAGTACTATATGGATTCAGAGTCTTCTTTGGTCTCTAAGGTAAGGGAAAAGAAAGACAAGGATTCTATTTTGGACAAGTTAAAAGAGATAGTTCAGGATCAAAAGGTGGAAGTTTTATCCTAAGGGGGTGATGATGTGCTTCATTGTTAGACAAGTTATGTCTACCAAATATGGATGATTTGAGGTAGAGAATATTAGAAGAGGCACATGGATTTTGATATTCTATTTACCTAGGAACCACTAAGATGTACCACAATTTGTGGGAAATGTATAGGTGGAATGGTATGAAGAACGATACTACGGAATTCGTGGGCTAAATGTCTAAATTATTAGCAAGTTAAGGTTGAGCACAAGGCCTAGTGGTACGCTTTAGGAGTTCTATATTCCTACTTGGAAGTGGGAAGTGGTGAATATTGACTTTGTTACAGGGCTACCCTATACATATCATCAACATGATTCTATTTGGATTATTACATACAGAATGACCATAGCAACTCATTTTTGCTAGTCCATACTTCATAGTCAGCCGAAAATTATGCTAGAATCTATCCCATAGAGTTGGTAAAGTTATATGGGGTTCCATTGACTATTATTTTAGATAGAGGTACTCAGTTTACCTCTCACTTTTGGAAGACTTTTCAGAGGGGTTTTGGTACCCAAGTTCATCTTACTACAGCTTTCTATCCGCACACCGATAGTCAGACAGAGCAGTTTATTCAAACCTTGAACGATATGTTGAGATCTTGTGTTATTCATTTTAGGGGTAGTTGGGATAAACACTTAACTTTGATTAAATTTGCTTATAATAACAACTATCAATCAAATATTCAAATAACTCCATTTGAGGATCTCTATGGTAGGAGGTGTAGATCTCTTATTGGTTGGTTTAAAGTTGGTGAGGCTTCTTTAATAGAGCAAGATTTAGTGTATGAGGCAATGGAAAAAGTTTGGTTGATCTGAGAAAGGCCAAAGACAACCCAAAGTCATAAAAAAACCTATGTTGATGTGAGAAGAAGAGATCTTGAATTCATTGTTAGTGATTTTGTGTATCTAAAAATTTTGCCTATGAAAGGGGTGAAGAGATTTGATAAGTAGGGGAAACTTAGTCCCCGCTATGTTGGCCCATATAGAATTTTGAGTAATTTTGTGAAGGTAGCTTATGAGTTAGAGTTTCCTACAGATTTAGAATCAACGCATCTAGTGTTCTATGTTCCGTTTCTAAAGAAATACATTAGTGATAAAACTTCTGTCATTCCGTTAGAGAGTGTGGGCATGGAAGATAACCTCTCCTATAAAGAAGTCCCAGTTGAAATCCTTGAATGTTAGTTTCATAGGCTGGGGAATAAATAAGTTGCCTTAGTAAAGGTTTTGTTAAGGAATTAGTCTATTGAGGGAGCTACTTGGAAAGCAAAAGCCAATATACAAGCAAAGTATCCCTATCTTTTGTCTACGAGTTCAGATTCAGCTTGAGGTAACAGTATCTATAAATTAATCTTTCATTTTCTATCTTAGATATCCAACCATACTCATGTCATAGCATGCATTCACGAGTTAGTTCAGTCTATGCATCACATTTTAGATTTCAGATACTCAGTCATAATTTAACTCCTAAATATTCAGTGCATGATCTCAGTCTTCTTGGTTTCCCAGCTCAGTCTGTTTCATTCGAGGATGAATGATCCTAAGGGGGAGATATTGTATAGTAATACCCTAAATTTTTCAAGATTTAGACCTCTTGAAAGATAGGACACCAAGTTAGCTTTTCATTGCTTCAAGCCTCGTCTTAATCCGAGGTCATGGCAAGAAGTGATGCAAGATTTCCCTTAAAGTACCAAAAAACTACCATGGCTACGACTCAAGGTAATGAGTCATAACCACTCATGACTATTCATTAAGAGTGAGTCATAGCCACTCCAGTTAATGTATCCTAGTGACTATGACTACTCACTATGAATCGTAATCAGTGTCTACGAGTCGTATGGAGGGACTCATAGTCACAATAGTGTGCTACCCAAGAACCACCCCAGTAGTTACGAGTCCATTCATATGACATGTAATCTTACATTACGAGTTGTTATGTTGACTTGCAGCCTGACCAGTAAAGGATCCAAGAATTAAGCCTCAGATGATGACTTTACCCAATGACTCATAGTCAGTCGTTAGGAGGCAATCGTAGTCAGACCAAAATGTACCCAAGATCCCAGGTTACGACTCAGACCATGACTCGTAACTAGTCGTTATGAGTCATAATTTGAGTCGTAACAACTAGGAGCATTTTTTCCTACACATTTTCCAGGTGCTTTTATGTCTTTTCCTACTCCCTTAAAAGCCAAACCCATGTCGTTTTGGCTTCATAGGGGGTGGTATAAATGGACCAAAAGATCTAATTCATATCATAATCATCCAATTACACCCAAAAGAAATTAAAGATGCGATTCCTTTATTCCTAAAGAGCAAACTAGGGTTCTTCAGACAAGTTCAATTTTCAAGAAGATTTCTCCAAGGCTTCTACTTTAGGTATGTGGGATATTCATCAATGATCTCCTTTCATCCATTGAGTCCTAAAGTTTTCCAAATCCTCTAAGTTTAATTTCACTTTGAATTAGGGCTCTATAAAACGTATGAAATTCCTAAATTCCTTATTGTAACTCTTGAATTCTACATGAATATGTGTTCCTCCTTATGTTTAAGCATGCTTTAAGTACCCTTACCATGATATTTCTATATATTGACAAAATTGTAGTATTTTGAGTTTAAGCAATGAAAATTCCTAACATGCTATTACTTTGAAAACATCATGTCTAGTTATATTGCTTTTTATGTTGGTGGGTTATGAACACCTGTTACCTAGATTATGATGCATACTACAGCTTTCAAGAATTCAAGGGAATTACACCATGTTTGCACCATGAAATTATAACATTATCATGTTGAGTCATTGTCCATATGAAATTATGATATTGGTATCAGTGTCAGTTCAGTTGGAAGTAGGATTTAGCACCGAGCGAACCTAAGGTGAAGGTTCACCCGCCAGTAGAAGACTGAGACCTTTAGTAGAAGTCCTTAAGTTTCAGAACTACGTGACCAACATAGGTTATGAGATGTCACCTGTCAGTAGAGGACTAAAACTCTCCATTTCATATTAACTTACTTTTAAGGTCGTAATATGTTTATTAATAAACCAGTAAGTATCGAATGCAATTTACCGAGATACTATTTATTTTTATTTTGAAGTGCCACTATTAAAAGTGGGTATTGTAATCCCCTAAGCTTTTACCCTTCATTTTTACATAAAAACATACTATGTATGATCTTTTTTAATTCTTTATTTTTGTTTTATCTTTAATTTTCTAGGTTCTTAAGTCATGTATTATTTTATTTTGATATTAAAAATACAAAAATAGTTTGGCGGTATTATTATTTAATATAATTTTTAAGTTTTGTGTACATGTATAAATAAACAAGTTTAATACACAAACAAAAACTTTGCAGGAACTTATCAAACTTTCTAAATTTTGAGCCCTCTCGGGAAGAGACTATTCAAGAATCTAACTACTTGAAACAGTTTTCTAATATACAGATACTCTTGAAGAATATCGAATACTTATGGAAGTTCAATATATAGAAAGATATGATTTCATTTCTGTTTCAATTATAAGTTGAATTCATTTTATTTACCTTTCATTTTCTTCATTTCTTTTGGTTATCCTGTTGGTGCAACTAATTATACCTAAAGAATGTGTTTTACATGATAACCAGATTTTTCATTACAAGTGTAAAGAATGTCTATTACTTGATGACAATATTTTCCTCTTTAAGTGTGAAAATAAGTATTATTTTGTTTGTTTCTAAATAAGTGGTCTTTAAGTTTTTTTGTTTTGTTGCTAAATAAGTGGTGTTCTAGATAATCAATAAGAAATCAATAGTGTTCTTTCAATACTATCCTTATTTAAATAGAGCGTTTTCCATAAGCAAAAAATTACATTAATGAGTTACATCTTTTTCAAGGTTTATTAAGGATAAGTTAGTGAAAATATTTTTTATTTTCTAACAATGAATGGTTTCTTAAGAGGTATGTCCAAGCTAAAAAAAATTATTTATTTAGGAATTGAGGGAGTAATGAAAAGTGTACGGATAAATTAAGGAACTGATCTTTAATGGGTCACATTTTACGGAATCTGTTAATTTCAAAGTGATTACTTTTGTAGATTGAAGGTAAAAAGTTGAGGAAGGAGAGGAGTTTATCTTTCTTAAATAATATTTGCTCTCTATTGACTTGATTTTCATATTATGAAATGATAAATAATAGGGTTATTATACTCTACCATTCTTTGAATATAATAAATTTAATGATTTAAAAAATATATTGGATGATGAATAGTATTTATAAAAAGGGTAAAATAAGCATAAATGGATACATTGTTCATTGATTCTTCAAACTGGACAAGTATGGATTGAACATCTATTTTTAGTAATGTGGAAAAGTAAAGATAGACGGTGAAAGTCTTTGTTATGACAACTCTAAAACTTACCACCAAAAAGGAAATTTCGTAAAGTATATGTTTTGACTCTTGAGTGTAACCAATGTGAACTATATCTACAAATTGTATTGGTTGCTGAAAGTTTCATTTATTCTTAATTAGAATCCTTTTCTTTTCCTTTCCCCTGTATAGACTAAATGAGAGAGTCCCACTAAAAAACTAGTCTGATAGGTGGAACAATTCATTTAGCTTATAAACCCATTAGTATTTCTCTATTTATTCAGTATAGACAATTGACTCATAACAATCGTCTCTGCTTGAGAACCAACGACATCGTTGGTCACAGTTGACACCCTTTTTGAGTCCAGCCATCACTCTTGGAATATAGGCCAAAATTTTGAGTCGCGGCCCCACCCATGTAATCAACGACCTTATCACGGTTGGTACCACTCTGGGTCGAGGCCACCATTCCTGGCATAGAGGCCACCAATCTGAGTCATGGCCTCATGTGTGGGATCTTAATGAAAGCACCAATGTTACAGACCAAATGGGAGAGTCCAATCCAAGAGATTAGTCTGATAAGTGGGAGAAATCATTTATCCTATAAACCAATTGGATTAAGTTAATTTAATATATTAAAATTAAATGTTAGATAGTCATAAACTATACAAAAATATTGTAAGTTAAAATGTTTATCATATTAATATTATAAAAAATACATCTTGAAAATATTGACCAAAATATTTACTAATTAACTTTCGATAAATGAAATACGATTAGTATGTCGGGATGAAGCAAGTATAGTAAAAAAAGAAGAATCCCAAATTATGAATGATATTACTGTAGAACAAGATGTAAATTTGCTGTCATGTGATCAGGAGGTCACGAGTTCAAGCCTTGGAAACAGCTTCTGGCATAAATGCAAGGTAAGGCTGCGTATGATACACCCTTGTGGTGGGGCACTTCCCCAAATACCGTGCATAACAATAGCTTTAGTGCATCGGACTATCCTTTTTATTTATTACTGTAGAACAAATTAAGGCGTGGCATTAAAGTTTGGCTTTAGACTACCAAATCAATTGAGCCACTCCTGTCCTTTCCATC
This sequence comes from Capsicum baccatum var. pendulum, assembly GCA_030864225.1. NCBI lineage: Eukaryota > Viridiplantae > Streptophyta > Magnoliopsida > Solanales > Solanaceae > Capsicum > Capsicum baccatum. The sequence continues at coordinate 26,310,642 of CM061560.1, forward strand.
TTATTACTATTATTATTATTATTTTATACATTTCTCTAATGGGTTCAGATATTTTTCAAATAAAGCCTTTATGTGTCCAAATTTATGATTCCCATAAAAATTATAAAGTATTCACTTCTCTTATGGGTTCAGATATTTTTCAAATAAAGCTTTTATGTGTCCAAATTTATGATTCCCGTAAAAATTATAAAGTATTCACTTCAGTTATTATGATTTAAAGTGTAGTGACCCTTCAAATTATTTTCTGTGTTTTGATGTTTTCTCTGCATTTAGAGCATTCCTATATAACTTGTTGAGATTGACAATTTAGTTATCTGAGTATTCGTTTGATTTTATGAGCCATTTTTTTTATTTTGGAGCTTTTGAGGTTGAGAAATGGGTCTTGAGCCAAATTAAAACTATAGGTAAATGACCTCGGATGTCAATTTTGACAGTTTCATCAACTCCAGAATATCCATTTAAACCTAGGGGATCCATGGTCCAGTCCTAAGATTTTCGAACTCATTTTGAGCCATTGGATGAATTTTGGTGAAAAGTAGCATAGTTTATTTATGTGCACGGGATTTGAACCAATCTCGAGCATCCGTTGGAGTCCGTTAGGACTTAGCAAATTTAGCAGGTGTCAACTTTGTTGGTGGAAATACTTTAGCGATGAAGAGATCGCTTTAGCGGTAGCAACTTAAGCAACTCAGGACAACTTTAGTAGTGGTTGGCTAGCTGAGGCTGGGTCGCTTTAATGCCCTTCTCACCGCTATAGCGGTTATTTATCCCCTAAAGCAACCATCACTGGCATTAATATAAATATCTCATTTTCTTAACAAAAAATTATATTTTCCCAAGTGTTGGGAACCATTAAAGCTATTGTGAGAGCAAAATTTGTGGGAGACCATAGAATTGAGGTTGGGCTCGAGTTGGAGGCGTCCTAGTGACTATTTTGTCATCATTTTCTTGTATGTTCTTGACTAATTTTATATTTAATTTGTATTTAAAACCGTTATTTCTCAAAATCCTATGGGATTGATTCAAGATTGATTTGAGCTTAGATTATGCCCAATTTGGGCAAAATGATCCTTGGGCTGAGAGAAACTGTAACACCCCACACTTTCGGGCTAAAGTCAAATTGTCTTTTCGGTGTATATGGACCCGAATAAATGGTGTATACTTATAAATAAGTGTGACTTATATTTTCCTTAGTTTGAAAACTTCCTTGGAGATGAATATACACCATAAGAATCTCCTAACTCAAGAGTTAAGTTGAACACTTTTCTATTGTGAATTTTTAGTTGATGATTTTGCAAGGGTCAACTTCCAGTGACTTTTTATCCTAGTTTATAAAGATTCATGTGGCCTAATATATATCAAGTTAAAGCCATCAAATTCTTCTTTCCAATGCCTCTGACCATTCATCAATCCGAGTCCGGAGTAAGAAGTTATGAGTGTTTAAATGAGGCACCATCCAGGTCATACTATTGTGACACCCCATAGTTGTAACACTCTTTTGATGCTTTAAAAATGACCTTTAGGACCCCCGTAGTGATGGTATATCATGTTTTGACATTGTGGGAGGTGTTGGGAGTGTTTAAGGACCTCAAAATTAAGTTGGCGTCACAAACTAGAGCTTAGGCGATGGCTAGGCATCACCATACTATCACAAACGTTCACTGGAAAAGGTTTTCCATAGGATTGGTGCCGCAAACCTTAATGTTTTCCATGGATTTGGCACCACAAATCTTAAGGTTTGCCATGGACTTTGCACCGCAAATCTTGTAGTTTGTCATGGGGTTGGCGCTGTAAACCCTATGACCAAATGGTGTAGGAACTCCATTTTTGAGTTAATTCAAGGGAAACGAAGTCTTTTGACACTACATAACCATCCCTAAGCATAATTATACGAGATTAAAGTCCTTAAACCTGTTTTAACCCTATCAAATCAGTAGTTCATCATCTAAAGCACAAGGGGAGGAAAAACCAAGTTAGGGTTTGCTCATTCTAGCTTAAAGAGTCAAATTTCATCGTGATTTCTTCATAACTAAGGTACATGAGGCTATCCTAAAATCATTTGGCTTAAGTTTTATGGTTTTTATTAAGTTTAAAGATATGCAATCATATTTACAAATAAAGTTTTGAACAATTGTTTGAATAGTTGAATCATGAAATCCTTTTACAATGATTTAATATTTTAGTCTTGAGGCCTTACCTTGAAATTGATTATACTCGTATATACATGTATGTATTTGAGTATTGAAATTGGAATTGAGGGCATGAAGATTTATACTCCCTCTCTTATTATGAAGCCTCTTGATTTCATATGTTATGAATTATTTAATTGCATATTGAGAAGCATGATATAAATGTCTTTACCATTGTTAAAGACTTGATATTGGTTATAAACTGAAGAGAGGGTGTTTTCTTGTTAATATAAATGAAAAGTGATGATTTAAAGAGTTGCATCCTTTGCTACAAAGTAATGGACCACTACATATTTAAGAATTGAAAGAGAGATTCTTTGCACAAGTTTTATGTATTTCGTTATACAAATTCTCTTGTACTGTTTGAATGATTTCATGAACTAAACATTATATTTTGAATGAAAGAACTATAACACTATAATGTATGGATGATATGTATGACTTGAAAGTCTTGGTATAACGATACCAAAATAGATAATGCCATAATAGACTCAGAACAAAATAAAAGTCAGATTTCATTCAGATTCTCAGAATTTGAATTTAGAAAGAAGCATATTTTAAAATATTAAAAATGGGCTTAAAAGATGCTATGTGGTTACCCGAATAAGGTGTTTAAGTGTAAGGGCTCATCGCTAGAAATAGTGTTTTGCCCATACGGATTATTATGTCTCCAAGAGGGATTATACACTAACTTAGTGCCCTGCGGCGTATTAGAATCAGAAACTCCAACCTTTGCAGCAAACTTTGGTTGGGGGCTTGGCCGCCGATTCAAGGGAGGATTACACATAGCCCATGAAATATCAGAATTTAGGTGTACCAGCTAGCTCAAAAGTAAAATAAAGAGTGGTTCATGATTTCAAAGAAACGTTTCAAAGTCTTTTAAGTATGCCCATGCATTTTCATGTATTGTATGTAAAAAAATATTTCATAAATTGCTCTCACTTATGTTATATAAAATTATATTATTTTGGATTGCTCTGTGTACTAGTACATTTGTATTGACCCCTTATATTTTAGGATCTAAGGCTCAGTCCTGGGGTCCCTCTAAGCAGTAGATTGACATTATCAGAAGTTTAAAGTTTGTGAGTCTCCTTTATTTTGGAAGGCCTTGTCTTATGTGATGATTTCATTTGTTTTTAGTTCATGGTCCGACCAGGGCCTTGTCTCGATTTCAGATAGATGTTGCTTTCAGTTGTTCGTAGAGATTTCACAGACTTTTTTTAGATGGTTGTGAGTCATGTTAAACTTATGTCGTGTTGTTTAGTTGATATAATCAGATGACCATGTTTCCTTTTTGTATTTCCGTATTTTATAATTTTATGAATTATGCATATGATTTCTAGTTAGAAGGGCTCTTGGGCCTTTATGGTTCGGGATGCCCATCGCGGCCAGGACCTTGGCTCAGGTCATGAGAAAAACATTTTGACTGTTTCAGTTTTGTGATTCTATAAGTGGAATCCACATGAGACTTCTAGTCCAATTTCTAACCCAAAGCATATATACATAGTTTGGGTATTTTTATCCAATTATTGATGTGTAGAACCTTAATTATATCCCTTGGCAACAGTCAGATGCTTCTTGGAAGGAAAAAACTCTAGAGTAGAGGATTATTCGATCTTTCTGTGGTGTCCAACTTGGCTATGCTTACTTTTCTTATATACTATGATTCATTATAGTATTAATGTGGTATTGTTATAGCTATGGATAGGTAATTATGACTTAATTGTTATTTTAACATTTATTAATTAATTTAGCTAGTTATGGGCCTTTTTCGGCAGAATTTGGCCCTGTGCTCCCATATATAGTTTATGATTATCCCTTAGAACTTGTTTTAGTATACTTAGTTCCTTGGGATGGTATTGAGAAGCTTTACAATAGGTGGGTATATGCTTACCTTTAAGTTGCATTTTAAGGATTAGCAGTGGACCCCACTACCCCTTCTTGTAGGTAGGATGCCTAAAATAGCTCCTTATTGATGTCAGTGACATCTATTCGCTAACTTAGGCTAAAACTTGAGTTTAGTACAACTTAGTTAGTCTTAAGAGCCTTTTTTTTTAGCTTTATTACCCTGGATGTGGTAGTATTTAGCCATAAAACTCACTCTTTCGCCTTGTAATTAGGACCCGTATCGCCTTTAGAGACTTGTCTTCTTGACCTTCAGTGTATGACTAAATGGGACTTAATTGGAGTTACATTCCTAGACCAGTGCTACTTTTCCCTTACTTATCAGTTCTGATTTGAGTCCAACTATTTATGTCATTATTATTTATTATTTTTGGTTTGAGTTGGACATCTAGTTGCTTTACTAGTATTTATTAGTTTCGCTTCGAGTTTGACATGCTACTATTATGATATTACTCTCTAGTTTTGATTTGAGTCCACCATTTTACAATCTATATGGATACTAATTTGTGATCTAGAATTAGGTAAGCACCGGTAAAACTTAGAATTTAAAGCACAAATGAATATCATGTATTCTTATCGAACGTTAGTTCATTTCGCTTTTGTTAATGTGTTATTCCATATTTATATAGGTGTTACCAGTTTCTTGTATCAACAAGACTTATGGTAGCTTTGTTGGGTTATTTTTTCTTTTTAAGTGTGCCTTCTAGGATTATGGTGGTCCAGTTAGATTATAGTTAGATTTTAATTCCACATTCGACTACTTATTATCTCTATATATATAGATAATAAGTAGTCGAATGTGGAATTAACTGGATGTAATACCCCGGAAAATTTTTCGTTGAAATTTTGTGCGTAAACGTGTTGGGTTCTATCTTCTAGAATGAATTATAAATTTTCTGTGCGGAATGTCTTAGATTATGACCCACCATTGCGTAGATTATCGAATAATATTTCCAAAGATATGTGGATCATCCAAAACGGACACCCGAGCGACGAGTTATGAACATTCTGATCGAACAGTGAATAGTAGTGAACAGTAAAACATGCAGGAAAAAGTACTGAGGCCTGGCGTATTTTTTCTCCAACTTTAAACAATCATAACTCCTTGTACATAATGATCTGGGTTATCTACTATATATCAACGAAAAGCTCTGCGAGTTCTCTTTCCAATGAAATTGGTTTCATCCAATTTGTCTATCGGAGCAAAAAGTTATGGTCATTCTACTTCAGCCTATCAAAACTAAATTTTTGGGTCAACTTCAAACGATCATATCTCCTCGTACATAATGATATGGATGAGATATTATATATCAAAGGAAATATATGAGAGTCCTCTTTCTAATGAAATTGGTTTCATCCAATTTGGATATCGGAGTAAACCATTATGGTTGATCTACTTCAGACTATCAAAACAGTCCACCAAAGGACAGATTCAAGAATTATTTAATTTTTAGGGGTGTTTTGTTCATTCCCCCTCACCCAAAATCCGTCCAAACCCTATATTAAAGCCTATTAGAAGCATTATATGTTATATTTCATCAAATTCCCTCAAAAATAAAACCCTAAGCTCCTACATCCAACTTCAAGAACCTCCAAAGTTCAACATTAATTCTGCAAATTTATTCAAGATTCAAAGTTCCTAGTTCAAGAACTCCAAGAACCATCATTCAAAGGCACGATTAACATCTCAAAAATGAGTATCGATCTAAAGTTCATCATTCAAGGTATGTGGGGGTTTTCAACAAGAACTCTCTTTCGTTCTTGTGCCCAAAAGTAATTTTCTTTACAAAGGCATGATTTTTATTTGATTTTTACGAATTTGAAGCATGAACCCATATCTTATGATGATTATTATGAAATCTTGATGTTTATGATTTTGAAAGATGAATTTACATGTGTGGAGATATAAAGCATGAATCTTGAATGATATTTATCATGATTTTGATATTTGGGTCATGAATCCCCATTGGAAATTGTGTTTTTTTGAGAAAGTGTGTGTTATAAGCACGTTGATGTTGAATATTGGAGATATTTTGAATGATTTGACCTTTTGGTCTTAATGGAGTTGTTTTGAACTAGAGTGTGAAAGAAATCCACAACGTGGTTGATTTTGATAGATGGGAAGCATGATGGCTCCCGATGTATATTTATGTATTACTGAAATTATTTTATTGTGGATTGTCTTTGAAATTATCTGAGCTAAATCTGGGAGAAATCTTTAGCACTAAGTGGGAGGTACAAAGCGACCTTACTTCCCTAGAACTACGTGCCCCCGTAGGAGTGAGCCTGAGGCTGATTTATATAGTGATCACTAGTTTGTGTGGATTTGATATCGATAGTCCTACTCCGATGGCAAGGATAGGACGACTCTCCCCAACATGGGTTGTACGTTGGACTCCATGTAGCTCACATGGTTTATGTCGGTTGTAGGATCTTCCAGTGCGTGTGTGTTTCCTTGTGTCTATGGTGAATGGTGAAGTGATTTGAAAGTGGAATTGTGAAAGTTATTCTTTTGAAAGATTTAAATGATATTTACATTATGAGAATTGATATTCTTGATGAACTGAAAGTGATTGACAAATTATATGATGACTCACATGTGTTATTATACTTATTTCATCCTCTCATGATTATGATAATTTTCTTCGGGCTATGTGAGTCTTTCATACATCCTGCATATTTCTTATAAATATTTATGATGATGATATTTATACAATGGAATACACCCCCATATACTCGGTTCCTTTCCATGGTACTGACCCACATCTTCGGATATAGGCTGTATTTTCTTGGAATGTAGGTTCAGGTGCTCAGTTCCAGGTTCAACAGTGATTCTTCAGGCACGCTGTTCTACATCATCTGTTGTGGTCGGTATTCATGTTCTGAGGACGTGATGTTTGATGTTGGTTTTACGAAATTATTTACATTTGATAACTGAGTATGAGTCAGTTGGGGCATATCTCAATGACTCGCTGGTTTGATTGATTTTCTTAGAGGCTTGTCAGACTAGTATAAATGTTGGGAGTTGACTAATAAGTCGTATTTTGTTATCTTTCTGAAATTCTTTTATTCTTGGATGATGATTACTCTGTTGATATTTGAGGGTTATTTATGGAAACCCCGTTGATTCGTGTTGAACTGAATGAAAATGGCTCAAAGGGTTAACTTGGGACTACTCGTAGCCTCAAGCACCGTGTAATGCTCCGGGACCCATTTTCGGGGCGTTACAAACTTGGTATCAGAGCCTAAGGTTTTAAAGTGTCCTAGGGAGTTTGACAAGCCACGTTAAGTATAGTCTTGATCATCGGTATGTAGTGCGCCACATCTATGAGCAAGAGGCTACAAGACATTTTAGGAGAAAGTGTGATTCTTTCTTTCAGAAGTCTATCGTGCTTAAAGTGTCTCTCTTTGAAATTGATTCGTGCTCTCCTCTTTTAGAAATATGCCTTCACGTCAAGCGAGAAGAAAAAATAATGGTCAGCAACCTTAACCCGCTGACCCATTGAATGAAAACGTGTCTTATGCTGAATTTCGGGCAGCCTTTCAAGTGCTGGACTAAGCTGTTACTGCAAATGTTCAGGACAACTCGGCCCCGGTTCCACAGCAGCAGGGAGGTGATTCAGCTGCTGCCAAGATCGTGACTTCATGCGGATGAATCCACTAGAATTCTATGGGTCCAATTCTGATAAGGATCCACAGTTGTTTTTAGAAGAGGTGCGGAAGATTACTCAGGTGATGAATGTATATGAGGAACATAGTGTGGATTTGGCTGCGTATAGGTTGAAAGACCTTGCTTATGACTGGGTTATTTCTTGGAGGAAAGGTAGAGGTGAGGGAGTTGTCCCTACAACTTGGCAAGAGTTCCAGGATGCATTCCTGGATAAGTTTTTCCCTTTGGAGATGAGGGAGGCGAAGGTGGAAGAGTTTATGAACCTGCGACAGGTCTCTATGACTATTAGGGAGTACTGTCTAATGTTCAATCAGTTGGCCAAGTATGTTCCTGACTTAATGGGTGATAATCGGGCTAGTATGAGTAAGTTTGTGACTAGAGTGTCTAGTTATGTAGTTAAGGAGTGTAGGTCTGCTATGCTGAATAGTGAGATGAATCTTTCTAGGCTGATGACTCATGACCAACAGATTAAGGCAGACAAGATTAAGGAGAGATAGAATAAGAGGAAATAAGAGAGCTAGGTCCGAGCAGCACGGACAGGGTCAGAATAGATCACAGAGAGGGAGTCACTCTCAGTATCAGGATCGTTTGTCTATGCCAGCACCGTCATCATTTAGTGCTCCCATGCCTAGAGGTAGGCAGGAGTAAGGTAGCAGGTCATATGCATCCAGATCCCTGTACACTATTGGCAGTAAGCCAAATCATCCCCTGTGTCCTAAGTGTGGTAGGGCTTATTCGGGTGAGTGTTGGGGTGAGAAGAGGGGTTGTGTTCGGTGTGGTGACATAGGTCATAGAGTTAGAGATTGTCCACAGAATAGACAAGAGCGTCGTGACTATCGCCCTCAGACCCAGACTCAGGCTGTTAGTGCTCCAGTTCTAGTGACTCGCCCAGCCCCAGCTCAGGGTGCCTCTTCTAGCAATGCTGGTGGGCAGCGCCAAAATAGATTCTATGCTTTACCACCCCGCTAGGAACAGGAGGAATCTCCCGATGTTGTTACTGGTATGCTTCGTATATTTCAGTTTGATGTGTATGCTTTGTTGGATCCTGGATCCATTTTCTCATATGTTACACCTTTGATTGCTCTGAATTTTGAAATGAGTCCTGAGATTATTCCTGAGCCTATCCTACTTTCTATCCCAGTGGGTGATTCGATTGTTGCCTAGAAAGTGTATAAAAAGTGTCCTATTACCGTTCTTCGTAGATTCTTGCTGGCTGATCTGATTAAGTTAGACATGACAGATTTTGATGTGATTCTGGGTATGGACTGGTTGTATTCTTCTTATGCCTCTATTGATTGTCGGACCCGAGTGGTCAAGTTTCAGTTTCTGGGTGCATCCGTATTTGAGTGGTCTGGGAATTCTGTGTTACCCAAGAGTCATTTTATCTCTTACCTCAAAGCTAGAAAGCTTATTTCCAAGGGGTGTATTTACCATTTGGTTAGAGTCAAAGACACTAAGTCTGAGGCTCCAACTCTCCAGTCTATTAACGTCATCAATGAGTTTTCTGATGTCTTTCCGAATGATCTCCCAGGGATACCTCCTGATAGAGAGATAGAGTTTGGGATTGATATTCTTCCCGATACTAAGCCCATTTCTATTCCTCCTTATCGTATAGCCCCTGCACAACTTAAGGAGTTGAAAGAGCAACTCAAAGATCTACTAGATAAGGGTTTCATAAGGCCCAGTGTTTCTCCTTGGGGTGCTCCTGTGTTGTTTGTGAGAAAGAAAGATGGATCTTTGCATATGTGCATTGATTACCGCCAACTGAATAAAGTCACCATAAAAAATAAGTACCCCCTTCCGAGAATAGATGATTTGTTTGATCAATTGCAAGGTGCAAGTTGTTTCTCAAAGATAGACCTTCATTTCGCCTATCATTAACTCAAAGTTAGGGAGTGTGACATCCCGAAAACTGCTTTCCAAACTTGTTATAGACATTTTGAGTTTCTTGTTATGTCTTTCGGGTTAACTAATGCCCCAGCAACTTTATGGACCTCATGAATCGAGTGTTCAAACCATATCTGGATATGTTTGTCATAGTGTTCATCGATGATATACTGGTGTACTCCTGTAGCGAGGATAAACATTCTGATCATCTCCAAACTTTCTTGCAAACCCTTAGAGATCACAAGTTGTTTGCCAAGTTTAGTAAGTGTGAGTTTTGGCTAAGGTCAGTTGCTTTTCTAGGTCATATCATTTCTTCCGAGGGTATTAGAGTTGTTCCCCAAAACACCAAAGCTGTTAGAAATTGGCCGAGACATATTTCTCCGACTGATATCTAAAGTTTCATGGGTTTACCTATCTATTACCGCTGTTTTGTTGAGGGTTTCTCCTCTATAGCGTCTCCTATGACTCGGTTGACCCAAAATAAAGTGAAGTTCTTGTGGTCCGAATCTTATGAGAAGAGTTTTTAGGAGTTGAAGACTCGACTCACTTCATCCCCTGTTTTCACTTTGCCGGATGGTGTTGATGGTTTTGTGGTGTACTGTGACGCTTTGAGAGTTAGGTTGGGCTGCGTATTGATGTAGAAGGGTAAGGTGATAGCTTATGCTTCTAGACATTTGAAACCCCAAGAAAAAAATTACCCCACCCATGACCTTGAGTTGGCTGCTATTGTGTTTGCTTTGAAAATCTAGAGACACTATTTGTATGGTGTCCATGTTGATGTTTTCACTAATCATAAGAGTCTGCAGTATGTGTTTACCCAGAGAGAATTGAATCTTAGGCATAGACGATGGTTAGAATTGTTAAAGTACTATGATATGAGTGTGTTGTACCATCCGGGCAAGGCCAATGTTGTGGCGGATGCCCTAAGTAGAGTGTCCATGGTTAGTGTTTCGCATGTGGTAGAAGGTAAGAAAGAGTTGGCTCGTGATGTACATCTTTTGGCTAGATTGGGGGTTAGGTTGTTTGACTCTGCTGAAGGTAGTATAGGGGTTCAGAGTAGTTCCGAATCCTCCTTGGTTTCGGAAGTGAACGAAAAGCAATACTTAGATGCTAGTTTGGTCAGACTGAAGGAGTCAGTCAAGGACTAAAAACTAGAGGTTTTCTCCCAAGGGGGAGATGGTGTGTTGAGATTGTAGGGTAGATTATGTGTCCCGAATGTTGATGATCTGAGATAGAGGATTATGGATGAAGCCCATGGGGCACAATATTCTATTCATCCTGGTGCCACCAAGATGTACCAAGACTTGCGGGAAATCTATTGGTGGAGTGGCATGGAGAAAGATACAACAACATTTGTAGCTAAGTGTGCAACATGCCAAAAGGTTAAGGTTGAACACCAAAGGCCTGGTGGTATGATGCAAGAGTTTATTATTCCCACCTGGAAGTGAGAAGAGATAAATATGGACTTCGTTATTAGTTTACCTCCTTCCCGACGCCATCATGACTCCATTTGGGTTGTGGTTGATAGATTGAGGGTTGTGGTTGATAGATTGACTAAGTTTGCTCATTTCTTGCCTGGTCATACTTCATATACTGCTGAGGATTACGCCAGATTGTATATCCGAGAGCTAGTTAGACTGCATGGAGTTCCCTTGTCTATCATTTTGGATAGGGGTACTCAGTTCACTTCGCAATTTTGGAAAGCTTTTTAGAAGGGTCTTGGTACCCAAGTGCTTTTGAGTTCTGCTTTTCATCCGCAGACGGATGGTCAGGCTGAGTGGACCATCCAAACCTTAAAGGATATGTTGAGAGCTTGTGCACTTGACTTTAAGGGAAGTTGAGATGATCACTTACCGTTGATAGAATTTGCTTATAATAACAGCTTTCACTCTAGTATTGGCATGGCTCCATTTGAAGCCTTGTATGAGAGGAAGTTTAGATCACCCATAGGTTGGTTCGAGGTGGGTGAAGTGGTTATGAGTGGTCCTGACTCGATATTTAAGGCTATGGAAAAAGTTAAGTTGATTAGGGAAAGGTTGAAAACTACACAGAGTCTTCAGAAGTCATATGCGGATGTTAGAAGAAGAGACCTTGAGTTTGAAGTTGGTGACCTAGTGTATCTGAAAAATTAACCCATGAGGGAGTGAAGAGATTTTGAAAGAAAGGGAAGCTTAGTCCCCGTTATATTGGTCCTTACAAAATTCTTAGCCGTGTTGCTAAGGTAGCTTATGAGGTCGAGTTGCCTTCCGAGTTGTCCTCTGTTCATCCAATATTCCATATCTCCATGCTTAGAAAGCATATTAGCGATGTTGTGGTAGTGGATTCCTCTGTGAGTGCTGACATTCAAGAAAATCTTTCTTTTGATGATATTTCTGTTGAGATTCTTCATTTCATTGTCGGAAGACTAAGGAACAAAGAAGTTCCCATGGTCAAGGTGTTCTAGCGAAACCAATCTGTTGAGGGTACAACTTGGGAAGCTGAGGTGGATATGCGATCCAAATCCCCGCACCTATTTTCCGCGAACTCCGATCAAGCCGAAGGTACCGTTCTTTCCTAAATCATGCACTTTTGATAAAAGTTGCAGCAGTTCAGTTGTCATTTATTATGTGTTCAACTATAGTTTCTTGAATTTATGCATTCTATGTTGTATTCGGAGTGAGAAACGATGTGGTGATGAATCTAACGAATGGTTTCAGCTGTATGCTCTATTCCCTATCTAATCTTGGCATGTCTAGCGTCATTCGAGGATGAATGTTTCCAAGGGTGAATGATGTAATACCCCGGAAAATTTTTCTTTAAAATTTTGTGCGTAAACGTGTTGGGTTCTATCTTCTAGAATGATTATAAATTTTTCGTATGGAATGTCTTAGATTATGATCCACCATTGCGTATAGTATCAAATACGCTTTCCAAAGATATGTTGATCATCCAAAACGGACACCCAAGCGACGATTTATGAACATTTTGATTGAACCGTGAATAGTAGTGAACAGTAAAACGTGCAGGAAAAAGTACTAAGGCCTGGCGTATTTTTCCTCCAACTTTAAACAATCATAACTCCTTGTACATAATGATCTGGGTGATCTACTATATATCAATGGAAATATCTGCGAGACCTCTTTCCAATGAAATTGGTTTCATCCAATTTGTCTATCGGAGCAAAAAGTTATGGTCGATCTACTTCAGCCTATTAAAAGCAAATTTTTGGGTCAACTTCAAACAATTATAACTCCTCGTACATAATGATCTGGGTGAGATACTATATATCAATAGAAAGATATGAGAGTCCTCTTTTTAATGAAATTGGTTTCATCCAATTTGGATATCGAAGTAAACTGTTATGATTGATCTACTTCAGACTATCAAAACAGTCCACCAAAGGACAGATTCGAGAATTATTTGATTTTTAGGGGCGTTTTGGTCATTCCCCCTCACCCAAAATCCGTCCAAACCCTATATTAAAGCCTATTAGAAGCATTATATGTTATATTTCATCAAATTCCCTCAAAAAGAAAACCCTAAGCTCCTACATCCAACTTCAAGAACCTCCAAAGTTCACCATTAATTCTTCAAATTTACTCAAGATTCAAAGTTCCTAGTTCAAGAACTCCAAGAACCATCATTCAAAGGTACGGTTAACATCTCAAAAATGAGTATCGATCTAAAGTTCACCATTCAAGGTATGTGGGACATTTCAACAAGAACTCTCTTTCGTTCTTATGCCCAAAAGTAATTTTCTTTACAAAGGCATGATTTTTATTTGATTTTTACGAATTTGAAGCATGAACCCATATCTTATGATGATTATTATGAAATCTTGATGTTTATGATTTTGAAAGATGAATTTACATGTGTGGAGATATAAAGCATGAATCTTGAACGATATTTATCATGATTTTGATATTTGGGTCGTGAATCCCCATTGGAAATTGTGTTTTTTTTGAGAAAGTGTGTGTTATAAGCACGTTGATGTTGAATATTTGAGATATTTTGAATGATTTAACCTTTTGGTCTTAACGGAGTTGTTTTGAACTCGAGTGTGAAAGAAATTCACAACGTGGTTAATTTTGATAGATTGGCAGCATGATGGCTCCCGATGTATATTTATATATTACTGAAATGTTTTTATTGTGGATTATCTTTGAAATGATCTAAGCTAATTCCGGGAGAAATATTTAGCACCGAGTTAGAGGTATAAAGCGACCTTACTCCCTAGAACTACGTGACCCCATAGGAGTGAGCCTGAGGCTGATTTATATAGTGATCACTAGTTTGTGTGGATTTGATATCGATAGTCCTACTCTGATAGAAAGGATAGGACGGATCTCCCCAAAGTGGGTTGTACGATGGACTCCATGTAGCTCACATGGTTTATGTCGGTTATAGGATCTCCCAGTATGTGTCTGTTTCCTTGTATCTATGGTGCATGGTGAAGTGATTTGAAAGTGGAATTGTGAAAGTTATTCTTTCGAAAGATTTAAATGATATTTACATTATGAGAATTGATATTCTTGATGAACAGATAGTGATGGACAAATTATATGATGACTCACATGTGTTGTTATACTTATTTCATCCTCTCATGATTATGATGATTTTCTTTGGGCTATGTGAGTCTTTCATACATTCTGCATATTACTTATAAATATTTATGATGATGATGTTTATACTATTGCATACACCCCCATATACTCGGTTCCTTTCCATGGTACTGACCCACATCTTCGGATATCAGCTGCATTTTCTTGGAATGTAGGTTCAGGTGCTCTGTTCCAGGTTCGACAGTGATTCTTTAGGCATGCTGTTATACACATCTGTTGTGGTGAGTCCTCATGTTCCGAAGATGTGATGTCTGATGTTGGTTTCACGAAATTGTTTACATTTGATAACTGAGTATGAGTCAGTTAAGGTATGTCTCAATGGATCGCTAGTTTTATTGATTTTCTTAGAGGCTTGTCAGACTAGTATAGATGTTGGGAGTTGACTAATAAGTCGTATTTTGTTATCTTTCTGAAATTCTTTTATTCTTGGATGATGATTACTCTGTTGATATTTGAGGGTTATTTATGGAAACCCCATTGATTCGTGTCGAACTGAATGAAAATGGCTCAAAGGGTTAGCTTGGGGCTACTCGTGGCCTCAAGCACCGTGTGACGCTCTGGGACCCATTTTCAGGGCGTTACACTGGACCACCATAATCCTAGACGGCACAGTCAAAAAGAAAAAATAACCCAACAAAGCCACCATAAGCCTATTATATATATATATATATATATATATATATATATATATATATATATATATATATATATATTTCACTTGCTTGACAGTATCTAATATTTATGTTTCCACTCCATTATTTCTTACTTTAGTTTTATTTTCACACTTTATTTATGCTTTTAATGTAATTTAGTTTAGACATGGTAAAATGTTTATCATTTTATTTTTGACCTTCTCGCATGTGTAATATTGATTTTTGACTCGAATTGTGTGTATGAATGTTAAAAAGGTAATTTGGAAAAGGTTTAGAATTTTCAAAAAGGGTTCGAGGTCATTTTGGAACCCTGAGGCAGTGAGGGTCCCCATATTGCCGTGTCACAGAGGTACCATTCGTGATATCGGCATGGCACAGAGGATAAATTCTGCGATAATGGTGTGCCACTTTAGTTTGTTAATTTCAACCTATTTTGTTTTTTTTCCACATAGGGTCAGGGGATTTCGGTTCTTTTACCCCTTGTACAACCTTTAAACATAAAATAAGTTTCTTTTCTTTAGTTTTCAAAGATCAAATCATTCTCTTTCCCCCTTAAACTCACAATCCAAGAACATTCAAGGGCTTCATAGAGTATTCATCATTTGGGCTCCAAACTTCAAAGTGATTTCAATTTCTTGTGTGTATGAAGCATATTTCTCTTTCCTAAATGTTAATTTTAAATTATTACATAAATTGAGTGGATTTTCATGTGATTAAAATTATGTGTTTTGAAATTGGGTTATGGGGTTTTGGTTGTTACTAATTGAATTACTTGTCCCATGTTTTGAATTGATTATTCATTCTGTAAATTGATTTATTTTGGGATTGAATTGGTACATTATTTAAATGGTTAGAATGAGAGAACATAGTTTTTCCCAAATTGGATCAATTTTGGTTTGAAATTGCATGAACCTTGACCCACTTTGTAAATTTAATTTTTTTTATGAAAAGTGTCATGGTTTAACTTTATTTTGAACCCAATGCATTACATTAGTTGAAAAATGGATATAAAAGTGAATTTGGATGGCCTTGGTGGACATGGTTTGGATTTTAATGGATCTTGGGAGTCAATGTGGTTTTGTGAATTGGTTTGGCATGTTTAATTTAGTTTTCAAGTGCATTGGTATGACAATACCAAGTGGTAAATGACTTAATGAATGACTCCTGAGTTAATGGTTGGAATTATGTGCAAAGTGATTTTAGTTTGGGCTTAAAGGGGGTTGGGTAGCTCACTGTGAAGGTGTAAGTCTTGGGGGGCATATTGGAAAGCACGTTTGACGAAATTGGGAGTATATATGATCGTGTGCTTAAGACATAGGATATATATATTTCGGACAACTATTTCCCATGGTAGCTTTAGTTTTTCTTAGGTTTTTACTCGATTCGTGTGGCTAACACGCACTGCGGCTCTTTTAGTAGGGGAGCTGAGCCTATGTATTCCATGGGTGCCCTTAGGATGGATCGATCTACATAGTCCCAATTAATTGTTTTAAACTCTCATATTCTAGAACCTTTACTATATCCCGACATCCTATACATGTGCATACATGGCTGTGTGCATGTGATTTTGACTAATTTTGTGCATGGCATTTTGTTATCACTTTCCCTGAGTTTATATGCCAGTGCTTATTCCACTAACCATCCTAGGAAACTACTTTGTTTTATGATGTAAGGTCTGAAGATTTTTTTGTTGCTTCTATGCAACGTTAGGTAGATTAGCACGTCTGTTGAGTTGCTGTGAAGTGGCGAGGCTCCATCGTTTGAAAGACCTTATCATTTCATCATTATTTCTTTATTTTCATGGTACTTTTGGATTCTTTTGGTCATAGTCGAGGGAATATAATGACTTAGAGGTTATTCTGGTTTTAGAGGATTTCGTGTATAGATGTGGGTTGGTTATTATTTTGACTCTTAGTTTCTTTGGAGTTATCTATTCATCTTTTATTACTACTTTTATTTGGATTCCACTTTATTGTTCTTATTATTCTCTTGAGGTTAGGTTAAGGGGGTGGTCTTCGATCTATGATGGGATTGAGATACCCGTTATGACTTGGCCCTAGTTCGAGTGGTGACAAATTTGGTATCAGAGCATGGTTTAGAGTCGTTGGGTGTCCAAAAAGTCATGTCAAGTAGAGTTTTTTTTATTGGTATGTAGAATATTACAATTATAAAGAGAAGGCTAAAAGGCATTTAGAAATTTTTCCATTTATTGTGTTCAATTTCGGTCTGTAGAGTCTAGTGTTAGGAAACTTCCCTAAATCCTGGCTTCCTCCTATTTCAGATCATGCCTCCCAAAGATCTAATATAGGAATTTTGCTGGGAACTCGGTTCTACCTGAGGAGAATATAGAGATAACTCTCTATGTTCATAGAGTGCAGACCCAGTCTAGGGTCTCGGCTCCTGATTGTACTGCTCCACATGGAGTTCCACAGGTCCCTACTAGTCCTTTTTGAGCTTCCATTGCTTGTGAAACTTATGCTTAGTTGCCTCAAGGAGATATCTCTAATGCGGAGTTCCATCATTTTATTCATATGCTTACCTAGTTAGTGGCATATAACACCCCGAAAGAGGGTCCCGAGATGTAACATGGTGCTCAAGACTATGAGTAGACTAAAACTAACCCTGTCTGCCTTATACTAAATATGAATCTCATAATAAGGAAACACAGGGATATAATCATAGATGAAACGCGAAATTCTATTGGGCTAAATTGAGATTATCTTAATCATCATATCTGAAATAATAGACTTAAGAGTCTAAACAATAAATAATAGAAAATCTAAATAGTATCAAGCAGTCTAACAAGCCTTTACTACTAATAACTAGAGAGTCACTGGAAAAAACCAGCAGCTGGCTCAAACTGTATGAAAAATACTAAATCATCTAGACTAATAAACTGAAAATCTAAATAACTAGGTCCTTGCACTATGAGGACTCACAAACTATCGGGATGTAGATGGAGATGCTCAAAATCACTCACGCTGAGGAAAATGAGCACCTGAATCTACATTATAAGACAATGTAGCACATAAATGTATATATGGATCAGTACTTTGAGAATGTACTAAGTATATGGGGGTGAATGCATATGTAAAACATTATATCAACATTTTTATCAACTTACAAAAGAATGCATGCTAAATGTAAATGATTCACATTAGCTCGAGTAACTAAAAGTTGAAATCTGTGACCATGCATAACAAAACATGTTGTATAAATATAGTGAGTCATAACATTTAGTTCTAAAAGTTGTACTTGTATTCTGTCTTTAAAACATACTATCTAAGTGTATAAAGGACTTACTTATATGTCTGAAGTCTAAAAGCTGACATTTGCAGCTAAGGCTTATATAAAGTAATATCAGAGTAAAACTGTGAGCCTTTACACTTAGTTTTCTAAAAGTTGTTCTATTAAGATTATTCTATTCTGTAAAGCTTTTACTAGTAGGAAATTTTTTTAAAAACTGTTCTGCAAGTCTTTACTGTTAGGGAGGTTCTTCTAACCGACATACACTATGTGAGCTATCATATTGTCCAACATCTTTTTCCCTTAGGGAAAAACCTCATATTGGGGAAAGGTGTCATACTCTTTCCAAATAATATAACCTAATCTAAGTGATCACAATCTATATCTTTCATCCATATAGAAATAGGAATAATTTGACAATCTGAACCTAGATTGGCTCATAGTTCTGGGGCATGAGAACATACCCAACTCAGTGCTAAATGCTACTCCCTTTATTTTTTATGCTCATTCTGTTGGAAATCCACTTTAAAATCTAGTATAATGGTTTATTACGAAAATCAAATGTATAATTTCTAAGTTAAACTATAATCTAAAACTGTAAAGTGGATTCAATGTCTAAGCTGGCATCAAAAGATCAAATCTTTATTTAAAGTCTAAAAAATAATCTAGTCATGGGGTGCTTATAGCACAATCAATCTTAAAATAGCAATATCCAATTCGGGATTAATGACCCATCCATCAAATTCATGTTAAAACATCATAATGTTCATGCTTGATAATATAAATATTGATAACTCAACTAAAAATTTGGAATTTACTGCAATACGGATGAAAATACAAAAATAGACATGCAATTCAACTTCTAAATCACTTGAAATCTCATAATCTTGCACATAACAATAATAGGTATGAACCCTAATTTGAAACTCATGTATATTCATACAAAATCATGTAAATATGTAATTAAAACTAATTTTGGGCAAAAGGTTGAAAGGATTATCCTTGTTCATAAGCCCTACATACCTTAATTGATGAAATTGAATAAAAAGCTTGATCTTGGATTCCTATTTATTCTTTTAAAGATGACCTCTTGAAGTTCTTGAATTGAAAATTCTAAATCTTGAGTTATCTTGGAAGGAGAATAGAGGAATTTTATTTCTTGGAGAGGAAGATTTGATGTTCTAGGGTTTCTTTGTGAGAAAGTTGATGAAAAGTGAGCCTATAATGCTTAGAATAGGCTTAATCTTGTGTTTTTCATGAATTGGGGCTTGGCAAAAGACTAGATTGTCCTTTAAAAAAATTACTCGAAACTAGGAAAAATGCCGATTTGGCATCCTACCGAGATGCGCCACTATCGCGGTGGCTCACTGAAAATTTACAATCGAGAACTAGAATATCATTGTGATGCAGGGCTATCACGGTAAGCCACAAAAATGACATTTAGGCCATCACCGCGATGTGCTAATATCACGATGAGACACTGAAAACTGATGAACTAGAACTGGGACTTCACCGCAATGCGGGCCAATAATGGTAGGCCACTGAAATTTGACAATTGCAAAATATCCATTCACCGTGACGCGGTGCCTTTCAAAATGGCATACTATTTTACTAAAAATGTCATAACTTCTCAACCGAGTATCGTATTTAGGACAAATTGGTATCATTTAAAAACTGATCCAATTATCTATACATTGGTGGGTCTAGAGCTTAAAAATTATACAACTATCAAAATTCATTCATATTTTAAGCAAACCCTCAACATTTTAGGAGCTAAATTAGAGTAGAAAAAGTATGGGGTATTACATGACAACATAGTCTTATCAGTCTGACCATGTTAGTAATATTGCTTATTCTTCTGAGGTCACTCAGGTTGGCCAGTTTATAAGGTCTAATCCCTCAACCTTTATAGTCTCTAAGGTTGAGGAGGATCTGCATTAATGAGTTGGAGAAAATCTTTAGAGTGATTCATACTACCAATATAGAGGGTGTGGAGTTTTTAGTGTATCAATTAATAGATATAGCTTATTAGTTGTATGAGGAGTGGAACTCTATGAGGGTGATGATGTAGGATAGGATGTGTGGGATGACTTTTCAGGTTCCTTTCTTGATCACTTTTTTCCTCAAGAGTTTAGGGAAGCTAAGGCTGAAGAGTTTGTGAACTTGGTGCAGGGAAAGATAAGTGTGAATGAGTATGCTCTGAAATTTAAGTAGTTGTCCCATTGTTCCTCGGAGTCAGTGGATAACATGATATCAAAGATGACAAAGTTTGCTTCTGGGTTGTCTTGTACTTGGTATTGGAGTGTAAGGCTAGGATGTTGAACAATGATATGGACATATATAGGATTGTGGTACATATGCAACAAGTGGAGGATGAAAATAAGAGGCAAGCAGAAATTTGAGAGAGGCAGAATAAGAAGTTTAGATATTCAAAGCAGGGTAGGGTTAACAGAATAGTAGGAAAAATGGTAGACAATAGACCAAGAAAAAGAATTAGAGTAGTTCGTATTCATATTCTAGTGCTCCCTATCCTAAGACTTCAGGTGATCATCATTTTTAGGATCGCATCGGTCTGAAGGCACAAAGTACTCAATCTCAGGATAGTGGAGCTCAGTCAGCCCTAACTTATCCTTATTATCATTTTTGTGGGCAGCTTCATCATGTTATTGTAAGGAGTTGAGAAATTGGTTTTATAATTGTGTTCAGCCTTGTCACATACAACGAGATTGTCCTTCAGCCAAGGTTGCCACTAGAGCTAATAAATTTTTGGTTGCCATTTTTTCATCTTCTGCTCCAAAGGGCACTACTTCTAGTACCGACACTGCTCTGAATTGTCTCTATGTATTTTCTACTTTCCAGGAATATGAGGTATCCCTAGATATTGTTACTAGCATGTTACAACTCTTTACGAATGATGTTTATTGTTTGCTTGATCCAGGTTCTACCTAATCTTATGTGGATATGTATTTTGGTTTTTGACAAAAACATTTTTGACCCCTTTTCTATATCTACTTTGGTGGGTAATTCTATAGTTGCTAGAAAAATCTATAGGGGTTGTATGGTGTTTATATTTCATAGAGAGACATTGGTAGATTTGATAGAATTGGATATGGTAGATTTTGATGTTATCTTGGGGAAGGATTAGCCTCATTCGTGCTATGCTCTCTTGATTGTAGGATTCAAAAGGTCAGTTTGCAATTCCCTAATAAAACAGTACTAGAATGGGAGGGGAGTTCCTTAGTATCCAAAGGGAAGTTTATTTGCTATCTTAGAGATAAAAAAATTAATTTCAAAAGGGTGTCTGTATCATCTAGTTTAGGTTAAGGATTCTAAATCTGAAAGTACTTTGCAATCTATCCCTGTGGTTAATGAATTTACTGAAGTGTTTCCGGAGGATCTTCTTAAAATTCCTCTAGACAGGGAAATAGACTTTGGGATTGATATCGTACCAGATACTCAAATAGAATGGCTAAATGAGAAATTGAAGAACTTCTTGATAAAGGGTTCATTCGTCCTAATGTTTCTCTATGGGGTCCTATAATGCTTTTCGTACGAAAAAAGGATTGGTCTCTTCGGATGTGTATAAACTATTGTCACCTGAATAAGGTGACAGTGAAGAATAAGTATCCTCTTCATAGGATTGATGATCTTTTTAATCAGCTTTAGTGTTCTAGATGTTTCTCTAAGATTGATCTTTGTTTAGGCTATCATCAATTGAAAATTCGAGAGGTCGGTATTCCCAAGACTATTTTCCAAACCTATTATGGTTATTATGAGTTTTTGGTTATGTCATTTGGGTTGACTAATGCTCTATATGCTTTCTTGGATCTTATGAATTGGGTGTTCAGATAGTTTTTGGACTTGTTTATGATATTTTTCATTGATGACATCTTGGTGTATTCTGGTAGTGAGGAGGATCAAGCCAATCACCTCCGAACTATGTTGTAGACTTTTAAGGATAAGAAGTTGTATGCAAAATTTTCTAAGTGTGAGTTTTGGCTAAATGTTGTTACTTTTCTTAGGTATGTTGTTTCTATTAAGGGGATTAAGGTTGACCCATAAAAATTTGATTTAGTTACGAGAAAGCCTAGACCCACGACTCCAACCAACATTAGGATCTTCTTAGTCTTGGCTAGGTATTACAGGAGATTTATGGATAGTTTCTCATCTATTGATGCTCCATTGATGAAGTTAACTCAAAAAAAGGTTAAGTTTATGTGGTCCGATGTTTGTGAGGGTAGTTTTGATAATTTGAAGGATAATTTGACTTCTGCACTAGTTTTGACCCTACTCTAGGGAATTGATGATTTTGTCATGTTTTGTGATGCATCCCGTATAGGGATTGGCTGTATTTTTATTCAACATGGTAAGATTGTAGCCTATGCTTCCAGGAAGCTTAAGGTTCATGAGAGGAATCACCCAACTCATGATTTAGAGTTAGGGACTGTGGTGTTTTCTTTGAAAATTTGGTGCCATTATTTGTATGGGGTGCATGTAGATATCTACTCAGATCATAAGATCTTGCAATATGTGTTTACTCTGATGGAATTGAATTTCAGGAAGAGGCGGTATGTTATGACCTGAGGCTACCCCCTAGTCGTGACGACGGTGCTTATAGCCATAAGTGACCACAAGCTAACCCATGAGCACCTGTTGTGATCATTGAGTAAAATGATAATAATGCAATATGTGCGGAAGATAAACTGATAAGGTTTTGTCAACTAAGATACCAAAATGTATGTATAAATGGCATGTCTAAAATATCCAATAAGAACAGGAAACTAAATTATCTGAAATAACTGATAATATTGAAAATTGAATGACTGTCTAACTGTCTGACTGATTATTTATCTGAAGCCTCTAAACATCATGAGAAGTTGACGGTTTAAACTCCCAACTAACTCTGACTGACTGAACATAAAAAAATACTGAAATAATTGTAAAAGAACATTATGTCATCGATGGAAGAGGACCCATCATAACTGCTGCTGAGTAATACTGAGCTTTCTAAGAATAGCCAAGAAACTGAGTGTTTGAACCTATGTTATAAGACAACATAGCACAAAAGAAAAGTATGCGATCAGTACTTTGAATGTACTGGTATATGAGATAAGGACTGATTGAAATGCATGAAATAACTGAGAATTAATGCATGAACATGTAATATCTGAGAATGCAAGATCAAGTATAAACATGTTTCTGAGAAAATTTCTAAACTGAATGACTGAATTCTATATAACTCAAAATATGTACACTTGGTCAAGCAAAACTGAGCTGAGATACACTATATACTGACTGAAATCATGGAAGGTATCATGTAATCGACATGTCCCAATTTGAGCTAATTGGAGTCCAACCTATAACTCTAGTTAGAAGGGTATCAGTACCTTGCCATGGGTACTAACACTAGCTATGTGAATCCACTAAGCTGGTGTTCAGAGGTACTAATTAGTCACCCTCTACTGGTAAGTGCTCTCATGAGATATGTGTCAACCGTTAACTGGCAGGAAGACATCTCAAACCTACGCTGGCTATGTAGTTCTGGAACTCAGGGACTGGTACTAAAGGTCACACCCTCTACTGGTAGGTGACCCCACATCCTAGGTTCACTCAATGCTAAATCCTACTCCCAACTAAACTGACATTTATACTAAACTGAACTAAATTCAACTGAACATTATTTCTGATAATTCTTATCATGATCATAAATATTTGAGTATAATGATAAGATTCATGGCTTAACTGACTTATTACTTGAATATTTGAAATCATGTAAAACACTTTGGTATCGGGTGTTCATAACCCGCCATCACTGATTGGTCATACAATATGGTATTAAAGTTTAAATCTGTAGTATTTAATCATGGTTCAAAGATCCAAAACATAAACATTTTTCCAAACAAGTGAGATTCATGCAGTTGAACATTGGAATCTTTTAAACAAGAGAAAACAACATGAACACATGGATAAATTTATAATTTAAGGATTTAACATAAAATCAATGGAATATAACATGGAAACTTGCAACTCAAAATATGAAATATCTTAATTCACTTGGAAACGTTTGTAGGCATGGCTTCTAATTTATTTAACAAGAAATTCATGGATTAATTTTATGAGATTCATGAATGATTTCATAAAGTAGGATAAGATTTATACTCTTAAGTTAAAAGAGGGGTTTTTGGGCTAAATAGGTAAAAGGGACCCATTGATGAATACCCCACATGCCTCAGTAGCTAGATTCTTGAAGATTTCTTGAACTTGGAAGCTTGAACTATTGGATTCTTGGGAAAAGGATCTTTGATTTTGTTCTTGGGAAGAAGGAGGTTTTCTAATGAGTAATTTTGAGAAAAATGGTAAAATAATGGCCCTAAATATGTCCCTAATCGTGTTATGAACGATTTGGGTTAAGAGAAAAGACTCAATTTCCCCTTGATTTGATTAACCAAGAAACTACCTGTGCCCTCCCCCCAACATGCAACGATCGTTACTCCTAGAGAGTGGCCCTCACGCCGTGACCCTTACTCTGAGGGAGTGGACCTTGTGTTGTGATCCCTTCTACCTGTGGAGTCACCTTTGTGTCGTGGGCCTATCGCAAGGCTTCACTGCATTAGCTATCCAAACATATCCCAAACCCCGTCCGAAAATCCTAAAACTTTCCCAAGATATACCTTTAACATCTTTAAACATGATACAACTCAAAATCCATCATCTTGGGGCCAACTAGACAAAAATAAAAAATCTATAAAGTCTTAGGGGTCTTGAAATGACTAATTCCTCAACACTTAATGAAACTTTCAAGTCTTGGACTCCTTAAGCATGCAACTAAAACTGAACCGAGATTAGACTCTTATGGGGTATTACACAGTTTCTTAAGTTGCTTATGGATTATGATATGAGTCTTTCCTACCATCTAGATAAAGCTAATATTATTGTTGATGCTCTTAGTTCATTGTCTATGGGGAGGTTATCTTACATAGATAAGGAGAAAAGAGGATTAGTTAAGGACATTCATAGGTTTGCTAACTTTAGTGAAGGAAAAGCAGGCTTTCGACCCCTGACATATGCAGATTAAGGATAATATAGGTTAAAAAAAGTTTATGATTTCAAGATTGGGGGAGATAGCATCTTGAGGTTTCATGGTAGGTTGTGTTGCTGATGTTGATAGGATGGAAGAAAGGATTTTGACTGAATCTCATGAGTCCATGTATACAGTTCATCCAGGTTCAACTAAGATGTATCATAACTTGAAGAAAATATACTGGTGGAACAATATAAAGAGGGATGTGGCAAATTTTGTTGCTAAGTGTATGGTTTGTCAGCAAGTCAAGGTTGAGCACTTGAGGCTTGGGGGAATAGTTTATGAGTTAGAGTTTCCTATATGGAAGTAGGAGACGATCAATATAGATTTCATTATGGGTCTTTTGTGGTCTCATAATTAGTATGATTCTATCCGGGTCACTGTGGATAGAATATCTAAGCTGCTTATTTATTGCCTATGAGGACTAACTATGAAAGAGGGTATTATGCTAAATTATTCAATAAGGAGATTGAGAAGTTAAATGGGGCGCCAATGTCCATTATTTTAGATTGCAGTACATAATTTTTATCTAGCTTTTGGCATTTGTTTTAGAAAGTTTTTGGTACACAAGTGAACCTTATCACTACTTTCCATCCTCAAACAGATGGGCAAGAGGAGCATACTATTTATACTTTGGAAAATATGCTAAGGGCGTGTGTGATTGACTTTAAAGGTAGTTGGGTGGATCAGTTACCTCTTATTAAGTTTGGGTACGATAATAATTATCATTTAAGCATTCAAATATCTCCTTTTAAGGCTCTTTATGGTAGGAGGTGTAGGTCACCTATTGGGTGGTTGGAAGTTAGTGAGACTGTATTGTTTGGTCCTTACTTGGTTTATAAATCCAAAGAGAAGTTAAAGGTAGTCGCCAAAAGTCTATGCAGATGTGAGGCGAAGAGAATTTGAGTTTGAATTAAGTGATTTGTATTCTTGAAGGTGTCTCCTATGAAAAGAGTCATGAGGTTTGGGAAGAAGGGGAAAATCAGTCCCCATTATATTGGTCCCTATTAGATTTTGAGAAAAATTAGGAATATGGTGTATGAGTCAGAATTTCCTGCAAGTTTATCTTTGATTCATCCCATGTTTCATGTGTCCACGCTGAAAAAGTGTGCAGGTGATCCTTCAATGATAGTGCCTGTTGAGGATATTGGTGTTATGAATTCCTTCTCTTATGAGAAAGTCCTGATTAAGATATAGGATAGACAAGTTTGTAGATTTAGGACAAAGGATGTAGCTTTAGTAAAGGTTCTTTCGAGAAATCAAAAGATAGAAGAAGCTACATAGGAAGATGAGGAAGATATGAAGGAAAAATACCCATTCTTGTTCCTTGAGATGGATGAAAGTGCTTAAGGTATGATTTTCATTTTCCTTTTGTCACTTTCCAGTTTGTTATTTGATTTTGGTGTATTCTTGCTATTCTCGTGCTAAAAGGGTCCTAACTCATCATTCAAGAATGAATGATCCAGGGGGGATAATATGAGACCCTGTAAAACTTTGATCATTTTATTCTTGACCTCCTCACGTGCATAATATCAATTTTTGACTCAAATTGTATTTAGGGTTATTAAAAGAGTAATTTTGGAAAGTTTTGGAATTTTCGAAAAGAGTTCGTCATCATTTTGGGTCCCTGAGGCAGTGAGGGTCCATGATATTATCGTATCATAGAGGTTACCCTTCGCGATATCAGTGTGGCATGGAAGATAACCTCTGCAATAAAGTCGTGCCACGCTAGTATGTTAATTTAGTCCAGTTTTATTTTTTTTTACTTGTGGTGAGGGGGTTTTGGTCTTTACACCCCTTGTACAATCTTTAAACATAAAATAAGCCTTTTCCATTCATCTTTCAAAGACCAAATCATTATCTTTATCTCTTAAATTCAAAGCCCAAGAAAAATCAAAGGTTTCAAAGAGAATTCATCACCCGGGCTCCAAACGTCAAGTTGACTTCAATTTCTTGTGTATTTCAGGCATGTTTCTCTTCCATAAATTTTAATTTTACATTATGGCATGAATTGAATAGATTTTTGTGTAATTTAAATTGTGGGTTTTGAAATTGGATTGAGGGGTTTTGGTTGGTAGTGACTGAATTATTTGTTGTATTTTTTAACTGATTAGTCATGCATTAAATTGATATTCTTGGGATTGAATTAGTATATTATCTAAACCGTTGAAATGGGGGGGACATGGGTTTCCCTAAATTTGATGAATTTTGGCATTGAATTGCATGAACCTCAATCCACTTTGTAAATTGGATTTTTATTATGGAAAATTGCATTATTTAACTTGGTTTTAACCCAATGCATGCATTAATGAAATAATTAGATGTAAAATTGGATTTGGATGGCCTTGGTGGCCATGATTTGGATTTTAATGAAACTTGAAAGTCAGTGTGGTTCTGTGAATTGGTTTAATATGTTTATTTTCACTTGCAAGCATATTGGTATGATGATACCAAGTGATAAATGCCTCAAAGAATGAGTCTTGGGTTAATGGATGAAAGTATCTGCAAAGTGATTTAAATTTAGGATTAATGGGGGTTGTGTAGCTCACCGTGAAGGTGTAAGTCTCGGGGGACGAACATTGGAAATTATATTTGCCGGCATTGGGGGTCTATATGACCGTGTGCTAAGACACACTTGATATATATATATTTAGGACGGTTATTGCCCATGGTGGCACGCTCTAGGCCCTTTCAGTAGGGGAGCTGAACCCATATATCCCATGGGTGTCGTTAGGATGGATTGAGTTACACAGTCCAGGTTAATGGTTTTAAAATCTCATGTTCATGACCCTTTACCCTATCCCGACATTCTATATATATGTATACATGGCTGTGTGCATGTGATTTTAACTGATTTTGGGTAGGGAATTATGTTATCACTTTCCATGAGCTACATGCCAGTGCTTATCCCACTGACTGTCCTAGGAGACTACATCATTTTATGATATAGGTTTCAAAGTCTTTTTGGACACTCCTGTGTAGCGTTAGGTAAATTAGCACATCTATTGAGTTGTTGTGAAGTGGTGAGCCTCCATCCTTCGGAAGGCCTTACCATTTTATTATTATTTCTTTATTTTCAAGATACTTTTTGATTCATTTGGGAATAGTCGGGGGCATGTCCCGACATAGATGTTATTCTGATTTTAGAGGCTTTCGTGGATAGGTGTGGGTTGGTTTTGTTTTGACTCTTAGTTTATTTTTTAGTTTATATATTCATCTTTTATTATATCTTCATTTGTGTAGCACCCCGAAAATGGGTTCGAAGATGTCACACGGTGCTTAAGGATACAAGTAACCGCAAGCTAACCCTTTGAGCCTGCTACTTCCTCTAAATACTTATATCAAGATACTGAGAGCAACATAATGAAACGTATCATATCCTGTCTAACTGAAATATGAAAAGTACTGTGAAAGTAACAAAATACTGAATGTCTAAATATACTGACAATCTAGTCTGACAAAGCCTTTACTACTCAATAAACTAGAGAAATGTTGGGACAGATCCCCAACTAACTCGAACTGAACTGAAAACAATAAAACATTTATTAAAATACTGAAATGTCTGTAGATAGGTCCTAGAACCATGAGGAGACACCACTATGGAGATGTAGACAAGTTACTCGAGAGTCACTGATGAGGCTGGGACTGAGCACCTGAACCTACATTATGAGGAAATGAAGCACACAAACGAGTATGTGGATCAGTACTTGGGAATGTACTGAGTATATGGGGGTGCATGTAGTATATACATAAAACAATAATATCATAAGTTTTTAAATCATACATGTCAATTGTAAATGGCTCATATAGATCGATGAAAACTAAAATATGAGATCATACATATTGAATAGCAAAACATTAAAATCTGAATTTCATGAGCCATTACATTTAATTTAAATATCAGTGTTCTTCTCTTGTTCTCAAATCAAATGAGATAAGTGAAATCTGGAACATAGTCTACATAGTAAATCTGCATATAAATTCTTCTAAATCGGTAAACTATTCTAGAAATGAGGGACATTTATTTGGGAGGTTCTTCTAACCGACATGTACACTATGTGAGAATCCATGATGTCCCACAACTAACCCCCATAAGGTTAGGAAAATTCTACCCTTGCCATCAGAATATAACAATCTATCTTAGTGATCACTATCTCAATTATCCACATGTTGTGGAAGTAAATGTCTCAACCTACGGTGGCATGCAGTTTTGGGGTATGAAATCGTAATAACATGTCCAACTCGATGCTAAATACTACTTCCAATACTATGCTAAAAAATCTCAAGAAAATCCACTATATAGTGATCTCCTATTTCATAAAGAAATCAATTAGAAAGTCTGTAATCTCTTTCGTAAAGTGGATTTCAACTGCATGGTGACCAAAAGGACAAATCTTTCTAAATTACTTCAAAACAACCAAATCATAGCTGCATGTAGCACATTAATTCTCAAAACATCAATCTCAATGAGGGCTTAATGACCCAAATATAAATACTTAATCAAAACATTTCAAGGTTTAGGCTTTATACCATAAACATGCATAATTCATTTAGAAATCTGGAAAATTTGACTTTAAGCATAATAACAACATCAAACTCATGGAATTTATCGTCTAGACATTGAGAAATATCACAATCTCTTGGACAACAATATAGGGTATAAATTCATACTTTAAATCCATAGCAAAACGGATAAAATCATATATCGTTGTAAATTAATGCAAGCTTTGGGCACAAGAACGGAAGGAGTGTTCTTGTTCAAACCCCACATACCTTGAAATTGAAGCTTTGGATGAACTCTTAACTTTAGAACTCAGTTTGTGAAACTAATGGGTGCTTCTTGTAGCCCTTGCAATGGGGATTCTGAATCTCAAAAAATTATTGACAACCTACGGTTGAATCTTGAGATATTTAGATCTTTAGGTTGAAAATTTAATAAATGTTCTTGAGCAATTTTAATGAAAGTATTAATAGAATTATGATTTGGGGGCTTTATTTCATGTTTAAGAGGAAAAAGGGATGGAAAATACCAACTTTACCCTTAATGAGATGGAGAAAAGAAGCTGAAAACTGGGCACAAAGGCTATGGCCTGGGCGGTGCCTTGCCCAGAGCCTTAGCTAAGCTAGGCAGAACCCCTTAATAGCCTTTAGCTACTGTCTTGCCAACCCAAATACGACCTTAGGCTTGTCTAAAAATTTTGTAACTCACCCAGAATGTACTTTTGACTTGCGCCATCGCAACGCAACAAAAAAATAAGAAACGGAGGTTGGGAAGGTTGCAAAATAATTCAATGAAGTTCAATGGTTGAGAAATAAACTAAGTGTTGGATCATCTATCTAAAATTCTAAGTGTTAAACTTCTTTTGACTTGTTTCAAAGTCTTTAACGATGAGGAAACTTTACGGGTCTTACAATTTGGCTTCCACTCTATTGTTATTATTATGCTCTTGAGGTTAGGTTAAGGGAGTGGTCTTCGGTCCATTGTGGGCTTGAGATACCCATCACGATGTGGCCCTGATTTAGGTCATGACATTTATCTTAGTCGGTCTATGATGTCTATTGAGTAACTATTATTTTGGTACTCATACTACACTTCTGCATCTTTTTCCTAAAGTAGACCTGAGTGTGAGTCTCCACCACTTACATTGTCCTTAATTTTGCTGTTGTTCAGAGCTAGGGTAAGCATTTAGTGTTGTTAGGGTTTTTACCCTAATTTAGTTTTAATTTTCAATTGAAGGAAAATAAAAGTAGTACCATAGTTACTTTTACTTTCCTAAAAGGAAAATATAAAACCCTTCCATATTTGACTAACCTCTTTCTTGGAGGAAATGTTTTGGAACTCTATATATACAAGATCCCTCTTGTTTAGAGGGAGATTTTCTCCCAACTGTTTATGTTTTCTTAATATTAGTTTTAATGTGTAGGCCAATTGACCAAATAATATCAATAATATGTCTTTTTAGTATAATTTTATTTGTCATCTAATTATCACCGTCTTAATTTGCAAACTTTAAGCTTCCGCATAACACCTCTCGATTTTGAACCTAAAATTTGTCTGGAGTTGAATCTCTTCCTTCTGCTATTTTTATATAGTCTTTTATGTATTTTTAGACAATATTGTATATAAGTCACTATATAGTATTCTATTTTGGTTTAGTAGCTCTTATACCGACCTTACCAAGGCTCGGAGAAACTCTTATTTTTGTTTATTTTTCTTTCTCTTTCTATCTTTTAATATGTGTATCGTTGTTTTTTATTTTCTTAGTATCTCAATTATATCCATGTTTCTTTTATTTTCTTATTCTTCTATCGATAGCCCATTACTCATCATTGCAATGACTTGGCTTACCTGTTGATGGGTTGAAATGGGTGCCATCATGACCTGAGAAATTGGGTCGTAACAGGTTGGTATTAGAGACTAGGTTTGCCGATATTATTTCTACAAGATAAAGTGTCTAGTAGAGTCCTGTGGATCAGTATGATGATACCTGTATCCTATCTTCGGGAGACTAGAATATATTTTTAGGAAAATTTAACCCTTTTTCTTCATTTTTGTGATTTGTATCTATATTGGTTTCTAAACTCTTATTTGGTTCACTATTTTCTAGATGGATAGGATGTGGGACACAACATTCGGGGACCGGGACCCCAAGCCTATAGCCAGAGCACTGGTTAGAGGTCGATGTTGACCTTGAAGTCAAGTTAAGGGTAGAGCTACATCCCCAACTGGAGATCAGGCTAGGGAGATTTCACTAGATCCTATTATTTCTCCCAAACCCAGAGATAGCACCAGAGGTTCTGCCACCACAGTAATAGGTGAACTGGGGATAGCCCAAGCCCCATTGTGGTTTATATCTTCTTTGATCCATCGTGATGCTTTGATATATCTAAGATCCATCGTGATGCTTTGATACAGCTATTGGGGTCAAAATTTGGTCTATCGACAAATAACCCAGAGCGGTGTTAGTTTAGGAGCATATCTTGCTACTGCGAGAGTAGAGGTCACGCCAGTACCGGTAGTTCCACTGTCAGCCCAACCAGTTGTGACTGTGGAGGAGTAGAAGATACTACGCCAATTTCTAATATTGACACAACCTAGGTTTGCAGGGGCCTATGCCTAATATATGTAGCAACACTAACAAATTAAATATTATATATTTTAATTATTCAATATTTTATTTTATACTATCATAATGACGAATCATTTATTTTACTATCTTTTTAGCTTGAAAATGGATAATGTTGACTAGATATGCGTGAACCTAGTCGAATTAGAAGAAAGAATTGAAGCACTATCAAGTCATGAAGAATTGAAACAAAAATTATTGGCTTTATCATACTGAATTCACACATTTGATAGTCTTCTAAGGGGTTTACTTGTTGGCATACGCGTGGATGTTGATGCATGCCTTTATCCTCCACCTTCACCCCCTCGTCAATGAATATGTGTTGTACTTATTGATATGAATTTAAATTATTTTCATGAACTTTGACATATTATAAATGTATTTTTGATTTTAACTGAGGATTAATGAAATTTTTTTGTTTATCCTTTTTTTTGAGTAGTCACAACTATGCCGCATATTATTCTCAAGTACTCGTGTAGGATAAAGTTGTTCTCAAAATTCTTTTTTCAGTAAAGTAGTGGTTCTCAAAACTGACACTTATCCATATGCAAAGCAAACTTGATACACAGATATAAGAAGTTTATCATCCCATTCCAATGAAGTGAGACTGTTGAACAGGGAATAAAAGTTAAATCTAGTTTGATTTGTTCTAAACTTTTGATAATTTAAAATTTGGAGCCTGCAACTCTAAGTAGCACCACCGGCTCCCTTCCCTTTGTTCTTCTAAAGTTTCTTCATGTAAAACTAGAGTTCCTTATGCTCCAAGATGTAACCATCAGCACGACCGCACTAGCAAAGTCGTGATGAGATTGCATCCAATAAACGTCCACTAGCAAATTTCTCCTCAACATGTGGATCAATCTTGTGATCTTGTTGCCTTTTTTCCAGCATTCTTTGGAAATGGTTACTCTTCTTCTCTTTTGGTACAGCCTCACCCTCCTTTTTTTACTTGTTGGAAGTAGAAGCCTTCTTCTTATGACCAATTTCAACTCCATAGTGCTGGAGATACCATTGTTTAAAAGGATCTTCATCAACATGAACGATTGCGCTCTTCACCAAGGATTGCGTCCTAACCAACTCATTGTTAGAGGCATTATACACCAAATCAAATAGACGAGTCTTCCTTGTAATAACCTCTCTATCCCAAGAGTAATTCCCAGATATGAGGTCCCAAATGAGAAAGTTTGTTTCTGGTTTGTCCCTTGATTTGGTTCTAGAATGTCCCATGTTTTGGTGCAGCAATCCAAGGTTGCTATGTTGAAAATGACACAGACATCTCCAGGCTGGTGGTTTATATGCAACAGTTTGATGATAAGAAAAAAGAAGCAGGCAGAGATAGAAAAAAGGCAGAATATGAAGTTTAGATATTTAGAGCAAGGTGCAGGTCAGCAGAACAGTGGAAGAGATAGTTGACAATGGACTAAGAAAAAGAATTAGGGGAATTCTTATTAGTCAGCTAGTTCTTCTTATCCTAAGCCTTTAGGTGATCGTCATTTTTAGGCTAGTGGTAGTCCTAAGGCACAGGGTGTCTAGTTTCATGATAGTGGAGCTCAGTCAGACTGACCTTACCCTCTTTACCATTTTTGTGGGAAGCTTCACCATAGATATTGGGAGAAGGGAGAAATTGGTGCTATAATTGTGGTCATCTTGGTCATATGCAACGAGATTGTCCGTCATCCAGGGTTTCTACTTAGATAATAAGGTTTTGATTGCCACTTCTTCAGCTCCTTCCCCTGAGGGCGCTATTTATGATACCAACACTAGCCGATATCGTCTTTATGCACTTGCTACTCATCAGGAATCTAAGGCATCCCCAGATGTTGTTACTGGTATGTTACAACTATTTTTCTATGATGTTTATTATTTTCGTAATCCAGGTTCCACCTTTTCTTATATGACCCCTTATGTGGCTGTGCATTTTGGTTTTGGTCCTGATGATATTTTCAACCCCATTTTTGTTTCTACTTCAGTGGGTGATTCTATATTTGCTATAAAAAACTATAGGGGTTGTGTGGTGTCCATCTTCCACATGGAGACATTGGTGGATTTGATAGATCTTGATATAGAGGATTTCCATGTTAGAGACAGATTAAATTCATTCGTGATATGCTTCTCTAGATTGTAGGAACTGAAAGATTAGTTTTCACTTTCCCAATAAGCTAATATTAGAATAGGAGAGGAGTTCTTTAGTTCCCAAATGGAGGTTTATTTTCTATCTTAGAGCTCAAAAATTGATCTCAAATGGATGTCTTCATTATTTAGTCGGGTTAAGGATTCTGACTCTGAAAGTCCTTTGTAATCTGTCCATGTGGTTAATGAATTTCCTAAAGAATTACCCGATGGCCTTCCTGGAATTCCTCCTGTTAGGGAAATAATTTTGAGATCGGTCTTCTACCGAATACTCGTCCTATTTCTATTCCTTCTTACGAATGACTCCGGCTGAATTGAACGAGCTAAATGAGCAATTGAAAGATCTTCTTAATAAAGGGTTCATTCATCCTAGTGTCTCTCCATAGGGTGCTTCTGTGCTTTTCGTGCGAAAGGAAGATAGGTCCCTTCAGATGTGTATACACTATCGTCAGTTGAATGTGGTTACCATAAAAATAAGTACCATTTTCCTAGGATTGATGATTTGTTTGATCAGCTTCCGGGTAATAGGTGTCTCTCTAAAATTGATTTCAATTCGAGATATTATCAGTTGAAAATTAAGGATGTTGATATTCCCAAGACTGTTTTTCAAACCTGGTTTAGTCACTATGAATTTTTGGTTATGTCATTGGGATTGACTAATGCTCCGACTGGATTCATGGACATATGAATCAAGTTTTTAGAAAGTTTCTAGATTTTCTTTTTATAGCCTTCATTGATGACATCTTAATGTATTCTAAGAGTGAGGAGCATCATGATAATATCTCTGAATTGTGTTGCAGACTCTTAAGGACCAAAAGTTGTATGAAAATTTTTCTAAGTATGAATTTTGGCTAAGTGTTGTAACCTTTCTGAGGCATGTTTTTTCTAGTGAGGGGATCAATGTGGATCCACAACAAGTTGAGGCAGTTAAGAAACAACCTAAATCCATAACTCCTATTGACATTAGGAGCTTCTTAGGATTGACTGGGTGTTATAGGAAATTTGTGGATAGTTTTCCATCTATTGCTACTCCATTGATAAAATTAACTCAGAAGAAGGTTAAGTTTTTATGGTCACATTCTTCTGAGGGTAGTTTTGAGAAGTTAGCGGATAATTTAACTTTTGCGCCAGTTTTGACCCTACCTGAGGGTACAGATGGTTTTGTTATGTTTTGTGATGTATCCCATTTCTAGGAAACTTAAGGTTCATGATATAAATTACCCAACTTACGATTTAAAGTTAGAGGTTGTGGTCTTTTCCTTAAATATTTGGCGCTATTATCTATATGGAGTGTATGTACAGATTTATTCAGTTCATAAGAGCTGGTAGTATGTGTTTATGCAGAAGGAATTGAATTCAGGCAGAGGAGGTGCCTTAAGCTACTTATGAATTACGACATGAGCCTTTACTACCATCCAAGTAAAGCTAATATTGTTGCTGAAACACTTAACAGGTTATCAATAGGGAGTTTATCCCATGTTGATGAGAAGAAAAAAGGATTGGCAAAGGACATTCACAGGTTGGATAACTTAGGAGTTCATCTTTTGGACTCTAATAATAGGAGAGTGGTTGTTCATGAAGTGGTCAAATCATCTCTTTGTGCTGAGGTAAAAGAGAAGCAGTCTTTGGATCCTATACTTATACAGATTAAGGATTATATGGGTCAGCAAAATTATATGGATTTCGAGATTGGGGGAGATGGCATCTTTAGGTATCAATATAGGTTATGTGGTCCTGATGTTAATAGGTTGTGAGAAAGGATTTTGAATAAGGCTCATGAGTCCAGATATACAATTCATTCGGGTCAAGTAAGATGTATCATGACTTGAAGGAAATATATTGATGGACCAATATAAAGAGAGATATGGACAATTTTATTGCCAAATATATGGTTTGTCATCAAGTTAAGGGTGAGCATTTGAGCCCCGGTGTCATGTCTCAAGAGATAGAGTTTCCCATGTAGAAGTGGGAGATAATCAATATGAATTTCATTACTGGTTTTTCATGGTGTCATAATCAGTATGATTCTATTTGGGTCATTGTTGATAGGATGACTAAGTCTGCTCACTTCTTAACTGTGAGTACTAACTATTCAGGAAAGAATTATGCTAAGTTGTTCATTCAGAAGATTATGAAGTTGCATAGTGCGTCACTGTCCATCGTTTCAGTATGCAATTTTATTCTAACTTCTAGCATTTATTTTAGAAATATTTGGGTACACAGGTGAACCTTAGCACCAATTTCCACACTTAAATGGATGGACAAGAAAAGCGTGCTATTTATACTTTGGAGGATATGCTAAGGGCCTGTGTGATTGATTTTAAAGTGAGTT
The DNA here is from genome assembly GCA_030864225.1 of Capsicum baccatum var. pendulum. Lineage (NCBI taxonomy): Eukaryota > Viridiplantae > Streptophyta > Magnoliopsida > Solanales > Solanaceae > Capsicum > Capsicum baccatum. The sequence continues at coordinate 26,347,463 of CM061560.1, forward strand.
GGGTTGATCGTTTGCCTCTTATTGAGTTTTTTTACAATAATAGTTACCATTCTAGCATTTAAATGTCTTCTTTTGAGGCTCTTTAAGGTAGGAGGTATAGGTATCCAATGGTTTAAGGTATGTGAGACTAGGTTGTTTGGTCCTAAATTGGTTCACCAAGCCATGGAGAAAGTAAAAGCAATTAGATAAGAACTTAAGACTGGTCAGAGTTGCCAAAAGTCTTATGAGAATGTGAGGTGGAGGGATTTGGAGTTTGAAGTAAATGATTGGGTATTCTTGAAGGTGTTACCTATGAAAGGAGTCAAGAGATTTGGGAAGAAGGGGAAGCTCAGTCCCCGTTATGTTGGTCCATATCATATTATGATGAGGGTTGGGAATGTCACGTATGAATTAGATTTGCCTGCAAGTTTGGCTTCAATTCATCCTATTTTTTGTGTGTTTATATTAAAAAGTATGTGGGTGATCCTTTCTTGATAGTTTCTGTTGAGGATGTTGGTGTTACGGATTCCTTCTCTTATGAGAAAGTACCGATTTAAATATTAGATAGGCAAGTTCATAGGTTGAGGACCAAGTATGTAGCCTCGGTGAAGGTTCTTTGGAGTAATCAAGTATCCATTCTTATTCCTCGTGTTAGATAAAAGCGCATAAGGTATGAGTCTCATTTGTCTTTGGTTGCAATTCAAGTTTGTTATTTGATTCTGATGTATTCTTGCTATTACCATGCCAAAAGTCTCATAACTCATCATTTGTAGATGAATGATCCTAAGAGGAGATAATGTAAATACCATAAAATTTTGATCATTTTATTTTTGACCCTCTCACATGCATATTGTCTATTTTTGACATTAATTATGTTTAGGAATGTTAAAATGGTGTTTTGAAAAAGTTTTGGATTTTATGACAGGGGTTCGAGGTCATTTGGGGACCCGAGGCAGTAAGCCTCTACGATAAGGTTAACCTCCACAATAGTAGCGTGAAAGAAGGCTAACCTCCGCGATATTAGTGTGCCACGCCACTGTTTTAAATTCATCTAGTTTTTTTTCACTTGGGGTGAGGGGCTTTTGGTATTTTTACCCCTTGTATGATCTTTAAACATAAAATACACCCTTTTATCATCAATTTTAAGGATAAAAAACCATTCTCTTCCTCTTTAACACATAAACCAAAAAACTCCAAAGGTTTCACAATGGACTCTCCATTCAAGCTCTGAACTCTAAATTTTTTTCAATTCTGTGTATTTCAGGAATATTTTTCTTTTCCTAACTTTAGTTTTACATTGTGACATTAATTGATTGAATTTTCACGTAAGTAAATTGAGGGTTTTGAAATTGGGTTTAGGGGTTTTGGTTGTTACTGATTGAATTACTTGTCTCGTGTTCTAACTTGATTATTTCTATTTTAAATCGATGTTTTTGGAACTAATTGGTGCATGGTAAAAATGGTTGGAATGGGGGGATATGGGTTTCCCCAAGTTGATGAAATTTTGACTTCATAATTGCATTAACCTAAAGTCCTAAACCCACTTTATAAACTTGATTTTGAATATGGAAAATTACATGGTTTAACTTGTTTTTGAACCCAATACATTGCATTAAAGTATAAATGAATGAAAATGGTTTTGGATGGCCTTGGTGTCCTTGGTTTGGATTTCAAATGAAACTTGGGTGTCTAATTTGATTATGTGGATTTGGTTTGGCATAATTAATTAAGCTTGAAAGCATATTGGTATGACGATACCAAGTGGTAAATTCCTTAATGGATGACTCTCGGGTTAATGAATTGGTTGATATGCGAATAATTTTAATTTGACCTTAAAGAAAATTATGTAGCTCATGACCGTGAAGGTATAAGTCTAGGGGGGATGAACACTGAAAACCACGTTTTCCGGCTTTGGGGTCTATATGACTGTGTGCTTGGTGCAAAATTGATATATATATATATATATATATATATATATATATATATATATATATATATACGGACGACTATTGCCTTGGTGGCCTTAGTTTTCCCATAATTTTTCCTCAATTTGTGCGGCGAACACACACCAAGGCCTTTCAGCAGGGGGAGATGGACCCATATAACCCATGGACGCCTTTAGGATGGATTGAGCTACACAGTTCAGGATAAATCTTAAACTCCCATTCTCATGACCCTTTTCCCTATTCCAACATCCTATATGTATGTTTATGAATATGGTGCTTATGGTTTATGACTGAATTTTGGTAATTGTATTATTTTATCCTTATTTATTGAGTTACATTCCAGTGTTTATCCTATTGACTATCCCTGGACGCTATATCAGTTCATGGTGTAGGATCCGATGGGTTTTCTGTTGCTCCTGTGCAGCATTACATGGTTAAGCACGTCTAATGAGGAGTTGTGGAGTGGTGAGACCCCATCCTTCAGAAGGCCTTGTCATTCCCTTATTCATTATTTTGCCATAGTACTTTAGAATTCTCTTTGGTCATAGTTGGAGGCATGTCAGACTTAGATGTTATTATGGTTTTAGAGGTTTTCGCGGACAATTATGGGTGGATTGTTATTTGAATTCTTTAAACTGCCATTTGATTCATGTATTCCTATTACTATTATTATTGAATTGATTGTCTTTCGCTTTGTTTTTATGATTACTGTGTTCTTGAGGTTAGGCTAAGGGGATGGTCTCTGATCATGGTGGGTTAAAGATATTTGTCACGACTAGGCCCTGATTCGGATCGTAATACTCATGAAATTTAAGAATCCTTTTGAAAGACATCATCTTCAAAATGTGGCAGGAGGCGATCCCTTCACTTTCATAGGTCATACAATTACATTCAATATATTGATTGCCTGGTCGATACTCCACAACATAGATAAATTTTTTCTGTGATATCCACTTCTTATTGAATAGTCTGTCACACTGTATTTTTCAATTCCCTCGACCACATTGAAATCAACATGCCTTTTTATTTCATAGTGATATAGCCTTTGAACATGCACCGTGACGAGATCATAAATAGCATGCGTGTAGTGGGTTTGAATCTGCATATGCCAATTGAATTCGGAGGTACATCATGCAAGTTTATTTCTTTCGTCAGCTTGGATCTTTATTTCTTTCTCATATCTATATATGAGGCTCAACAAATTTCTTTAGAAAGATTTGACTGTTGGTGTATCCAACAAAGAAGGCATGTATTGACTCTCACCTTTGTGTGGACATCATGCTAGCCTAAAAGTAGTACTTGAGAAATACTAGAATCTATTTAGACCTCTTCGAATAAAGATTTTGGAACCATATTATTCTATCCACATTATATTATGCAATGAAAGCATCCCATTTCTCATCAAATTCGACAATGGTGATGCTATCAAAGATCATCACTTTAAATTGAACCTTGGCTCACTTATAATTCCTCACTCCATTTAGCTTTATCGGTAGCTTAGTAAAGATGTTCCAAATGCAATACATGTGGACAACAAACGGTAGCACATCAAGAATCTCTACCTTGATACTCTCACATTGGTCTTTGAGGATAGCCGTTGGAGCCGTTTCTCCCATGGCCACAAGCCAAGTTTTGAATACAAACTTGTAGGTATTAATGTCCTCACTTGTGATCAAAGGACATCCCAAAAATATGGATTGATTGTGCTGATTTACACCGCCTAATGAAGCAAACGGAATGCACCATTGATTCACAAGGTAAATTGTATCGAAACATACGACATCGTTGAACTCGCGATAAGCAACTTTGCAATGTGTGTGGATCTATACAACATTCCAAAGTCTGTCAGTATTGTCTGTGACTATAGAATAAATTTTGTATCTTTTCCCTTCATACCATAAAAGAATTTCTGTAGCTGCAGCATCGCTGGATAGTGTTCGAACCCTCTGTTGCTGAAGAATATAGTTTTGACAGTCCTTGGGAGTGGACCTCATTCTTTTTGGGCCACCAGCTTTGACTTCCATAAGTCTTATGCTTTTTGAAGGTCTTAGTCCTGTAATGTCATGCGCTACAAGACTTCTCTTCAGAGTCTTGCTTAATTCCCTGTGGCAGGATTTAAAAAATGTAACAGTGAAGGATCCAATTCAGGATTGTGCTCTAAAATAACCATTGACACATGTCATGAACTATCAACCATAAATTGGCAGTTAACTTTGTCTTGGCAATACACCCTTTTGATTTAATTGCAATCTTTTGGTTTTCTACTCTTATCACAACCAAATGTCGCATACTTTATTACACCACCTATTTTTTGGAAGTCTTCTTAAAAACACCAAATCCAATCAGTTGATTGTGCTCTTTATAAAATATGAAGGTGGATTCCACACTACCTAAAGACATACAAACAACAGGACCTGCGTTATATTGTGCATTAGTGTAGCATCCTCATGCATTGCGCCTTCATCTTCTTCAAAACCATCATCCTGATGATCATTTTCTTCTCCTTCAGAAACACTTACATATTCTTTTTTATCTGATTGGTGAGTCTTACTCATCTCCTCAACAAGCATGTTTTGAAGGTCTTCATCGTCACTGTCCAAATGTCAATTTGGACCATTACCATAACCATCATCTGAATCTTCATCATTTTGATTATCATTATCGAGCAAACTATCATTCTTCTCCAATCCCTAAAGGTCATGGAATGTTTCTCTTAATTGGTTATTCATATAATATTGATCCATTCTAACACAATTATATGAGAGGGCTTAGAGTAATTAATGAGAAAGTAGAATAAAAGAGTTAAGAGTAATTTAAAAGAGTAAAATATAGTTTTGATCTTTGGTTATAAGGTATAATCTAAAGAGTAGTGAAAAAAGAGTATAAGAAAAATTGTTGTGAATTAAAACAAATAATAAAAAAAAAAATCAAAGGTGGATTTGCATTTTGGAGGAAAAAATAAGTGGTTTTGGAATCTAAAAGGCATTGAAGTCTTTTTACGTCATTCATGTCAATCGGGCCAAAAACGTTCATGTCAAATAGCATTACCCTTTGTATAAAAAGAAATTGGGCTCAGCATAATGTGTGGTCTAGTACTAGATACTATTGCTTATTTGTATAAAAAGAAACTGGACTCAGTGTAGGGTGTGTTGGTAGGGAGAAAATTAATTACCAAAAAATATTTTACTTATTTTTTTGTGTCTAGTATGCAAACAAAAAATACTATCTTAAAAGCTTTTGTACATATGTAATACAAAATTATAAGAATGGATAAGGGTGTTATTTGTAGGTGGGGAAGAAGGGGGTGGGAGGGGTGCGCCAAGGTAGGGTTGGGGTGAGTGGGGGGATGGGGTTGAGGTTAGGGCAGGGTGGGGTGGGTGGTTGTGACTAGGGGTGGCAATTGGGCAGGTTGGATCAAATTTTGGTGGATCAAAAAAGGTCAAGACAACAAATGAGTTAAGACCCAATCTGACCCAAATTTGTTTGGGTCAAAAATGTGTTAAGTAACAGGTTATAATTCAAACCATCCAATTCTTACTATGTTTTAATTGCTTTATTAGTTGTTTTATAAATTTTTATTACCGTATAAAATTATTTTTTTATGACTATATATAACATATCAAATAAGAAAAAAGATTTTAACAAGATTTCTCAAAAATTAATTGGATTACATATCAACCCAATTTTTAACGGGTGACGTGGGTTGAGCTAATAACTGGGCAGGTCAATAACCAATGCAAAGCTGAATGGGTTGGGTCAGAGTGGGCTTCATTTTGCCACCTCTAATTGTGACGGTGGAACTTAGGAGGAGACAATACTACTTATTTTTCAAGCTTTCATCAAGGAAGTCATTTTTCTTATTTTTAAACAACTTATTTTCCTAATGATTTTTCTCCGTACTGAACACACCCTTAAATTCAACTCCTTTTCATTAATAACCTTAAGACCTACTTATAACGGACATAGGCAAATTTCCAACACATAATAACTAGTGGAGGTTCACATTTTCCAGGACATGACAAAGTTTTTCCCTAGAGGCAATTCCAGTCCATGAATATCTATCATCATACCGTGTCTCTTATCTACTTCATCCTCCACATTGTGTATGTACTTGTGTTCCGTTGTGCTATACTTCACTTTTGAAGTATCGTCAATAGGTTGTCCATCAACGTTAATTTGAAAAGCTCCATCTGTGCCATTTGTGCCTAAAACTATAACTTTCTCAATGAACCAGCCTTTATCCAATGCAAACTTGCCTTCTTGAACTTCTGACCACAACTTCACTGTTGCATTACCTGCTGTTGCATGGAAATCGATATATGTTGATTGCCCATTTCCTAATTTCATCTCCGGAAGCTCATCATCATCGAGGAAAAGGTTTCCTTTAGCTTTGATATCACTTGTCCCTGATGGAAAGGTCACTATGAGGGTAAAAGGTGTCACTCTTGCTTCTTTTGATATCAGTCCACCGTGCTGCATTGGTATGATGGCATTTTGGTATAAGTGTACATTGACCACATTTAGTGGTGCATCTAGTGTGAGGTACTGTAGCTCTTTTTTGACAACCGCCTGTGACATATCAAATAAATTGTACCACGTGCCTGAAGGAAACAGAGCTTTCACATCTGTTTTCCCCTGATCCAACACCGGTGAGACCATGACACTGCTTCCTACCAGGAATTGAGTGCTCACATCGTAAAGCTCTGGTATATTTGGGAAAGAAAAGAAGAGGGGACGAGCAATTGGCGCACCAGTAGTATGTGCCTTGTAGTTCAAAGTATAGAAATATGGAAGTAACTTATATCTCATTCCTAAAGCATTTCGCGCAGAGTTAACCACGCTCTCCCATTGGTAAAGTTCTTGCCTTGGAGAATAGTAGTTTGCGTGATCCCTTGAGAATGGATAGAATGCGCCGACTTCAATCCAACGATTGCAGAGCTCCTCCGTAGGCGCAGGATAGAAACCACATATATCTGCACCAACCATAGGAACACCAAATAAGCCAAAATTCAGCACTGTAGATATTGAATATCTCAAATCATTCCAAGTTCCTTGGTTATCCCCTGTCCAATGTGCAGCATAATGCCCTGAACCAACAAAAGTGGAACGGGACAATATAAATGGACGTTTTCCCTTGAGTCCTTGAAGAGCCTTGTGAGTCGCAATGGACTGAGAAAACCCGTAAATGCTGTGAGCATCATATTCCCTAACTCCATTATAATGAACCGCGCTAGTCGCTATAGTCTTGTAACCAACTGGTGCTTGTATTCCACTCGCATTAATCTTGTAAGGTGGATCATCCCATCTAGTACTCGTTATGTTTTCGCAATCCAGGCAACAAATCCAACCGGGACCAGTGCCATTGGGACAAATCCGGCCTTCAGGGATTGTACACAAACCCGAACAAAAGTTGGAAACTTCATTCATGTCAATCCAGAGTCCATCAACAGGAACAAGTTCATGAAATCTCCTAATTTCATCACCCCACCACTCAACAGTCTTCGGGTTGAGAAAATCAGGAAAATTAACAGCACCAGGCCAGACTTGGGCCAAATAAGGCTTGCCTTCATATTTGATGAAGACGTCATTGTCTATACCCCTTTGGTAAACACCATAAGTGCTATTAACACCGATTCCAGGATCAACAATGACAATGTATTTCATTCCTCGGGTTTGAATTTTTTCCAAGAATGCTAGCAAATTCGGACGGGGGTAGTTGACAGGATTGAGGGTAAAATCTTTTTTCCCATCCATGTGATCATCATCATTCCAGATCACATCAAGAGGGATTTTAGCTTTGTTGTAGTTCTCAACAACATCCTCAACTACTGATAAATTGTGGTAACCCCATCTGCATTGATGGAATCCTGTAGCAATCAATTAAGAAGGAGATAGCTTAGTTAGGAGATAAATACAATGAGATATTAGCATTTACCAAACATTAATAGAAGTTGAGGGAGGCCATATAGTTCATCACATTATGGTCGAGGGTCTATCAAAAACAATTTCTCTGTTTCATAAAATTAGGATAAGGTTTATGTATTATGTATATTTTATCTTCTCCCAAACTTCACTTAAGATTACACTGCATATGTTATTATTGTTGTCATCTTCACCATCATATTATGATAGGTTTATCAAGTCAAAATGATGCGTGCAATCTTTCTAGTGTTACGTAAAAGAGAAATTGCCTACTTTCCCATTTCTTTTAAAAAAGAATATTCCTTCCGTAACTACCAAATAGTTTTCTGGATTTAAATAGGCGTTTGGACATGCGATTTTATCTTATTACTTGAAATCATGAAATGAAATCAGCGTTTTGACAATCATGAGATAAAATACCAAATTCTCAACAAACCATGATTTGGGATACTAAATCATGATTTCAACTTTTTAAAATACAAAATTTGATCCATAAATTTATATTTTGTAAAGAAAAAATGTACTTTTAAATTTGTAAAAAAAACTTATGCTTGGCATAGATTGTGTGTATCATGTGAAAGAATTATACAGTATTAAAGCATCGCTAGTTACTATTATTGCTGACTAGTAGACTTTATAAAATTATGTAAACGTGAATATTTATACTCACAAATATTTATTTATAAAATGAACAATGGTGGTGTGCAATTTATCAATACAATGTCTTAACATATTTTGATATCCTATTTATGAACTATAATTTGCTTATTTGATGAGATAATAAAAGAACTGGGAAAAATTTAATAATTTTAACGATTTTTTTTTTGGGGGGGGGGGGGGGGGGGGGGGGTCATGCCTATACAAAAATATGGAACTTAAAAAGTTTAAATTGCATATCTAAACAAACCTTTAAATTCATTTCAAATAATTTCATATCGTGTGGTCAAATGGGCCCTAAGCATGTAAGAAAAGAGCAGTTTTAGTCCTGTTTTTTATCATAAAATTATGATGCTCCAATTCAATAATCCACGGAGAAATATACTATAGTCGAGGATTTATCAGAAATAATCTCTCTACTTTCTACAGATATGGATAAGATAAAGTACACATTATCCTTTTCTAATGCAAATCGAGATAGCAAGATTGATAGCAAACGTGACAATGTGAACCATCTTGGATACGAAAACTTTTAATCACCCATAATGAATTTAAAGTTCCATGAAGGATCATCAAAAGGGCTTTTAAAGTCCATGACATGCTCAAATGGATCCATAAGAAAAGTAGTGGCAACCAAGGAGATCACTAAGGTCTCAAGTGGCTATCATTTCATAATTTGATCATATCTGTAATTTGACTCCTTTTGCAAGACTAGCATAAATAAATCTTAAGTCTTCTATATTAGGATTAGATAGTTTTTGAATATTGTGTGTCTCCGTTGTGAGCTTAATGTGAAGAAAAGCAGAAGAAAGATTTAACTAGGGAGACCTTCAGCTAGCCCAAGATCGTTAATAAGATCGGAAGATTTAACTAAAAAGTGAAAGCTATGAAAGTAGAAGGAAGATATTGAATAAGAGATCTTAGGTATAGAAAACGACTTCTTTATATGCTTTGTATTGAATTTGCTTTTTGGATGGTTATCAATGCACAAGACTCATCCCTATTTATACTAGTCTATAGATGGTTCTAGAATTTTTTCTAGATAAATCTACAAGAATAATCTAGAAAACTTTATCTACTGCAATGCTCTAGAATATCTAAATTATTTCTTCAAGATAATTATCTAAATATCTATACTAGAACATTCTAGATAAATCTATACTTTTTCAAAATAATCATTTTTAGCTTTTCCCACACTCTCTCTTAAAGTATATTTTGAAAATTACCCCAAGCTTGTCATGGAGGAACTCAAACGAAGCTTTACGGAGTGACTTGGTGAAGATGTCAGCAATATTATCCTGACTTCGTACGTCCAAAGTATTTATAGTTCTATCAAGAACTTTTTCTCGGATGAAGTGATGTTCTACCTCAATGTGCATAGTTCTTGCGTCAAATACTGGATTGTTTGCAAGCTTGATGGCACTTTGATTGTCTCCAAAAAACTGCAGTTGGCTTTGATATAGATAGTTGCAAAACTTTTGCAAGTCTTTAGAGCCATACACATTCTTGAGCAATAAGAGTTGCTTCTTTATATTATGTCTTCGTAGTTGATAAAGAAATAGAGTCTTGTTTTTTACTGCACCAAGAAATACCTATTCCACCACAGAGAAAAATATGGCCCGGTATAGATCTTCGGTCATCCATATCGCCACCAAAATCAGCGTAAGTATAACCCACTAATATCAAATCATTTTTCTTTTGAAAATATAAGCCCATATCTAATGTTGAGTTGATATATTTCAAAATTCTCTTTGCAGCTTTCAAGTGTGACTTTCTTGGTGATTACATAAATCTACAGACATATCCAACAGAAAAGGCAATATCCAGCCTTGTAACAGTCAAATACAGAAGACTTCCAACTAGAGCTCAGAACGGTTTGAGGTCTAGAAGAAGTGAGCCTTCTTCACACCTTAACCTCGTAATGGTCTCGAGAGGAGTAGAATATTTCTTATTTTGCTTCATTCCAAACTCGTCAAAAAGCTTCTTGGCATACCCTTCTTGAGTAACAAAGATTCCTTTACTGGTGTTTGTCACCTCTAATCCAAGAAAATGATGTAGTTCACCCAGTTTCTTGATTTTAAATCTTATGGATAGCTCTTCTTGAAGCCTTACAAATTCATCATCATTGTTTCCTATTATTATCATGTCATCCATGTATAAGAGAACAACTACATACAAGTCTTCTTGCTTAATGTGATGTAGCATAGCCACAAAAATTTAAATATTAAGCAATTTTTCCATGCCATGCTCGTGGAGCCTGCTTGAGTCCATAAAGTGCCTTTTTAAGCTTCCAGACATAATTAGGATGTAAGTTAGAGACATACCCAATAGGTTGCTCCATATAGATATCTTTGTCAAGTTATCCATACAAGAAAGCATTTTTACATTAAGTTGCCACAATTTTCAACAATGTGAGGCTGCCATGGCTAGAACAACTCAAAATGAGATCATCTTAGCGACTGGACTGGAGGCTCTTCATAGTCTTCTCCATACTTTTGAGAAAATCCTCAAGAAACCATCCTTGTTTTATATTTGTCTATGTTGTCATCTGCTTTTCTTTTAATTTTGTACACCCATTTACAAGACACGGGTTCTACGTCTTTTGGCTTTGAAAAAAGGTTCCAAGTTTGATTATTCAATAGAGCCTCCATTTCATCATCCATAGAAAGCTCCCATTCTTTGACTCCTTTAGCTTCTTCAAAGCATGAAGACTCTTCATCGTCAATTGGCCCTGCAAAAAAACAAGAATACGTACTAAGAAAGTTTTTATCTCTAAAGAGGGTTGGCTTAACAATAGTTCTACTTGGTCTTTGTGAACCAAGTAAATCGTCTTCTTATTGAGTTTCACATTATTGAGTCTCTGGTCTCCCCCTTTCGCTTAGCTTCTCAGCAATTTGATTCTTGGGAGAAACACTTGTGATGGGTAAGTTTGAGACTTTAGGGTTGAATGATTTAGAACTCTCTCCTTCTGATGCAACTCCATAATACAAGAAAATTTCATCAAATGCAACATCTTGAGAAATAATAAAACGATGATTTTTTGGGTCCATACACTTCCAACCTTTTCTCCTTTCATCATATCCAACAAATATGCATTTTCTTACCTTAGGATCTAATTTTATCCACTGAGAATCCAGGATATGAACATAATAGATAGAGTTAAAAACTCTAAGGTGTTTAATGTTAGGATTTTCTCCAAACATCAATTGATAAAGTGACTTCATGTTGTTTGGATAAAGCGGCATCCTATTAATCATATACGTTGCGCATTTCATACCTTCAGTCCATAAGGCTTTAGGTAATTTTTTGGCATACATCCAGCTCTTACATGTCTCTATCAAGTGGTGAATTTTTTTTTCAGCCACTTCATTTTGTTGTGGTGTATCAACACAAGTAAGTTCTCTTCTAATGCCATGCTAATGACAAAAAATTGGGAAATCTTTAGAAGTGAACTCACCACTCTATTCGCAATCACCTTATCCTTGACCAAGCTTGCCTTCGACAATTTTCTTGAACTCCTGAAACTTGTTGATCTTTTATGTGCTTCACAAAATAAACCCATATGAATCTAGTAAATTATCAACAAAAAGTTGCGTGTAAAAGTAGTCGGAGAATGAAGGAGTTCTTGTAGGCCCCATCAAATCAATATAAATTAGTTCTATAGGAGATTTGCTTCTTATTAAGGATCTATCAAATGGAAGACGGGTGTGCCTTTCAATATTGACATCCTTCACAAATATCTTCTTTACCAAAGTTGCTTAAGTTAGGTAATTATTTTACTAGATTCAATTTTACCATGGCTTTTAATTTGGCTATGTTAATATGCCCAAGTCTCGCATACCATAGATATGCGGTATCATTACTACTCATCTTCTTAATATAAAATCATTAACCCTCTTACTGGTATGAATGATATTTGCCTTGATTTCTTTGATATTTCGATGGAACTTCACATCATGTGAGCCAAATAGGAGATAATTTCATGCATCTACGACATTTCCAACTGAAAAAAGATTTTTCTTCATCTCTGGAACGTGAAACACACTGTTAAGAGTGATTGAGTTTTTCTGCTTTTCATTGATGACGACTATACCTTCCTTCTCCACATGCATTATCTGCTGTTACGATGACATCACGACCATTGTATTCTCAAAAGTTGAAAAAATTAGATCTATCTCCTGTAATTGATGCCCACATCCCAAATCGACGATCTAGTCTCATTCAAAATTGATGAAAGTCAGGGTATTGATTGCTCGACTCTCAGCTACAAAACACTTTTCGTAGTCTTCTTCTTCATCAACATATTTCTTAATTTGAGTCATATTTCTCTCTTTGGCTCGACAATATCTTTTTATGTGTTCTATTTTGCCACATCGATAATATTTGAGAGTCTTATAGTTATTAGTAGACTCTCCCTCCTTTCTTGGTGAACTTGAATCACCTGTAGATCGAGAGTGCAACATATCTCTTATTATTTTTCCTTTAAAATTTCTCTTGCTAGCTACAAGCGCATTTACTTCCCCTTGATTAATTGATACTCCAACCATTTTTTTAGCTAGTAACTCCTGTAATAATAATAAATTTTTAAACTCCTCCAAGAATGGTTGTTGAGTCCATCCTTGAATCGATGTCACAAAGGAAATATATTCTATCTTCAAAACATGAATAATATTTTTTCTTATTCGTGCTTCATAGATAGCCTCATCTGGATTTAATAAAGAGATCTCAACACGTAAATTCTTAATCCTAAAGAAATACTCGGTAATAGAAAGATTACCTTGATTGGTGTTAGCCAATTCATTCTCCAATATCTATAGCCGAGCTTCATTCTTATTATTGAATAATTGATCTAGGGTCCTTCATATTTCATGGACTGATGTGCACCTTATGATATGATCGAATAAGTTAGAGGATATGGATCTCTTCAATATGAACTCCGCCTTTGCAGTAGTCTGCTTCCACTTCTTAAATGCACCATCTTTTTTTGTTCTGTCGTCAAGAGGACTTGTGTTACTTCCGTTGACAATATCCCATAACTCCTCACCCTCAAAGTATAACTCCATTCATGTCTTCTATACCTTGCAATTGGACTGATTTAACAACTCTATTTCCAGTCCATTACCAGGACCGCTAAAATCCATAGAGATGAATTAGTTGAATATATCACTAACCCGATCTTGCATAAAATTTAGAAGACAATGTGTGGATATGGCTCTGATACTAGGTAAGAAAAAGAAGAAAGGTATAACTAGGGAGACCTTTTGCTAGCCCAAGATCATTGATAAGATCGAAAGATTCAACTAAGAAGAGAAAGCTACGAAAGTAGAAGGAAGATATTGAATAAGAGAGCGTAGATATAGAAGAAGACTACTTTATATGCTTTGTATAGAATTTGTTTATTGGATGGTTACAAATGTACAAGACCCATCCCTATTTATACTAGTCTATGGATGTTTCTAGAAATTTTTTTAGATACATCTACAAGAATAATCTAGCAAACTTTATCTACTACAATGCTCTAGAATATCTGAATTATTTCTTAAAGATAATTATCTAAATATCTATACTAGGATATTCTAGATAAATCTATACTTTTTCAAAAGAATCATCTTTAGCTTTTTCCACACTTAGGATTGAACCTCTTAATTACTTGAATAAGTAATTTTTTGTAGGTGTTCAATTTATCTTCTTCCTTGGATTGAATCTAATGATTAATATATTTTAATTATTAAATTTTTCATTCTTTTCTTCTAATTCTTTTTTCTCTTTCTTTCTAGTTCTTAATTATATCATTGTATCTTATTTTATTGTCTTGTTTGAATTTTTCTAGCATCTCAACAGTACATTATTTTCAGACCCTATTTATAGAAGGAAAAAATACATAAATTAGCATACTTAAATATTAAATTACAAAAAATAGCAACACTTTTATCAAATTATATTTTGTAGCATATGTATTTGTATTTTTGTTGCAATAGTTTGCAAAAATACAAAATACATATAGATCATAAGGATAGTAAAAATCATATGTATTTGTATTTTTGTAGCAACAATTTGCAAAAATACAAAATACAACTTGCTATATTATGTAATTATGAAACTGTTGCTATGAAACTCTAGAAAATTGAAGGAAAGGTGTCTTTTAAGTTTTGAATGAAGGATTGGTGACATTGACCAACTTAAAGGGTCAAACATTATTAGAAAACTTGATTAAGTTAATTGTGGACTTGATTAATATTTTCAAAACTTTCTAATCTTTTCAAAAATACAAATCAACCCAACCCACACCCCTCTTCAACCCAAATCAACCACTCTCTCTCTCTCCAGCTTCTCTCAACTCTCTCCCAACCAATAGTTCTGCAAAATTTCTCCCTTCAACCTCCGGCGATAAATAATCAGGCGAGTTCCCTTTTGATTTTCAACCGTCAATCGACGTGAAGACTTCTCCGACGACAAAAACATTGAGTTTTTCGTCGTCCTATTTCCTTTTTCCCAGGTAAAAAATTATGAACAAACAGAGGAACTTGAGCGAGCTATTCTACTAGTATTGAAATGTGGACTGAATAAAACCTTAATTTTTGACATTTTTTCTTCTTATTGTCGTACTATTGATTCAAATTTATTGTTGATTTATTTTCACAGTTGATGTTCTTAGTGTGTGTGTGTGTGTGTGTGATGTGCTGTTGCAGGGTTAATTTGTTGTTTATCTTGGTAAAACTAATATTGCAATAGATGAAACATCTGATGTAACAAATGAAACATATGATGCAACATATGAAAATCTAATACAATTATGAAAATCTAATGTAGTAGGTGAATAATCTAACAGATCACTCATCTGTTGCGATAGACGACTCTTCTGTTTGGAAGAAACTTAAACAATATCAATCCAACATATAACTGATTAGTGATCTATTTTTATTCTTTCCAATGGTTTACTCTTCATTTTGTAACAGATTAGTGACTATTTTTATTCTTTCCAATGGTTTACTCATCCGTTGCAACAGGTCGGTTATATGTTGCAACAGATAACATACCCGGTGTAATAGATTAGTGATCTATTTTTATTCTTTCCAACAGTTTACACATTTATTACAACAGGTCGGTTATATATTGCAACAGATAAAATACCTGTGCAACAGATTAGTGATCTATTTTTATGGTTTCCAACGAATTACTCATCTGTTGCAACGGGTCGGTTATATATTACATCAAATAAAATACCAGGTGCAACATATTAGTGCTATTTTTATGGTTCCCACAGATTACTCATCCATTGCAACAGGCCAGTTATATGTTGCAACAGATAACATACCTGGTGCAAGAGATTAGTTGTCTGTTGGAACTATTATATTACTGTTATGTATTAATCAATTATAATCTATGTTATGTTCCTGTTAATTTAAGATAACTTGGCTCCCAAAAGAAAAGAAATCGAATAAATTCCAAGTAAAGGAACAAGTGCAGCAGCTCAGCTACATCCACCACTCTATAAGCTTGCTTTACAAGCGTTATGTCAATCAGGAGCAGAAGATAATGAACACGGGGAGGAGGAACTTTAAAAAGATATGATCCAAATGCTAATAGCCCTTCCGCCGAAGAGTTAGTCAAAACTTTTAGCATTGATCATTATCCTGTGAGAATTCAGTGCAATGGTGCCACAGATTTAACGGGTGATCTCGTGGTTAAGTCAGTCATGGGAACATCTTTCAACACCTTCAGAAAAATACTTTGAGAATAAAAATTGGATTCTTATTTGAGGAAAAGCTGATTTGGAAAATATCTTGATTTGCCGGAAGACAACAATGCTCGTTTCCAGATGAAAATGGTATATGATCTTCTCAAGCGCAGGTTTATGTATGAAAACAAAGATAAGATAGATGAGGTGTGGATAAATTACTGTGGCATACCTGTTTGTTTTGGTTGGAAGGAGTTTGCCAAAGTTATCGGACTAAAATGGTATCCTCCTTCTCTTTCTCAAGTTATACCTACTCCGACCCCCAAAAAAGCACCCCGCACACCCAAAAAAAGAAAAGGCTAGTCGAGTGATCATAATGACCTGGTGTCCACTGTTGGTCCAAGCTTCAAAAACAAAAATCTTATAGAAGCGTTAAAATATAAAGGACTTTCAAAGACGCACAAGCAATCATTGTGCTTGGTTTGGTTTCTACATATTGTTCTTTGGGTGAGAGACGTTAACAACAACATAAGCCTCAGTTTAATAAATCTCTCCAAGGATCTTGAGGTATTTAACAGCTATCTTTGGGGTTATGAAACCTTCAAAATAACTGTCGAATATTTGTTGACTCCGTTAACGCCAAAAATAGTCAACTTATATGGCTTTCCATGGGCCTTCATGGTAAATATTTCTTTTATCATGATATGATTCATCATTTTTTATTCAATAATGCTTTTGATTTATTGATGTTATGTTATAGGCTTAGGCATTTGAAGCCATTCCTTATTTGAGGCAACAAGTGAACTAGTAGGAAGAAGTTTCCTGTCCAAGTATTCTGAGATGGTTGTTGGCCAAAACCGATAAAAATGCAAAATTTCTTGATCTTTTCAATCCCCCCAAGAAAGCAGTAAGTCCAATTCTAATTAAGTTTTTGTTTTAATTAATGATTAAATGATTTCATCATCATTCTTAATATATGTACCGATTTATTTTAGATTGTCCATCTGTGGCTTGTTCCGACCAATCGAAAGTTGAAAATGTCATTTTATCTTACTTTACGGTCTGTGCAAACTTTATCGGACCCTAAGGTCATTGATGGAATGAAAATAGAATTGTTTGGAGAAACAACCATCACAAGAAAAATAATTTTGGAGGGTGGGGCTAATGATGTTCCTCTTACAGTTTTTGAATTGTACAGATTTTTCTCCAGTTTTTCCGCATCTAGCAAATGTTCTTCATGCAAATGTTAATTCTGCAAGGCAAAACACAATGGATTAATTAATGTTATTAATGCACTAACTGCTTCTGTAAAGAAAATGACATCTAAGAGACGTGTCATTCCATCAAAGAGGATTTCATATCCAGACACTCTACTAGAGATGAAGGCATTTAAGAGGAGAAGAAAAGACACTTCCAAGGCATCATCAATCATAAAAAAAAGATTGCAATGCCTCTGTCTTTGTCTTTCACCGATGTTCAGTGTACAAGGGCCACAGGAGAGCAGCATTAGCTGAAGAAGGTGAATGTACATCATCTGTTCTAAAAACAAATAGGCACATATCTGTTTCAACAAATGATACATCTACTGAAAATTATCAAACATATATATACATCTGTTGCAATTGTTATCTAACCTGTTGCATCAGATTCGTTATCTATTTCAACAGATGAATCTTATGTTGCAACAGATGGGTCATCTGTTTGAAATTATCGTACTGCTTTGATTTACCAATTCGAATTTGTCCCAGTAGATAATTCATCTGATGCAACATAAGACTCATCTGTTGCAACAGATGGAAAATCTATTGTATATCTCTACTTAGCATTGATAATTTGGCTTTCCAGGTGGATGTCACAGCTACTGCCAAAGAGCATAATATCACAGTTGATAATCCATCAACTGCTTTCAAAGATGAAGAAAAAGTGGATCTTGTCAGTTTGGGAGAATGGAAGAATTATCCATTTGAAGGGTTCAACATCTCAGACGAGGCTCTAAAAAAACTAACACAGTTGATCAATGACTATTCAGAATGGATTGCCGATGGGCTGTTAAAGCATCATCCCGACAGGTACATAAATTAATTTTATAGATATTGGTTTATACAATTCTTGTTGTAAGAACCTGACATTGACACATATAAATCATCATGTAGAAAATAAAATGACGAGTTCTACAAAGTGAACAAATCGAGTCTTGGTTTTGATATGTTCGACTTTGTTGTTGCACATCCCAGAATGAAGAATTGGTTCGATTTGATGCCATAGCCATAAACCTGCTGAAATGATGAGGTTTAAAGGTCATACATATTACTATTAATTAATACTTTATTTAATTGTATCTGTGTATTGATTTTTCTTCACGTAATCCAAAATGTTTGATAATATGTGCAGCACATCGATGTTATTTTTTACTACCTCTGAAAGAAGGCCAAGTTGCAAACACAAAAACAATACAGATACACAACAGGCAATTATTTATACAAAGTTTTCATCAATAATGCCTATGATAGGTATTGTCAACAGCAGCCAAAAGTTTCCCGAAAAGAGGAATGCTTAATCAACATCATCAAAGGTTTTAGTATTCCGGCTGGCGTACCTTGGCATTTGGTCGACAAAGTGTACATCCCAATAAATTGTGGTGATGAAATCTATTGGGTGTTGGCTGTCATCGTTCTAAAAGAGAGGCGCATGCGAACTTATCACTCGGTGTCACAAAGGACACGTTCCGAGCCATCGACTGAGATACAAAAGCTAGCCAAAATATTGCCTACTTACCTTGATATGAGTGGATTTTTGGACCAAAAGGTTCGTACTAATTGGTCAATGATTGAAGCATACCGGGATAAAATGGCTAATCTATTTGATGTACAATATGTTGATGGAATTTCTCAATAAACCATTGGTAACCTGTAATTTTAAGTGTCATGAATTAGTTTCATTTCACAAATTTCACAACGCTTCCATGAACTACAAGATATGGATTATCTGTTTTTTTATAACGCAAGAATTACGGTCCTTTTGTTGCCGCCTATGCCTAGTATTTGAGAGATGAATTACAAGTACCAAATGATGGACTTGATGTTGGATTACTCCGCAAAATATATGATGCTCTTTTATAGAAATGTGGAGAAGTAAAAGCTCAGAAGCCATACGCAACCGACGTTAAAGATCCACGATGACCAAAGCCGAATTCCATAGCACCGGATGAAGAACAGCTTGTCCATATTGATTAGATATTTATAGCTTGAGTCTGTCAATGAAATAACCTATCCTCCTTGGTTTAACTTGTTGATTTATTTGTAGCGTAGATGTTTGTACCCATAATGATTTTTTTAACATTTCATTTATTTGTGAGTTATTTCATGTAATTTTCGAAGGCTTTAATTTATTTTATTTTGTATATGAATATAATTAATCCTTAGTTTTGAACATGTTAATTGAAAAGGAGTACTAGATTCAAATATCACAATAGATAATACATCTGCTGCAACAGATGACATATCTTATTAGACAGATTTAGACATATGTTGCAACATGAGATGCAACACGGAGGCTATCTTCTGGAAATTATATAACAGGTCTTCCTACTTTTTTTTATTTTCTCCAACATATTACCGATCAGTTGAAACAGATGAGTTAAATGTTGCAACAAATATACTATCTGTTGCAACAGACAGATTGGGAACATCTGCATAACGCAACAGATAACCAACCAATTCTAACAGATAATCAATATGTCATAACAAGTACTATATCTATTACGACATATATAAAATCTATTGCATTATAAAAATTCAACTTGGCCAGACATAAAAATTATTGCCACTACATGTAAAGTGAATTGGCTTGAAATGAAAATTTGTTATCGTGTTCATCTCTGTCTTTGTACATGCTTTTTTTAAACACGGGATCCAACCATTTAGTTAGTACCCCATATGTCCAGACCCATTACATCTTTCCCACAATGGTGTCGCACACACCGATCATTTGTGTGCCGGTCAGTAAACACTCGATGTATGCAAGTGAGTACAACCCGCATGCTACACCGGTTGTATTTCTTGGGAGATGGATGTTCTTATTTCGACCTTAAAATTTCCATGATTCCTTCACCAAGACCTCAGCCGGGAAATGATCCATAAGCTTAATCTGCGTCAACAACTTGGGAAACAACTTCAAGAGTGGCTGCATGTGGGTTAAAAATGTCTTCTCGCTGAAGACAGGTAAGTTATGGTCATAAACCTTAATATTTTCCTCGTATAGTAGTATCTCAATAGTAAGAAAATATGTGCCATCCATATTCATGACTGAAAGGATTCTCTTTGCCTTGGTCCAGCTCTTGTCGTGTGGATATGGCCTCTTTTCTCTAACATATTTAATTATTTCTTCATCCCATTGGAACGTAGAAACTAACTGATCAAATCACGAGCCACCAGAATCAGCTATCTTATAGAGTTTAGCGTACCTATCCTTGAAATTATTGTAGAAGTTGAGGTCCATTATCCTATCGGCAGCATCATAAGCATCAGGGTAAGCTAATTGCCTGCCCCTCATGAGGCAGAGAATTTCATCAACATACTGTGGTATAAGAAGACAATTTTCAAATAGGTTAATAATTGTAAAGAATAAAAACACAGTGGAAAAAATCCAACGCAGAGGGTTCTCTGACTCAGTTTACAGATTACCGAGCCAACGCAACTTATGCAACAGATATGTATTATGTTTCAAACATATTTATTTTTTACTGAGCACCAACATACTCATAATCACAACTGACAGTAGGATGGCTGCCACCATCACAAATAACTCCACCAGCAACACCCCTAGAAAAAGCACCCGGATCTGTTGTAGTTTGAAGTTGGCTGTGAAGAGCTTTAATATTAGGTTGACCTTGCCTAACTGCTCTTATTATGGATGTTTCTCCATCCAATTCCTTATTTATTAACTCCACCGTTGGGTCTTCTTTTGTATCAACAAGACCCAGAGTAAGAAAAGAAGTCATCCCCAGATCATCAATGGTAGGCACGATCCAAGGATGCACAACCTATAAAAAAATAGGAGGAATTTAAATCATATAATAGTAATTTGCAGTCAGTTGGGTTACATGGGGCTCGGGTTATGTTAACACATCTAACTTATGCAACAGAAAATCTAGCTACCGCAACAACTGATTTGTATGTTGAAATAGATTGATAATATGTTGCATCAGATTACCCATCTGTTGCATAATTTGCAGTAGATGGGTAATCTGTTGAGTAGGGTTCAGAGACTAGAGCAACATATGGTTAATCTGCTGCGAAATATAGATCGTCTGTCACAACATATTACTCATCTATTGCACCAGTTGCAGTTGATGGGTAATCTGTTGCAATAGATGACCCATCTGTAGCAACAGATGGAACATCTTTTTCAATATCTTTCTTTGAGGAAAATTATTTTAGTTGAAAGAAGACGTACTACATCATCCTGAGGGTTGAAGAGATCAGCCTCGTTAATTTTTTTTTCTACTCTCTACTATAGCCAACCACCTAAGGATCCTTGGATGAGAAACCTTATTCGAGTAATCCTTGATATGCTTTCGGAGGGGAGTAATGGCTTCACATGCCCAAGCCTAAAAATTGTAAACAGGAAGCAAGAAAAAAAAGTCATAAATATATTCAATATAAATTAATGAATGAGTAAAAATAGGGATCACTTTTACCATGAAAGCTCAAGGATAGCCATATAATGTGGTCGTCTTTAGCTTTAGCTCCTTCAGTAAATATTTGAAAGTCAAGTAGTAGCTGTCGTATCCCCAGAGATAATCGTTGAACTTCCCAAAATCATCAGAAAATGCCAACAAATCATGTTCTATGACTTTCCTGACGTCTCTTTCCAATGAAACGGTATGGACAAACAAAACTAAGCACAATTTCTCCCTATAGTGCTTTGGTATATCTTTATTCTTGAGATCCGCCATCAAATCCTCCACTTTGTAGCTAGGTCCAATAATGCCCAACAACCAATCTTCTTTTACCTTGCATTTGTTGAACCCTTTGTGGGGTGTTTTCTTGATGGGAGGTTCTTCAGGATGATCGCATCTCAAGCCCGTCACTATGGCAAACTCTTTCAATCCAAAAAAAATCAGTATACCACAGTAGTTGATCCAGACTTTATTCATCTTTTTTTATCCCTCCTTTGGACCTCCATCGTCCCCCGTATACTTGATTCTACTCTTGATAAGGCCATATACCATGATCATTTAGAAACGAAGAGGGCGGGCCCAGCTTAAGAAAGTGTGCAAAGCAGCTCTTCTTAAAAAGTCCATCTATGTTTTCCTTCTTCATAATACTCCTAAATTCGTTAAAAGGTTTCCCCAACTGACATTTAAGTACAAGATCACCAAATAATTCTTTAGGGCTATTCATCGGCATCGCAAATCAAAACTTGTCAATACTAATGGTTTTGATAGAATCATGCTGGAATTTCAATATTATTTCACGCCTCATTGGTGAAGAGAAGTTATCACTTTCCTCATCTTCATTTTGCCCTGACTGAGATTGTTCTGGAAGTTTCTTCGAATCTATCTGTACTCTAACCTTTTTTGTTTGGTGATCAAAAGTTGATCCACTTTCTCCACTTTCAGTTTCTTTTCTTTTGGGAGACATCTTTTAACTACAAACAATAGAAAAAATAAAAAATATATTGCATTTGATGTCTACATAATTTTTTTAAAAAAGGTGAAACAAATTTCAATGAATTATTCTATGCCACATAACCAAAAAAAATACTTCAACGAACAACCTATCAATTGGAACAGATGGGGAACCCGAATCTTTTTGAAGATCTATTTAGTATCTACCAAAAGATATTCCACCTGTTTCAATAGATGGACATATTTTAATAAATTATTCTACACTATATTACAAGAAAATACTCCAACGGATAATCCATCAGTTAGAACAGATGGGGAATCTGCTTGAAGACCAATTTAATATCTCCCAACAGATCTTTCACCCATTGCAACAAATGGACCACCACAACCACAACCAATGCCACCACTAATGCCACTAAGACCACCACCAATACCAACACCAAGACCACCGATACTACCGCCAAAAAACACAAATAGCAACACCACCAATAACAGCCACCAACAACAACACAAACACCATCCAACAATACCACAATAGTCAACAAAACACTGAGAGAAAACTTAGGGTTTTGTTAGGTGCTTCCTACTTTTTTAGCATCAAAAATCAAAATTGTTAACCTATTCTCGAAGATAACACAACTAAAAGTCTTATTTTTCATCATTAACTAAAAAGCCCTATTTTTTAGAACAAAGAACAAATGTAGAACTCTTCTCAAATGATTTTACCTATGAAGACAGAGAAAACGACGGATACAAGCGGGAATGAAGTCGAAAAAAAAACTATATGTAATTGTAAATGAGAAGAAAATTGACCTATTTTGAAGGGTTGAGCAATATGATGAGTAGTTGTTGTTTGTATTGTTGAGAGGGACAGGAGACCCCGAGAAAGAGAGACAGAGAGAGAGACAGAGAGAGAAGAGTGAGAACTTAAGATTTGAAATAAAAAGTTTTTTGCGCAAATAGATGATTTGTATGGGTTTATTTGTAATTTTGGAAAAGAATGACAAGTTTTGAAATTGCTAATTTGGTCCGAATTGATCTTAGTTAATTTTAAAAATTTTAAAATATATAATTATTAAAACATTGAGTTGATGAGAACTTATTTCAACTCAGAGTGATCGATCGATGACTCAGGTCGGGATGAACGCAATACCAATGCCATGCAATTGAAAAGACTCGATTAGATTTGTAGTTGACCCTGCGAGCTTATTCATTCATCCCTAGTCCCACCTATACTTTAACTATCCTAATATTGAGTTGATGAGAACTCATTTCAACTCAGAGTGATCGATTGATGACTCGGGTTGGGATGAACGCAATACCAATGTCATATAATTGCAAACACTCAATTGGATTTGTAGTTGACCCTGTGAGCTCATTCATTCATACCTAGTCCCACCTATACTATAACTATTCTAACATTGAGTTGATGAGAACTCATTTCAACTCAGAGTGATTGATCGACAACTTGGGTCGGGATGAACTCAATACTGATACCATAAAATTGCAAAGACTCGATTGGATTTGTAGTTGACTCTGTGAGCTCATTCATTCATCCCTAGTCCCACCTATACTATCACTCTCCTAACATTGAGTTGATGAGAACTCATTTCAACTCAGAGTGATCGATCAACGACTCGGGTCGGGATGAACATAATACCAATACCATAAAATTGCAAAGAATCGATTAGATTTCTAGTTAACCCTATGAGATAATTTATTCATCCCTAGTCCCACCTATACTATCACTATCTTAACATTGAGTTGATAAGAACTTATTTCAACTCAGAGTGATCGGTCGATCGATGACTCTGGTCAGGATAAACACAATACCAACGCCATGTTATTGCAAAGACTCGATTGGATTTGTAGTTGATCCTGTAAGTTCATTCATTCATCCCTAGTCCTACCTATACTATCACTATCCTAACATTGAGTTGATGAGAACTCATTTCAAATCAGAGTGATCGATTGATGACTTAGGTCAAGATGAATGCAATACCAATGCCATCCAATTACAAAGACTCGATTAGATTTGTAGTTGACCCTATGAGCTCATTCATTCATCTCTAGTCCCACCTATACTATAACTATCCTAATATTGAGTTGATGAGAACTCATTTCAACTCAGAGTGATCGATCGATGACTTGGGTCGGGATGAACGCAATACCAATGTCATATAATTGCAAACACTCCATTGGATTTGTAGTTGACCCTGTGAGCTCATTCATTCATACCTAGTCCCACCTATACTATCACTATCCTAACATTGAGTTGATGAGAACTCATTTCAGCTCAGAGTGATTGATCGACAACTCGGGTGAGGATAAACTCAATACCAATACCATAAAATTGCAAAGACTCGATTGGATTTGTAGTTGACCCTGCGAGCTCATTCATTTTTACCTAGTCCCACTATACTATCACTATCCTAACATTGAGTTGATGAGAACTCATTTCAACTCAGAGTAATCGATCAACGACTCGGGTCGGGATGACCGTAATACCAATACCATAAAATTACAAAGACTCGATTGGATTTGTAGTTGACCCTGTGAGATAATTTATTCATCCCTAGTCCCACCTATACTATAACTATCTTAATATTGAGTTGATGAGAACTCATTTCAACTCAGAGTGATCAGTCGATCGATGACTCGGGTCAGGATGAACACAATACCAACGCCATGTAATTGCAAAGACTCGATTGGATTTGTAGTTGATCCTGTAAGTTCATTCATTCATCCCTAGTCCCACCTATACTATCACTATCCTAACATTGAGTTGATGAGAACTCATTTCAAATCAGAGTGATCGATCGATGACTCAGGTCGAGATGAATGCAATACCAACGCCATCCAATTACAAAGACTTGATTAGATTTGTAGTTGACCCTAAAAAGGTATTAAGTACTACTACTTGATATTATCTACTCGGACTAGAAGCTTTGTACTACTACATCCAATTATTATTATTATTATTATTATTATTATTATTATTATTATTATTATTATTATTATACTATTTCTACATATTACGTACTACTATTGCTTCTATCAATATACTACTACTACTATGACTAATAATAATAATAATAATAATAATAATAATAATAATAATAATAATAATAATAATATTTTAAATAAAATTTTCATCTTACTAACATTTTATTAATAACGTTAATTTAATATACTATTACTAATGTCCTTAATAACGTTAATTTAATATACTAATACTGTCCTTAATAACATTTTATTAATAACGTTAATTTAATAATGTTAATTGAATAATATTTTATTAATAATAACGTTAATTTAATAACGTTTTATTAAAACTATAGTTTTTTTTATATTATTAGTATAATTTCATCTTTGAGCTGAAAATAATAAAAAAATAATAGTGAAAAGTCATTTAAATATATAAAAAGGAATTAATAGGGGCATAATAGTTAATTTACCCATTTTTTACTGTTGTAACGCTCAAATTTTTAGCCCGACGCGCACAATTTTGCGTGTACAACACGCGTTTTGCCACATAGAATCGGAGGTCATATTTGTTCAGGTTTTGAATAGTTAAAGGTCTTATTTGAGCATTATCAAAATTTAATATCAATGTTATAATTTGGTGTCAAATTTAGGGTCATATTTATTATCATGCCTTTTTTTTGTTAGTTGGTGAATGAGGTAATTGTGTTATTAGTGCTTTTTGTTAAAGTATTGTGAAATGATACTTGGATAATATATGGCATAGTTCATTATAAAATCATAATTTTATATGAAATTAATGGGTATTTTTAATAGCTTTTAAAATTTATGGGTTTTATGATTCTTTTTTTTAAATACGTGAAATATACTCTCCAAAAACTATGGCCAAATATATGTTTGAACTTCACCCAAACTTCATTCAAAAATAAATTGTCAACAATATTTGAAAATCTATGATCCAACGCTAGCTTAATTTACTCCAAAAATAATTATTGAGATGATTCACTTGTTAATTAATTAGCTAAACTTTCATGTTATTGATAAAAGTTTAATTCTCCACCTTTTAACCAGGGGCGGATCTACGTGGTAGCGAGGGGGTTCACCCCTCAGCAAGAAATCACGATATATATAAGGTAGAAAATCTATATTTATGTACATATATTAATTTTGAACCACTTGACAAAAGCTTGTAGGATAGTTCAATGGCACTTTCTCCCCTTCTTAAAGTGTTACCAAAGCCCTTGTTGCGGGTTCAATCTCCACCAGGCTACATATTTTTTATAAATAAAATGTTTTGTATAACTGCTACCTGTTTTGTATAGCTGCTACTTTATGTTCTGTATACCTATATAAAAAAAATAAACCTGCTACATATAAAAAAAAAAAAAACTTTTTAATAAGTTAAAATATAAAATCAACAAAAAAACTTAAAAATCTTTTTTTCTTTTTCCTATATACTAGCACGTCCCTTGAAATTATATTTTGTTGACTTATTCAAGAAAATTCCTGAATTGGCCACTCCTTTTAACCCAGTTTCCTATATCCCTTTCCCTACCCCATATGTAACCAAAAAATTTACGAAAGAGATTGTCCACGTGCTACCATTGTTCTTACCTTATACAGAATAACAAAAGTCCTCGTCCCGTGAAAATTTTGTTAAGAAAATAACGCCAATAGACAAAAATTAAGCAGTGTTTTTTTTGTTTTGTTCATAACACGGGTTCTAACTTATTCAAACCATAACAGAAACATCAGACAAAGCTAATTGAAAGCCAAGTCACGGGCTCTAATCAAGACAAAACCTAAAACTACACATATTCTCCCACTGCCTCATCCACCTCAAGCCAACGATAAAGACGAATACAAAATTTAATTATTATAAATGTTGATCAAGAATGTACATTTTAAAATGTATATTTAACGCCAGTTTAATTTTATGTTTATTTTTAAACACATATTTTGGATTCGACTCTAGACCACTGATCTCAATCAGTATTATGATTATGAGTTCTACACAATTTAGTAACTATAAGCTATGTTGCTCGGACTCTTCAAAAATATCAACGGATGCGTGTCGGATTCGTCAAAACTAGTGTATTTTTGAAGAATCCGACACGGGTGTGTCATCGAAAGTGAAGAATCCGCGCAACGTAGACTATAAGTTAAATTCTGTATCTGCTTTAAAATTTTTATGTATAAATAAATCTTTAGAAACCTGATAAAGATTATAATCCAAAACCTATACATCAACTAAGAGTTTTGATTCCGCCTCTAATCTCAAAAATGGCTTTACACTTTCAAATATGCTCGATTGGATGGTTAATCATGATTCAGGTCATTAAATCGCTCCAATACGCTGCCTTGCCCTACTAACAATGATGCATATCAAGCAAATATTTTGTCATGGTTTTAGTTTTTGTTTATGGGGCAAACAATTACGTAATAATTAATGATATATATATATATATATATATTGACTAATGAGAATGATGAGAGCATCACCATAAATACAAATGCATTAAAGAGGATGAGAGAATTTCAAACTTACCAAAAGACCAATAAGGCATTGGAGCAGGCCTGCCTATGAAGGAAGTATACTGATCAACGACATCAAGAGGCGTAGGACCAGAAAAGAAGTAAAAGTCCAAAACACCTCCAATCACTTTGTATGTTAAAGAATCACCCCGGTAAAGCACATCCATCCCATTGCTATTTAGTAACAAAACTGCATGGGCATTTCCTACTCCATTCACATTCCTCAAATCCATATACATAGGGTGGGAACCGTACAAATCCATATTTAAATTAATAGCTGGTTGATCAGTTGTGTACAGAGTGTAAGGGTCATTTGGGTAAAGTTTAATACCACGAGGCTGTGTATTTTCACCAAGGCCATATAGAGAAGAATCTTTGGGCAATTTTGTGGATATTTCAAGATATTGGTCTTTGAAAACCAAATTGCTATATGGATCTGAATCATCAGAACTCGAATTGAAAATGGTCTGTCCATTTGATTTTCTTTTCACAGAAAAACTAAAAGGGTCATTTTTGTAATTGAATATTAACTCGCTCCCTGAATATTCTGATTCCGCTACTAGAAAAAGGTTCTTTCTTGATCTACCAACATTTTGTTTCAATGATGGGGGCGTGTTTCTTTGTAATAAATTGTAAGGAACCTCCCATCTCTGTTCTTCTACGTCAGTTATGTGAATCCTCAAATGATCCTCTGTCTCATGCCTGAATAATAATCAAAAATCAACATAAAAATATAATTTCTTTGTCAAGAATTATGTTCATGTTGTAGGAATACATGTCTGTCTAATAATCACCAAATTGACATAAGGATTCAAAAAGAATTTCAAGAAGAGTTAATGGTCAAAAACACATCTAGACTATCACTTTTTCATTAGTTTCATCCTTCCATTGTCGGTTGTTCTCTTTATCTACCTTATGAATCATCCCTTTTGTACTAAAGCAGAACTGGATACTGAGATGGCCAAATATTTGTTCTCAATTGACCGCAGGTGCGTGTATTAAGGCTAACTCAGCGTCAAAGTGTATTTAAATACAAAGTTAGTGATTATTGAGATATAAAACTCGAGAAAAGGTAATAGCTTAGGTAGCTAAATAGAACAATAGATACTTGACATATGAAACTCGAAAAAAATGATAATTCAGATATGCGTTTTATCATTAGGTCTTTCAAGAATGATGTTTATGTCCGGATAATAATCACAAATTTGACATAAAGTCAACTTTTTTTCTTCAAGAATGATGGTCGTGTCTGGTAATAATCACAAACATGCCATAGAGATTCAACTTTTTATTTCAAGAATGATGTTTCATGCAAATCCAAGACTTGATTTTTTTTTCCTTTTTATTGGAACAACGAAAATACTTACTTAACATAGAGCTGCAAATGAGGGATATCTGGTCCATAGATATTGTTCTTTTCCTTGACTTGGAGGTGACCTATGAGGCCTCCATCTGGTGATTTTTCTATGGAGATTAACTTGTAACCTTGGCCAATCTTGACTGAAGTTGTGGAGACAAAATTAACACCAACTATACATAGAATCAAGATTACTAAGGAAGTAAGAGAAGATGGTGTTAAGAAGGAAGAGAAAAACATGATTTTGTAGTGAAAGAATCAACTAGCAAGGAGCCTCTATGTGGCACTTGGCAAGAGTGAATCTTAGAGGTTTTTGGGACTTATATATAAGGAAAGTTTTCTTTGCACTATCCGTGTATTGTTAACTTATTATACCATATATAACAGATAATATATCTTATTTTTTAGGTTGTTAATTTACAGTTTTTTTTGGTTTCCCATCCGATGTCTGATGCCCGCATTGGAGCCCCGACTAATCTGGATCGCGCGTTGTAGGGCCCATTAAGGTGGCAGCGCTCCCAACAGAGTTTTCTCCATACCCAAGGTCAAACCCCCGACCTATGGTTAAGTGTGGAACAATCTCATCCACTGCACCACAACCCATGTTGGTGTTAATTTACAGTTTACGGATACTACCTATTTGATTAACTCGGTATTCTATAAGACAAACAAAGAAGAAAATTTAACCTAAAGAATTATCCACCTAATTGCTTAAACTAATAATACCTATGAATACATAATATAAAGATAATTCATGTATAATTTATGTATGCCCGTTAAAAAAAGTACACTTGCAATCGATAGGTTTGTTATAAATATATTACAATATATAGTGCATGTCTACTTTACCATGTATAGTGAATGTCTACTTTACCATATATAGTGTATGTCTATTTATGAAATAGTTAGAAACCCCAAGGTTAGTATTTCCTATAAATAAATGGGGTTTCATTCATTGTAATTCTCTCCTCAAGAATCCTCATGATAAAGGAGTCTCATCTCTTCTCTCTCTATTCTTTTTTTTTTGCTTTATATTTCATAACACGTTATCAGCACGAGACTCTGCCATCTTAAATTTGAAGGCTAAGGTATTATTTTCTTTCTTCTCATATTGCTAATAATCTTGCAAAATTTGAGTTCGTTGCCTCGAGCAAGAACTACCTTTAATGAGTATTGAATGTTGAAATTCACTTAGATGCTATGGGTCTTGGAGACACCATAAAGAAACAAAATACAACATCACATCAAAATCGTGCTAAGGCTATGATTTTCTTGCATCATCATCTTGACGAAATTCTGAAAATTGAATACCTCACTACTAAGGATCCACTTGTTTTGTGGAATAGCCTAAAACAAAGACTTGATCACTTGAAGATGGTCATCCTCCCAAAATTACGATATGAATGCATACACTATGAAAATAAGATGTTGGGTTCGAACCTCATTGATTTATTGCTTAAGACGCCTTTATATAGATAAGACATCGAGCTTGAATCTCAATGCACTATATTGTTGATATAATGATGGTTAAGGAAAAATAATATATTTTTGTGAAAAGTCATGAAAAAAACATGTCTTATTGAATATGCTCCATTCCCTAAAGTGAATGTGATAGAAATGCTTAATATGTCTGAAAGAAAACAAGTAATTCAACGTACGAATATAAGCGTGGAGGGACAATATAATAATAATTATCAAAAGTGATAATATTTTCACACACTTATTATGATTATAATATATGTTATAGAAAATTTCTCTACAACTATATGTATTCCTTCATTTGCTCCTAAATTGTAAAGCTCCGAAATCTGATTCCCGGGATGCCATATGGTGCTCCGAACTATAAGTAGTGCTAGGCTAATCCTGACTGCTTTATACTAAATCTGAATCTCAAAATAGGGAGATATGAATGTAAAATCATAATAAATGCAGAAAATTGTCTTAATTATCTGAGTATATCTAAAAATACTAATCTCATCAGTCTGATAAAGCAAATACTGAAAATCTGAATGCTGCAACAAAAATCTAAAACTGAATCTAGTAGTCTGACAAGCCTCTACTGACTGAATCTAGAGAGAAACTGGGACATGTCCCAGCTAACTCAAACTATTTAGAATGAATACTGAATCCTTTACTAATAAACTGAAAATCTGAATAACTAAGTCCCCGAACTATGACGACTTACCAACTGCAGAGATGTAGATGAGATGCTCGAAAATCACTCAAGCTACTGAGACTGAGCACCTGAACCTATATTATGAAATAATGTAGCACATAGACATATATGTGGATCAGTACTTTGGGAATATACTGAGCATATGGGGGTGAATGCAATAAGTAAGCAAAATCATCACAATTTATAAAATCATGCATGCTATAGGTAAATGACTCACAAAGGCTTAAGAAATCTGAAAACTGAAGATCATAAATCATGAACAATAAAGCATATAGTATAAATCTTGTAAACCTTTACACTTAGTTCTGAAATATGTATTCTATTCTTATTCTCAAATCATACAAGCTAAGTGAAATCTGTAAGTTTGTATTTGAAGGCTTATGTAAAGCAATATTTTAAACTCAAGAACTTTAAAGCAGTAGAAAAAATACTTTATCTTAATGGTTTAGAAACCTGAAAACTTATTTTGTATTGGAGATTCTTATAACCGACATAAACCATGTGAGCATTCATAGAGTCCAATGTTCTTGTACCTCTAAGGAGGAATCCTCACGTTGGGGGGAGGAGTTATACTCTTTCCAGGTAGTATAACCTAAGTGATCACATATCTATCATCCACGTAGAAGTGGGAACAATCTAAATCCTATGTTGGTACGTAGTTCTAGGGTATGAAACCGTAGTAACGTACCTATCTCGGTGCTAAATACCACTTCCATTAAATATGTATGCTCATTCTAATGGAAATCCACGTTTAAAATAGTATAATGGGTTATAATGAAAACCAACTGTATATCTACAAAGCTAAATCTATAATCTGAATTTAAAAAGTGGATTTCATATCGATTCTGAAACCAAAAGGTCAAATCTTTATCAATAATCTGAACAGAATATAGTCTAAACATTGATAAATTAATTCAAAATCTGGAAATTTCTGTAATATGCATGAAAATGTGAACATAATCATGTGATTCAACTTATAAATTACCGGAAATCTCATAATCTCATAAATAGAAATATTGGGTATAAACCCTATCTTTAATTTCATGGGAAATCACATAAAAATTCAGTAAATTTGTAATTAAAATAAGTTTTAGGCACAAAGACGAAAGGATTGTCCTTGATTCATAACCCTACATACCTCAATTGATGAACAAGTTGCTAAGGCTTGAATTTTGGATCCCTATTGATGCTTTAAAAGTTGAATTCTTGGAGTTCTTGAGTTAGAAATCCTTATTTTTGAATTACCTTGGAGAATTAGTGAAGGAATTGGATTCCTTGGGGAGTAAGCTTTGATGATCTAGGATTTTGTTTAAGAGTATTTTGGTGAAAAGTGGGTATAATATGCTTAGGATGGGTTAAATGATCTGTTATTCACGACTTGGGGCTAGAAAAAGACCAAAGAGCCCTTTTTTAAAATTTTACTCGGACTGCAAAAATTCTTGAAATTGGCATACGGCGGACGCGTCGTTATTGCGGTGGCCTACTGAAATGGCCAACTGGGACCTGGAAAATCATCGCCACATTGAGATATCACGGTACACTTCTGAAATGGTATTTTGGCCACCTTTGCGACGCGACATTATCGCAGAGGCTCACTAGAAAGTGACATTATGGAATGGGACATCACCGTGATGCAGTGGAATCACGAAATATTATTGGAAATTGATAATTGGGATAGTGGACCTCTCTGTAATGCGGTTCGATCATGGGGTCTCACTAGAATTTGACAATCGTTATTTAAACAGTCTCCGCAACTCGTTATTGACCGAAATGACGATGTTTTACGACTAAAACTTAAAATAGCCATAACTTCCTACTCGGTTATTGAATTTAGGCGAATATTATATCGTTTGAAAGCTAATTCAATTTCTTACACATTAGAGGGTCTAAATCTAGAAAATTCTAAATGTATGAAAAGTCATTCCCTTTTGAAGCTAACATTTGATATTCTCAATGCTAAATTGAACTAGGAAAAGTATGGGGTGTTATAATATCTCTCCCTTGGAAGCATTTTCCCTCGAATGTGGCTAGTTCGAATAAGGACATCGAGGAATATAAGGCTATATAATAGAATACACAATTGAAATAAATTGCACAACTGAATCTAAATTATACAGAACTTCTGAGCTAATTTGTGAGTGCATGAATTTTTCAATGAGGCGGCTATACAGCTGAATATAAAACTAGAAAGATACTAAATTAAGGAAGAGTCTTACCTTCGACTAAATCTAGATTTACGGAGAAGAGGTGAGGGTACATGGCTCGCATATCTGCTTCTGCTTCCCAAGTGGCACCCTCAGTAGACTAATTCCACCAAAGAACTTTGACTAAGGGAACTTCTTTGTTCCTCAGTCTATGAATCTAATGATCTAAAACCTCTACTAGAATATCTTCATATGAAAGGTTGTTCTGAATATCTGATCTTTCTAAAGAAACTACAACAGTGGAGTCGCTGATGCATTCTTAAGCATAGAAATGTGGAATACAGGATGAACAGCTGACTAGTCTGCGGGAAACTCAAGCTCATAAGCTACTTTCCCAACATGACTCACAATTCTGTAAGAGCCAACATACCAGGGACTAGGCTTTCCCTTTTTTCCAAATATTTTCACCCCTTTCATAGGTGAAATCTTCAAATACACTGAATCACCAACCTCAAACTCGAGGTCCTTTCTCCCCATATCTGCATATGATTTTTAACGACTCTGGGCTATTTTCAATTTTTCTCTAATCAACTGAACCTTTTCTATAGTTTCAAACACTGTGTCAGGCCTAAGAAAAATATCCTCACCCACTTCAAACCAACCTATGGGTGATCTACATCTCCTTCCATAAAGAGCCTTAAACGGGGCCATTTGTATGCTAGAATGGTAACTGTTATTATAAGCGAACTCAATCAATGGCAAATGCTCATCCCAATTACCTATGAACTCAAGAGAACATTCTCTCAATATATCTTCTAGAGTTTAGATGGTTCTCTCTGCTTAACCATCTGTCTGAGGGTGGAAAGCTGAACTAAGAAGGAATTGGGTACCAAGACCCTTCTGAAAGGGTCTCTAGGACTGGGAAGTGAACTGAGTACCCCTATCTGAAATAATAGACAAGGAAATTCTATGAAGTCTGACTAACTCTCTGATGTACAACTTAGCATAATCTTCTGCTATGTAAGACATGTAAACTGGCAAGAAATGTGTTGACTTAATCAACCTGTCTACAATAACCCAAATCGAATCATGCTGACCACGCAAATGGGGTAAACCAGTCACAAAATCCATATTTACCTCTTCCCACTTCCAAGTGGTGATACTAAACTCTTGCATCAAACCACCAGATCTTTGGTGCTCTACCTTAACCTGTTGACAAGTTGCACACTTTGCTATAAACTCTTCTATATCTTTATTCATACCACTCCACCAATAGATTTCTCGCTAATCGCGATACAACTTGGTAGTACCTGGAAGAATGGAATAACGTGCGCCATGCACTTTAGCCATAATTCTCTGTGTTAACTTATCAACACATAGCACACTTAATCTTCTTTGGTATCTCGACACACCATCTCCCCCTTGGGAGAAAACCTCTACTTTTTGGTCTTTAACTGACTCCTTCAGTTTGACCAAACTAGAATACATATCTTGCTTTTCCTTTACTTTCGAAACTAAGAAAGATTCGGAACCACTCTGAACCCAAACATTCCCTTGAGCTGAATCGACCAATGTAACACCCAACTTAGCCAAATAATGAACTTCCTGAGCTAACTTTTTCTTATTATTCTCCACATGAGCAACACTGCCCATAGACAATCTACTAAGAGACTCTTCCACTATATTGGCCTTGCTCGGATGATACAACATACTCATATCATAATCTTTCAACAATTCTAACGACCTTCTCTGATAGAGATTCAAATCTCTCTAGGTAAATTCATACTATAAACTTTTATGGTCCGTGAACATATCAACGTGCACATTATACAAATAGTGTCTCCAGTTTTTCAAAGCAAACACTACTGTAGCTAACTTAAGATCATGGGTTGGGTAATCCTTTTCATGAGGCTTGAGTTGTCTAGAGGCATAACCTATGACCTTACCTCTCTCCATAAATACACAACCCAAACCAACCCTAGAGGCATCACAATAAACCACAAAACTATCTGTACCATCAAGTAATGCTAAAACTGGGGCTAAAGTAAGTCGAGTTTTCAAATCCTGAAAACTCCTCTCGTAGGAATCTGACCACAGGAACTTATCTTTCTTTTAGGTCAATCTAGATATTGGAGACGCTATAGATGAGAAAACCTCAACAAAATATTGGTTATAACCTGGTAGACCCAAGAAGCTCCTAACGTCTGATGGAGAGATAGGTCTAGGATAATTCCTTACGGCTTTTATCATTTAAGTATTGACTCTAATGCCATTGGAAGAAACAACATGATTGAGAAAGGCTACTGATCTTAGCCAAAATTCACACTTTCTGAATTTAGAGAACAACTGGTGATCTTTAAGAGTCTGTAACACAATTCAAAGATAGTCTGCATGATCATCCTCACTACGAGAGTAGACAAGGATATCATCTATAAAGACTATGACAAACATGTCCAAATACTATTTGAACACTCTATTTATCAAGTCCATGAAGGCTGCTGGGGTGTTTGTAAGCCCGAAGGACATGACTAGAAACTCAAAATAACCATAATAGGTTTTAAAAGTTGTCTTTGGAATATCATATTCCCTTACTTTAAGCTGATGATAGCCAAATTTGAGGTCTATCCTTGAGAAATAACTTGAACCTTGGAGTTGATCAAATAAGTCATCAATTCTAGAAAGGGGGTATTTGTTTTTTATCGTAATTTTTTTCAGCTGGCAATAGTCAATGCACATGCATAAAGGACCATCTTTCTTTCACACGAATGGGACGGGAGTGCCCCATGGAGAAACACTAGGCCTTATGAAACCCTTATCTAAGAGATCTTTAAGCTACTCCTTTAAATCTTTAAGTTTGGCCGGAGCCATATGATAAGGAGGAATGGATATGGGCTGAGTATCTGAAAGAAGGTCAATACTAAATTCTATCTCTCTATCAGGAGATGCCCTTGGGAGATCTTCTGGGAAAACTTCAGGAAACTCATTGACCACTCAGACGGACTAAATTGTTGGAGTCTTAGACGTATTGTCTTTAATTTGAACTAGATGATAGATACATTCTTTGGAAATTAAATTTCTAGCTTTAAGATAAGATATGAAATGACTCTTAGGAGACACTGAATTCCTTGACTACTCAAAGACTGGCTCATCTGGGAACTAAAACTTCACTACTCGAGTGCGATAATCTATAGTTGAATACAAGAATAGAGCCCATCCATACCAAGAATAAGGCCAAAATCAACCATATCTAACTCTATTAAGTTTGCTAACATGACCTTATGAAGGACCGTGATAGGACACTTTTTGTAAATCTGCTTGGCAATAACTGACTCACCGACTGGGGTAGAAACTAAGAAAGGCTCAATATTTTTCCAGAACTTATCTCAAAATTTGCAGTAACTAATGGGGTCACAAAAGAGAAACTTGACCCAGGGTCTAACAATACATGAACATCAAGATGGAAGACACGAAGCATACCAGTAACAACATCTGGGGAACACTCCTACTCTTGATAGGCTGGCAAAGCATAGAATCGATTCTGGTACTGACCGTCACCGGTACTAGATAAAAGGCCCTGAGGAGGGGCTGGGCGACCTAGAAGATCTGGTGCACTAGTAGCCTTAGTCTAGGGAAGAATATCCCTATTTCCTTATCTAGCATATGGGCACTCTCTGATTTCGTGACCCATCTGGCCACAACCATAACAACCTTTCTGACCCCATAAATAGTCACTTGCATTATTCTAACCACACTTAGCATATAAGGGATGGATGGGTTTCCCACTCACACTATTCTGAGATATGTATATAGACGACCTACTGTAATATCCTGGGAAATTTTTCATTAAAATTTTGTGTGTAAACGTGTTGGGTTCTATCTTCTAGAATGAATTATAAATTTTTTATGTGGAATGTCATAGATTATGACCCACCATTGCGTACAGTATCGAATAAGCTTTGCAAAAATATATGGATCATCCAAAATGGATACCCGAGCGACGAGTTATGAACATTTCGATAGAACCGTGAATAGTAGTGAACAGTAAAATGTGCACGAAAAAATACTGAGGCCTGGAGCATTTTTGCTCCAACTTTAAATGATCATAAATCCTTGTACGTAATGATTTAGGTGATGTACTATATATCAGCATAAATATCTACAAGTTCTTTTTCCAATGAAATTGGTTTCATCAAATTTGTCTATTGGAGCAAAAAGTTATGTTCGATCTACTTCAGCCTATCAAAAGCAAATTTTTGGGTAAACTTCAAATAATCATATCTCCTTGTACACAATGATCTGGGTGAGATACTATATATCAATGGAAATATAAAAGAGTCCTCTTTCTGATTAAATTGGTTTCATTCAATTTGGATATCGGAGTAAAACGTTATGGTTGATCTACTTCAAACTATCAAAACAGTCCATCAAAGGATAGATTTGAGAATTATTTGATTTTTAGGAGCGTTTTGGTCATTCCTCCTCACCCAAAATCTGTCCAAACCTTTTATTAAAGCCTATTAGAAGCATTATATGTTATATTTCATCAAATTCCCTCAAAAAAGAAAACTCCTAAGGTCCTACATCCAACTTCAAAAACCTCCAAAGTTTACCATTAATTCTGCAAATTTATTTAAGATTCCAAGTTCCTAGTTCAAGAACTCAAAGAACCATCATTCAAAGGCACGATTAACATCTCAAAAATGAGTATCGATCTAAAGTTCATCATTCAAGGTATGTGGGGTTTTTCAACAAGAACTCTCTTTCGTTCTTGTGCCTAAAAGTAATTTTCTTTACAAAGGCATGATTTTTATATGATTTTTACAAATTTGAAGCATGAACCCATATTTTATGATGATTATTATAAAATCTTTATGTTTATGATTTTGAAATATGAATTTACATGTGTGAAGATATAAAGCATGAATCTTGAATGATATTTATCATGATTTTGATGTTTGGGTCGTGAATCCCCATTAGAAATTGTGTTTTTTTGAGAAAGTGTGTGTTATAAGTATGTTGATGTTGACTATTTGAGATATTTTGAATGATTTGATCTTTTGGTCTTAATGGAGTTGTTTTTAACTCGAGTGTGAAAGAAATCCACAACGTGGTTGATTTTGATAGATGAAAAGCATGATGGCTCCCGATGTATATTTATATATTACTAAAATTGTTTTGTTGTGGATTTTCTTTGAAATGATCTGAGATAAGTTCAGGATAAATCTTTAGCACCGAGTGGGAGGTATAAAGTGACCTTACTTCCCTAGAACTACATTCCCCCTTAGGAGTGAGCCTGAGGCTGATTTATATAGTGATCACTAGTTTGTGTGGATTTGATATCGATAGTTCTACTCTAATGGGAAGGATAGGACGGCTCTCTCCAATGTGGGTTGTACGTTGGACTCCATGTAGATCACATGGTTTATGTCAGTTATAGGATCTCCCAGTGTGTGTGTGTTTCCTTGTGTCTTTGGTGAATAGTGAAGTGATTTGAAAGTAGAATTGTGAAAGTTATTCTTTCGAAAGATTTAAATGATATTTACATTATGAGAATTGATATTCTTGATGAACTGAAAGTGATTGACAAATTATATGATGACTCATATGTGTTATTGTATTTATTTCATCCTCTCATGATTATGATGATTTTCTTTGGGCTATGTGAGTCTTTAATACATCCTGCATATTTCTTATAAATATTTATGATGATGATGTTTATACAACTGCATATACCACCATATATTCGGTCCCTTTCCATGGTACTGACCCACATCTTCGGATGTGGGCTGCATTTTCTCGAAATGTAGGTTCAGGTGCTCAGTTTCAGGTTTGATAGTGATTCTTCGGGCATGCTTTTCTACATCCTCTGTTGTGGTGAGTCCTCATGTTCTGAGGACGTGATGTCTGATATTAGTTTCACGGAATTGTTTACATTTGATAACTGAGTATGAGTCAGTTGGGGCATGTCTCAATGGCTCGCTGGTTTTATTGATTTTCTTAGAGGCTTATCAGACTAGTATAGATGTTGGGAGTTGACTAATAAGTCGTATTTTGTTATCTTTTTGAAATTCTTTTATTCTTGGCTGATGATTACTCTGTTGATATTTGAGGGTTATTTATGGAAACCCCGTTGATTTGTGTTGAACTGAATGAAAATGGCTCAAAGGTTTATCTTGGGGCTACTCATAGCCTCAAGCACCGCGTGACACTCCGGGACCCATTTTCTGGGGCATTACACTTACCCTACTTCTTTTGTCTATTTCTAGGTACAGGAGCTCTAGCTAAAGAAGGTGCGGGCATAGATGACCGATTCTGAAATTGTGAATGATTTCCTCCTCCAGACCTATTCTGACCATAATTAAACTACCCTGTCCTAGCCTTCTTGTTTCCCATCTCTCTACCCTTCAACTTCTCTGCCTCTATCTGTTGGGCATGAATCACCAACCTAGCAAGGTTCATATCCCTAATAAGTATAGAATTCATACACTCTTTAACTACCAATCTAGACACATCGATCATAAACTTACTCATGTTTAACCTAGGGTCAGCCATTTGATCAATGGCATACTTAGATAACTAGTTGAACTTGAGGCAATACTATTTCACTAACATTGAGCCTTGCCTTAGGTTCATGAATTTTTCTATCTTAGCTTTCCTAATCTCACGTGGGAAGAACTTGTCTAAGAACGAATCTTGAAATATCTGCCAAGTCATGGGAGTTGCATCCTCCCCTCTACTTTTCTTCCACATCACCACCTTATCATATGCAACATCCTTCAGCCTATAGGATGCTAATTCTACACACTCCTCTTTCAAAACATGCATAATTTAGGCGATATTCTTCACCTCATCTAGATAAAACTGTGGCTCCTCACCGGTTTTTGACCTAAAGAATTTCAGCAGGTTTATCCTTATAAAATCTCAAATTATAGTTGTAGCTAAGTCCTTATTTTGGTGAAGTGGGATAGAAGCTAATGATTTCCTTTATCATTAGGTGTCACAACTTGGGCTAGCGCCAGAAAGGCAGCCCAAAACTCTGCATATGACACATTCTCAGTCAAAGGATCTGCAGGCTGAGGTGGCTGGTTATTATTTCTGTGTGCATTAGCTTGGCGAGGTGGCATTTTCTGTCATGTGAAATCATGATTTAGAAGCAAATAGAGAAACTGAATGCACGATAGATCATGAAAGAAGACATGATTTCCTAAAATTCTCCATAGCCTCTTGCTCATAGATTTGGCGTGCTTCACATCGATGATCAAGACACTACGTAATGCGGCATGTTTTACTCTCTAAGACTATCTAAACCTTAAGCTCTAATACCAAGTTTGTAACACCCCAAAATCTAATTCCCGGGTTACCACACGGGGCTCTGAACTATAACTAGTCCTGAGCTAACATTGGCTGCCTTCTACTAAATATGAATATCAAAATAAGGAGATATGAATGTAAAATCATAATAAATACAGAAAACTATCTGTATTATCTGAGTATATCTGAAAATACTAATATCATCAATCTGATAAAGCAAATACTAAAAATCTGAATGCTACAATAAAAATTTAAACTAAATCTAGTAGTCCGACAAGCCTCTGCTGGCTGAATCTAGAGTAACTAGGACAGGCCTCGGCTGACTCAAACTTTCTGAAATGTATACTGAATCCTCTACTAATAAACTAGAAATCTGAGTAACTAAGTCCCCAAACTATGAAGACTCGCCAACTATAGAGACATAGATGAGATGCTCAAAAATTACTCACTCTGCTGAGACTGAGCACCTGAACCTACATTATGAGACAATGTATCACATAGACATATGTGGATCAGTACTTTGGGAATGTACTGAGCATATGGGCGTGAATGCAATAAGTAAGTAAAATCAACACAACTTATAAAATCATGCATACTAAAGGTAAATAACTCACAAAGGCTTAAGAAATCTGAAAACTGAAGATCATAAATCATGAACAGTAAATCATATATTATAAATATTGTGAGCCTTTACACTTTATTCTGAAATCTGTATTTTATTCTTATTCTCAAATCATACAGGCTAAGTGAAATCAGTAAGTCTGTATTTGAAGGCTTATGTAAAGCAATATTTTAAACTCAATAACTTTAAAGCAGTAGAGAAAATACTTTATCGTAATAGTTTAGAAATTTGAAAACTTATTTTGCATAGGAGATTCTTCTAAGCGACATAAACCATGTGAGCATTCATGCAGTCTAACGTTCTTGTCCCTCTAAGGAGGAATCCTCACGTTGGGGAGAGGTGTCATACTCTTGCCAGAGAGTAAACCTATCTAAGTGATCACATATCTATCATTCACGTAGAAGTGGGATAACCTAAATCCTATATTGGCTCGTAGTTCTGGGGTATGAAACCGTAGTAACGTATCCATCTCGGTGCTAAATACCACTCCC
The DNA here is from genome assembly GCA_030864225.1 of Capsicum baccatum var. pendulum. NCBI lineage: Eukaryota > Viridiplantae > Streptophyta > Magnoliopsida > Solanales > Solanaceae > Capsicum > Capsicum baccatum. The sequence continues at coordinate 26,389,897 of CM061560.1, forward strand.
ATTAAATATATATGATCATTCTGATAGAAATCCACTTTTAAAATAATATAATGGTTTATAATGAAAACCAAATTTATATCTGTAAAGCTAAATCTGTAATCTGAATCTGTATAGTGGATTTCATATCTATTCTGAGACCAAAAGGTCATATCTTTATCACTAATCTGAAAAGAATATAGTCATAAAGTACTCATAACATAATCAATCTTGAAATGACAATACTCATTAGGACCTAGTGACTCATGCATCAATTTCATGTTAAAACATCATAATATTCTCGTTTGGTAATGTAAACATTGATAAATTATTTTAAAATCTGGAATTTTTTGCAATATGCATGAAAATATGAACATAGTCATGTAATTAAACATGTAAATTAATGAAAATCGCATAATCTCATAAATAGCAATATTGGGTATAAACCCTAACTTTAATTTCATGGGAAATCATATAAAAATTAAGTAAATTTGTAATTAAAATAAGCTTTGGGTACAAGGACGAAAGGATTGTCCTTGTTCATTACCCACATACCTCAATTGATGAAATAGATGCTAAGGCTTGAATCTTGGATCCCTATTGATGCTTTAAAAGTTGAATTCTTGGAGTTCTTGAGTTGGAAATCCTTAATCTTGAATTACCTTTGAGAATTCGTGGAGGAATTGGACTCCTTGGGGAGTAAGCTTTAATGATCTAGGGTTTTATTTAAGAGTATTTTGATAAAAAGTGGGTATAATATGCTTAGGATGGGTTAAATGATCTATTATTCACGACTTGGGGCTAGGAAAAGAACAAAGAGTCCATTTTTAAAATTTTACTTGGACTGAAAAAATTCTCGAAATTGGCCTAGGCGCGGCGCGCCGTTATCGTGGTGGCCTACTGGAAACGGCCAACTGGGACCTGGAAAATTACTGTGAGGCATAGAAATCGCAGTGCACTTTGAAACTGCCATTTTGGCCACCTCCGTGATCCTTCATTCTCGCGGAGGCTCACTAGAAAGTGAGAATTGTGGAATGGGCCATCATCGCGACGCGATGGAATTTCGAAATTTTACTGGAAATTGAAAATTGGGATATTGGACCTCTTCACAATGCTATACAATTGTAGGTTACCATTGTAATTTGGCAATCGTTATTTAAACGGTCTCCGTGACGCGCTAGTGACTGAAATGACGGTGTTTTACGACTGAAACTCAAAATAGCCATAACTTCCTACTCGGTTGTCGGATTTAGGAGAATCTTATATCGTTGGAAAGATAATTCAATTTCCTACACATTGAAGGGTCTAAATCGGAAAAATTATACTTGTATTAAAATTAATTCCCTCTTGAAGCTAACACTTAATATTCTCAACACTAAATTGAACTAGAAAAAGTACGGGATGTTACATAAATTAGCAATACCTTAAATGAGGCTATAATCTATCATAATTTAATAGGATTAAGGAAATATTTCTATTCCTGGGGAATGAGAATCTTATTAATGTAAATGTCCACTTGATTGTGATGGTATCACAACTCACCTCCGTAAGAGGTTGAATAACTGAGAAGGGTTATTTTGAAATCTACTTCTAAATTACTAAATCTGAAATTTATTCATGTAACAATAAATCTAAAATTTATTAAATTAAAATTTTACATGTCAAGGTAAACTTGGAGTTTTCTAGAACAAAAGTTCTTAAATTGACATGAACGATTGTCACATCTCAAAGATGTGCATGCTGAGTATTGAGCATATATTGAAGAATAAGAAAATTCTTCATTACTTTTAATGTTGCTTGTTCTTATGATAAGTTGGTTGGACCAACTAATGTTGGGATTTGATCCCTCACAATTTAAAAAATATATATAAAAAAAGACCCCGTTCACCTATCATGTGATATGTTGAAAAGATGCATCAATAAGATGATCATATGTACATTCATTGTCAACCTGCATTTGACATTCATAGAGTTACTTGCTCACTAAAATTGAGTTAAGAGCATAACTTTCAGACTGTATAATCAAGACAATTCATCTTGATGATGATGGTTTGGCATTGAATGCCTTCGATAAATAGCTAAACCATTACTAATGAGAACAAAGTTTCATGTGTTGTTCTGAAATATGATATGTTGCATACAATAGAACTTGTATGCATTAGACCAATAAATTATGATTATTTCTTCCCTCACAATTTGTTCAAGGTCAGGTACCAACTATTCCATCTAATAGTTTTGATATGTGGTATACGATTAATAAATATACCATGATGCACAAAGATGGATTCCTAAAAAAAGGGATAGAGGATGAATGTTAGTTTTTATAACATAAGGGGGAGGTATAAGAAGTTATAAAATATGTTAGGAATTATCACTATATCCTCATTTAAAAGATAATTTAAGTCAAATGTCAAAAGCATCTCATATTAAGCTGCAAGTGCTTCTATTTTGTGTCCCAAAAGGACAAAGTCTACACATATGTAAAGCGTGGTAGACCAATCGGTTCCACATGAAATAATCCTTGAAAATAATATGGAGCAAATAATCATAATAAGAAGGCAATGTGCTCTTGAAGATCCTACGACATAACACTTCATGAAACCTTATGAGAGGTTTAGGTAACTAAAAATAATGAAGTGATAAGATCTCAAAATGTTATGTCACATTATAAACCGATATAAAATGATATATCATCAATAATATCTTTTATACAATATAGGTACAATATTGAAAAAAGTTACGATGATCTGAATTCTACGTTAATTTAAGCATGCTGACGTAGAAAATTTATCAAGTGACATAAAAGGATGCATCTTGGTAAGCGTAAAGTTTATTTGATTTGCAGTATAGACACTTGAAGATGCCATACATATTGATATTGTCACTTGACAAAAATTCATTTGAAAATTTCTAAAGGATTCAAAATGCCTGAAGTATATAAAGTTTCTAGGAAACTTGTTTATTATCCTTATGAGGGATAAATTAATGGTTTGAAAACCATTGAAACTTTTGGAGAGTTTTCAAAAGCAATAAGATTATTTGCTGAAATGTGAAACATACTGAATTGGATTGGTCCTAATATACCATATGTTAGTCCAATTGGTGTACTAATGTATCTTGAAAATACTACAAGGCCTGATATAATTTTTAGCAAGATATAGCTCTACTCCTATTATGAGACATCGAAATGAGATCGAACACATGATCTTATTTTATTCTAAAGATTGTAGTCTCGATCTTGTTGGTTATGCAGATGCTAGGTACTTATCTGACCCGCCTAAATCTCAGTCTCAAATAGGCTATGTGTTCATATGTGGAGGTACTGTCATATCTTGGAGATCTATAAAGCAGTCTATCGTAACCACCTTATCGAACCATGCTGAGATTATAGCTATTCATGAATCAAGCTAAGAATATGTGTAGTTGAGGTCCATAATACATCTCATTCGAGAAAAATGTGGTTTGAAATGTGATAAAGTACCTATGATTTTTTATGAGTATAATGTAGCATGCACAACACAACTTAATGGAGGACTCAAAGAGATAGAATGAAGCACATTTCACCAAAACTTTTCTATATACATGAGCTACAAGAATGGTGATATTACATGCAATATATTCGTTCAAGTTACAATGTGGTTGAGTTATTCAACAAGTCCCCTCCAATTGCAACTTTTAAGAAGATGGTACACAAAATTGGGATGCAAATGTTCAAGGATGTTCTCATTAGGGGGAGTTAATACACATTGTACTCTTTTTCTCTTCCGAGGTTTTGTCCCACTGAGTTTTTCTTATAAGATTTTTAATGAGGCATCCTATATACGTATTGTTAGCAATTTGTACTCTTTTTCCTCCACTAATTTTTTTTTCATGGTTTTTTCTAGTAAGGTTTTAACGAGACACATTATATATCAATTAGACATTCAAGAGGGAATGTTATAAATATATTACAATATATAGTGAATGTTTACTTTACCATCTATAGTGAATGTCTACTTTACCATCTACAGTGAATGTCTACTTTACCATATATAGTGTATGTCTATTTATGAAAAAGTTAGAAATCCCAAGGTTAGTATTCCGCAATAAATAAATGGGGTTTCATTCATTGTAATTCTCTCCTCAAGAATCCTCATGAGAAATAAAGAAGTCTCATCTCTTCTCTCTATATTCTTCTTCTTCTTTGCTTTATATTTCATAACAAGGTTATTTATATAAGGATCCCCATTCTTTTACAATACTTATCAAGACCTTGCCCAATCTTACATAGAGTTGTGACTTGGAGAAAATTCCTCATATTCTCACTCAACTTAGGAAAGTATCCGTTAAAGTCATTTATCTTTTGTTTTTATTTCTATAATGTTATTTAATTTTGTGTATTTTCCTTATAAATTGATAATTGCTAAAATAGTCTTTATTCTTTAGAAGAAAAATAATCAAAACAGTTCCTTTAGTTAATTATTGAATTAGAATGATCCATCTTCTTTAACAATATGATATACTAATAACTTCTTTAACTATAAAAAACAGTGTGTATAATTTTAATTCAACTTTCTAGTTGTAATATTAAAATAATGTAGTCCACCCAAAAATGTGATTGATATTGCTAAAAAAGCTTATATGCACTTTATTTATTTAAAAACTTAGAAGTTCAACGATAAAATAATGTTTCATATTTATTTATTTTATGATTAATCTTTATTTTTCGATACAATCATTCAAATTTAGTTGTTAGTTTCTCTTAAAAATAATTATCAGAAAATTCATAATTCATATAGAAGATGATGAATTCCTTCAACCTCCCGGCCCTCTAGTTAGTAGAAAAACAATATATAAATATTTTAAGGGATTTCTATAATAAATAAAATATTGATGAACAACATCGTGATAATATCATAAATCAATCAACATAAAAAAAATTTAAAAAAAATTATATAATCATTGTGTAATTTAAAAGTTTTAAAGTTTTAAAATATTATTTTTGTCAATCTTGTGATATTATTTGGGAAAAAACTATACTACCTCTTCAACTTGACTTTAAAAACTAAATACATCTCCCAAATTTTATTTTTCTTTTTTCTTTTTAATATCATGATATGTCTTTTTAAATTTCATTACTCCCTCCGTCCCATTTTAGTTGGTCGTCTTAATAAAAATAAATGACTCATATTAATTGATCACTTACTAAATCAAAATAGAATTAATTATTTTTTTCATGATACCTCTACAATTCATAGTATACATTAAAATGTAATCAATTCCAATTTCAATATTCATTTCTATATCCATATCATTAATATTGCTAAAGGGTAAAATAATAAAATCTTTCATTTAATTTATGGTTTCTTAACCACCGTGTAAAATGAAATGTGCCCAACTAAAAAAAGATAGAGGGAGTATGTAATGAAGTAAAAATGTGCAAGAAGGCCTATTAGTATTTCAAATAAAAGAGTAAAGACTATTTAAATTTACGGTTTAATTTAAGGGACTATATTGCTCATATTTCTTCCAAAGAATAAAAACTATTTTAGTAATTGTTAATTGGTAAGAAAAATGTACAATGACATTATTGAAAAAACAAATGTATCGTTTGAGTGACAATAGGAGGAATTGGGTCTGTCATTTGTGAAATCAACTCTAGCTACACATGGAATCATGATTAGTGTTTAACCAATAAAAAGAAAATCAAGATTAGTAAGAAATTAAGGCCTAATGGGATAAGGTGAAAATTATAAGGAAGAGAAGAACATGGTAGTATTGTGAAAGAATCAACTATCAAGTATATATACCAACAGCAGCGGTGACGCATCGGAAAGTGGCTGCCCCAACCTATTCAGAGGTCGAGGGTTTGATCCTGGGTATGGACAAACACTCTGTTAGGAGCTCTCCCCCAAATGGGGCCCGAGTATATATGTGTGGCTTATTATGTGTCACATGGCAAGAGTGACTGTTCAGGGTTTTTTGGCCGTTTTGGCTATGAATTTAACATATACTCTCTTTGTATCAAATTATCAATTGTATTTTCCTTCTATGTACCTTTTATTAAAAAAAGTAACGAAGAGGAGTTTTTAATTAGGTAAAATGGTCAAATTTATTCTTTTATTCTGAAAAATTAATTAAATATATCTTTTGTCATATTTTGGGGACATATTTATCCCCACTGTCATATTTTCGGGTCAAAATTTATCCCTTTACTTTAAAAAATTTGATAAATATACCCTTCATCATATTTTGGATCTAAATTTACCCTCGATGTCATACTTTGGGGTAAAATTTATCCTAGTTCTGAAGAAACTTTTCACATGAACCCATCCTTTGATAGAAAAGTTCAAATCAACGTTAAATGCCGCCCCCCCCCCCCCCCCCACCCTTTTTTTTTTTTTTAAAAAAAACACATTTTAATCTAAATTTTCCGACCCGATCGAGCCATTAAAAAGACACAAACGAATATACCCTTCTTAGTGCATAGCTCATGAAAAATGAACTTGCATCAATGCAAACACAAATAAATGTACCTTTTCCTCGGTTCATGGATTTGCATCAATGAAGAGCACATGAAAAATGAGACTTAGCGGTCAAATGCAACAGATTAAACTCATTGAATATATCTATGGATGATTGAGTTAAGATCTCTCCTTATATGTCAATCGTTATATCTCTTCATTCTTATATCTTTATATATAATTTGGATCTATACAAATTTTTCATCATGTCTTTTTATAAAATCTAGATGCACATAGAATTGCATATCATATTTTGAAATTTGAACATAACTGAACAGGAGCAGAGTTTGTAATACACATTTTCTCTAGCTTCATACTTCTGTGTCGTTATTCCATTTCATTCTCTTTTTTTATTCATATGTAAACAATCTATCACTGTTGCATGTTGAAAAACAGATATTTGTTTGTTGGAAAAATTCGACCAATAGAACAAAAGGAGGGGTATATTTTTTTGTATAATTTTTGTGGATCGAATCGGACGGTTACATTAGAGTGTGTTTTATTTTTCTAAAAAATGACCATTTAACATTGATTTGAGCTTTTCTTAAAGGAAGGGTATATGTGAAAAAGTCCCTTAATAATGAGGGTAACTGTGACCTCAAAGTATAACATTGAGGGTAAATTTTGCCCCAAAATATGATGAAGAGTATATTTAGCCAATTTTTCAAAGTATAGGAATAAATTTGGCCCCAAAGTATGATAACGAGGGTAAATTTGACCCAAAAGTATGACGAAAGGTATATTTAGCAATTTTTTTAAAGTATATGAGTAAAGAGAAAAGGATCAAATTTACCACTTTACATAGAAAAATTGCCTAAATATACCCTTCGCCATACTTTGGGATCAAATTTATCTTTGTTGTCACAAATTTATCTTTGTTGTCATACTTTGGGGCCAAATTTACCCTCATAGATTGAAGAATTGGCTAAATATATCCTTTGTCATACTTTGGGGTTAAATTTACCCTCGTTGTCATACTTTATAGTTAAATTTATCCTCATTGTTAAAATACTTTTCACATGTACCCTTTGTTTAATAAAAAATTCAAATCAACATCAAATGTCTCATTTTCAAAAAATAAAATACTCTCTAATTTAACACGCACGACTCGACTAAGCTCGAGCCACAAAAAAGACACAAACAAATATACTTCCTTCAGTTCTGTTGGTCAATTGTTTCCAACGAAATTATGTCATTGAATATTTATCAATGCACAACTCATAAAAATGGATTTGCATCAGTGTAAACACAAACAAATATACCCTCCTTAAGTTCATGGATTTGGATTAATGAAAAGTTCATGAAAAATGACACTTAACGGTCAAATGCAATAAATTAGGCCCACTGTATATTTTTCTAGATGATTGAGTTAAGAGGTCTCCTTATGTGCCTTTCGTGACATCTCTTCATTCTTATGTCTTTATATATACAATTTGGATCTACATATACGTTTTATCATATCGTTTTCTCAGAAAATTTATTACTGATTCTAGAATCTAGATGTACATAAATTGCATATAAAATTTTAAAATTTGAACGCCATTGAAATAGGAGCAGGGTTTGTAATAGACAGTTTCTCTAGTTTCATGCTTTTGGGATATACCATTTCGTTTTATTTTTTGTTCATTTGTAAACAACCTTCCAACGCTATATGTTAAAAGAGAATTATATTTGTTTGTTAAAAAAATTTGACCAATGAAACTGAAGGAGGGGTAAATTTGTTTGTGTATTTTTTGTAAGTCGGATAGAATGAATTAGACTAGGGTGTGTTTTATTTTTTAAAAATGGGTTATTTAACATTGATTTGAACTTTTCTGTTAAAGAAAGGGTACACGTGAAAATTTTTGTTACAACGAGGGTAAATTTAAGCTCAAAGTATGACATCAAGGACAAATTTGACCACAAAGTACGACGGGGTGTATATTTAAATAATTTTAAAAGTAGAGGGATAAATCTAGCCCTAAAATATGATAATAAGGATAAATTTGACCCCAACATATGATGAAAAATATATTTAACCAATTTTTCAAAATAAAGAGGTAAATTTGATCCTTTTTTCCATGGGTATATTTGACCCTTTTCCCTTTTAAATTATTATGCGCTCATTTGTGTCTTAAAATTTGATCTCTCTTTATTAAATTTCTACTATATTAAGGTTTTTATAATTTTCAAAAGTAATTAATATTATTAATAAGAATTAAATGGGGAATAATAATTAATTTTCTCGAATTTCTAAAGTGAAAAATAGTTGAGGAAGCTATTTTTAGAAACCACAATATATCATTTAAGATGAAAATTATAATATGCAAGTGTAATTTAATTCGTTATACAATTATTTGAGTATATACAAATTAAACTAATATTAAAGGGTCATAGAATCTATATCTATAATCTATAATTCTATAATTTGTTAAAAGTAAGAAGACCCTTACAAAAGTGATTTGAACTTTTTGCCCTTCATTAAAAGACTTTTCCTTAGACAAAACTATCTTTTTACTATTTTTTAACTTATTATTTAATTATTTTTTATTATATTAATGAGACTTCCTAAAATATATGAGACTCCTAAAATATATGGTAGAAAAATTAATTAATATTTTCCTTTTTACTAGACTTTCTAAAATATGTGGGACTCCTAAATATATGGTACGAGAATTAATTAATATTTTTCTTTTTACTGTTCAATTAAAAAAATATCCCTAAAATATGACTCTATCAAGAAAATAATTCTATAAATATTGAGATGTACATTAAACTAGAGAATAAACCGGTTTGCTTATTGGGAGGATATGATTGATGTTCATCTAACTTGATTTGATTGCATGTCTAGATTGGTGAATGTTTGATTTTCTAACCCTAAACTTCTTCACTGTTTTTGTCAGTATAATAGAATTCAACGCGTTTATATATATATATATATATATATATATATATATATATATATATATATATATATATATATATATATATATATATATATATATATATATATATATATATATATATATATATATATATATATATCTTCTTTGCTTTCATTCAAAATCATTCTTTAGGGTCAAAATTTTTGCTCAGACAAGAATTGGTTGGATCAAAATCGAAAATTTGTGATCACTATTATAAATTTTTTTATAGTTTACAGATCGTAGATGAACACAGATTCAAGCTCACCAACTTTGTGTAATTTTCACTTATAAGGTGGTTGACTGGATTGTTCAACGAAATCTTCAAGACGGCAAAGATGCCCGAGGCTTGGAGGTGGAGCACCATGATCCCTCTCTATAAGAATAAGGGGGATATCCAGAGTTGCAATAACTATAGGGGTATTAAGTTATTGAGTCACTCTATGATGATTTGGGAGAGAGTGGTCGAGGTGAGGCTGAGACAGATATTGTCTATTTCGAAAAACCAGTTTGGGTTTATGCCTGGCCGCTCGACGATGGAGGCAATCCACCTGGTGCGGAGGCTGGTGGAGCAGTATAGGGAAAGGAAGAAGGACCTGCACATGGTGCTTATCGACCTGGAGAAGGCATATGACAAAGTCCCCAGGGAGGTGCTTTGGAGGTGCTTGGAGGTGAGTGGAGTCCCGCAGGCATATGTCAGAGCAATTAAGTACATGTATGAGGGAGCGAAAACTCAGGTGAGGATGGCGGGAGGAGACTCAGAGCATTTCACCGTCTTGACAGGATTGCATCAGGGATCTACTCTTAGTCCCTTTTTGTTTGCCTTGGTGATGGATGTGTTGACGCGGCGTATTCAAGGGGAGGTGCCGTGGTGTATGCTCTTCACAGACGATATAGTTCTGATTGATGAGACTCGAGGGGTGTGAATGATAAATTAGAGGTGTGGAGACAAACTCTTGAGTCTAAAGGGTTCAGGTTGAGCAGAAGCAAGACAGAGTATTTGGAATGCAAGTTTAATGACGTGAGGCTGGAGGATGAGGTGGTAGTGAAGCTGGAATCACAGGTGGTATGTAAGAGGGATAGTTACAAGTATCTCGGGTCCGTGATACAGGGTAACAGTGACATTGACGAGGATGTTTCGCACCGTATTGGGGCGGGATGGATGAAGTGGAAGCTCACGTCGGGGGTGTTGTGCGATAAGAAGGTGCCGCCCAAGCTTAAAGGCAAATTCTACAGGGTGGTAGTCCGTCCGGCCATGTTGTATGGAGCGAAGTGTTGGCCAGTTAAGAAGTCTCACATCCAAAAAATGAAGGTGGCAGAGATGCGGATGTTGCGCTGGATGTGTGGGTTGACTAGAGGGGATAGAGTTCGGAATGAGACTATTAGGGAGAAGACTGGTGTGACCCCGGTAGAGTGCAAGATGTGGGAAGTTCAATTGAGCTGGTTCGGTCACGTGAAGAGGAGGGGCATGGATGCCCCGGTTCGTAGGTGTGAGAGGCTAGCGTTGGATGGTTTTAGGTGGGGTAGGGGTAGGCCGAAGAAGTAATGGGGTGAGGTGATTAGGCGGGATATGGAGCAGTTACAGCTCACCGAGGACATGACCCTAGATAGGAAGGTCTGGAGGATGCGAATTAGGGCAGAGAACTAGAGGACTAGGGCCAGTTTGGGTCGCTTGTGTAGGGAATTACTTGCTGGGGGTAGTATCCTGGTTATGATTTCGTGTCCCTTGTTTTAGTACGAATCTGGGTGCTCTCCTCTGTTTTCTTTTACTTTTACTTTTACTTTTACTTTTACTTTTGGCTGTCGTACTTATGTTATGTATTCTTGTAACCTTGTTTGGTGTTTTGCTTTGTAATTGTGTGGTATCTTGTGTCTTGAGCCGGGGGTCTATCGTAAACAACCTTTCTACTTCTTTAGAGGTAGAGGTATGGACTGTGTACATCTTACCCCCCCCCCCCCCAGACCCCACCAGGTGGGAATACACTAGGTTTGTTGTTGTTGTTGTAGATCGTAGATGAATGTCGGTTGACTTTGAAGAATTTCTTGTGTTAAGGTTAGGTTTAATTATATTGTTTTGATATCATTATTGTTTTATTGTTTTATTTTAATTTACAGATGCTAGATGAATGTGGGTCGGCTTTAATGTTTTTTTTTTTAGGTAAAAGTTAGGTTTAATTGTATTATCATAATATCTCTATTAGTTTGTTATTTTGTGGTAGTTTACAGTTCGTAGATGAATTTCGATCGACTTTGAGAAATTTTTGTTTGTAAAATTTAAGTTTAATTATATTGTTTTGATATCACTTTTATCGTATTATTTTTTTTAGTTTACAGGTGATAGATAAATGTTAGTTGGTTTTGAAAAATTTTTTAATGCAAAGGTTAGGTTTAGTTGTATTAGTTTAATATCTCTATTATTGTATTATTTTGTTATTGTTTACAGGTGGTAGATGAGAATCAGGCGACTTTGAGAAAAAATTTATGCGTAAAGATTAAATTTAATTGTATTATTTTGATGTCTCTATCCTTATATTGTCTTGTTGCAATTTACAGATGATAGATGAATGTCGATCGATTTTTAAAAATATATTTAGTAAAAATTAGGTTTAATAAATAAATTTTCCATCTTCATATACTCAAAAGATATTAAACGTAGTTATTATATTCATCTAATATCCTATTTAATGTAATATGTAAACTCATTAAAGTAAGATACACGCGCAAGACGCGTATACCTAAACTGTTAATTTTGATATAGATGAAGATTGATTCATCACACAATCACTTCCAAATTATCATGCGATTCTGATGTTCATTTGGTCCTACCAATCTCTTTTGGTTTATCTTCCTTTATTCCTACTCCCAACTTGGGGTAATGGGGCGGTGTGAGAGTGCTATGATTTAATGACTATGATTTACACTTTGTAATTTTTGTAAATTTTATTAATATTTATAAGTTACTAATTTAAAAAATTAAAATTTAAAATTTATTAACCTTAAATTGTGCATCGCCCAATCATCCAATATATTATATATGGATACTTCTAAGTTCTGATCACTTTTTTTCTTTTATGGTTAACTACTTCTAATCACTTTACCATGAGAGCCTGCAATATAAAATTTCATCTTGTCGTACCAATGCATGTTTAAAGTGAATCATCTTTCATGTTTTCATGATCTGCCATCATAAAGCATGAAGAGTCTGATGAAATAGGCAGTGAGCACATTAGAAGAATTGACAACTCCAATATTCTTAATTAGATGAGTTTATTGTAATAACAAATCATTTTTTGGTGATTTGGTTAGTAAAGCTGAAGTATAACTATTGAATTTTTAGATTAGTGAGTCGTTATAAAATTATGTCTATTTGAAAATTTATAATTGACATAGATAATTGATAGTTCCTTAAACACATTTGAAGAATTCACTTAGGTACCTCAATAGAGCAATTATTCTATTAGACACTCTAATATTAAAAAATGCATATATATTAAACCTAAAATGACCATGAATACAAAATATATGAAGTGTGCATGCACAAGTCTTATAATAAAGCAACGAATAAAATTATGACACATGACATGTTAACTTAAATAATTATAAAAAATAGGTTTCTATCTTTTTAAAATAAATAAACAATTCTTTTAATTAATATATTAGCTAATTTTAATTTAAAGAAAAAAAGAAAAAAAGATCATAAGGAAGAATATGATTTTTCTTCACCATTGACAACAACAATAATAGAATGGAGAAACTTCTCCATTAAGTACAAAATAGACATTCATTAGCACCCAAAATTAGCAACAACAATATTCTCCCTCCGTTCTTTACCAGAGATTAACTCCCTTAGTTTTAATTTTCCAACAAATCTCCTCGAAAAATGTATTCCATCAGAAAATTCTTCCGATCAATCACCATCGAGCTCTAACCCAGCTTATAAAGCTCCAATTCATGCTAACTCAAACCATTTTCGATAAAAAATTCATTCGTGAAATACCTACTACAAGAAAACAACGTTTAGCGACTGACAATTTTTGTTACTATTCTATGTAAATCCATCGCTAAACAAAAATTGAGACAGATTACTATTGGCATTTGGCTCGTTGCTAGCCACTTAGCAACGAAGAAAAGAATTTCGTCGCAATATTTGTGACCGCTTCGTGACCACGATATCGATTGTTGCATGCTGGCGACGGACTAGGTCGTTGCTATACCGTTGCTACTTTCATAATTCATTTTCGTCTTGGCTAAATTTATGATGGAATACTTTGTCGCTAATCCGTTGCAAGTTAGTTTAATCGATCAAGCAACCGTATTTTGGCGACCAAAATTTATATTTTACACTCCGTTGCTAAATTTTTTCAGTAACAACGACAAAAATAGTCACTAATTTTTTATCGTTAATAATTTTGTTACAAAACTATTAAAACATGTAAATTATTAAATAACCAACATTTATATCAAATAACTACTTATATTAGAATGTTCAAAATATATATAGATAATCAATGACATGTCAAAACATCTACAAGTTCAAGTATTCGTCAAAAATAAACTATTGTTAAACCTACATCCATCAAAGTTCGTATTGTTACTGTACAACTATTTTTTACATTCCTCACAAAATAGACTAGCAAAAATTAATGCAAGTAAGAAGGGCTACAAGTACTTTAAAGCTATGAATCAACGCCATTACCATCAGTAGTAGGAGGATCAGGCACATTCCCTTCTTGTACTCTACCAATATGCTCAACAACTACCGAAAAAAAGTGAGAAGTGCTGAAATTAATTGCTTCACAAATTCCTTCAAATTTGTTGTCGGTATAGAAGAAATCGAATGTGGTACCGAGGGATTAGAGACACAAAGATTTGTCCCAAAGTAACTTTTAGCTTCAGATTCGGGATCAAATATTCTTTTCTTCTTTATTCCTCCCGCAATTGCATAATATGATTTCAATTGATCAATTTCAGATTGAGACTGTTCTTTTTCCCATACAATTTCTTCATATTTTTTCTGTAACAAATAGAGATATTAAAATAGACTCAACTTCCTGTTGCTTCTTTCATTTTCATGTATAATAAAAACTTTTGACAGAAGTCAATACAAAAGAAAAATAAGAGAATAGTATCATTAGATGTAAAATTATGAACTTACGTGGAGAAGTCGGGAACGCTCGTGCAAATATAACTCACTTGGAGTTGGATCTTGACCCATTTTAATAGCCTATACAAATAAATAATTGACATAGTTCTTCATAAAGAATATAGATGATGAATTTAAGAGAGAAAAGTATTGAAAGAAACTGAAAAATAGATTCATGTGCCAGAGAGTAGTGGAAAGGCACAAGTCATCAGTAGTAATAATTTACACAACATTCATTAAGACCCCCATATGGTGAATGATGTGCCTCAATGCCAAAAGAAATGACAACAATTTCCTGGAATTTAGAATTCTCTGGGTGTGGAGCTAGGACAAGTGGCAGAAACTAGCAAAAGAAACCGAGCCTTATTAATACAACTTGTGGTACTTAAAAATTGACATTGATCTTATCTTAATCAAAAAAGTACTACACCAGAGAATGACAACATTGTTGTCCAATAATAAAGATTATACTGATTATGATATCATTAATTTGCCTCAAATATTCTTGTTGTAGTACAACATTAGATATCAACCTCCTCATGAAACGAAAAAAGATCCAGAATAGTTGGGCACAAAGCTGATTATGAATAGAAAATTCAAGAACAATAGCAGTCTCAAACTCAAAGAAAAAAGAGGCAAAAGACAACAACAATCTCGATGACAACCTCAAAAAAATGTCTATAGACCTAATCTCCTCAAGCCCCAATAATTGACCGACAATACCAATAAATAAAAAGAACAAATGAGCAACAACAACATCAGCAAAGGCAAAAAATAAATACCAAGCCACAAAGACTATGAAAAAAATTAATGAAGCTGAAAATATAGTGCAAGCTAAAAAGAAACCAACGATTAATTATACAGATTAAGTACCACATACAACTTGTCGTACTTTAAAACTGATACTGATCTTGTCTTAACAAAAAAAGTACTACACCAGAGAATGACAACATTGCTTTTCAAGAATACAGATTATGATATCATTGATTTGCCTTATATATTCTTGTATTAATACAACATTAGATATCAACCTCCTCATGAAAAAAAATTAGAACAGCTGGGCACAAAGCTGATTATGAGGAGAAAATGCAAGAACAATATTAGTCTCAAAATCAAAGAAAAAAAAGGCAAAAAACAGCAACAATCACGACGACAACCTCAAAAGAAAGTCTACAGACCTAATCTACTCAAGCACCAATAGTTTGAAGGATTATTCCTTCTTAATTAATGCAAAGATTAAAAATTCTCGTAACTCTCTGTAATAAATTTGTGTGAACATCTGTAAGTCATAAGAGTTTGTAGAATACGAGAGTTACTACTTTATAAATGTACATTGTGAATAAAGAGACATTCAGAAGTTTTTAAAGTTACTACCCTTTATGACTTGTCATTAATTCAAGAGTAATGTTACATTACGTACATTAACTCTGTGTGTCCTATTTCACTCTTTTGATGGATGAAACATAAATGATATACCTATTTAAGAAGTATCATTTGAGAAATAAGAGGCAAGACAACAGAGGAAACAAAATACTCTCTCCCCTTCATTATTTCTCTACCGTAATCTTGGCTTTCAATTCTTTGATAATTTTTGGGCAATTGGTTTGGACAACCTCCAAACTTCCAGCCACGAGTGCACGTGTTTGGAAGTAGCTATGGAACCTTGGAGAGCGACCTACTAGAAGAATTTGCATTGGAGTCGGGCCGAAATTGCTTTTAAGATAGTGGCTTATCACGACACAATGTTTGTGATAACTGTCTTACTATCATTAATTCCTATCCAATATCAATATTGTAGTAATTTTTTTCAAAAATTTAAAAGAGATTTCCTTACATACAATATTGATAAATGACTATTTCTTTGTACAAAACTTTTCCTGATTTGTCAAAACTTGAGCCATTGGTCAGAAATAATTTTAAACGTTGATCACAAAAACTTTTTACTTTCTTTGAACAATTAGAAGTTGATTATGTTTTATTTAATAAACCTCCTATTGATAGATCTAACACTATTGTGGTTGATGATGTGGATAAAATGAAATTTGAAAAGGATAGCAAAAATGCTAGAGGGCATTTATTGAGTCATATGACTAATACTTTATTTGGTTTATTTATTACTTACAAATCTGCTAAAGAAATATGGGATAGTTTGTAAAACTCAAAACAGGGAGAACAAAATGATGTCTAAGTTCATCTTGTTGAGGGTGATGAAGTGATTGCTGCAGTAGTTGTCGAGACGAACCTGGTGGCTAATAAGACTAACTGGGTGTTGGACACACGGGCTTCAAGATTTCTGTGCTAATAAAGAGTTGTTTCATGACTTTGTCCATTTGTGGTGAGTGTGTCTACATGGGTAACTCCACTATTGCTGGAGTTATGGGTAAATAAAAAATTTATCTTAAATTAACTTCTGGTAAAACATTACTATTGAACAATGTTCTATATGTTTTCTCTCTCCGTAGAAATTTAGTTTCTGGAGAATTTCTAAATAAAGTAAGTCTTAAACTTATTTTTGAAGCTGATAAAATAATTATTTCTAGTGGAAGATAATTTATTGGAAAATGATACCTTAATGGGGGTATACTTATACCGAGCACTGTTCAAGAGACCACCAATAATGCAAGTATTTTCAATTCTGCTTATATTGCTGAGTCTATTAATTTGTGGTATGGTAAACTAAGTCATGCTAATGTTTCTTCTATTAAAAAACTTAGAAAAAAATGAAATTAATTCTTGCAGTAAATATTGACAATATTTCTAAATGTCGTGTATGTTTAGAAGCAAAGCATGCCAAGAAGCTTTTAAGACTACATATGAGTTGTGAAAAGAGTTTATCCCTAACGAAATTTTTTAAAGTGTGGGGGTGTTTGGATAAGGTTGATCTACTTGATTTTAAATGAGTAAATATAGGTTCTAAGACCCTTGACACTATCTTTATTTATTATACTCAAAATAGTGTTGCATATAAATTATGTCATTAAATAATTATTCTATTTGTGAATCTAGAGATGTAGAATTTTTTGAGCATGTTTTTCCTTTGAAAAATAATGTTCCTAGTGATGTGCAAAATAATACTTTTGTATCTATGTCTGTTAACTCTCATATTATGCCTGCTTTTGATGATATAGCTAATGAGCATGAAAATGAACTTAGAAGGAGAAAAAGACATAGAATTTGGACTAGTTTTGATCCTGATTTAATCACCACCTTCTTAACTGAGAGTTTTGATACTGATACTTTAAATGATGAATTAGTGTCTATCTACTTAACAGAAGAAGATCCTAAACCTTATGATGAAGTAATGAGTTCAATAGATGCAATGTTTTGGAAATAGTCTATTTAAAGTAAATTAGACTCTATAGTCTCTAATCACACCTTGGACTTGTATGATTTTCCTAAAAGATGTTAACCCATAAGTAGCAAGTGGATATTTAAGAAGAAATTGAGGCTTGATGGTACAATTGATAAATATAAAACTAGACCTGTGATTAGGGGTTTTAACCAAAAGAAAGGTGCTGATTATTTTGATACTTATTCTCTTGGGACTAAAATAGAAACCATTAGAACTCTTATTGTACTAGTTGTTATTCATAGATTAGTGGTACACCAATGGATGTCAAAACTGTATTTTTAAATGGTGATTTATTGGAAGAGATCTATATGACTCAACCTAAGGGTTTTGTGGTCCCAGGACAAATGGATAAAGTATGTAAATTGAGAAAGTCATTATATGGAATTAACCAGGAACTTAAGCAGTGGCATAAAAAATTTCATTTCACATTAATGAATAATGACTTTTTTGTTAATTCATATGATACCTGTGCTTATTCTAAAATGATAGGATCAAATTGTGTGATTATATGTTTATATATGGATGACATGTTAATCTTTGGCCCTAATGTGAATGTTGTAAATGAGATTAAGAAATTTTTATTTCCTAAATTTGAAATGAAAGACCTTGGAGAAGTTGATGTGATTTTAGGAATAAAAATCAAAAGAACTGTTAATGGTTTCTCATTATGTCAGTCTCATTATATTAAAAAGCTATTGAAAAGGTTTGATTGTTTTAATGTAGTTTCAGTGAGAACTCCTTATGATCCTAGCATACACTTGAAAAAGAATAGTGATTCTAGTGTTTCTCAAACTGAATATGCTAAAACAATTGGGAGTGCAATGTTTCTCATGAACTATACTAAGCCTGATATAGTTTATGCCGTTAGTATATTGAGTAGATATACTCATAATCTCAATAGTGAACACTGGAATGCTCTTCATCGCTTGTTAAGGTATCTGAGAGGTACTATGGATTGGTGTTTGTATTTTAATAAATTTCTTGCCGTTTTAGAAGGTTTTTGTGATGCAAACTGGGTGACCGACAATGATGAAGTTAGCTCTACCAGTGGCTATGTGTTTACTTTGGGTAAAGGTACTATTTCTTGGAAGTCTTCAAAGAAAACTTGTATAGCACGTTTTACCATGGAATCTGAATTCATTACTCTCCAGTTGGCAAGGCAAGAAGCTGAGTGGATGAGAAACCTTTTGGCAGATGTGCCTTTATGGGGAAGACAAGTGTCACCAGTCTCTTTACATTGTGACTCACAAAAAACAATTGGGATTGCTAAAAATTGTTTATACAATGGCAAGAAGAGACATATTTGCATTAGACATGGTGCATTTAAACAATTGTTGAAACATGGTGTTATTTCCTTGAAATATGTAAGGTCCAAAATAAATTTGACCAAGGGTTTGACAAGGAAAAAGATCCTTAAATCATTGAGAGAGACGGGGAGAAAGACCATGGATTGAGGTAATATGGTGGATATCGATTTGTGGCCAAACGAAGCCATATAGGCCTTTAATAAACACTACATATTTTATCCCTATGGCGTGGGGTAGTGTATTATAATGTTGATCTTATTTTTTCTCTTAATGATCCATAGCCTTAAGGTAGTCTATGAGAATTACTTGATGGATCACCTACATGAGTGTAAAAGGTTGGTCACCTTTTTACAAAAGACTTGGGGTATCTTTCTAGATCACTTACGAGACCCAAGGTTTGTGTGCATGGCCATAAAAAACACTTTGTAGTATCGCAGAGGTTGCTTAAAATCAAAGATATGGTATGTGTTGTGGGGGTTTCAACTTATGTCTATCTAGTCCAAGAGTCCTTCACTTTTTAGATATTTGTTGTTGCCTCACATCACTACATGTCAATTCAAATCGAAAGATATTGACGCTTAAGTATATGTTCCTTCCTTTTGACAAAAATTGTTCCATTCTCTATCTTTGCATTAGTTGGGGATTGAAGGATAATTCCTTCTTCATTAATGCAAAGATTAAAATCTCTCGTAACTCTCTGTAATAAATTTGTGTGAACATCCGTAAGTCATAAGAGTTTGTAGAATGTGAGAGTTACTACTTCATAAATGTACATTCATTCAAATGATGACTAAATATAACTTTGTGAATAAAGGGACAGTCAGAAGTTTTGAAAGTTTCTACCCTTTATGACTTGTCATCAATTCAAGAGTAATGTTACATTATATACATTAACTCCATGTGTCTTCTTTCACTCTTTTGATGGATGAAACATAAATTATAACCGATTTAAGGAGTATCATTTGAGAAATAAGAGGCAAGAATACATAGGAAAAAAATACTCTCTCTCCTTCATCATCTCTCTACTGTAATCTTGACTTCCTATTCTTTGATAATTTTTGGGCAATTAGTTTAGGCAACCTCTAAACTTCTAGACACGAGTGCAGATGTTTAGAAGTAGCTGTGGAACCTTGGAGAGCGACCGTCTAGAAGGATTTACATCGGAGTCTGCCGAAATCGCTTTCAAGGCAGTGACTTGCCACGACACAATGTTTGTGACAACTCTCTTACTATCATTAATTCCTATGCAATATCAATATTGTAGTAACTTTTTCCAACATAGTTTACCTATCTCAAGCTCAAGACCAACAGATAGAATTCATAAATGAGCAACAACAACATCAACAAAGGCAGAAGATAAATACAAAGCCATAAAGACTAAAAAAAAATCAATGAAGCTGAAAATATAGTGCAAGCTGAAAGGAACCAACCATAAAATACACCTACTCATCAAAGTACAATGTATCCAAGTATATTTTATCATACAAAGGGTCCCATAAGTTGAGAAACTATTTCAAAAAAACCAAAAAAAAAGACAAACCAACTCTCAAAGCAATTACTCCCTATCTTAGTGTATTCACTTAGTAAGAAAGAGGACAGTCTAACGCAAGCAGACTGAGTGATTTTTTTCATTCAACTAACCAATTATGGAAGCACGATTACATCAGAATAAACTATGAACATAAAAAATTAGTGGCAAAGTATCTTGACCATCCAATTGAAATTGTAAGATAAAATAAAACAAAGAGGGAGACAATAATATTGACCAACTGTATTTTGTGATGCAAAGAGTTGGAAGTTGAAACTTGAAGGCAATAATGGAAATGAAAATAGACTAGTAGAAATATATACAATATGGAACACATCCATGATTCATACCAAGTTCATTATTAACCAACCCACAACTATTAGCATAAGAAAGTGTAGCATTCGCTATGGGAACCTTTAAAGTTAATTAGATTCTAGAGAGTCACTTATCTGGACTGGTGGGCTTAAGTAACAAGTTGTGCTCATTCTTAAAGTAATCAAACCTTGCACATTGTCTTATAAGATTACAGTGAGACAAATCATTAGATCGAAGCTACTTTCAGCTAGTAATCAAAGATTACAATGAGACAAATCGTTAGACCAAAGCTACTTCCAGCTAGTAATCGAAGATCTTTAATATATATAGTTCATTAAATTTATACTTATAGGTTTCTTCCGGGGCTCTCTAATTGTAATAGAGCCACCTGCGTGTGTCCCAAGCTACTTCATGACCACCACAATAATTTTTTAAATTTATCTCTGACTTTTTAATACATTTATTACTTTCCCGAAGTTTCATCCACCTTTTCCATACATGGTCATTTAAAAATTCTGACTGAACTATAGCTCTGTGTTTATTTTATGTTAGAAATGAAATTCTTGTAGCATAATGCAGCCTTCTTTGACTATTGTTGCTTCACCACAATATCTGTATCGCCCCGAGTCTATACCCCGGACATAACATGGTGCTTACGACCTAGAAGGACCACAAGCTAACACATGACTGATATCTGATGTGATCACTGAATAATAATACTAAAATAAATGCTAAAAATAGACTAAAATGCAATAAGGTTCAAAATCTATAAATACTGATAAATAATATCAACTGATAATAGTAATCTATAAATCTCAATACTGTCTGAAAGTCTAGTTTGAAAAGCCTCTAATATGAACTGTCTGAAAGTAGAGTTGATGGGAAAATCCACAACTAACTCCAGCTACTGAAATACTGCATCTACTGAGAAACTAAAATAATAAAATGTCCTCGATAGATGAGGACTCACTACCAACTCTGACACTGCTGGCTGAATCTAAATTTGTCTATGCATGGTCGGGAACCTAAGCGTCTGAACCTATGATATGATACATCATAACAAAAAGAAAGATTATGCGTTAATATATGGAATGTACTGAGTAACTGATATTTAAAGTTACTGATAACTGAGTTATAGATACTAGTGGATTGTATCTGATAGTTCTGATTTTGTAGAAATGAACTGAGTTCCATTTTGAAGATTGAGACTGAAACTGTGGGAGGTAATAATCTAATTGACATTTCCCAAATAAGATAACTAGGGTCCAACTTGTAACCCTAGTTAGAAGGGTGTTAGTAATATGCTACGGTTAAAGACAATGAAGAGTTACCCTCATATGGCAGGTACTCTAATGAGAATGGTGGAACCCTCAAATGGAAGGTTAAAACACCTCATCAACCCTCAACTGGCAGGTTTGATGTCTCAACTTACGCTAGATACATAGTACTGGAATACAAGGATTTCTTCTAAGGATCACAACCTCTACTGGTAGGTGAGCCTCCATCCTTGGGTTCACTCGATGATGAATTCTACTCCCAACTGAATCGATACTGAACTGAGTATACTGAACTGGACTGTACTGATACTTAGTTTACTAAGCTTTCCTTAGTTCTGTAACTGACTGAATTCTACTGATTAGGACATGACTGATACTATTATGTAACTGACACTAGCTCTAGGTACACAGCTAAATTGTTGGGTAATAAATACCCTCAGGACTCGATAGTATAGAATAAAGGCATAGCATAATCTTGAATAACATAACAATGCTCACTTGATCATAATTCATTCATAGAGACATTTTATCAAACACTTGTAGGGCATAAGATTGTACATATACTAGCATGTTATGATTTCATCATTTAATTCACATGGACATTCTATGAAACACTTGGGGAGTACAACTTAATGCATATAATCATGTATAATATATAAATATTTCAACTACAATACCCAAATATGCAATTTCATGGATTTAGCATGCAATTCATAAAATTCCCCATCGATACTATTCTAATTCCATAAATACTATTCTAATTTCAAGAATCTTATAATAATCATGGATTGGAAACCCAATTAACATCATAGACATGCATATAATCGATTTCAAACATGGGAATTCACAATTCCACAAGCTTGTAGTTTTAGAAAGAGATTCTTGGAATCTATGGGTGAAAGGTACCCATAGATGAACACCTAACATACCTGAATTGATACTTTCTTGGAGTTCTTGGTGAGTTTCTTGAGCTATGTTCTTGATTTCTTGAGAGCTAGGGTTTAGTCCTTTAAAAGAAAATGTTTTAATTTGGGGAAAATTGAATAAAGAATGGCTCTAAACATTTTTAGGGATTAAATCTCATATCTGGGCATATAAAAATCATAGAAATAGACTAGTTTAACTGTGAATGAAACTTTTAATTTTCATCAAACTTTTCTGACTTGGGGCCTGGTGCAACGCGGCACTATCGCAACATGTCTCTAGAAAATGACAACTGGGAAAATACATGGTGCCACGATGTTGTGGTATCGCATTGCCACCCTGATTGTGACCTGAAAGTTTATCGCAACGCAGTGGGATCACGTCGGAACACTGGAAAAAGAAAAATTTTGAATCGAGGACTTAGCACGATATGCCAATATTGTGGAGCAACACTGGAAAATTGACCATTGCCATTTGGCTATCCTCCGCGACGCGTTGATGGCCAAATTGGCGTACTATATTATAAAAATAGCTCTAACTCTTCGTCTGAGTATTGGATTTAGGCGAATTTTATATAGTTGGAAAGCTATCTGAATTTCCTATGCACTGGAAGGCTCCAAACTAAAAAATACTGAGCATTACAAAAATTTTATATTGTATAACTCATGGACTGAGAGTTAATTTAAGCTAGGGAAATACGGGGTATTACAATATCTTTTCCTTGGGAACATTCGTCCTAAAATAAGACTGATTAAGCTAAGAAACACTTATAGACTGAATTCACACACTGAACATACACACTGAAACATGACTACATGACTGAACTATTGACAAGTTTAGTTCTCATACTGAACATGCATATATGATGCATGGAATACATGACTGAGGTTACTAATAAGATGAATTTTCATATTGAACATGCATATTTGATCCATGAGTACATGAATGAACTGATTCATGAATGCATGACTGAAAATACAACGGTAACGAATACCATGATCATAAGTATAACTGAACATGAAACTGAGTAGAGCTAAGAAAGACTATTACCTTAAGTTGAATCTAATTTTGTGAAGAAGAGGTGAGGATACTTGGTTCGCATATATGCTTCTGCTCTCAAGTAGCTCCATCAACAGACTAATTCCGCCAAAAAACTTTGACCAAGGGAACTTTTTTGTTCCTCAGTTTATGAATCTGATAATCGAGGATTTGGACTGGAATCTCTTTGAAAGAGATATCATTCTGAATATCTATGCCCTCAAAGGGAACTATGATTGCTGGGTCACCAATACATTTCTTTAGCAAGGAGACGTGGAATACTGGGTGTAATAAAGTTAGATCTAAAGGCAACTCGATCTCATAAGCTACCTTTCCAAAACAACTAAGAATTCTGTAAGGACCGACATATCAAGGA
Source organism: Capsicum baccatum var. pendulum (assembly GCA_030864225.1). NCBI lineage: Eukaryota > Viridiplantae > Streptophyta > Magnoliopsida > Solanales > Solanaceae > Capsicum > Capsicum baccatum. Next base: position 26,414,539 of record CM061560.1, read on the forward strand.
CTGAGCTTTCCCTACTTACAGAACCTCTTTACCTCCTTCATGGGAGAGATTTTTAAGAACACAAAATCACCGATCTCAAACTCAAGGTCTTTTCTCCTTACATTTGCATACAATTTTTGCCGGCTCTGAGCAGCCTTAAGCCTTTCTCTGATTAGCTAAACCTTCTTTAAGGTATCAAACACTAAGTCAGGCCTTACTACTGCGGCCTCACCTACCTTGAACCAACCAATTAGAGATCTACATCTCCTACCATAGAGAGCCTCAAATAGATCCATCTAAATACTGGAGTGATAGCAGTTATTGTATGTGAATTCGATCAAAGGCAAGTGGTCATCCCAACTACCCATAAAATTGACGATGAAGGCTCTTAGTATATCTTTTAGAGTTTGAATGTTCCTTTTTGCTTGACCATCTGTCTGAGGGTAGAAGGTTGTCTTGAGGTGAACTCGAGTACTAAGACCCTTTTGGAATGCTTTCCAAAAATAAGAGGTAAACTGGGTACCTCTATCTGAGATGATGGTTACTGGGCCTCCGTATAACTTGACCAACTCTCTGATATAGAGTTTCGCGTAGTCCTCAACTGAATAGGAAGTATAAACTCATAAGAAATAACCTAATTTGGTCATCCTGTCTATGATAACCCAAATAGAATCATGCTGATGATGAGTACGAGGCAAACCCATCACAAATTCAATGTTCATTTCTTCCCATTTCTATGTGGGAATATTAAACTCCTGGATGGACCCACTAGGCATCTGGTACTCAATCTTAACTTGCTGACACGTAGAGCACTTAGCTATAAACTCTATAATATCCCTCTTCACCCCATTTCACCAATAGATCTTCCATAAATTGTGGTACATCTTAGTGGCCCCTGAATGAATAGAGTATCACATACTATGTGCTTCTATAAGAATTCGTTGCCTCAAGTCATGTACACCTGGCACACATAAACAACCCTGGAAACATAACACACTATCTCCACCTTGGGAGAAAACCTCTATTTTCTAATCTCTGATTGACTCTTTCAACTTAAATAGACTAGGATCTCTATCCTGCTTTTCCTTTACTTTGGAAACTAGAGATGATTCAGAACTATTCTGCACCTACACACTACCCTCTGCTGAATCGAATAAGCGGACACCTAGTCGGGAAAGCTGATGAATTTCCTGAACTAACTTCTTATTATTATTATCAACATTAGGAACACTACCTATATACAATCTACTGAGATTATCAACTACTACATTGGCCTTTCCTGGGTGATACAGAACACTCATATCATAATATATTAATAACTCTAACCACCTTCTATGACGCAAGTTCAAATCTTTCTGAGAGAACACATACTAAAGGCTTTTTTGATCTATGAACTCATCAAGATGCACCCCATAAAAGTAATGCCTCCAAATATTTAAGGCAAACACTACAGCTGATAACTCGAGATCATGAGTCAGGTAATTATTTTCATGGGGCTTAAGTTTTCTAAAGGCAGAGGCTATGAGCTTACCTCTCTGCATGAGAACACAACCTAAACCAACTCTGGATACATCACAGTACACAACAAACCCATCTAAACCATCTAGTAGAGTCAAAACTGGGGCTGAGGTGAGTTGAGTCTTCAGCTTCTGAAAACTCTTCTCATAAGATTCCGAACATTGAAACTGGACTTTCTTCTGAGTCAATCTATACATGGGGGGTTCAATAGACCAAAAGCCTTCAAGAAACCGATGGTAATAGCCAGGTAAACCTAAGAAACTCCTAATATCTGATGGAGAGATGGGTCTAGGCAAATTTCTCACCACCTCGGTGTTTTGAGGATCAACTCTAATGCCATCACTGAAAATAATATGAACAAGGAATGATACTAACCTTAGCTGAAATTTGCACTTATTGAATTTGGTGAAAACTGATGAGTTCTGAGAGTCTGAAGTACGATTTTGAGATGATCTGCGTGATCATTCTCACTACAAAAATAGACAAGAATGTCATCAATAAAGACTATAATGAACATGTCCAAGTACTACTTGAACATGCAATTCATTAAGACTATGAAAGCTGTTGGGGCATTTGTAAGACCAAAGGACATGACTAGAAACTCAAAGTGACCATATCGAGTTTTGAAAGTTGTTTTTAGAATGTCACATTCTATGACTCAGAGCTGATGATAGCCCAATTTGAGATCTATCTTAGAAAAGTAACTAGCTCCCTGAAGTTGGTCAAACAAGTCATTGATTCTAGGAAGTGGGTATTTATTCTTGACTGTGACTTTGTTCAAATAATGGTAGTCTATACATATTCTAAGAGAACCATCTTTCTTACACACAAATAAGACTGGTGCACCCTACGGGGAAACACTGGGTATGATGAATCCCTTATCTAAGAGATCCTTCAACTGTTCTTTTAACTCTCTAAGTTTTGCTAGTGCTATTATCTATGGCAGAATAAATATAGACTGAGTATCTGAAAGAAGGTCTATTTTGAAGTCGATTTCCTTAAAAGGGGGGAATTCTGAAAGATTTTTGGGACACACATCTGAGAAAATCATTTAATACTGGAACTGACTCAAGAGTTGGAGTTTTTGATTTAGAGTCTTTGACTCTCACAAAAAGATAGAAGCATCCCTTGGATATCATCTTTCTCGCTCTAAGGCATGAAATCAACTGACCCTTTAGCACTGTAGTAATATCCCTCCATTCAAGGACTAGTTCATTTGGAAACTAAAAAATCACTATTCTATTTCTATAATCAATTGAGGCATAGCCTGAATGGAGCCAATCTATGTCAAGAATGACATCAAAATCTGCCATCTCTAATTCTATAAGGTCTGCTGAAGTAACTTTCTAAGATATCATAATCGAACAGTTCCTACATACCCATCGGGATATAATAGATTTACCCACTAGGGTAGAAACTAAGAAAGGCTCTTTTAGGATTTCTGGACGAACTCCAAATTTAACTACTGTATAAGGAGTTACGAAAGATAAAGAAGCTCCTGGATCTAGCAAGTTATAAACATGTAAATGAAATATCTATAATATACCAATGACCACATCAAGAGAATTTCCCTAGTCTTGTCTGGAATGAAGTGCATAAAGCCTGTTGGGGCATTGCCTACTGGTGGCACTAGAAGTAGCTCCCTATTGATTTGGGCGACCTGACTGAGCTGAAGGATGATTGTACTATACCTGAGAACCTGACTGAGGAAAATATCTAACACTGTGTCCTGGCTTGCCACACCCGAAATAAACATCACTGCTAGCTCTGCAGATACCCTGATGGTTTTTGCCACATGTCCGACAAAAAGGATTTGTTCGAGCACTTCTGACACTACCTTAAGATTTAGAGACTGGCGCCCTATATTTGTTACCATTTCTAAAATTAGGTACTGGAGCACTACCTGAGGATGGAGCTAGAACTGAAGATTTCAGGCAAAACTGGGAATGGTTATCGCCTTCAGAATTAGGCTAATTGAAATTAAATCCACCTGTTCTATCTCTCTTATTCTACCCCTCTTTCTCTGTAATCTTTAACTCTTCTATCTGCTCAGCATGGACCATGATCCTGGATATGTCCATCTTCTTAATCAACATCGCAGTTCTACACTCTTTAACCATACTATCTAATACCCTAAATACGAACTTGCTCATTTTGGACCTACTGCCTGTTACTACATGGGGAGCATACCTGGATAAATGAGTAAACTTGAGGGAATACTCTTTCACACTCATACTGCCATGCCTGAGATTGATGAATTCTAACACCTTGGCTTTTCTCAGCTCTAAGGGAAAGAATCTATGTAGGAAAGCAGTAGAAAACTCTTCCCACTCTATGGGCTTTGCAGTTATGCCCCTGTCTACCATTTACTTCTTAAACTATGTATTAGCTATATCTTGCAGTGGATAAGTAGCTAACTCAGCACTCTCACTGGAAGTCACTTCCATAATATCTGTGACTTTCTAAACCTGATCGAGAAACTCCTATGGATCCTCTTTTGACTTAGATCCTGAGAATATGAGAGGATTCATTTGGGTGAAGTCACGAATCCTGGCTACAGTAGTATTGGCCACTAGGTTGGCTGGAATAACAGCTAGCTGTTTATTCTAAGCTATTACAGAATTGGTTAGAGTAGTGAATACAACTCTGAATTTTGCATAAGAGACATGCTCATTTAGGGGATCTACCTGAACGGGATGAGGTGCTGACTGATTTTTGGTTCTTCTTTTATTAGTCTTTTTATGAGGCATGTTCTGTAAGCAAAAGGAAGAAATGTATTAGACTTAGGGTTTAACTTGAGCTCATGCTTACTTCAAACGACATGAATATGAAAGAAGGAAAAATTTTCCTAAAACAACTTATAGCCTCCTGTCCATAAGTGTGGCGTGCTATACACCTAAGCACAAAACTCTACTTGATGAGGCTTTCAGACTCCCTAGGACTCTATTGAACCTTAAGCTCTGATACTAATTTTGTAATTCCCCAAGTCTGTATCCCGAACACTACACGGTGCTTATAACCCCGAAGGACCACAAGCTAACCCATGACTAATATCTGCTGTGAGCACTGAATAATAATACTAAAATAAATATGGAAAGTAGGTTGAAATGACATAAGGTTCAAAATCTATAAATATTGATAAAGAATATCAACTGATAATAGTAATCTATAAATCTGAATACTGTCTGAAAGTCTAGTTTGAAAAGCCTCTAAACTGAACTGTCTGAAAGTAGAGTTGATGGGACAATCCCCCAACAAACCCACAACTATTAGCATAAGAAAGTGTGGCATTCTCTATGGGAACCTTTAAAGTTAATTAGATTCTAGAAAGGCACTTATCTGGACTGGTGGGCTTAAGTAACAAGCTATGCTCGTTCTTAGAGTAATCAAACCTTGCACATTGTCTTATAAGATTACAGTGAGACAAATCATTAGAATGAAGATATTTTCTGCTAGTAATCAAAGATTAGAGTGAGACAAATCGTTACATCAAATCTACTTCTAGCTAGTAATCAAAGATCTTTAATAAATATAGTTCATGAAATTTATACTTACAAGTTTCTTCCGGTGCTGTCTAATTGTAATAGAGCCACCTGCGTATGTCCCAATCTACTTCACGGCCACCACAATAATTTTTTAAATTTATCTCTGACTTTTTAATACATTCATTACTTTCCCAAAGTTTCATCCACCTTTTCAACACATAGTCATTTAAGAATTCTAACTGAACTATAGCTCTGTGTTTTTTTTATATTAGAAATGAAATTATTGTAGCATAATGCAGCCTTCTTTAACTTTTTTGCTTTACCACAGTATCTGTATCGCCCTGAGTCTATACACCAAACACGACACGGTGCTTATGACCCTGAAGGACCATAAGCTAACCCATGACTAATATTTGTTGTGAGCACTGAATGATAATACTAAAATAAATACGAAAAATAGGATAAAATTCCACAAGGTTCAAAAATCTGTAAATGCTAATAAAGAATATCAACTGATAATAGTAAAAAGTAAATCTGAATACTATTTGAAAATCTACTTTGAAAAGCCTCTAACCTGAACTATCTGAAAGAGGAGTTGATGGGACAATCCCCCAACTAACTTCATCTACTAAAATATTGCATCTACTGAGAAACTAAAATAATAAAATATCCTTGATAGATAAGGACTCACTACTAACTCTGATAATGTTGGTTGAATTTGAATGTGTCTATGCGCGGTTGTGAATCTGAACATCCGAACCTATAATATGAGACATCATAGCATAAAGAAAGAGTATGCGTCAGTACGTGGAATGTACTGGTATGCTAGATGAGGTAAAACTGAATACAAGGGTTCATATACATGAACAATAACTGATTGAATGATATAGAGTAACTAAACATGAGGGTACATGGATAACTGATACTGCTGTAAATATTGAGTATGCACTACTGTGCATACAAATAAATACTATGACTGAGCTTGTCTGAAGCTAAGTCCTGAGTTCTTAATTGAGCAAGTGATATCTGAAATTACTGATAACTGAGTTACTACTACTGATTGATTGTATGTGAAAGTCCTAATTCTGTAGAACTTAATTGAGTTCTATTTTAAATACTTAGACTATAACTGTGGGAGGTAATCATTTTACCGACATGCCCCAAATAAGAAAATTGGGGTCTAACCTGTAACCCAGTTGGAAGAGTGTCAGTACCATGCCACGGGTAAAGAAACTGAAGAGTTACCCTCATCTAGCAGGTACTCTAATGAGAATGGTGGAACCCTCAACTGGCAGGTTAAAGAACCTCATCAACTCTCAACTGGCAGGTTTGATGTCTCAACCTATGTTATATATGTAGTTCTTGAGCAAAAGGATTGCTTCTAAGGATCACACCTCTACTGGCAGGTGAGACCCCATCCTTGGGTTCACTCGATGCTAAATCCTACTCTCAACTGAATAGACACTGAACTAAGTATACTAAACTAGACTAGACTGATACTGAGTTTTTCTGAGTTCTGTAACTGACTGAATTCTATTGATTGGGACTACGCGAATGATAGGGTGTCAGGCGAGCGCGATTGAATTTTTTCGAACAAACCTCTATCAAAGAAGATAGTATAAAGCCAAACATTATTTTCAATGCGTATGCTTTAAAAGTCAGACTTTTAATATATTGTTTATCTGTACTTTATTAATGGGATAGAAATTCGTAGTGAGATGTTCTTTTCATAGATCCTTCGAGTGAAAAAGGTGCTGCACCGGGGCCTCCTCAAGGTCATTCAGAACAACTTTAAGGCTGTTTATTGACCATAACAATACAATTTTTAGTGGTGGGGTAAAGTACTAGCGAGAAGCTTCCCTTGGGATTGTTTTCCCTAGCAATTTTCCTTTTTTGCACTTATACTCTTTTCTTCGTCTTTGATGTCAAGACCAGTCCCAGTGACCCATTGGATTAGATGGATTGAATTAGAGTTCACGCCACCCGCCCTGAACAAATAGGAGGCGTGGGCCACAGGTCGCACATAAGCTGCCTGGTCGCACGACAGAATAACATCCAACATAAAGATGCACACTCCTTCATGTGAAATATTCATCTTCATAGGATCTTTTTGATAGTAGTCATGGCCAACAGCCATCAACTCTCGGCTTGTTGTAAGGTGAGAGCTTCAAGCCTGATTTTAGGTGGCGCACCCTCCATACCATCTCTAGGTACATAGCTAAATTGTCGGGTATTAAATACCCCTAAGACTCGATATCATAAAAGAAAGACATAGCATAATCTTTAATAATATAAAAGTGGTCACTTGATCATAATTCATTCATAAAGACATTTTATCAAACACTTGTAGGGCATAAGCTTGTACATATACTAGCATGTCATGATTTCATCATTTAATTCACATGGACATTTTATAAAAAACTTGGGGAGTACAACTTAATGCCCATAATCATGGATAACATATAAATATATCAACTACAATGCCCAAAGATGCAATTTCATGGATTTAGCATGCAATTCATAAAATTTCCCATAAATACTATTCTAATTTCATGAATCTCATAATAATCATGGATTGGAAGCCAAACTAACATCATAGACATTCATACAATCGATTTCAAACATGGAAATTCATAATTCCATAAGCTTGTAGTTTTAAAAAGAGATTCTTGGACTCTATGGGTGAAAGGTACCTATAGATGAACACCTAACATACCTGAATTGATAATTTCTTGGAGTTCTTGGTGAGTTTCTTGATCTTTATTCTTGATTTCTTGAGAGCTAGAGTTTGGCCCTTTAAGAGAGAATGTTTTGATTTGGAAAAAATTGAAAAAAGAATGGCTCTAAAATGTTTTTAGGGATTAAATCCCGTATATGGGCATATAAAAATCATGGAAAAAGACTAGTTTAACCGTAGATAAAACTTTTAATTTTCATCAAACTTTTCCGACCTGAGGCCCTGGCGTGACGCGATGTAGTCGCGCCGTGTCTCTGAAAAATGTCAACTGGAAAAATATTCGGTGGCGTAACGAGGTGGTATCGCGCTGCCACACTACTTGCGACATGGAATTTCATCGCGACGCAGTGGGATTGCATTAGAACACTGAAAAATGACAATTCTGAATTAAGGACTTGGCACGACGTGCCAATATCGCGGGGCAACAATGAAAATTGACCATTGCCATTTGTCTAGCCTCCGCAATGCGTTGATGGCCAAATTGGCACACTGCTTTATGAAAATGGCTCTAACTAATTCACTCGGGTATCAAATTTGGGTGAGTTTTATATCGTTGGAAAGCTAACTAAAATTCCTACGCATTGGCAGGCTCCACATTAGAAAATACTGAATATTTCAAAAATTTTATATTAGATAACTCATGGACTGAGAGTTAATTTAAGTTATGAAAATACAGGGTATTACAGTATCACTAACGCAAGTATCCCAATAAAATTTCTTCTGAAATAGGATTTAAAGTAATATAATTATTCACTTTGTAAATTGGACATCAAACTATCAAATTGGATAATGCCAAAATGATAAAAGTTGAGATAATTGTTCTGCGAATTCTCCGAAGTTCAGCACAATATCAATTTTTTCTGTAAATTTAAAAAAAACATACCTTGAATTCTCCAAAACAACTATTTTGACATCTTTTGAGACACCTTTCAAATTAATCTCATTAGGATCAACTTCACTTCTGAAAGACAATAAAATAGAACTGGAGCATTTTATAGAAAGTTTCAACCTGTACACATTTAAAGATTTTCTATAGTTATTACAACCAAACATCATGGAGAAATATAACAGTACATGAACTGAAAAGTAAGTCAATAGTACTGCATCCAGTAGCAGTCGACAAATAATAACCAAGCTGACAAGATTCCAACCAAAGGCAGTAACTATTCAAAAGTTGGTAAAATAATTCATTCCATCCAACTGACTTGACCCTCTTTTAAAAGAAAATTAATGTACTAGTATCTTGACACAACTGTCAGAGAGAAAATACTTTCAACATAATGTTATAACTGGATTAAGAAACAAAAGGGTAGGATATCTCTCCCTAACACGAGTAAGACGTTGGAATCTATGATAGCTCACATGGTTTATGTTGGTTATAAGAACCTCCCTAAGAAATAATAAAAGTAAAGCTTTTAGAAACTAAGTATCATGGCTCATAAAGCTATCCTTTTGCGTCATTTCTCTTATTCATGATTTTGTAATATTTGTTTTATTCAAGCTCAAGGTGAGTCATTTACACTTATCATGCATTATTTGGAAGTTTATATGAAAAAAATTCAGTTATTGTTTTACTTATGCATTCACTCTACATGCTCAGTACACTCCAGTACTGATCTAAATCTATATCAGTGCTACATTATCTCATAATGTAGGTACAAGTTATAGCGTGACATCATAACCAAACCGTTTGCAGCTCCCAGTTAGCAGGTAAAGATTTTTTTTTATTCGAGGACTCGAGTCAACTTTAGTTTGAGTAGTATCTTATTTTCTTTATTTAGTCGTATTGATTAGGGATAGTTGGTGTCATTTCCCGACTACCTATAATCAATATTAGTAGAGGCTTCATAGATAGTCTGTGTAGTTGATGTATTTTATTTCTGTTTTTCTATATGGCCAGAGTTCTAATTCTTTTTGATATTTTTTTTGTGAGCATATTTAGCAAAGACATCTCTTTCACTTATTTCTTTCAAATTTATGTATTTTATTCTTTTTCTCATGAGTTATGCTAGTACAAGGGTTAGATTAGGATCACTTATGGTCCTAAGCATCGTGTGACATCTAGGGGGATGCCTTGAGGAATTACAAACCTGGTATCAGAGAACTGAGTTCATGTGTCCTAGAGTGTTTGTGAAGCCCTATCTAGTAGTGTCTTGTGGAATAGTACAGACTCATCTGTACTTTTCTTCGAAAGGCTACAGGGCATTTAAGAAAAGTTTCCTTTCTTTCATACTCTCAATCATGCAGTAAAATTATTCTTTTAGAAACTTCTGTCGATTCGTGTGTTACTTAATAATTCTCCATATATGACTTTCCGATATAACATGAGCACTAGATTCCAATTTCTCCCAAGATGATGCACTCAGATTGACTATTACTAATTTTAGAAGCCACTAGTGTGTTATAAGTTCCTCAAGTCAAAAGTTATGTCCTCATCCATATGGGTTGTTTAGTTAAGATAGAATAATATATGTATTCAGATTCCTAATTAACCCTTCAATATAGATAGTTCTCATGAGAGAAGATAGTGTGAACCTAGATTACTAAATATAGTTTATATTCGAATTATATTGCAACCTAGAGTGTTATGATTTATTAGTAAAACCTTCTTATAGTGGGAAGTGTGGGTTTAAAAGTGTAGTGACAAGAAAGGTGGGAATGACTATTGATTGGAAATATATAGATAAACTTATCCATGTTATTGAGTTTGTGTTAAGGTGATATATCCTTGTATGTTAGTTTAGAGGTAATGAATGTAGTACAAGTTCCTTGGTGAAAGGTAGAGAAAGAGTTATTAGTTAAAGTGAATTGTTATTGCTTGAAGTAGAAAATGAGTTATTGATGGTATTTATTGTGTTAGAAAAGTATACGTTATTAATGAAAGTATTTGGTGGTTGAGTATTGTTAATATAGGCTTCCCCACATAGCTATGAAAAAAAGATTGGTTGATACTTTAAGAGCTATGAATATAATTGGGGTATATGAATGGGTGATTAGTAGTGATGTGTAGAAGGAAGAGATGCTAATGGATTATAATAAGATAGGTCATAAGGTCATCATCAAATATTGTTTTTATGAGGTTCTAGTGGACTAGTGTTTCTTGATGTTTTATTTTATAGCTTCCAAGTGGGAGTAGTATGCAAGGTTCGGTTGTTAATTATGTCTAGCAGTGAACACTAAGTTTGAACAGTGGATGATCATAAAGGTGGAAATAACGATTGCTTCGTTAGTGATGCTAGATATATGGAAGTGATCTAGTAGGCTTGAATAGTATATGCAAGAGTTTAAGTTCATTTATTCGTAATTAAGTATGATGTAGAGGTGTGACCATGGTGATATGGGATTGTATTATTTCTAAGTTTTAACTCATTGTGTGTTCTCAGATAAGTACCCTTGAGTTGTTAAGTGTTAGGATGTAAGTTTTAATCTTGAATAATTGAGCTAATAGAAGGAAGAGATGAAGTTCTAGATGGTGATGATACTTTTAAAAAAAATTCTAAGTTAGTCAGTTTTTAAGTTATTATATGATGACTATTGAGGCTATAGAAAGATGAGAGTTGTACCTCAGAAGGAGGTATTAACAGTGGGTTTTACACTTTAAAATATAGTCTTTCAGGGTGAGTTTAGTGTTTATGTGTATTGATATATCTCGAGCTCTAGAGTAAAGTGATTGTATTTCAGATTAGAGTTAATTAAAGAGGTCCATAGACTTAGAAGGATGGATTTAAGCTAAGGGGAGATGATACAACAAGAAACCAAGTCAGGCTCTCAGACTCTAGTAGGGATGTCAGTGTGTTATAGAACAACACTAAGGAAGGAAGGTATACAACCCATTCTTATCTTAGTGTGAATTTTTGTACTTCAGTCATCACGACATCTACTAATGCCTTACAACTCAGCTCTATGATTGTAGCTTATATTCATGCCTCTGAAATTCTATTCCTCTGGCCTCAGTTGACTGTCAAAGTTATGTATAGTATCTTTTGTGCTTCAGGTCCTTATGTGTTAGCCCTTCAATGAGCTCTTCTTATGTTAAGATAGTGGTGATGATAATAGATAAGCAATGGTTTATATGGAAGAGAGTTGATGACACTCATTAAGAAAAATTATTTATGCTTTTTCTATCTAAGGCTAAAGGATGAAGGAATTTTGTGGTAAATCTTTGGTGTATGTCATAGTTAGTTGAGAATTCTGGGTATGTCATCTTAAGAATAGTGCAAGAAAGTTGTTATTGATAGATTTTTAGAGAATATGAGAAGTATGCCTTTATGGGTGTTTGCCTTGAAGTTCACATGTGATTATAATGGTAGGCTTGAATGTCATGTTGGTATGTAAGTGGATGAATTCAATATGCACTAATGAATCCATAGTAAGTGTTTACATTTAGTCATTGAAGTGGTAAGGCATGTTATGCTAAAAATACATAGAAGATTAAATCATGTGGTTTAGACTAGTATTATGGTGTTGTGTGGTGTACTTTGTGATTTCGAGTTACGCTTGATCATGCTGAGAGAATTTAGTTCAGTGTAGACTTTAGTAGATGGATTTATCAATGCCCATGTGAGAATTATAAGTTGACTCAAATGAGTATGGTATTTAAGGGGAATAGTATAGTTGAGGGAGTATTTGAGAAGTGTTGCTAAGCTTGAAAGTAAGAAGTTGCATTGCCTAAGGCCTAGTAATTCTATCCTAGCTTATGATTTATATGTCTATGTTCTATGCTCTACAGTTGTATCAATGTTGTGATTCCTTATTCAGATGTCTTGTTCAAATCATGCCCAACAATTCTTTGCTCCCTAATATTATTAGAATTTCTTAGAAAGAGTGTTGAAGAAATACTCTATTTGAGTATGAGATCCAGTCTATATAGCATGCAATCCAGTTTAGCAATCAAGCAGATAAGCTTCTATAGATTTCAAACTTTCCATCTAGTTTAACTAACCAAAGTTTCATGAGAATGGTCATTCCATAAGGTAAAATATTCAGATTCATTCAAATTACGAATTCAGCTTAGTTCATGCATCAAGCATCAATTTCAGATTTAGATATTAAGTCTTGATTTAACTCATAACTGTTCTATAATGCCTTGAGTTTGTACCCTGGATGCTACACGATGCCTATGACACCAAAATACCACAAGATAACCCATGACTGATATCTACTGTGAGCACTGAATAATACTATAATAAATTTGGAAAAATAGGCAAAAATGCCATAAGGTTCAAAACCTAAAATACTGGTGAATAATAACATTTGAAATCTGAATGCTGTCTGAACTAGTCTAGTCTGAAAAACCTCTAACTGAACTGTCTGAAATATGGAGTTGATGGGACAAGCCCCAAACTAACTCCAGCTACTAAACTACTGATAAAATGATAACTGAAATAAAAGCATTCCCTCGAATGATAAGGACTCACTACTGAAACTACTACTGATAGTCCGGGCTGCTAAGTATGGTCAGGAGCCTGTGCGTATGAACCTATGATATAAAACATCATAGTGCAAAAGAAAAGGTATGCGTCAATACTTTGAATTTACTAGTATGCTAAGTGAGGTAGGGTGATATGCAAGGGTTCATATGCATGAAATATAACTGACTGAATAGCATGGATACAATTAAATAAGAGATCATGTATAACTAAAATTGAGGAAACACAGATTGTGCAATACTGTGCACATATCTGCATATACTGTGTCTGAGATTATAGTAACACTGGATACTGAGTTCTGATAATAGACTGATAACTGAGTTTACTTATAACTATAATACTGCTAACTGAGTGACTGTTTCTGACAATCCTGATTCTTAGAACTGAACTGAGTTCTATACTAAGATGGGTGACTGTGTCTGACAGTCCTGATTTTGTAGAACTGAATTGAGTTCTATAATAAGATTGACAGTGAAACTGTGGGAGGTTATAATCTAACCGATATTCCCCAAATCTAAGCTGATAGGGGTCCAACCTGTGACCCCAGTTAGAAGAGTTCTAATACCGTGCCACGGTACTAACACTGGAAAACTAGGATACCAAGCCCAACTGACGGATGACACCTGGGCAAAGTCAATCCTAATCTAACGGGTGACCCCTGGGAGGTAGTCAATCCTAGTTTGATGGGTAACTCCTCATCATTCACTGGCTACAATGTTCTGGAGTATAGGGATTGCTATTAACAACTCTGCCTCTCTGACGGGGAAGTCGTCATCCCTGCACTCGCTCGGTGCTAAATCCTACTACCAATTGAATAGACACTGAACTAATTTCTAAACTGTACTAGGCTAGATTGAACTGTTTCTAATCGTGTTAACTGACTGAACAGAACTGAGTTTACTGAGTCCTGTTGGATGATGGAATACTACTGAGTTTTAAACTGTATACTAAACTGAGACTGTGACTGATTACTGAGTACTAATGTCGTGATGCTACTGAGACTGTTCTGTAACTACTGTAACTATAGGCAAGCAGCTAGATTTTTGGGTATTGAATACCCCTAGAACTCGATAGTATGAAAAGTAAAGTATAACATAAACTTGAAAATTATCACAATGTTCACTTGCTCACAACTCGCTCATAGAGGCATTCAATCAAACACTTGTAAGATATAATTTTGCACATATGATAGTATGTCATGATTTTCGCATTTAATTCACATGAGAAATTTATCAAGCACTTGGGGAACATAATCTATGCACATGATAATAAACAACATCCAGGCATCATAATTTCAAATCCCAATTAGAAAATCTAGGGATTTTAACTTGAATTAACATGATACTACACACACGATAAATATTTTGACATGAAACTTGGAATAAACCATGGATTAGAACACAATTAACATCATAATTATGAATACACTCAAATCTTACATAGAATTCTTGAAATCAATTAACTTATAGTTTAAAAGAGTTTCTTGAACTCCAAGGGTGGAAGGAAACCCTTGGATGAACACCTAACATACCTTGGTACTTGAATTAATGAAAGTTGATGGTGAATTCTTGATTCTTGAATTTGAAAACAAAGGCCCTAGGGTTTGTTCTTGAGAGAAATTTGTGATGAATGAATGAATTTTTCCCTAGAAATGGCTCAATCTCATTTTTTGGGGACTAATAAATGGTGGGAAAAGAGCCATTTACCCCTCTGGATACAGGTTTCCAATGATTGAAAATGTGCCCAATAATGCACAGATCGATACGCCGCATCAATGGCATCAATACGATGACCAACGCGCCACATCAAGTTCATGTTGGTTCACTGGAATTTCCCTAAAACCTGGGGAAAATTATCTATCGATGCATCGAGATCGCATTGACCCACTATTTTGGTCACATGAACATGGTTCAAACGAGGTCCAAAAAATCCAAAACTCACCTGAAGTGACCTACTGACATTCCTAATAATGAATCAACTAAAAATTGATATTTTAAGGTCATAAGGGTCATGAAATAGGATGACCAACCTACAAAGGTTAAAATACTTCTAAGTGTAAACACTTCGCTGAAATTTTCTAAGTCTGGGACCTCTTTTCAAGCTTTAACAGACAGAGTTAAGCTTGGAATTTTGCGGGTTCTTACATGTTAGGTACCTTATCTCAGCGTTTCCATAGTATTTCAGCCAAGTCAGTATCATTCGGGGATGAGTAATTCCAATGGGGAGACAATGTAACACCCCATATTTTCATGCTAGAATTTGAACTACCGTTCCTATATCTATAAACTCTAATCCCATGATTTACATTTGAATACATGTGTCATGATCATTATCCTAGTGAAATAGTGCTTACAAGGTGTAAAATTTTAATAGGAAGCAGTTAGAGCAAAGTTGAGTTGAGAACACTTTTATAGATTGAGTTTTTGTATTCGATCCTACAAGGGTCAAATTTAAATAATTGTATATCCCATATTATTTTGATTCAGATGCCATACTATTAGGGGTGTACATAGGTCGGGTTGGTTCGATTTTTATTCAAAAAAAAAAAAAATCAATTATGTCAGTTTATTAAAACTATAAACCAAATCAAACCAACATAAAATTGTTTTTTTCGGTTTAGATTTTGGTCAATTTTTTTGGGTTTTTTGTTTTTTTTTATAATCTTTAGTTTTTACAATTATATTATGATCGAAGAGTAGATCAAATATGTTTTCACTCAAGTGCTAATAAAAAACCATAATTATGAAAAAATGAGGAGCGAAAAACTCTCTTGAAACTAAAAAGTGAGATGAAGAGTGAAAATTTTAGGTTTTAAGTTTATATTGGGTTTTGCTAGGGCTGTTCAAAACCGAACCGTATCCGATAAGCCATCCACAAAATTAACTTATCGTCTTATTGGTATTGGCTTATCGGATAAATGGTTGGTGAACGGATTATTTTTTTTTTAACTAACGGCTTATTGGTGTGGGGGTGGATTACACAATTTTCTTATTGGATAAACCGTTAACCCGTTAAGAATTACCATATATACTTATATATTTTACCTAGATATATAAAATATATATTATATTATATTATATTATATTATATTATATTATATTATATTATATTATATTATATTATATTATATTATATTATATTATATTATATTATATTATATTATATTATATTATATTATATTATATTATATTATATTATATTATATTATATTATATTATATTATATTATATTATATTATATTATATTATATTATATTATATTATATTATATTATATTATATTATATTATAGTAAAATTTAACTAAAAATTACACAAATACACAACTTATGTTTTCAATATTACAAAAAATCCCAACTCCCTAAAAATATTATAAAAATCCCATATATACACAGAATGTTATGTATATGTCGGCTATGTTATGTATATTAATAGGGAGAGAGAGTAAAGTAATTAAAAAAGTGGGAGAGAGTGTGATTACTTTTAAAAGTTGGTATTTTTGTTATATATACAAAATTTAAACTCAAACCTAATGGATCTAAATGCTAACCTAAAGCCCATCCCTAATTAACCCTAACTAGTAAAGTACTTACTAAATAGTAACTACTAAAGTTATTATTTATTCAAGTACAAAAGGTCAAAACTCATAACCTGTTCATTGCTTTGGTTTGCTTTGCCGACTCAAATCAAAAGTACTCAACAGTGGCCAAAGCGTTAAAGAGATTTAGCACTTGTATTTCTGTTGTCAGTGTCATTGTGAAAAGAAAAGAATGTTCTATTCTGTTTAGTTTTCTAGTTTTGAGACACATTCAAGTAGGAATTGTGGATGTCCGATAAACCATATGATAAATGCCTGATAATTATTTATCCATTACCGAAGCAACTGCTATCTTATCGGTTGGCAAGTGGATTTGTATATTTTAAAACCGATAATTGTTAAGTCAAATCGTTAAGTGTAATGGTCCATCCGATCCGTCTGATAAGAAGCTCTAGGTTTTAGATCATTTAATTAACAATTAATGGAAAAATATTACAAATATATCTACATCTACTTTCAAATTATTGAAAATTACTAAACATAGTTGAAAAAGTATTTAAAAAAGTAGATTCTAATTAATATTTTATGTAAAAAATGTTTGAATATTATATATATATATATTATGTCAGTTTTATTCGGATTTGGTTTGACTTTTTTTGGTTAACATTAAACCAAACTAAGAATGGTTGTTGTTTTTTTCTAACGCCAAATCAATCAAACCAAACCATAAGTCGGTTTTTTTTTTCAATTTGGTTTCATTCGTCGGTTCAGTTTGACTTGACGGTTTGGTCTGTAAACCCCTACCTACTATATATCAAATGTAAATTATTTAAGTCATCTTTCCAATGCATTTGGTTTAACCTTATTCTGATATCGTAGTGGAAAGTTATTATCAGTTTTCCTCAACATGTCCATCTATTAACAAAGTGACGACTTGAGATGACAAGCCATCAGCTAAGTGACGAACTATCAACCAAGTTTTAAGATTTAAATAGAATATGATCATCTCCAGCTATAAGGTGACGACTTGGTCTGATAAGTCATCAACTAAGTGACGATCTATCAACCTCGTCGTCAACCTTAATTGTCCCAGCTACAAAATATCGACTTGAGATGATAAGCCATCAACTAAGTGACGAGCTATCGACCTCATCGTCATCCTTAAACACCAAGAGTCAAATTCCATCTATGGTTTGAAGACATAGTTGATAAGCTATCGACTAAGTCATCAACTGAAAATTTTAGCAATTTTAATTCAGTTTAGTAGGGGTATTTTGGTCTTTTCATCACCTCAATCCCTAACCATCCCACGACTTAAAGCATCATTAGTCTTTATTAGCTATCACTTATTAGTTTCATGTGCCATTAATCCTCTTCACTATCAAGAACAATAAGATTAGGGTTTCTTCCCAAGAACAAGCAATTCAAGTTCTCTATTCCCAAGAGAATTCAAGCTTACTAGTTCAAGAAAATCTTCAAGAAACATCAAGAATAGGGTTTCCTTAAGAAGTTCATAATTTAAGTCCCAAGATTCAATCTTTCTTTACAAGTCAAGAAAATTAAGTTATGTGGGGTTTTGAACAAGGGTATCCTTTCACCCTTGTGCCCAAATTGCATGATTTTAAGATTCTATTTACTTGTTTTGGAGTAGGGTTCATACCCATGTTATTTTATTCTTGAAGCATGTGATTATCAAGAAGTACTTATGTTTATGTTTTAGCTTATAAAATTTATATTATGAATAAGATTGCACTATCTTGATTTGACATTGTTGAAATATATTAATATTTATGTTGAGAAAGAAGTTTTGTTGTGAATTGTCATGAGTTTAAAGTATGAATTTTAAGCCCTAAGTTAAGTGTTGAGATTTCAAGAAGATCATGCTCTTAAGTTTTATTTGATAAGTTCATACCAAGAATGAGTTTTGAGATTTTATGCAATTATTCTTTTAAGCCTTCTTTGAATGAGCTGCAAATGTGAAAGTGTATCCAAAATTAAAATCCATTAGTCATTGTTGAAAAGAAAAATGGTAAGTGGACTGGAGTTAGACACTTTGATAGAGAACTGCGACTAGTTAGAGTCGAATAAATGTTGACCCACAAAACACAGGATTAGAACTCCAAGGAAGCAGCTTTGCGAGCACCGAGGATTGGAAAGATGTACAGTTAGGAACAAAAATTAAACCAATAACTTTTGAAGTATAAATAAGGGAAGACAAGGCGTCAATTAATGAAGTTCAACTTGCATCCCATACCTTCTGTTTGTAGTTTTGATTAGGTCAATGGTAGTAGACACAAAAAGTCCTAAAGTTGGGCAGAAATCTAATGCCATTTTATTTCCACTTCCTTTGACCTAACCATAACCGCAAATAGAAGGCCTAGGTTGCAAGTTTAACTTCAAAAATTTTCACCTTGGCTTGATCCCTTATATTTATTTCAGGAGTTGTTGGTTTAAGTTTCCTTCTTGACTGATCATCTTACCAATCCTCGGTGCTCGCAAAGTTGATTCCTTTGATTTTTTATCCTGCGCTTTGTGGTTCATCATTCAGGAAATACTAACTAGTTGCAGTTACTTAGCAAAGTGTCCAGCTCGAGTCCACTTCACTATTTTTATTTTCAACAGCAAGTGATGAATTTTCATTTGTGGACACACTTACATTTTTTCATCTCATTGGTTTTTTTTATTTTTTCATGTCAATTTCATCAGGTAGATTTGCTACATATTCCTTGGTACCTTGTGTTTCTTCTTCAATAAGTCCTGAGTTGATATAAAGTCTTCAACACCTCCCTTTTCTTTTGCAGATATTCTCCTAAGAACCTTTTGATGTATATTCGTCACCCTGATCAACCTAGCCATATAAATTTGGATCAGGGAAATATCTATATCAATTTCTATTCTTGTTTGTAGTAGTGTGAGGCTTCGAAGGCCTTTCAAAAGTCCATTGAACCCTTAAAATCAGTCCAATCACTATTGAATCTTTACACTGCCACCGAAAACTTGAGCCCTTCCCCAAACATGACACATAAACATTAGCAAAATCATAATTAAAGAGTAACATGGTATCAACACCAATTACATGGTCCCTCAGCCGTATTAGTTTGAACCTATCATTCTGAATAGTAAATTATAATATCTTGTTTGAATGAGTAATGCCTAACCAATCATTCACAAAATCAGTGTAATCTATGTGTGGATAATAATATGATCAGTAATACATACCTCCCATATATAAAGTGGTTCCATCTGCAAGAAGCTTATTCTTCCGAACCCATCTTTACTCTAGCCTTTTATGTTAGTCGGGAAAAAGTTGATCCACTTTCACTTTCTTTTCTTTTGGGGGACATTTTTAATTTACAAACAAGAGAAAAACAAAAAGAACATTACAATTGATGTCTATATAATTTTTAAAAATTGTAACACAAGATTCAATAAATACAATACATTACAACAAGCATTCCAATAGATGACCCATCGATTGAAACAAATTCCCCCTCTGTTACAACAGGTTCCCCATCTATTCAACAGATGAGCCATCTGTTGCAATAGGTGACACACCTGTTGCAACATGTGGCCGAGACCTTGCAGTAAATGGTTCATCTATTGGAAGAAATCAAATTAACCTTGATACTGGTTTGAATTCTTTCAACGGGTGCACTATCTGTTATAACAGATGGGTCATCTGTTGGAAGAGCTATTTGAATTCCAACAGCTGATTCATCAATCGTAATGGATTGGGAATCCGTTGGAAGACTTATTTTAATATCTTCCATCATATGTTCCAACACCACCAACACCAACAATAGCATCAACATTAATAATAAAGAAATAACACTAGATGTTCAAATACTATCCACAACACCAACACCATATATTTCAACAAGACCAACACCATAAACAACATTAACAATAACATTAACGATAAAGTATCAAACAAAATAGAAACAAAAAAAATTATATTGTCAACAAGGCTTTTTAAGTTCTCGCAATAGATGACTATCTCACATATTTTAATAAAAACAATGGTTTGTTCATTCAAGATTTAAAAGACACATTTCCTTCAATTTTCTCAATTAATAGGATATGGATAATGGGTAAATAAATAAAATCAATATGTGAAAATAACTAATTTAAATAACTAATATAAAAATATGATATTAACATTTTCAATTTTCATCTTAGAAAACATGAAAAATTTGATAAAACATGCAAAGAAAAAGACGTGAAGGCAAGAGCAATAGTGAACCATAGGTGCCATGTCAAAACCAAAGGGGTCAAAACATCAATTTCAGTCGAGAAAAGATATAGATTGGTTGAGTTCCAAAAGGATCCTCAGGCAAAAAAGGAGAGAAATATAGAAAAAAAGAGGAGACGGTTAGGATTACCCTAAAGAGGAGAGAAAGATAAAGAAGAGAGATGAATTATTTTATGATTGAAAGAGAGAATTCTAGAGATCACTTTAAATATTTATTAATAATTTATGGAGGTGAAATGCTTTGAGGAGAATGAGAAGACGGTGATGGTGACATTGAAAAGTCAAGATAAGACAACTCAAAAAGGAGATTTTTGAGTTTTCCAACAAATAAATTTTATAGACTTAGTATTTTTTCTTTTTTATTTCAGATAGAAAATTGTTTTAAAATAAAAAATATCTTAAAACAAATAAGTTATCTATTGCAACAGATTTCAATATCTATTTAACCATTTCCAACAGATCAGTCGTCTGTCGTAATAGATGGCAATGTATATTTGATAATTTCTAACAAATAAGTCATCTATTACAACATAAGTCTTTATCTGTTAGATAATTTCCAACAGATAAATCATATGTTGCAATAGATGTTATTGTCTATTTGATAATGACCAACAGATAAGTCATCTATGCAACAGGTTAACCAACTATTTTAATAGATTTATATAATTATTTGATAGTTTTCAACTGATGTGTCATCTGTTTCAACAGGTTAGTCCTCAATTTATTCAAATCAATTGATTGTTTGAAATATCTAAATTCATTTAGCTTAATTAAGGATGAGTTCAAATGTTTAACTATAATTTCAATTGATTTAGTTACAATTGCATGATGTTGGTACTGTATTTATCCTAATCGGAGTCATTAATTATAATGCTACAAATTTGGTACCCGAAATGCTACACGGTGCTCATGACCCCAAAGGACCAGAATCTAACCCATACTGATATTTGTACTTGTATACTGCATAAAATACTTTATAATGTGGAAACATGAATTGAAAGGCCATAAGGTTCAATACTTAACATGATCTGAATGATATAACATCCATGTGGGGTAATAGAATACCCAAAACAAAACTGAACATACTAAAGTATGAAACATAATATTCTAGAAAGCCTCTAACTGACTAAATTATCTGAGTAAGGAGTTGATGAGACTTGTCCCCAACTAATTCTAACTAATAAACTGATTAATGAGATAGTAGGAAAATAGTCAATTCCTCAAAAGATGAGGACTCACTTCTAACTCTGTCTGCAGATATCTGGAATCTACTATTGCTTTGGAGCTCGTGTCTCTATACCTATGGTATAAGACACCATAGCGCAAATGTGTTAGTACTTTGAATGTACTGGTATGCATACGGGGTAGGCTGAATACATAGGGTTCATATGCATGAATAATAATAATAATAACTGACTAACTATCATGAGCGTGAGAATACATGCATGACACATACCAACTGACACTAATACTATGTTAACATGATTACTAAATTTGAATATAACTGATAAAATGAGTGACTGTATCTGACAGTCCTGAATCTGATGGAAATATCTGAGTTATATTACTAAGATTGATTGACTATATCTGATAGTCCTTATTCTGTAACATGAACTGTGGGAAGTAGTTATCTAACCGATACGCCCCTGATACGCCATTATGGAAGAGTTGGGGTCTAATCTGTAACACCAATTGAAAGGGTGTCAATTCCGCGCCACTGGTAAGGACAAGCTGTGGGAGACCCTAAACTAATAGTTTCCCCTATACGAGAATGGTGGGGCCCTTATCTGACAGTGCTTATCCACCTCATCAACCCTCATCGGACAATGTTGATGTCTCAACCTATACTGGCTACATAGTTTTGGAATGCAAGGATGACATTTAAGGATCATACCCTCATCTGATAGTGTATGTCCTTATTCTTGGGTTCACTCGATGCTAATTTCTACTCCCATTTGAATAGACACTGAACATGATTTAACTGAATTAGACATGGGTTAAATTAATGAATTCTATTAACTAATGAAATACTACTGATACCTGACAACTGACTAAGTTTATGAGATCATGAAGATTTCCTGAGTCATAAGACTATCTGAAGTCTAAGGATTCGTAGCTTGACTGAAAGTATCGTGAAAACATAACATGGATCTAGGCACACAACTAATGTTTTGGGTATAAGTACCCCCAAGACTCGATGGAAGGAAAATTGACCAAGCATAACTTACTTGAACATAAAACTAACATCCTAATCCATAATACATTTATAAAAGCATTCCATCAAAACATGTGATAGGCATAACTTGTACATACATGGGGATTTCATGATATCATACTAGTTGGGCATTGTTCCTTCATCTAGGCATTTAATCAAACACATGGTAGGCATAGCACATGTAGACAACATTATACAATAATTAATAATCATGATTCATCTCTAATTTCATCATCTAGGGTTTATTCATAGATTAACATGAATATACATCTATACAAGTCAATTCCACATAAAATTGATCACCCAACATGGATTTGAATTCAATTGATCATTCTCAACATAAACAAAATAAACTCACATGAAATTCATAAAGAAATCCATAAACTTAAGCTTAGAAAAGAGATTTTTGGGCTTTATGGATGAAAGAAGTCCATGAAAGTACACTACGCATACCTTAAATCATGATTCGTGAAGATTAATGGAGAAAATTTCTTGGAATTAGATCTTCTATGAAAACCCTAGATTGTTCTTGAGAAGTTTTTAAGAGAAGAGAGTGTATTTTGGGTTAAAAGTAGATAAATCATGTGTTAAAGGGCTTAAATAGGGGTGGAAATTTGACCCTTTTAACCTTGGACACGTCATTTACTTTTAGTAAAATTTTCCCAAACTGAACCCCTAGCGCAATGCGGTTCTATCACTCCGTGTCACTAGAATTTGACAATTGAGAAACTGAGGGATGCCGCGGCACGGAGCCATCGCATTGCCTCTTCTTTTGCAACCTAGAACTTTGGCGCGACATGGGGGAATCGCTCTGAGACACTGGAAAACGAACAATTCTGAATTTGGACCCTGACGCGACATTCCATAATCGCGGATCCCAGCTATAATATGACAAATGTCATTTCCTCTTGTGGCGCTATTTTATGATGGGAACTTAAAATAGTCGTAACCTCTGATCCGGTTATCAGATTTGGGAAAATCTTATATCGATGGAAAGCTTATTTAATTTTCCACATAAAAAAAGTGAAAATCTTGAAATATCCTCATAAAATCAGCACCATTAAATTTAGAATCTACTACTAGACATTTTTGTGATGAAATTAGCAAGGAAAAAGTATGGGATATTACAATATCTCCCCCTTGAGAACATTTGTCCTCGAATGAGACTAACTGAGAGAGGAGAAAAGAAAATTAACGTACATACTGAACATGAATAATTGGATCATGATCTCATGACTGACATGACTGATAAGCTGAACATGTAATACTGAACATACATATCTGATGCATGTGTAACTGATTCATGAATACATGACTGAGTACTTTGAAGAACTAAGTTTCTCACAATGAGAATGCATGTCTAATGCATAATTACATAATTAAACTGATACATGAGTGCATAACTGAATATGCAATGGTACTAGATACTATGTTTTTAATGGGAACATGAGCATGAAACTGTGTACCAAGTTTGTGATGAACACTGAACATGAAACTGAGTAAGCTTAAGGAGAACTGTTACCTTGAGCTTGATTTGAGTTAGAGAAGAAGAGGTGAGGACACTTATTATGCATGTCTGCCTCATCTTCCCAAGTAGCTCCCTCGACGGACTGATTTTACCAAAGAACCTTAACTAGGGGGACTTTTTTGTTCCTCTATCTATTAGTCTGATTGTCTAATATTTCGACTGGAATCTCTTCATCAGAAAGATTGTTCTGAACATCAATTCTATGAACAGGGACTACAACTTATGGGTAACCTATGCACTTCTTTAGCAAAGAAACATAAAAGACTGGATGAACTGAGGCTAGATCTAAAGGCAATTCAAGCTCATAGGTTACCTTGCCAAAGTAACTGAGAATCTTGAAGGGTCCAATATATCGGGGACTGAGCTTTCCCTTCTTGCCAAATCTCTTCACTCCCTTTATGGGAGAGATTTTCAGATAGACATGATCACCAATTTCAAACTTGAGATCTTTTCTACGATTATCTGCATAAGAATTTTGTCGGCTCAGAGAAGCCCATCGTCTTTCTCTAATCAATTGGACTTTTTCTAAGGCGTTGAATACCAAGTTAGGACCTATGTCTAAGACCTCACTAACTTCAAACCAACCAATTGGAGATCTACATCTCCTACCATAGAGATCTTTGAAGGGAGATATTTGATATTGGAAGTTAGTTGTTGTATGAAAACTCAATCAAAGGTAAGTGTTCATCCCAACGTCCCTTGAAATCTGTATCACACTCCCTTAGCATATCTTCTAACATCTGAATGGACCTTTCTGCTTGACCATCTATCTGAGGATGAAAAGCTGAACTGAGATGAACTTGTGTACCAAGACCCTTTTAGATTGCTTTCCAGAAATGAGAGGTAAACTAGGTACCTCTATATGAGATAATAGATAGCAGAACACTGTGCAATGTGACTAACTCCTTGATGTAGAGTTTGGCATAATCCTCGACTGAATAAGATGTATAAACTGGAAGGAAATGAGATAATTTAATCATTTTGTCTATAATGACCCAGACGGAATCATGCTGATGACATGTTCGAGGCAAACCCATCACGAAGTACATGTTCACAACTTCCCACTTCCAAGTTGGGATACTAAACTCCTACATGGACCCACTAGGCTTCTGATACTCTATTTTAACCCACTGACTTATAGATAACTTAGCCACAAACTCTACAATGTCTCTCTTCATCCCACTCCACCTATAGATTTCCCGCAAGTTGTGGTACATTTTTGTGGCCCCTGGATGAATAGTATAGTGCACACCATGCGCTTCTGCAAGAATTCGATACCTTAAGACTTCAACAATAGGAACACAGAGATGACTCTGACAATAAAGAACACTATCTCACCCTTAGGAGAAAATCTCTACTTTCTTATCCTTGACTTACTATTTTAACTTGACAAGGTTGGGATCTCTATCTTGCTTTTCTTTCTCCTCAGAAACTAGAGATGATTTTGAAATACTCTGAATCCATATATCACCCTCTTTTGAATTGACTAAGTAAATGCCTAGTCTTGCAACTTAATGGATTTCTTGAGCTAACTTCTTCTTACTATCCTCAACCTGAGAAACATTATCCATAGACAGTCTATTAAGAGCATCGGCCACTATATTGGATTTGCCTGGATGATAGAGGACACTCATATCATAATCTTTCAAGAGCTTTAACCACCTTCTCTAACGAAGATTGAGATCTTTCTGAGAAAAGACATACTGAAGACTTTTATGATCTATGAAGATAACTACATGAACTCCGTAGAGATACTACCTCAAATCTTTAAGGCAAAGACTAAAACTGCTAACTCAAGATCATGAGTAAGATAATTCATCTCATGGGGCTTAAGATATCTGGAGGCGTAGGATATGAACTTACCATGCTGCATGAGTACACAACCCAAACCTACTCTGGATGCATCATAATACACTACGAAACCATCTAGACCGTCTGGAAGAGCTAATACTGGAGCTGAGGTGAGTCGAGTCTTCAAATCCTGGAAGCTCTTCTTGTAAGGATCTGACAACTAAAACTTGACTTTCTTCTGAGTCAATCTAGACATAGGGGATGCAGTAGAAGAAAATCCCTAAACAAACTATCTGTAATAGCCGGCCAAACCCAAGAAACTCCTAATATCTGAAGGAGAGACAAGGCGAGGCCAGTTTCTTACTGCTTTGATCTTTTGAGGATCCACTCTAATTCCATCACTGAAAATGATATGACCAAGGAATGCCACTGATCTTAGCCAAAATTTGCACTTAATAAATTTGGCGAATAGCTGATGATCTATGACAGTCTGAAGTACAATCCTGAGATGGTCTGCATGATCTTGCTTACTGCATGAACAGACTAAAATATCATCTATGAAGACTATGATGAATATGTCCAAGTATTGTTAAGACCACATCCTAAGAGAACCATCTTTCTTGAACACAAATAATACTGGAGCTCCCCATGGTCAAATGTTGGGCCTGATGAATCCCTTATCTAAGAGATCCTTAAACTGTTCTTTTAGTTCTCTGAGTTCTGTTGGTGCCATTCTATATGGAAGAACAGATATAGGCTGAGTATCTAGTATAAGATCAATGCCGAAGTCTATTTCCCTTTTGGGAGAAATTCCCAGAAGTTCTTCAAGAAAGACATCTGAATATTCATTCACTACTGGGACTGATTCAAGACTGGGAGTTTCTGAACTAGTGTCCTTAACTCAAACAAGATAATAGACACATCATTTAGATATCCATTTCCTTGCATGAAGGTAGGAAACAAGCTGACCTCTGAAAGCTGAAGTACTACCTTTCCACTCTACGACGGGTTCATTCGAAAATAGAAACTAAATTATTATATTTCTTTAGTCGACTATGTCATAACAGGAATGAATTCAATCCATGCCGAGAATGACATCAAAATCAATCATCTCTAATTCGACTAAGTCTGCTGAAAGGACATTCTAAAATATCATAGTCGGGTAGTTCCTGTATACATGCCGGACTATAATGGTTTTACCCACTGGGGTAGAGACTGTAAAGGGTTCTGCTAGGATTTCGGAACTTATTCTAAAATTGCCTACTATATAGAGAGTGACGAATAAAAAATAAGCTCCTGGATTTAGCAAAGTGTAAACATGCACATGAGCGATCTGTAATGTACCAGTAACTACATCAGGAAATTTTCCTGATCCTGTCAGGACTGTAGAGCATAGAGATGATTTGGGCATTTCCCTCTAGTAGCACTGGTGGTGGCACCCTATTGATTTACGTGACCGAACTAAGCTGAGAAGCGGAGATGACTCTGATAACCTAACTGAGGCCAGTCTCTAACTCTATGGCCTAGCTTTCCATCAAAATAGACATCACTACCAGCTCTGCAAACACCCTTGTGGTTCTTACCACAAGTCTAACAAAGGGGATTAGTTTGGGAATTACTAACACTAGCCTGAGACTTAGAGCCTGGCGCTATATCTTTGTTAACCTCATTGAACTTAGGAACTGGAGTACTGTTGAAGAAGGAGTTAGAACTAATGACTTAGGACAAAACTGGGAACGGTTTCCTTCTTCTGATTTAGGCTGAGTGAAGTTGAAACTACCTATCTTCGCTCTCTTATTCTGCTTCTCCCTCTGCTTAATTTTCTACTCCTCTATCTACTGAACATGAGTCATAAGCCTGGATACAATTATGAACTATTTATCATGGCAGATCTGCACCTATTTACCATGCTATCATTTACCCCTGAAGTGAACTTACTCATCCTGGCTCTGCTGTCTGCAACCACATGAGGGGCATATCTGGATAATTGAGTAAACTTAAGAGTAAAATCTTTCACTGTCATATTTCCCTACTTAAGGTTGATGAATTCTAGAACCTTAGTCTCTCTAAGCTCTTGGGGAAAGAATCTGTGTAAGAATGCAGTAACAAACTCCTCCCACTCTATAGGACCTGTATTATCTGACCTCTCTAACTTCCACTATTTGAACCAAGTAGGAGCCACATCCTGTAACTGATATGTATCCAAGTCAACACTCTAAACAGTAGTCACCCCCATGATGTCTGTCACCTTCTGAACCTGATCAATGAATTCCTGAAGGTCCTCATCTACCTTAAACCTAAGAAAGGATGGAGGATTTATTTGGGTGAAGTCCCAAATCCTAACTGCGGCTGAATTGGCTACTGGACTGGCAGGAATAACTACTATCCGTTCATTTTGAGCAGCAACTGACTAAACAAGAGTAGTGAATGCGGCCCTGAATTCCACATGAGAAAATGATCGCCCAAAGGATCTTCGGGCTGAGGGGCTGACTGATTTCTAATTCTTTATTAGGAGGAATGTTCTGTAGAAGATAGGGAGAAATGGATTAGACAAAGATATTGACTTGAGATTATGCTCAATGGTACGACATTAATAACAAAAGAAGGGAAATTATTCTTAAAACATTTTATAGCTTATTGCACATAAATGTGGCGTGCAACACACCCATGTACAAGAATCTACTAGATGTGGCTTTCAGACTACCTAGGACTCTACTGAACCTTAGGCTCTGATACTAAATATGTAACAACCCAAATCTGGTACCTGGAATGTTGCACGGTGATCATGACCCTGAAGGACCACAAGCTAAACCATGAATGATATCTGCACCTGTATCCTGCATAAAATACTTTATAATGCGGAAACATGAACTGAAAGGCCATAAGGTTCAATACTAAACATGGTCTGAATAATATAACATTTGTGTGGGGTAATAGAATACCCAAAACAAAATTGAACATACTTAAGTCTGAAACATGATATTTTAGAAAGCCTCTAACCGACTGAGCTGTCTGAGCAAGAATTTAATGGGACATGTCCCGAACTAACTCCAAATAATAAACTAATTAATGAGATAATAGGGAAATAATCATGTCCTCTAAAGATGAGGACTCACTTCTAACTCTGTCTGCAGATATCTGGAATCTACTGTTGCTCTAGACCTCGTGTCTCTGTACCTATGGTCTAAGACACCATAATGTAAATGCGTCAGTACTTTGAATATATTGGTATACGTGTAAGGTAGGCTGAATGTTTGGGGTTCATATGCATGAACAATAATAATAACTGACTAACTATCATGAGCGTGATAATATATGCATGAGATATAACAACTAACACTAATACTGTGATAACATGATTACTAAATCTAAATATAACTGATAACATGAGTGACTGTATCTGAGAATCCTGAATTTAATGGAACTATCTAAGTTCTATTACTGAGACTGATTGACTATATCTGATAGTCTTGATTCTGTAACATGAACTATGGGAAGTAGTTATCTAACCGGTATGCCCCTGATATGCCATTATGGCTGATTTAGGGTAAAACCTGTAACCCCAATTAGAAGGCTGTCAATACCGCGCCACAGGTAAGAAAAAGATATGGGCGACCCTCATCTGATAGCATCCCCTATACGAGAACGGTGAGGCCCTTATCTGATAGTGTTTATCCACCACATCAACCCTCATCGGATAGTGTTGATGTCTCAACCTATGATGGCTAGATAGTTCTAGAATGTAAGGATGACTTCTAAGGATCACACCCTCATCTGGTAGTGTGTATCCCCATCCTTGGGTTTACTCGATGTTAATTTCTACTCCCATCCGAATAGACACTGAACATGATTTAACTGAACTAGACATGGGCTGAATTACTGAATTCCATTGACTGATAGAATATTATTGATATCTGATGGCTGACTGAATTTATGAGATCATTGAGATTTCCTGAGTCATAATACTGTCTAAAGTCTCAGGATTCGTAGCTTGACTGAGAGTATCTGAAAACATGACATGACTCTCGGTACACAGCTAATATTTTGGGTATAAGTACCCCCAGGACTCGATGGAAGAAAAACTAACCAAGAATAGCTTATTTGAATATATAACTAACATCATAATCTATAATACATTTATAAAAACATTCTATCAAAACAAATGATATGCATAACTTGTACATACATAGGGATTTCATGATATCATACTAGGTGGGACTTGTACAAACAAATGACGCTCCAGGACCCATTTTTCGAAGTGTTACAATATGAGAATTGTGGGGCCCTTATCTAACAGTGGTTATCCACCTCATCAACCCTCATCGAATAGTGTTGATGTCTAAACCTATGCTTACTACATAGTTCTGGAATGCAAGGATGACTTCTAAGGATCACCCCCCATCTGATAATGTGTGTCCCCATCCTTGGGTTCACTCGGTGCTAATTTCTACACCCACATAAATAGACACTGAACTTGATTTAACTGAACTAGACATAGGCTGAATTACTGAGTTTTGTTGACTGATGGAATACTACTGATATCTGACAACTGACTGAGTTCATGAGATCATGGAGATTTCCTGAGTCATAAGACTATCTGAAGTCTAAGGATTCGTAGCTTGACTTAGAGTGTCATGAAAACATGACATGGATCTAGCCACATAGCTAATGTTTTGGGTGTAAATACCTCCAGGACTCAATAGAAGAAAAACTGACCAAGCATAACATACTTGAACATATAACTAACATCATAATCCATAATACATTTATAGAAGCATTCCATCAAAATATGTGATAGGCATAACTTGTACATACATGGGGATTTCATGATATCATACTAGTTGGGCATTGTTCCTTCATCTAGGCATTTAATTAAACACATGGTAGGCATATCACATGTAGACAACATTATACAATAATTAATCATCATCATTCATCTCTAATTTTATCATCTAGGGTTTATTCTTAGATTCACATGAATACACATCTATACAAAGCAATTGCATATAAAATTAATCACCCAACATGGATTTGAATTCAATTGATCATTATCAACATAAACAAACCAAACCCACATGAAATTCATAAAGAAATTCAAAAACTTTAACTTAGAAAAGAGATTCTTGGGCTTCATGGACGAAAGGAGTCCATGAATGAACACTACGCATACCTGAGTTCGTGAAGATTGACGGAGAAAATTTCTTGTAATTAGATCTTCTATGAAAACCATATCTTGTTCTTGAGTGGTTTTTGAGAGAAAAGAGTGTATTTTGGGTGTAAAGTGACTGAATCACACGTTAAAGGGCTAATATAGGGGTGAGAAGTTGACCCCTTTAACCCTGGATGCATCATTTACTTTTAGTAAAATTTTCCCAAACTGAACCCTTGGTGTGATGTGGCGCTATCGCGCCGTGTCACTGGAATTTTCCAATTGGTAAACTGAGGGATGGCGCAATGCAGAGCCATCTCATTGCCCCTTCTTTTGCGACCTAGAACTTTAGCGCGACGTAAGGAAAATTGCGCTGAGACACTAGAAAATGGACAATTCTGAATTTGGTGACTTAGCGTGATGCGCCATAATTGCGGACCCCTACTGAAATTTTTCAAATCTCATTTCCTCTTGTGGCACGGCGCGCTACTGATGAATATGGCTCTGTTTTACAATGGGAACTTGAAATAATCATAACTTCTGATTCGGTTATCGGATTTGGGCGAATCTTATATCGATGGAAAGCTTACTGAATTTCCCACTTGAAAAAAAAGTAAAAATCTTGAAAATTTCTCATTAAATAACCATTATTCAATTTAGAAGATAATACTAGACAGTCTTGAGATGAAATTAGCTAGGAAAAAGTATGGGGTATTACATTAATTGATCAATTTGTGTTGAAATGATTCAAATAAATAAATTTTTTAAAATATATAAATTGATTTAACTATAATTAAGGATGATTTCATACGTTTAACTACAATTTCAATTGATGTCATTATAAATGCATGATGTTAGTACTATTTTTGTCCTGACCGAAGTCATCAATTGATCAATTTAAGTTGAAATGATTCATATCAAGTGATTTTTTGAAATGTGTAAATTGATTTAGATATAATCAAGGATGAGTTCATATGTTCAATTATAATTTCAATTAATGTTGTTGCAATTTTATGAAGTTAGTACTGTGTTCGTCCTGACAGGAGGCATGAATTGATCAATTTGAGTTGAAATAATACAAATCAAGCCATTGTTTGAAATGGATAAATTGATTTAGCTAGAATTAAGGATTAATTCATACGTTCAACTATAATTTCAATTGATGTCATTGCAATTGCATGATATTCATACTGTGTTCATCCTGATCGGAGTCATCAATTGATCAATTTGAGTTGAAATAATTTACATCGATTGATTATTTGAAATGTATAAACTAATTTATCTATAATTAAGTATGAGTTCATATGTTCAACTATAATTTCAATTGTTTCGTCGTAACTACATAATGTTGGTACAGTGCTCATCCTGAACTGGGTCATTAATTGAACAATTTGAGTTCAAATAATTCAGATAAAGTAATTTTTTGAAATATCTAAATTTATTTAGCTAGAAGTAAGGATAAGTTCATACGTTCAACTACAATTTCAATTGATGTCGTTGGAATGGCATGATATTGGTACAGTGTTTGTCCTAACCAGAGTCATCAATTGATGAATTTGAGTTGAAATAATTAAAATCATGACATTATTTAAATGTCTAAATTTATTTAGCTAGAATTAAGGATGATTTCATAGATTTAACTTCAATTTTAATTGATGACATTGTAATTGCATGATGTTGGTAATGTGTTTGTCTTGAACGAAGTCATTAATTGATCAATTTGAGTTGAAATGATTCAAATAAAGCAATATTGATTTAGCTAGAATTAAGGATGAGTTCAGAGGTTCAACTACAATTTCAATTAATACAATTGCAATTGCATGATGTTGGTACTCTGTCCGTCCTAACCGGAGTTACTAATTAACCAATTTAAGTTGAAATGATTCAAATAAATCCATCATTTGGAATGTCTAAATTGATTTATTTAGAATTAAGCATGAGTACATACTTTCAACTATGATTTCGATTGATGTCGTTGAAATTACATGATGTTGATGTTGTGTTCGTCCTGATTGGAGTCATCAATTGATCAACTTGATTTGAAATGATTCAAATCAAATTATTATTAAGTTAATATTAAATTCATTAAAGTTACAATTGAACTTAGTATTTGAAAACTAATTTTAGTAAAACTAATTTAATTTATTATGAAACAGTTGAAATTTATCTCTTTTAAAAAATTAATTTAGATCATTTCAGGACAAATTAACATTTTCAAAACTTTTCATTCTTCGAAAAAATATTTCATCATTTCAAATCTCGATTTCTCTCTTTTCTTTCTCTCTCAATAATACCAACAACAACTACTCAACATATTGCTCAACCCTTCACAATAGATCAATTTTCTTTCCATTTTCGACCACATAGTTGTTACTTTTAACCTTCTTCTTGCTTGTATCCATCATTTTTCTGTCTTAACAGGTATGTAATTTTGAGGAGTTATACATTTGTTGTTCTTTAAAAAAATTAGGGATTTTTAGTTAAGGATAAAAAATAAGACTTTTTGTTGTATTATCCTCTAGAATGGGTTAACAATGTAGAGTTTTGATGCTAGAAAACATAGGAAGAACTCGAGAAAACCCTAGTTTTTGTTGCAGTATTTTTTTTACTGTCATGAAATTATGGGAGGGTGTTTATGGTGGATATTGGTAGTGTTCATATTGTTGGTTTTCATGGTGTTGGTGTTGGTGGTGTTTGTATTAGTAGTAGTGTTGGTATTTGAGGTGGTGTTAGTATTGGTGGTGTTGGTATTGGAATTGGTGTTGTTGTTGGTGTTAGTATTGGTGTTAGTGTTGGTGATTTTGGTGGTGTTGGTATTTGTGTTGGTGGTATTGGTGGTGTTGGTGCTGGTGTTGGTGGTAGTGTTGGTGGTGATTTTGGTGGTGTTGGTGGTGTATGTATTAATATTGGTGGTGTTAGTGGTGATATTTATGATGTTGGTGGTGGTGGGTTGTTGGTGGTGATGGTCCATCTGTTGCAAAACATGGGTAATCTATTGGAAGTTATCGAAATAGAATTTCTAATTAATTTGATAACTTCCAAGAGATGAGCCACCTATTGCAACAGGTGGAACATATGTTGGGAGATATTCAAATAGGTCTTCAAATAGATTCCCCATCTGATATGAGAATAATCACAGATATGGAACTTATGAGAGTGCATTTGGAACCAAGACTTGGTGTGTGCAATTGAAGTGTAAAAGAAAGCCAAAACACACCAAAAACTATCCACTTATTACACTTGAGAGGACCCTCACCCTTAAGGGGTATTATGGATATTTTAGTCTTTATTTTGTAATAGCTATATAAGGAACACGTTAGGGCTTCTCTAGTTAGTTTTTGGATGATATTTTTAATTCTTATAAGACTTGAAAACACCATAGTTAGGGCTTGGAAATGCCACCAACTGAAACTAGGGAAATATCTAGTGTGGATTCACTTGTGTTTGCATTTTTCTTGGAAACATCGATGCTTGGGAGGTGGAATCTGATCTTGTGTCTTTGTAAAAGATAGTTTTTTGTTGTGTGTAGTGTTAAGGTTCCAAGAGTTAACCACATTCTTAGGTTATTAACATTACATCTTTATTGGCCAATCTATCTATCCCTTTTACTTTTATTGTAATCTTGTTAGAGTTTGTAACTTGTAATCATTCATCTTATTTATAGTGAAATCGTAACTTGTTGTTGTTTTTCATCTCATTGTCGTTCCATCTTGTTATCCATCTTTTTATCTTGTTGGTTGGCTGATGTTGGGCATATTTACACGCTTAAGAACCATAATTTAACCATATTTTAGCTAAGTTTTGAGGACAAAATATATAATTCCTGCACTTTTAGTACATTTTCCTGTAAGTGAGCTAACCTATGTGATTAGCATGTTTTCAGGTATTAATGATGAAGATTTCAGCACTTTGTGGACCTTTAGGCAGCAAAGGAAAACTTCACATAAGAGGGAAGGCAGCTTTTGGAAGCTTATGGACTGAATGTGACGCATGGCGAATTTATCCCAGGCAAAAGTAGTATTTTTAAATACTTAGGGGTGCAGCAGTAACCTAGTAGAACTAGGACAAGGATGTTATAAAAACCTTATTTGCTGAATTTTTCAGCATTATTGTTTTTCACTCATTTGATTCCTTTCATTCGACACTTTGGATTATTGAGTTTATAGAATCTGTAAGTTTTAAGACAGGGAAACACGGCAAACACGTGAGCAACGAGGAGAGCAAAATCGTCAATCCCTTTTGACGCCAATCTCATCCCCAACGTGAGATTGTTCTAGCTTTGGTATGATGATGATGTTTATTGTGATCTCTGTTATACTCATGAGTAGCTAATCTTCTCTGTTAGGGTTATGGAAACCTTGTGAGATACTATCTATTACTATGAGTTTGTGAATTCTTGATGTGTATGCTACTTATATCATTACTCTCTTCGTTTTAATTGAATTCTTGTGGTTGCAAACATATAGAATACGCCATTATAGCATTAACTTGTTCGAGAGAAAAGTTACATGTTTGGAAAAGAGAGTGTAACAAGGAAATAGGGCTACCAACCCCTATTTACACGTTAATGCCTTAACCGGATTAACCTCTTGGAGAGTTTGTACCGTTAGTATACGCTTTAAGCTCGAGAGAGTTAAAGTGAAATAATCCTTGATGATTGAGAAACACTAGGATTTACCATTAGAATATGAATCTCTATAAGTGCATGCATGTCTAAATTCTGCATTACTCATAGTTAATAGATACGTAGAACTCATAAGGTGGGCATAGCCCTAACTTATTATTCTCTGTGATTAAATCTTACTAAATAAATCTTCTTTTTCGTTACTTTGATATTGTTAATTTACGCATAATCAAATCCCCCCTTTCTATAGAATTTTAGACCAACAGTCTGCTAGCAATTGCAAAACTTAGTCACCAAGTATTCCCTGTGGGATTCGACACTCAACCCAGTTGGGTTCTATATTTGACAGCGACCGCTTACACTTTTACGAGAGCTGTAGTTTGGGCGTTATCAAATTTTGGCACCGTTGCCGGGGAATACGATTGTCAACTAAGTTTGTGATAGTTAATAGACCCTTTGGTCAAAGATTCTATAATTTTACTTTTTGTTTGATGTTTTTGTTTTGTTCAGGTTTGGTAAAGTGCATGCCAAATACACGAAGTTCTGGTCAGCCATTATTACCCATCAATCCTGAACCACAACTTATTGGCAGAATGGATGCACAACGAGACATTGAAAGAAGGGATGCTCAACAGGAGCAGGCTAGATTAGCTGCATTGGCAGCCACTCAAGTGCATCAACAGAATATTGATAACCCAGGTCGTGCAACAAATCTTGATGATGAGGACCTGGGTGATGATGAGTTACTAAATCCACGGCGTGCAGATGAGGTGGCAGTGCCTGTGAACAGAAGAGATCGTCAATCTAGAATGAGACCTGACCGCTGAGTTGTGTAGGGTCCTTTTGATGATGATGATGATGATGATGATGACGATCTGGATGGAGATGGTGCCACAGGGGCTATTATTCCTCCTTCCTTGGTTCCCGGAGCCAAGTTCAATATCACTAGCACTATGATTCAGCTATTGCAACTCAAAGGGTTGTTTGGTGGACTTGCAGGAGACTATCTGAATTTGCATCTGATCAATTTTATCTCAACATGCAAGTCGTTTGACAATCCAGGAGTTGGACAAAATGCAATTCGGCTGCGTTTATTTCCATTGTCTCTATCTAGAAAGCCAACTCTATGGTTGAATGGGCTAACTCCTGATTCTATTACTAATTGGAGGCAATTGAAAGACGCTTTCCTAGAAAGATTCTTTCCGCCATCCAAGAGAGCCTAATTAAGAGATGAGATAAGCAATTTTCGATAGCTTCCAACTGAAGCTCTCCACGAAACATGGGAGAGGTTAAAGAAGAAGCTCATGCGGTGCCCAAATCATCATATGACCAATATCCACTTGATGGAAATAATATACAGGGATTTGAACTCGGTGACAAAGCCAGTGGTTGATAATGCTGCAGGTGGGTCATTCATGGACCTTACTTTTATTCAGGCAAGTGATATGCTAGATTGTATGACAAAGCAGAGTAGAGCTTGGCATACCAGGGATTTTGTGGTAGCAAGCTCTACTGTATCTATTGGCATGACTGCAGAACAAAGGCGAAGAGAGGAAGAACGTGATCAAGATATGGTGTATATGAAAACGCATATGGATCTTCTTAGCAAGCATTTATTATCAGGGAAGACCGAAAAAGTCAAAGTTGTTGTGTCACAGGGAAGAGGAATTCGATTCTGAGGAAGAAGCTAACTACTTGAATAATCAGGGGGGTTTACGAGGCAATGCCCAAGGAAACCAAGGTCGAAACTATTATGATAAATCTAGAAACAAGGACCATGATCAAGGTAGTTGGAAGAATAAGACTGATAGGAGTGGTTTGTATATTCCTCCTGGAAACCGTGAGGCCGTGGCGTCTGGTTCTGGGAAGATGTCCAAGGAAGATATGATGTCTAAGTTGTTGAAAGGAGTGGAGGCAACCAATATGGGCGTAACTGAGGTAAAGAATGATTTCTCATCAATAAATCAATTTGTTGACTCACATTCTACTACAATAAAATAGCTGAAACAACAACTGAGTCAACTTTCAGCAGTATTCAATCAAAGAAAAGTTGGCACTTTACCTAGTGACATTGTGCAAAATCCAAGGAATGATGGATCGTGTATGGATATTACTACCAGGAGTGGTAAGGTGTTGAAAAATCCATCCAAAGGCAAGCAAGTGGTAGATAATACAGAAGAGAATGTTATTGAAGCAGATTGTGATGATTCTATAGAAGCTAAAAATCAGAATGAGAGTATTCATGTTGTTACTCCTAGATGTCACCATCCTGAAAAGGTTGATAATCGAAAGTAAGATAAAAAGGAAGTGGTGG
Source organism: Capsicum baccatum var. pendulum (assembly GCA_030864225.1). Lineage (NCBI taxonomy): Eukaryota > Viridiplantae > Streptophyta > Magnoliopsida > Solanales > Solanaceae > Capsicum > Capsicum baccatum. Next base: position 26,453,095 of record CM061560.1, read on the forward strand.
AGAAAACTCTTCCCCTTCCACCACCACCGTTTACTCAAAGACCGAAGAAGATGGCGAACATTTATAATACTACACCTAGATGTCAGTAGTCTAAAAATATTGATAATGGGAAGCAACATAAAAAGGAAGTGGTGGAGAAAACTATTCCTCTTTCACCACCACCTTTTCCTCAGAGACTGAAGAAGAAAGTTGATGACACCAGGTTCAGTAAATTCATGACTATGTTGAAGCAGCTGACTATTAATATGCCTTTGGTGGAAGCACTGGAGCAGATGCCAGGATACGCTAAATTCATGAAGGACCTTTTGACAAAGAAAAGGGCAGCAAGCTATAAACTTGCAAATGATGTTCATCATTGCAATGCAATTGCCACGAGATCGTTAGTTCAGAAGAAGGCAAATCCTGGTGCTTTCACTATTCCTCGCATTGTTGGATCTTTGGATTTCGCTAAGGCGTTGTGCAATTTAGGATCTAGAATCAATTTGATGCCACTATCCATTTACAAAAAGTTGGGGTTGGGCGATCCTACACCAACCAATATACGGCTCATAATAGCAGATAGGTCGGTAAAGCGACCTGTTGGTATCTTATATGATGTATTGGTGAAGGTTTCTACCTTTATTTTTCCTGCAGACTTTGTTATTTTGGATTGCGAGGTGGATTCTAAAGTTCCCATAATCTTGGGTCGTCCTTTCCTCGCAACTGGAAGTGTGCTTATTGATTTAAGAGCTAATGAGCTTTTATTTTGGCTGAATGACGGAGTGGTCCATTTTGATGTATGCAAATCAATGAAGCAGCCTAGAGATATGGATGTGTTCTCTGTAGCTGATGTTTATTAGAGGATGAGAAAGAATTATTTGTAGAGAAGCAGCTTACTGTTAAGCCATTGTCTGCTGTGCTGTTGAATTTTGAGCGTGAGGAGATTGAAGAATATAAAGAAACTACTTGTGCTCTAACATGAATAAGGTCCTATTCTCATGCTCCTAATAATCTGGACCTTGATATTAAGAACCGACTTTCACCACCAGCGAAACCTTCCATTGAAGAGCCACCAGTGCTAGAATCGAAAGAGCTCCTAGTCACCTAAAGTATGCATTTTTGGGAAGTGGTGATACACTTCCAGTTATTGTTGCGGCTGATTTAGGTGAACAACATGTAGAGGCTCTCATATCTACTATGAAGAGGTACAGGAGAGCTATTGGTTGGACTATTGATGATATAATTGGTATCCCTCCTGGGATATGTATGCCCACAATTAAGCATCAGCGTAATCCATTCAGAAAACAATGCACCATATATCTCGATGAATTCTAAGTAATTGAGATAATTATGTCGTGCCGCGACAATAAATCAAGCGTTACATGGGAGGTAACCCATCGTTTTTAATTGTTTTGTTTTACTAGAAGTTTGTTTTTGTTAAAGAAAAATCCAAAAAGAAGAGTCGAGCCATGACCAAAACTAAGGCGCTTGGTGGGAGGCAACCCATCGTTCTAATTGTTTTTGTTATTTCTGAGTAAGTGTAGGTGCAAGACATATAAAGAAGGATATTGGTCTTAAATTTTGATTTCAAAGGAAGCCATGTTAAAGATGGTAAGTTAGGAATGAAGGAGCAAAGGCTATCGGTTAGGCATTGCCTATGCGAATCTAGGCAACGAACAAAGCATAGCCTATGTAAATATAGGCAACGGACAAGGCAAGGCCTATGTTCTCAGAATCGACAAGGCTATAGCACAGGCGCCGCCTATGCTCAACTAGGCAACGCATTAGGCACCGCCAATGCCATTGCCTTTGCTCTCTAAATCTACAATGCCATAGCATAGGCGCCGCCTATGCCCAACTAGGCCATAGAATAGGCGCCGCCTATGCCAAGCATAGGCAAAGCAATAGGCGCCGCCTACTTATTATTTTTGGCCCCTAACCCGATTTTTCATGGATCAAAACCAACCCAAGCCTTGGTCTATAAATAAAACTTCAAACTTAAGACAAAATGCACTTGTTTGCTCAACCTAGGCGCCGCCTAACATTCCCAAATCTCTCAAAACTTTTGTTTTTGCTCATCTAACATTGCAAGATCATCTTCCGAGTCCATCACCAAGTAAGTTCTTCTTTTATATTCCGTAAGTTGTTACAATATTACGCTTATAACGGTATTTTAGTTTTTCAAGTGGTGTTGGTGATTAGAATATGGTTGATTTGTTATGATACATCTAGTTGAGTGAAAGTATAAGTGGGGGTGTTCTTGACTTAGTTTCGACTTGTATTTGATTTTGATACACTGTCATACTTTTGCAGAATCGACATGGTGAAGTTAATTGCATAATCTTCAAAATTGAAAGCTTGAATGTTTGAATGACTCGTTCATCGAGATAAAGATCATGATTGAATACAAGCATGAGATGTTGTGATTATTTCTCTGTAATAACTTGATACGATCTCTATGTAGTAGTCTTGATCAAAAAGTGCATCAATTCAAACATAAAAGTATAGTCAAGATTGCATGAAATAGAGTTGGAAAGGATAGTTAAGATGACATGAAAGTATGACTGTGCTTTACATGTTGTTGGAACATATCACCTAAATGTAGGTCGATGAAGTCTGAGTAATCGACATCACTCACTTAATTTGTTTGTGCCTACAAATTAAGTGTGGGGTGGTGCCACTACTATTTGTTTGTTGATTAAATCTTTTGAGATGAGCTAACATGAATCTACTTTAATCTCAGGTAGAATGGCAACAAAAGGACGACAAGGGAAAGAAAAAGTGTCCACCTCACAGAAAGGTCAGAAAAGGAGAGGAAAAGAGCAAGTTGAATCCTCCTCGCTGCAAATACCTCGACGTACTTTCGGGATAAAGTGGGTCCTAGAGGAGAAATAAAAGGAGTGGTACAAGAACAACAAATTAAAAAAATATGCTCACGTGGAGTTGATACAAAAGGAAAGTCTAGCGAAGAGAGAACCTCGCATTTTGGCTAAACTCATGGCGCTAAATCTTGATTTCATTTTTCGAGATATGGGAGAATGCAATCTTGATTTAACGCGAGAGTTCTATGCCAATTGGTCCCCAAAGACTACCGGAAGTGAAATGAAGATTCGGGGCCAAGTCTTGCAACTAAATGCGGAGTTTTTCAACACTTTTTTGGGTTTTCCATCTGTAGATCCATCACCGCTCAAGGATAATTATCACAGACCTCCATACAGGGCAATCTGACACACACTTTGTGGAACTAGATCAATGGCACGTTGGAGTCATCACAAGGATACCGGTCGGCACAATACCTTCCCGTATGCTTCCCTAAACAGAGAAGCTCGTATATGGTTGAGGATAGTCAACTCTTGCCTCATTCCTGGGACACAGTACACAAAGATCACACATGATAGAGTATTCTTGGTGTACGCGCTAATGACTAATATTCCCATCAACATTGGTGCGGTTATACATCGTCAATGCGTAAGGCTAGGCTACACAAAAGGTCCCACTTTAGATTTGGCAATTTGTTGACTGCGATATTAAGGAAGGAACACATTGAAGAGGAACCTGCAGATCATAAGCTTCCACACAACCCAAAAAAGGTTGATCTAACGAAGGTTAAAGAGCCTAAAACTGGTCATGGCATCAACCTGACCACTGTAGAAAGACATGCTCGCGATGAAAACTTCTTCCGCCATTTATATGGCATGACGAGGTTTACCATGATGAGTGGGGGTCGTGTTCCAACTGATGCAGAGCTCCAGCAATTGGATTATGACTACCTGATGAATGAGCATGCATGGGCTATGTGTGGAGTAGGGGTACATTTTGAGGAACTTCTCGATGATGACGTGTCGACTGATGATGATTGTCTCCAGACTCAGACATGGAGGATAACTCTGATGACGATGACTCTGATGATGATTCCGATGTAGGGGGTATGACCCCAGACATAGAGGAGGAGTCCAACTAATTAGGTTTTCCTTATTTATTTTCCACTGAGGGCAGTGTGTCCCATCTAAGTGTGGGGTGCTGGTATTTGTATGTTGTACTTCTTTGCCTACATTTATTCTAGTTTGTAGTCAAATTTTTTTTTTAGATTTTGCATGAAATTGTTCTGATAGGCGGCATGGTATTATGACAAGAGTTGTGCTAAAATCATTACTAATGAGACATTTAGGCTCTAAGTGTGACTCACTGTGTGATAAGTGTGTGGTTTAATTCATTCATCTGTTGGGTCAAGAGTCTATACTGCTCCCAATAAAGTTGACCATGTGCCTTGTGTATGTGAGGTTGTAGTACATTCTGTGTTGTGACTGATGCTAGAACTTGCCTGGTGTGTGTGTAAAGCAAAATAAAGAGTGTGAGTTTAGGAGATGATTTAGGTATTTCTTTGGCAGCCCTAATTTGTTTACCTTCTTTTTACCTACCTTTGTACATTATCCTAGCTAACCTCCTTTGAGACTTTAGCTATTTTCTTTGACAGCCTCATATGTAGCCTAATCCATTTTTTTTTCAAGACCATAATTTGATCCAAATTCCTAAGCGCTTTAAATTGTAGAGTCATGTGACAAAATAAGAGGAAATTGGGTGAGATTGATGCCTCAGAGTGTATTGGTACTTGAAATTGTTGTGAAAAAGAATGGCTATCATAGAGGTGTTTTATAAAAAAAAATAAAAAATAAAAAAACAGAAATAGAAAAATAAAGAGATAGTTGTGTTTATAATTGAATAACAAAATAGGTGAAAAGGGGTGGTAGATGAAAGAAAAGTAGAGGGGTTGTTTAAAAGAGAGTGTTAATGGCATAATGTGATGTATTAAAGCGCTTAGGGAATATAGTCACTATTTCTGGCCAAAATAGTCCTACCTGTCCCTTAGCCTACATTACAACCTGTAAAGACCTATTTGATCCTAAGCTTAGCATTCTAATATTAGTAGAGCATTACACTAAGGGCAAGCCTATGGTCATCAGTTGTAACATATGAATTCTTTGTGAGAGAGAGAGCAAGGAGAGTCTTATATCCATGTTTCGAAAAACTCAAAACTTGTGAGTGATTATGGGTGATATATTATGTGAGACACACATGGTTGATTATTGTTGGGTAGTTTTGTATGATTGTTTATGCCTTAACTTGTGGATACGAATTAACCATCATCACGAGTCTAGGTTAGAGGTTGAATTGTTTCTAGTAGTGATCAAGAAAACTACTCTTAGTTAATAATTGTCGTGTCTATCTTGTTGGACATTTTGTGTTGCTGCTGTGATATTCTAGTGAGATGATTGCATGGATGTAATATTTTGTTCCAGGACAAACAAAGCTTTAAGTGTGGGGTGGTGATGTTGGGCGTATTTACACGCTTAAGAACCATAATTTAACCATATTTTAGCTAAGTTTTGAGGACAAAATATATAATTCTTGCACTTTTAGTCCATTTTCCTGTAAGTGAGCTAACCTATGTGATTATCATGTTTTCAGGTATTAATGATGAAGATTTCAGCAATTTGTGGACCTTTGGGCAGCAAAGAAAAACTTCATATAAGAGGGAAGGCAGCTTTTGAAAGCTTATGGACTGAATGTGACACATGGCGAATTTGTCCCGGGCAAAAGCAGTATTTTTAAATACTTAGGAGTGCAGCAGTAACCTAGTAGGATTAGGACAAGGATGTTATAAAAAACTTATTTGCTGAATTTTTCAGCATTATAGTTTTTCACTCATTTGATTCCTTTCATTCGACACTTTGGATTATTGAGTTTATAGAATCTGTAAGTTTTAAGACAGGGAAACACGGCAAACACGTGAGCAACGAGGAGAGCAAAATTGTCAATCCCTTTTGACGCCAATCTCATCCCCAACGTGAGATTTTTCTAGCTTTGGTATGATGATGATGTTTATTGTGATCTCCGTTGTACTCATGAGTAGCTAAATTTCTCTGTTAGGGTTATGGAAACCTTGTGAGATACTATCTATTACTATGAGTTTGTGAATTCTTGATGTGTATGCTACTTATATCATTACTCTCTTCGTTTTAATTGAATTCTTGTGGTTGCAAACATATAGCATACACCATTATAGCGTTAACTTGTTCGAGAGAAAAGTAAAATGTTTGGAAAAGAGAGTGTGACAAGGAAATAGGGGTACCAACCCCTATTTACACGTTAATGCCTTAACCAGATTAACCTCTTGGAGAGTTTGTACCGTTAGTATACACTTTAAGCTCGAGAGAGTTAAAGTGAAATAATACTTGATGGTTGAGAAACACTAGGATTTACCATTACAATACGAATCTCTATAAGTGCATGCATGTCTAAATTCCGCATTACTCATAGTTAATAGATACGTAGAACTCATAAGGTGGCCATAACCCTAACTTATTATTATCTATGATTAAATCATACTAAATAAATCATCTTCTTCGTTACTTTGATATTGTCAATTTACGCATAATCAAATCCCCCCTTTTCATAGAATTTTTGACCAACAGTCTGCTAGCAATTGCAACACTTAGTGACCAAGTATTCCCTGTGGGATTCAACACCCAACCCAGTTGGGTTCTATATTTGACCGCGACCGCTTACACTCTTATGAGAGCTGTAGTTTGGGTGTTATCATTGGCTGTTTTAAGTGTTAAACACCACAATACATTGAGTTTTTGTTGTTGTTTGTTGAATCCAAGAGGGGTCATCCAAAAGGTCCACGGTTTCCTTAACTAGTGGACTATTTTGGGTGTATGTTTTACTGTGTTCTTGGTCGATCTTATATCATTTGGTATCAAAGCCATCTTTTATTTTGTTCTACCAAGATCTATCTTGGGCTTGAAACTTGAAAAATCATTAAAAAAAAAGATAGAAAAAAGTGTTCTTGTGTTCTTTGCCAAATCTGGGTCTTGTTGTTGTCTTGGCCAAAAATCTTGTTTGTGTGTCTATATTTGGCAGTTATTTTGTTTGTTTAGAGTGTTTCAAGTATTGGTTTATTTCTCACCAACACTACAAGTTTCTAGATGTGAACTTGAAGTTGGCCGAATCTTGATGTGGTTGTCCTTGGTCGTATGGTGATGTTGTTGTAGACTTGGAGTGCAACGTTGATGTTGTTATTGTTCTTGAAAAATTGTTGTTGTGTTCTTGTTGTTATTAATCCACTCTCATAGATTGACCAACTTAAAGTACCTAATAGATCTAAAAAGGTTAAAGACAAAGTTGGAAGACTTGTTGGTGAAAGGACTAGCTCCCATCAATTTTTGACTTGACAACAACTTTTCAACCACTTTTCCCTAATTCAAGGACCTTGTTTTGTGGGAATAGTACAGTTCAAGTCACACCTTTTGAAGGTTAAATTTGAAAAATATTCTAAGATTTGAACTTTCCATCTAATTTTAATTTCATCCATTCCAAATTGTGAAGGATCCAAAATATCAAAATTGATAATTAAAAAAATTTGTTGAAACCTCAGCCAATTGAAGGGTGACACATCATCAAGTTTACTATTCACACATTAATTTGATCTCAAACTTGGATTATTGGTTTCTAATTTGTTGTTTCTTTAGTCTCGGTTGTTGATTCCATTACTAACTTAAAAGCTAGTACTAGATTGTAAGTTAGTTATGAAACCTGTTCTTCATGTCTACATTTCTTTGAGTGTCTTAGTCTTATGGAGTTATTGTAATATTGGTCCACCTCTCAAGTGCGTAATACAATTAAGCTCACAACACTTGTGATATTGAGAGTTAGGGATCCGAGAGACACAAAATAAAAAGAGAGAGAGTGAGGATATTTTGTACAACTAACATGTTTTCTATTTTTTAGGTATATCCTTGACCATAATGGGCACCATTTTGTCCCACCTTAATGCTATTTCTAAAGAAATAGCTAAGGTGAATGATGGTCTTGAAAAATTAGTCTCAGATATATCTACTATACTTGAGAGGGTGGATGAAGTGAAGAGTCAAAGGAACTCTCGTGTTTCTACTCCCAAAACTTTACATCCAATGATCAATCCTCCAAGACCACCACCAAATGACATCGACATAATCCAAGCCACTAAATGTTCTCAAGTCCGAGAACTAAATAAATCACTTCCTCCTCAATTCGATCAAGATCACTTGGAAGCCAAATCCCTCCCATCCAAGATCCACTACCAAAACTCCACTTGACTAAATCAAGCCTCTTAACCGAAGCTCCACTTCACCAAAGCCGACATGTCCATGTAGAGGAGAATGGTAGAAAGGAACATAAAGGATATAGGGTCAACAACAATGCTTGTTTGATGGTAGGATACTTGAGTCAGATGCGATTGAAGGTAAATCTCAAGATAGAGAAGAAGCCAAGGATTAGCCGAAACTTATTGTTATTGAGCTCTTGGGTTCTTCATGTTTTGCGGACTGTTTTGAGTGATTCCTTTTGAAGTGGTTCTTGAATGAGGTGAACCGTGAATTTGTGGTCAAATTCCTCTCAAGATAGAGAGGATGATACGAGAATAATCACATATAAGGAACTTATGAGAGTGAGTTTGGACCCTAGACTTGGTATGTGCAATTTAAGTGTAAAAGATGGTCAAAACACACCAAATATTGTCCACTTATTACACTTGATAAGCCCCTCACCCTTCTGGGGTATTATGGATATTTTAGTCTTCCATTTTGTAATAGCTATATAAGGAACATAGTAGGGCTTCTCTAGTTAGTTTTTGGATGATATTTGTAAGTCTTGTAAGACTTGAAAACACCATAGTTATGGCTTGGAAAAGACACCAACTGAAACTAGGGCAAGATCTAGTATCGATTCACTAGTGTTTGCATTTTGCATGGAAACTTCAATGCTTGGGAGGTGGAATCCAATCTTGCGTCTTCGTAATATATAGGTTTTGTTGTGTGTAGTGTTAAGGGTCCAAGATTCTACCACATTCTTGGGTTCTTAATATTTCATCTTCATTAGCCTATCTATCTATCCCTTTTACTTTAATTGTAATCTTGTTAGTGTTTGTAACTTGTAATCATTCCTCTTGTTTCTAATGAAATTGTAACTTATTGTTATTGTTCATCTCGTTGTTGTTCCATCTTGTTATCCATCTTTTTAGCTTATTGGTTGGATATTTTAGGTGTTAAACACCACAATACATTTTCTTGTTGTTATTTGTTGAATTCGAGAGGGGTCATCCAAAGGGTCCACGATTTCCTTGACTAGTGGACTGTTTTGGGTGTATGTTTTAGTGTGTTCTTGGTCGATGTTGTAGCAACATCTGTTGCAAAAAATGTATCATCTGTTGGTATAAAAAAAATAAGTCTTCAAATAGATTCCCCATATGTTGCAACAAATATTTTAGCTGTTGGCATAAAACAAACCAATGGGAAGACTATTTTGATCTCTTCCAAGAGGTTGTTCATCTATTCCAACAGGTTATTTATCTATTATAACAAATGATTCATCTGTTCCAACTGATGGATCATCTTTTGGAATATTTTTTATAATGTGACGTGTAAAATTTATTAAATTTTGTCTTACCTTGTAAAATTTGTTTTTCTCTTGTTTGTAGGTAAAAGATGTTTCCCAAAAGAAAGAAAATAAGAGTGGATCAAATTTTAACCACCTAAAAATAAGACTAGATTACAAATGGATTCGAAGGAGCTTCCTGAACCATCTCAGTCAAGGAAAAGTGAAACTGAGGAAAGTTATGAAAATGATGTTGAAGGAAGTGGAGAAGGGTCTGTAGAGAACGGTGAGGAAAATAAAAATGAGGAGGAAGAAGAAGATAAAGAATAAGAATATGAAGTATAAAGTGAGAGAGATAATGATGATCAACATAATGATAATGCATCACCAACGGGACGTGAATTAAGATAAAAATCCTAGCATGATCCTGTCAACACTATTAGTATTGACAGATTTCAAGATGAGATGTCGATAGATAACCCTGCATAGCTAACTGGGGATTTTTTAGTTGAATCTCAATTGGGGAAACCTTTTGATGAATTTAGGAATACTATGAAGAATGAAAAACTAAAGGAATTTTTTAAGAAGAGCTTCTTTGGACACTTTCTTAAGCTACCCGAGGACAAAAATGCCCGTCTCCAAATAAGCATAGTATATGGTCTTCTCAAGCTCAAGATCAAGTACATGGGGGATGACAAAGGTTTGAAGGACGGGGAAAAAATATGGATGAATTCTTCATCAAATACTGTGGCATGCCAGTTTGTTTTGGCATGAAAGAATTTGCCATAGTGATAGTCTTGAGATGCGATCGTCCAAAAGAATCTTTCATCAAGGAAACACCATGTAACACCTCGAGAATACCCCTGGATGTCACACAGTGCTTAATACCACAAGTCATCCCAACATAACCCTTATAATGGCTTAACTCGTGAGCAACTAAATAAAATACATTAATCTAAAAGAAATAAGTGGAAGATATGACTTTACTAAGTAGGTTCAACACAAAACTATATAAAATGATTGTAAATCTGGTTATACAAAACAAAATAGAAATTTAATACATCAACTATACTAACTGTCTATGAAGCCTGTACTAATATTGACTATAGGTAGCTGAAACAGGACCCCCAGCTATCCCAAATCAATACGACTGAATAAAGAAAACTCGATGCTACTAGAACTGTGATTGACTCAAGCCTCTGAATAAAAAGGACTCATCACCTGCTGACTGGAAGATGCACACTGTCTAATTATGATGTGTGAGCTGCAATTGGTACCTCCATTATGAGACAATGTAGCACATAGACGTATACGTGGATCAATACTTTTGGAATGTACTAAGCATGTGGGGGTGAATGCATAAGTAAAACAATAATTCAATATTCATATAAAACTTTCAAAGGATGCAAGCTAAGTGTAAATGACTCACCTTGGCTTTAATAAAACGTGCATGGCGAAATAATAAAACATGAGTAGGTAAAATATAGATAATCTTTGTGAGTCATAATGCTTAGTTCTAAAAGTTGTACTTTTACTCTTTCTATTGGTAGTTTCTTCTAACCGACAAAAACCATGTGAGCTTTCATGGAGTCCAACTCTTACCTATACTGAAGAGAGCTATTCTACCCTTGCCATCGAAATAGAACCTTATCTTAAGTGATCACTGACTTAGCCCACTATCGGCACTTAAACCTACGGTGCTCGTAGTTATGGGGAATGAAACCTTGGAGTAATACCCAACTCAGTGCTAAATACTACTCCCATGCTTACATGCTCAGACTTTTAGGAAATCCACCTTTAAATAGCAGAAGGGTTTATAATAAAACCAATTATGCTCCTCTTTCTTTAAATTATAAAATATATGAATAATATGGGTTCCTTATCTTAGCTTAGGATCAAAAGATCAATTTCTTTCTTAAATATTGGTAAACAATTTATAAAAGAGGCTTAAGATCATAGTCTTCTTGAAATCTCAAAACTCATACTTAGGTTTAAAGCATATGTACTTAAATTTTAAGAATTTCATAATAAAGCTTCATTCTCAACAATCGTCATGAAATCATTCAACAATATCAATTCACAATAAAGAGGTGCAATTCATGATATAAACCAAGTCAAAACATAAATAGATGGGATAAATATGCACTTCAATACGTAACTCACTTGTAAATTCATAAACTCAAAACGAAGTAGTTTGGGTGTGAACGCTAATTTGCAAATAATGAAATCTCAAGAAAAAAAATATTTTTGGATACAAGGATGAAAAAGTTATCCTTGTTCATAACCCCACATACTTTAATAACGAAGAAATTATGTAAAGATTGAACCTTTAATCTTGATTGCTCAAACCCTAAGTTGTTTTTCTCCTCTTGTGTATTAGATGATGATCAAATGATTTTTATAGGGTTAAACCCTATTTAAGGACTATTAATCTTGTGTAGTTATGTTTAGGGACAGTTATGTAATGTCAAATGACTTGGTTGCCCTCAAAATAACTCAAAAATGGGGCTTCTACACCACTTGTCCATAGGATTTGTGGTGCAAACTCCATGGCAAACATTAGACTTTGTGGGACAAACCCTATGGAAAACATTAGCCTTTGCAATGCAAACCCTATGGAAAACATTTTCCAATGAACATTTCCAATGGCATGGCGATGCCTGGCCATCGCCTAAGCTCTAGTTTGCGATGCCAACTTAGTTTTGAGGTACTTAAACACTGCTGAAACCCCTACAACATCAACACATGATCTACCATCACTATGGGGGGTCCTAAAGATCATTTTAGAATCATCGAAAGGGTGTTATGACTACGACGTGTTACATTATCTGCCCATGAAATCATTTGTCCTCAAATGATGGATAGGAACTTGTTGAAGTATTAAAAATATGGAATAATGTAGACATGATATGTCTGCTAAGAAAGGATATAACTGAGCTAAAATATTAAAACTTCCATCATGAAAATGATTGCTGAGTTGACTTGACTTTACTAACTATAAGGAACTGATTCATGCTAAGAGTTTAGAGCTCGCTTGAGGTGCTCATGATATAATTAGACATACATAACTACGAAGTGATTATGTAACACCCCGTAAATTTTTTCGTACACTTATCGCGATTATATGGAGTCCTAAAGGCTTGCGTATGGGTTAAATTAAGTTTATGGTGTTCGGAAGTATCCTGTCAATAATTGTATGTGTAGGTATTGGAATAATCTTTCAAACGATATAAAGTTTGCCAAAAACAGAGGAGTATTTCATATAAGCGAGTACATTCAAAATTTCTAAACAGTGGCCGGGAAGCATGTGAACAGTAAATCTGCAGGAAAATTACTGCAGCTAGGCAATTATTTTTTTGGATAAACTTTAGACGATCATAACTCCTTGTAAAAAAAGAACTGTGTGAGCTGCTATATATCGACGAAAAGTTCCGAGCGTCTTCTTTCCTATGAAATTGGTTTCATCCAAATCCAATGTCTGAGTAAGGATCTATACCCATTTTACTACAGCCTATCAAAAAAAAACACAGAATTGTGGGACAGATTTTTGGGTCAACTTTAAACGACCATAACTCCTTGTACAGGAAGAACTGGACGGTATAATTTATAATAAAATGAAATCCCTTTGAATTATATTTCCAATGCAATTGGTTTCAACCAAATCTGATACCGGAGCAAAGCGTTATGATCGATTTACATCAGCCTGTCAAAACTGTCCACTGGGGATAGATTCGGATTTATTTAAATTTTTAGGGCAAAATGGTCATTTTCTATTACCTCTTGGACGAAAATGGGTCTTTATAAACCTACACTTAGACTCATATATATCATATATCATCCAATTATTAAGAGAAGGTGAAACCCTAGCCTAATTTCAACTTCAAATATTTTGTGATTCAACCGTAGAAAATTCGAATTGGTTCCGTAGTTGTGTTCACCATCTCGAAAGCTTCGAGAAGCACCCCATGGTTATGTAAGGAGGATTGTAAATGCAAGAGTTCATTGTTAAGGTATGAATATTGTTTATTCTTTATTCTTATCCATGAATAAGTATTGATAAAGGATTATGAGTATTGTCTTGATGTTGGAAGATAACCAGAAACATAGTTATGAATTGTTTTGTATAAATTGTTAGTAGTAAATTATGGAAGTTGTTGCATTGGATTATGGAGGATGAATTGTAGTGATATATCATTATATTAGTGGTTATGTATGCCTAGTGATCATGTTGGTATTGGATGGTGATTAAGAAGGGAAATAAAGGCTAAGAGTGATGTTGTGGGATATTTCATGAAAATGCATGATATGTGAATGTAATAAGAGTATAAGAGGATGTATGTATCACTCTTATTGATGAGTTAAAGGATTACTTCCTAGACATTATTTGGTGAAGTTTATACCTAAATGGTAAGGTTGGGTTGCTAATACTAGTTTTCCACAAATGACTTATTGTAGATAAGGGTTCGAAGAGTACGGGAAGTCAAGTTGGACTTGTATTGAAGTGGTTATATCAAGGTATGTAAGGCATACTCTATATAATCTTTGGCATGAATAATGACCCATGGCACTCTAAAGTAAGCTTCCAATATTGCCCTATGACACATGACACATAATAACCTCATATGATCTTCGACGCTACCAATTGAACTTGTTTTCACTTTTAAGATGTCCGGCTAGTCAAAAAAATGTCCATATACTATTGTTGACTCCAAAATGGTTTAATGAGGTATCCATGATTCTCTACTTCATTTTCATGATATTGATTACCTATTTACGTGTTTTTCCTATTGAGGTATCATGGTTTCAAGTTCCATAAGGTGTGACCCCAAAGTAACCAATCTCAAAGATTAATTGAATTAAGAAATGGAATGTCTGTATTTTAAATTGATGATATGATGTATTGTATTAGTACCACTGATCAGTTGGCCGTTGTATTATAAAGATTATGTATATATGCTATTCCAGGGGTGGTCCCTGATGTATTGTATTAGTACCACTGATAAGTTGGCCATTGTTTGACATATGTTATGTATTGATAAGGATCACGGGAAGTAATGATATGAAAGTAATGTGCAGGTATCCCATCAGCTCTTTTAAGTGTGGTCTACTCATACTATTTATTCACTGGTATCTGGGTTCTGTTGATCTTTTGTATCTCATCTTGATACTTACTGCCATATATACTTAGTACATATTTCCGTACTAACGTCCCTCACGGAGGACCTGTATTCATGCCTGCAGGAATAGGTACTTCAGGTCGTACACCTCCTCAGTAAGAGCCAGGACATTCTGTTGTTAGTGGTGAGCTCCAGTTGTTTCGGAGCATCCCAAGTCATTTCTATATGTATTTTTGGTATTTGTATAAAATTCTTTTGTGGGCGGGAGTTTGTCCCGACCCTAACTCAGTTGTGTATCTATGTAGAGGCTTTTGTAGACATATTGTACAGTCATAGGAGTGTTTGGTTGATAGACGTGATGGCTCTGACGGCCAATTACTGTTTATATATAGATTTATGCGTGTCTGCTGGGCTGATACAGGTACTGTTTTCTTCTATTTACAACGAAGTGCTGCCCAAATTTCTAATTTTCATAAGTAATGTAAATGTGAAAGTATAGGTTATAAACGGGTTCTCCCGAGCCTCCTCGGCTATGGGTGCCTGTCCGCTCCAATGGGATTTGGGGTATGATAGAAGTGGTATCAGAGAAGTTCGTCCTAGTGAGTCTACAAAACCGTGTCTATGTAGAATCTCGTTTATCAGTGTGTTGTGCACCACATCTATAAAAAGGAGGCTATTGGACATTAATGGATTGTTTCTACTCTCCATTTCTTAGATCGTGCAATAGAGCCCATATTAGAGATAAAGTCATAATCGATCGCTTAATCCAATTGTTTTTTTAATTATTTATTATAGTAACGATGCCGGTTACAAGGAGAAAGAATAAGTGGAAGTGAGTGGATGTAGTGGCCGGAGAAAGTACTAGTAAGTCACCACCGGCACAAGCTGAACAAAGTGAGTCTCAAGCTGAGCATATATCAGGAGCTTCTTCTCCTCCGGAAGGGCCATCTATTAATGTTGTTGATCGAGATTTGAGGGATGAAGTACAACTTCTGACGCGTATAGTTGCCGGTCAAGTTCAAGGCCAAGCTATTCCTACCACGAGTTCTAGTGGTACAGATAGAGCAGCTAGCCTTCGGACACAGGATTTTTTGAAACTAGCTCCTCCTACTTTTACCAGATCAGATATTAACGAAGACTCGCAGGACTTTATCGATCAAACCCAAAGGGCTCTAGATGTTATGCACATATCCGGTAAAGAGATGGTTGAGCTAGCAGCATATAGACTGAAAGGAGAGGCTATATTGTGGTACGAGGATTGGAAACGATCTAGGGGTATTGATGCACCTCCAACTACGTAGGGAGAGTTCAAAGATGCATTTATTGATCATTATCTTCCATTTGAGACTCGTCAGGCCCGTGCAGATCAATTCTTAAATCTTCGTCAGGGTAATATGAGTGTAAGGGACTATAGTCTTTGATTTAACTCCTTGTCTCGATATGCTTCTAATGTGGTAGCTACAATGGATGACAGAGTTCATCACTATGTGGATAGATTGGAACCATACTTGGTTAGAGATTGTACCATTGTTGCTTTGAACAAGGACATAGATATAGCGAGGATACAAGCTTTCGCTCAGAAGATGGAAGATCAGAGGCAAAGAAGAAGAACCCAGGAATCAGAAAAAGGATATTCTAAGCGGGCCAGTGCTATAGGGCAGTTTATGGCATCTCAAGGAGGTTTTAGGCCTTCGTTCTCTCATAGATTTCCTAGCCCGTTATATTCTTATCCTGCAATTAGTGCTCCACCGCAATTTCAAAGGTTCAGAGGTAATCAGTTCGGGCAAAGCAGTGAAAATCAGAGTTCGCGAACAATAGGGTATTAAGGGCAAGGGAGTATGAGTCAATTGAGACCTCCACGACACCCGTGCCCCATATATAGAAGATTTTACTTTAGCGAATGTCGTCTTGGAATGAACAATTGCTTTTGGTGCGGTAGGTCGGGGCATATGGCTAGAGATTGCCCACGCAGGACCACAGGTGGTATAACACGACCTACCGGATCAGCTGTTGCATCATCATCGATGCATCCTTTGAGTAGGGGTGCACTACCTATGGGTCACGGTAGAGGTGATAGAGGAGCATCTAGTTCTAGCGGAGCTCAGAACCGTGTGTATGCCCTAGCAGATCGGCAGAATTTAGAGGCTTCTCCATACGTGGTTACATCTTTGCATTTGATGTGTATGCCTTAATTGATCCTGGTTCTACATTATTGTATGCTACTCCTTTGGTTGCGGGAAGGTTCGGGAGAACACCCGAATTATTAGCCAAGCCATTTGAAGTATCAACGCCAGTGGGGGAATCTCTTATAGCTAGGAATGTCTATCGAAATTGCGTTGTGAATATTTGTGGTCGTGATACGATGGCCGATCTTGTTGAGTTAGAAATGGTAGATTTTGATGTTATTATGGGCATGGATTGGTTAGCGTCTTGTTATGCTATAGTATATTGTCGTTCTAAGAAGGTGTATTTCCATTTCTCAAATGAGGCAGTCCTTGAATGGAAGGGTAATGTTGGCGCACCGAGAGGTAGATTTCTTTCTTACTTTAAGGCAAGAAAAATGATTTCCAAGGGGTACATATACCATTTGGTTAGAGTAAGGGATACAGAGGCAGAGCCGCCAACTTTTCAGACCGTTCCGGTTGTGAATGAATTTCCTGATGTATTTCCTGAAGAACTACCAGGTTTACCTCCTGAACGAGAAGTGGAGTTTGGTATTGATATGTTGCCAGACACACAGCCAATCTCAATTACTCCTAATAGAATGGCACCAGCAGAGTTGCGAGAATTGAAAGAGCAACTGAAAGACTTGCTAGAGAAGGGATTCATCAGGCCTAGTATGTCCCCTTGGGGAGAACCAGTATTGTTTGTGCGTAAGAAAGATGGTTCGCTGAGGATGTGTATTGACTATCGGCAATTGAATAAGGTGACTATCAAGAATAAATACCCTCTTCCCTGAATTGATGATTTATTTGACCAGTTGCAAGGTGCCCACTGTTTTTCCAAGATTGACTTGAGATCAGGCTATCATCAAGTGAGAGTCAAGGATAAAGATATACCCAAGACAGCTTTCCGAACATGGTATGGTCATTATGAATTCCTGGTTATGTCATTCGGTCTGACAAATGCACCCGCAGTTTTTATGGATCTGATGAATAGGATGTTTAAGCCGTTTCTAGATGTGTTCCTGATAGTTTTCATAGATGATATTTTGGTCTACTCTAGATCAGAAGAGGACCATGTTAATCACTTAAGGCAGGCGTTGCAGATTCTTCGTTATCGTAAGATGTATGCGAAGTTTTCTAAATGTGAGTTTTGGCTCAAGTCAGTGGCATTTTTGGGCCATATTGTATCCAGTGAAGGCATAAAAGTTGACACTCAGAAGATTGAGGCTGTGAAGAATTATCCAAGACCCACGACGCCTATGGAGATTCGTAGTTTCCTCGGGTTGCCAGGTTATTATAGAAGGTTTGTTGAAGGTTTTTCTTCTATTTCTGCACCCTTGACTAAGTTGACGCATAAAGCCTCCAAGTTTCAATGGAATGATGCCTGTGAAAAGAGTTTCCAAGATCTGAAGAGCAAGTTGACTTCTACACCAGTATTGGTACTTCCTGAAGGCACAGAAGGGTATGTAGTGTACTGTGATGCTTCGAGAAGTGGCTTAGGATGTGTATTAATGCAACATGGTAGAGTAATGGTCTATGGCTCTAGACAGTTGCGACCACATGAGAGGAATTATCCCACACATGATCTTGAGCTAGCTGCAGTTGTATTTGCTTTGAAGTTATGGAGCCACGACTTATATGGGGTTCATGTTGACATATATACTGATCATAAGAGCCTGCAATATATCTTCAATCAGAAAGATCTAAACATGAGGCAGCGGAGATGGCTTGAATTATTGAAAGATTACGATGTTGATATCTTGTATCATCCAGGGAAAGCGAATGTGGTAGCAGATGCACTGAGTCGTAAGTCTAAAATGGCATCTATAGAAAAGCAGGGTATGATTAAGGATCTTCACCAACTAGCTAATTTGGGAGTTCGACTTCTCAAAACTCCAGATGAAGAGGTTATTGTACGTAATGCAGCGGAATCTTAATTGATAGCTGAAGTGAAAGAGAAGCAGTATGCAGATCCAATTTTATTACAGCTTAAGGAGGATGTGCAGAGTGGCACGACAAAGGCATTTGAGCTTACGCGAGAAGGAGTGCTTCAGTGTCAGAATCGTTTATGTGTACCTGATGTAGTTGAGCTAAGAAAGAGAATTATGACAGAAGCACACTGTTCAAGGTATTCCATCCATCCAGGGTCGACTAAGATGTATCAAGATTTGAAAACAATATATTGGTGGAATGACATGAAGAAGGATATTGCCAAATTTGTAGCTGAATGTCCGAATTGTCAAAGAGTCCAAGTAGAACACCAGAAACCCGGTGGTTATATGCAATGTATAGATCTTCCAGACTGGAAGTGGGACAAGATCAATATGGATTTCATCATGGGTTTGCCTCGTACATATCGGAAGTTTGATTCCATATGGGTGATCATTGATAGGCTTACCAAATCTGCGCACTTCTTACCAGTTAAAACAACTTATACGGCGGAAGAGTATGCGAAGTTGTATATTAAGGAGATCGTTCGGTTACATGGAGTTCCAATTTCCATTATATCCGATCGAGGAGACCAATTTACCGCGAATTTCTGGAAGTCTTTTCAAAGGAGTTTGGGGACACAAGTATATCTAAGTACGGCTTTTCATCCTCAAACGGACGTACAAGCGGAACGTACCATCCAGACACTTGAAGATATGCTACGAGCAAGTGTATTAGATTTCAAAGGCAACTGGGATGATCACCTACCTCTTATCGAGTTTGCCTACAATAATAGCTATCATTAGAGTATAAAAATGGCACCATATGAAGCATTGTATGGAAGAAAGTGTAGATCGCCAATAGGATGGTTTGAAGCAGGTGATGCGGTCTTGTTTGGACCGGATCTTGTTTATCAAGCAATGGAGAAAGTTAAAGTGATCCAACAACGGCTTGAAACAGCTCAAAGTCAACACAAATCTTATGCGGATGTTAGAAGAAGAGGACTTGAGTTTTCTATCGACGATTCGGTATTATTGAAAGTATCACCAATGAAAGGAGTGATGAGGTTTGTCAAGAAAGGAAAGTTAAGTCCACGATACATAGGTCCCTACAATATCATTCAAAGATTTGGACAAGTTTCTTATGCGTTAGAGCTACCTCAAGAGCTCTCAGTAGTTCATCCCATATTTCATGTTTCGATGCTTCGCAAGTACATCGGAGATCCATCGCACATCAGATGTACAAGTTACAGAAGATCTCACTTTTGAAGAAATGCCTATTGCTATTCTTGATCGCCAAATTAAAAAGATAAAGAATAAAAAGATAGCATCGGTAAAAGTATTTTGGAGGAATCAACAAGTTGAGGAGATCACAAGAGAATCCTAGGAAGTGATGAAGATTAAGTACCCTTACCTATTCAACGATGATGAGGAAGTTCATGAGACGGAAGAAGAACAATAACAAGTAAGTGTTTATTTTTATACAAGTATGTTACGATGATGAATATTTTAATTGTAAGCTTGGAATTGTCTTAATTGAGTAACTATGATAATATTCGAGGTCGAATGTTCTTAAGGGGTGGAGAATGTAACACCCCATAAATTTTTTCGTACACTTATCGCGATTATGTGGAGTCCTAAAGACTTGCGTATGAGTTAAATTAAGTTTATGGTGTTCGGAAGTATCCCGTCAATATTTGTATGTGTAGGTATTGGAATAAGCTTTCCAACGATATAAAGTTTGCCCAAAACAGAGGAGTAATTCATATAAGCAAGCACATTCGAAATTTCAAAACGGTGGTCGGGAAGCCTGTGAACAGTAAATCTGCAGGAAAATTACTGCAGCTAGGCAATTATTTTTTTGGATCAACTTTAGATGATCATAACTCCTTGTACACAAAGAACTGTGTGAGCTGCTATATATTGACGAAAATATCCGAGAGTCTTATTTCCGATGAAATTGGTTTCATCCAAATCCAATATCTGAGTAAGGAGCTATACCGGTTTTACTACAGCCTATCAAAAAAAAACACAGAATTGTGGGACAGATTTTTGGGTTAACTTTAAACGACCATAACTCCTTGTACAGGAAGAACTGGGTGGTATACATTATATGAAAATGAAAACCCTTTGAATTATATTTCCAATGCAATTGGTTTCACCCAAATCTGATACCGGAGCAAAGAGTTATGATCGATTTACTTCAGCCTGTCAAAACTGTCCACTGGGGACAGATTCGGATTTATTTAAATTTTTAGGGCAAAATGGTCATTTTCTATTACCTCTTGGACGAAAATGGGTCTTTATAAACCTACACTTAGCCTCATATTTATCATATATCATCCAATTATTAAGAGAAGGTGAAACCCTAGCCTAATTTCAACTTCAAATATTTTGTGATTCAACCGTACAAAATTCGAATTGGTTCCGTAGTTGTGTTCACCATCTCAAAAGCTTCGAGAAGCACCCCATGGTTATGTAAGGAGGATTCTAAATGCAAGAGTTCATTGTTAAGGTATGAATATTGTTTATTCTTGATTCTTATCCATGAATAAGTATTGATAAAGGGTTATGAGTATTGTCTTGATGTTGGAAGATAAGCAGAAACATAGTTATGAATTGTTTTGTATAAATTGTTAGTAGTAAATTATGGAAGTTGTTGTATTGGATTATGGAGGATGAATTGTGGTGATATATCATTATATTAGTGGTTATGTATGCCTAGTGATCATGTTGGTATTGGATGGTGATTAAGAAGGGAAATAAAGGCTAAGAGTGATGTTGTGGGATATTTCATAAAAATGCATGATATGTGAATGTAATAAGAGTATAAGAGGATGTATGTAGCACTCTTATTGATGAGTTAAAGGATTACTTCCTAGACATTATTTGGTGAAGTTTATACCTAAATGGTAAGGTTTGGTTGCTAATACTAGTTTGCCACAAATGACTTATTGTAGATAAGGGTTCGAAGAGTACGGGAAGTCAAGTTGGACTTGCATTGAAGTGGTTATATCAAGGTATGTAAGACATACTCTATATAATCTTTGGCATGAATAATGACCCATGGCACTCTCAAGTAAGCTTCCAACATTTCCCTACGACACATGACACATAATAACCTCATATGATCTTCGACGCTACCAATTGAACTTGTTTTCACTTTTAAGATGTCCGGCTAGTCAAAAAAATGTCCATATACTATTGTTGACTCCAAAATGGTTTAATGAGGTATCCATGATTCTCTACTTCATTTTCATGATATTGATTACCTATTTACATGTTTTTCCTATTGAGGTATCATGGTTTCAAGTTCCATAAGGTGTGACCACAAAGCAACCAATCTCAAAGATTAATTGAATTAAGAAATGGAATGTCTGTATTTTAAATTGATGATATGATGTATTGTATTAGTACCACTGAGCAGTTGGCCATTGTATTATAAAGATTATGTATATATGCTATTCCAGGGGTGGTCCCTGATGTATTGTATTAGTACCACTGATCAGTTGGCCATTGTATGACATATGTATTGATAAGGATTACGGGAAGTAATGATATGAAAGTAATGTGCAGGTATCCCATCAGCTCTTTTAAGTATGGTCTACTCATACTATTTATTCACTGGTATTTGGGTTCTGTTGATCTTTTGTATCTCATCTTGATACACACTGCCTTACATACTTAGTACATATTTCCGTACTGACGTCCCTCACGGTTGACCAATATTCATGCCTGCAGGAACAGGTACTTCAGGTCGTACACCTCCGCAGTAAGAGCCAGGACATTCAGTTGTTAGTGGTGAGCTCCAGTTGTTTCGGGGCATCCCAAGTCGTTTCTATATGTATTTTTGGTATTTGTATAAAAGTCTTTTATGGGCGGGAGTTTGTCCCGACCCTAACTCAGTTGTGTATCTATGTAGAGGCTTTTGTAGACATATTGTATAACCATAGGAGTGTTTGGTTGATAGACGTGATGGCTCTGACGGTCAATTACTATTTATATATAGATTTATGCGTGTCTGCTGGACTGATACAGATACTGTTTTCTTCTATTTACAACGAAGTGCTGCCCAAATTTCTAATTTTCATAAGTAATGTAAATATGAAAGTATAGGTTATGAACGGGTTCTCCCGGGCCTCCTCGGGTGCGGGTGCCAGTCCGCTCCAATGGAATTTGGGGTATGACAGATTAATTATGCAAGAAAAAAACATGAGTCAACAAGACTAAGACTGTACTTGGGGTATTACAATGTCTGAGCTGGAATACTTAGAAAATTGAGGTTATACTTTGAACACTTATGAACTGAGTCATGACTAAATAGCTGAATCTGAAACATGATGCATGATGCATGAACTGAGTTGAATTAGTAATTTTCATGGAAGTGAGCAATTACCTCATGGAATATCCATATTCATGAAGCTTTGGATAGTAAAACTAGATAGAAAGATGGAAAATAATAGGAGCTTATTTTCTAATTACTAAACTGAATTATTGGCTATACGCACTGAGTTATACTAAAATCTAATACTCAATGAGAGTATTTCTTCAACACTCTTTGCAAGAAATTCTTATAACATTAGGGAGGAAATAATCCTTGGGCATGATCTAAATAAGATATCTGAGCATGGAATCTTAATACAGCGATAACTCTGTAACATGGAACATAGGCCTACAAAACAAAGGATGGGGTAGAATTACTAGGCCTTAGGAAATACAACTCCCACATTCAACCTTAGACATACTCCTTAAATACTCCCTCAACTATAGGTTCCCCATCAATACTACACTTCACTTTAGGCTACTTATGATCTTCACATGGGCACTGATAACTCTATCTATTTACTGAAGTCTAAGCTGAATTGAATTCTCTCACTATGTTCAAGCCTACTTGAATCTACAAAGTACTACACATAACGTCATTGCCACTATTATTTCACAAGGAGTGGTCATTGAAGGATTAGAAATAAGGACCTGGAATATGAAATAGTATTATGCATAACTTGGACACTTAATTGAGGTCGTGAATTCAAGGAATTAAGCGTACTGTGAATAATGAATACATGAGTCATGAACTGCATGACCTAAGTTTGGAATTAATAAATTCGTGAATTATGATTTGTACTGCTAAGTGAACTGAAAATCCTATTAGGGAGTAGAAGCATACATGATTCTATGGAAAGTGCATGAATATGAGCTATGATCATGGAACTAACATTTAAAGCATAAGTACATATCATGATGACTAAAGTACAATAATTTGCACTTAGATAAGAATGGGTTGGGCATCTTCCTCCCTTACTAATGTTCTACAACACATAAACATCACTACTAGAATTTAAAAGCCTGACTTGGTTTCTTATTCTATCATTTCCCCCTTAACTTTTTGCCATCATTCTAAGTCTGTAAACCCTTAATAAATTCTAAACTGAAATATAACTACATTACTATAGGGTCCAACATATAATAATACACATAAATAATAAATTCACCTAGAAGGACTACACCTGAAAGTGTAAAACTCACTGCTAATACTTCCTTCTAAGATATAAATCTTAACTTTCTATAGCCCAAATAGTCATCGTATAATAACTTGAACACTTACTAACTTAGAATATTCATGACCATCACCATACCCTGAGTTCACACCATCTAGATCTTCAACTCTTCTTTCTGTTAGCTCAATCATCCTAGATTCAGACTTAGATTCTAACACTTAACATGGATATTCCTAAACTGTTAATGAACTATACAAACTTTATCCTAGAACACTCCCTTAATATAAACTATCCTTAACTTTCCTTAGCTTCAGTACTCATCACATTTTACACCCTTCTTGACAACAAGTTTGCCTTACCAAACACATAATCTTCCTCTTTTCCATCATAGCCTAACATAAGAAGAGCAGTTAGGTAAGGTCAACCTTATGTTGAGGATCTTCATGACCAACCTACTACAACAGATCTGGGTGCTACTTCTGGGGGTGTTTTTAGTGGAGTTGTTGATGTTGGTGACTGCCATGCTGATGCTACTACTACTGCCAGTAATGATGATAAGTATGTTGATGTTCAAGAAAAATAAATACGTTTGAAATAACCCCTTATAGTTGTCTATCTCATCTCTCTTCTCTCTCATGTATCATTGCAAATGCAAAGAGTGTACGGAAAATAAGATAAACTCTTTCAATAAATAGATTCTCTTAATAATTGTAACGCCCCGAGAGTACACCCTGGGAGTCACACGGTACTTACAGTCCCGAGGGACCACAAGCTAACCTATCACTGATATCTATTGTGAGCAATGAATAATAATACTGAAATAAATGCAAAATTAAGATGAATTTCCATAAGGTTCAAAATCTAAATACTTATAAATAATAATATCTGGTAGTAATATCTGAAAACTAAACACTGTCTGAACTGGTCTAGTTTGAAAGCCTCTAGCTGAACTATCTGAATATTGAGTTGATGGGACACACCCCCAACTAACTCCAACTAATGAACTACTAATAAACTAAAATACTGAAATAAAAGCACATCCTCAATAGATGAGGACTCACTATTAAATCTGCAACTACTGACTGGATCTGCCTAAGCACTATCGGGAACTTGAGTATCTGAACCTATGATATGACACATCATAGAATAAAGAAAGAGTATGCATCAGTATGTGGAATGTACTGGTATGCTAGATAAAGTAATGCTAAATGGAAGGGTTCATATGCATAAATAGTAAATGACTGGATAATATAGAGTAGCTGAATATGAGAGTACATGGATAACGGAAACTACTGTAAATACTAATTATGTAATACTGTGCATATATATATATATATATATATATATATATATATATACTATAATTACGGTTTTCTGAAGCTAAGTATTGAGTTCCGATAATTGAGTAACTAATATCTGAAGTTAATGATAGTTGAATTACTAATACTAAATAATTGTGTCTAATAGTCCTGATTTTATAGAATTGGATTGAATTCTAAACTAATACTGTGGGAGGAAATCATCTAACCGACATGCCCCAAATCTAAGCTGATAGGGGTCCAACCTGTGACCTCAGTTGGAAGACTATGCCATTGGTACTAATAATGGAAAACCAGGATACCAAGCCTAATTTATGGGTGACACCTGGGCGGAGCCAAGCCTAATCTAATAGGTGACCCCTGGGAGGTAGTCAAGCCTAGTCTTATGGGTGGCTCCTCATCCTACGCTGGCTACATATTTTTGGTGTACAAGGACTGGTACTAACGACTCTGCCGCTCTGATGGGGAATCCATCATCCCTGCCCTCGCTCGGTGCTAAATCCTACTCCCAACTGAAAGACACTAAACTAAGTATATGGAACTGGACTGGACTGTTACTGAGTTTTCTATATTTTCCTGAGTTCTGTAACTGACTGAGTTCTACTGAGTTATATAGCTGACTGAATTCTACTGATCGTGACATGACTGATACTATTCTGTAAATAACACTGGCTCTAGGTAAACAGCTATATTGTCGGGTATTAAATACCCACAGGACTCTATAGCATAAAAAGAAAGACATAAAATAATCATAAAGGCATAACAATACTTACATGATAACAATGCACTTATTTAGATACTTTGTCAAACACTTGATATACATGAACTTATGCATGAATGGGATCACATAATAATATGTCATGCTTTCACTAGTTAATTCACATAAACGTTTCATCAAACACTTGTAGGCCATAAGCTTGTACATGATTGGGACCACATAATAACATGTCAGGATTCCACTATTTACTTCACATAGACAATATAGCAAACACTTAGGGAGCATGGATAATTTACATAAAATAGCCAACACATAAAAATCATGATACATTAATCAATTTGTAAATTCAAGGGTTTATCAATATAATGAAACCTAACTAATATCATGAACGTGAATTCAATATAATTAAAACATAGAAATCATGAATCTGAGATCTTGCATGTTTAAAAAGGGTTCTTGGACTTCATGAGTGAAAGGAACCATGAATGAACACCTAACATACCTGAGAAGAAGAGTTCTTGAAGGTTCTTAGAGGATTTCTTGAGGATTTACCTTGATTCTTGAAGGGTTTTTTCCTCTTGAGAGAGAATGTTTTAAATCTTGAAAAAAGTGAGTGAATAATGAGATCTTAGGTTATTTAGGGTATAAATCTCGTGTTTAGGTTGATTAGGGGTTTTGAGAATTGACCAAACAGTCCCTAAAATTAAATAACGGAAGCTGGAAATCCCACTTTTTCACTCTAGTGTGATACGGTACAATTGCGCTAGCTCACTGGAAAGTAGACAACTGTGAACTGGGATGGTGGCACAATGTGACGCCAACGCAGTGCCTCACTAGATAGGAAACAGGGCCTTAGCACGACGCTCCATTATCATGGAGCAACACTGGAAAAGTGACAATTGTGATATTGGTTGGTGGCATGATGCGGTGGTATCGCATTGGCTCACTGGAAAATGACAATTGCCATTTGGAGTGCCTCCGCGACGTGCTGAAGTACCAGGGGGTACACTATTCCATGAAAATGGCTCTAACTCTTCGCACAGGTATCGGATTCTGGCGAATTTTATATCATTGGAAAGCTGACTGAATTTTCTATGCATTGGTGAGCTCTAAATTGAAAAATACCAAGTATTTCAAAATTTTCATATTAGATAACTCATGGACTAAGAGTTAATTTAAGCTAGGGAAATATGGGGTATTACAATATCTCTCCCTTGGGAATATTCGTCCTCGAATGTGACTAACTAAGCTGAGAAATACTAATAACTTGAGTTTACACATTGAACATGCATGACTGAAGCATAAATACATGAGTGAAACTACTAATATGCTGAGTTTACATACTGACCATGCATATCTAATGCATGCAATACATGACTGAACTAATTCATAAATGAATAACTAAACACGTAGCGGTAAAGAATACTAAATTTGTAACTATAACTGAACATGAAACGTAGTATATTCAAGGAAGACTGTCACCTTAAGTTGAGAATACTAATGGACCTGAGATTATTTACTGAACATGTACGAACGGGAACATAAGAACAAGACTGAGTATGAAACATGATATATATGAACTGAATATCATGAACTGATTTCTTGGATACATATCCTACGACTGAGATTGGAACATAAGGGTCAACTTATGAGTACCCACTACTCCAAAATAGATTCGTTACGTGAAGAGAAACTGGAAGGTTTAGGACATGAAAGCTTGGGTATTATAGTGCATCTCTCCCTTAGGGTATTATGTCCCTTAAAGAATGCTAACTTGGCTGAGATACTAAGTAAAAGATGGAACGATGCACGAGGCACCAACAGACTAAATCGTGACTGAATATCTGAGATTTGAAACTGATGCATGATACATGAACTGGGATAAACTCGTAACTACTAGGATGCTCCATCTTGGAATGGGCATATTCGAGAGACTTCAAACAGGGAGACTAGGCGGACAGATGGGAAACCATATGAATTTGTCTGCCTGACTGCTAAACTGAATTCCTGGCTTTATGAACTAAATCAGACTAAAATTTTATACTCAACTACACCATTTCTTGACACTCTTTCTATAAAGTTCTACTGACTTTAGGGAGCAAGGAAACCTTGGCATGGACTAAATTAGACATCTAAATAAGAAATCACAATATGGCTAAAATTTTGTAATATGGGTACTAATAACTCTACTTACTGAGGTCTGATCTAGACTGAATTCTCCCACATATTCAAGCCTACTCAAATCTCTGAAATACATTTAGCCACTTACACATAAACATGATGTTCAATCCTATCTTCATAACTACAGCCTCATGTAAAACAAGAATGCAACAGTCTTTTCGTAACATGAAACATTTACTCTCTCCCTTCTAAGCAATTGCTTATCACTACATTTCATAAGGAGAGTTCACTGAAGGTTAAAATATGGGGACCTGAAGCATGAATGGACACCATACTGAACTTGACACTTAACTGAGGCCTAAGAAATAGAACATCAACAATCCTAGACTTTATCAAGAGATCTAAACTAAGGATATATGTGATGAAATCTGAATTTACCTAATCATTAAGAGTGTAGAAAGAGTCATGGGAACTGAGCATGCTGTAAAGCATGAGCACATGATTCATGAGCTGCATGACCTGAGTTTGGAGTTTCTGTATTCATGGAACATGATTTATAATACTGAGGAAACTGGAACTCCTTATACTAGAAACTGTAAACGTACATGTTTTTCAATAATGTGCACAAATAGGAACTATGACAATAAAAATGACATGTAAGTCATGAGTAGCTATCGTGAGAGCTGAAGTGCAGAACTTTGTACTGAGATAGGGATGGATTGGACATCAACCTCTCCCAGTGCTTCTCTACGGTTTGGGTATCAACTTCTCCTACTACTTCTCTGTACATACTGACATTACTACTAGAATCTAAAAGTCTGACTTGATTACTTGTTCTACCATCTCCTCCTTAGCTTAAAGTTGATATTCTAAGTCTATGAACCCCTTAATAAACTATAAATCAAGCTGAGACCACTTTACTCTATAGTCTGAGATATGACAATGCTCATAAACACTAAACTCATTCTGATGGATGACTCTTGATAATGTAAGTTCCACTACTAGTACTTCCTTCTGATACATAATTCTTAGATTTCTATTGCCCCAACAATCATCATATAATAACCTTTACACTGACTAACTTAGAATTCTCAAATTCTCTTTCTACTAGTTCAATCTTGAGATTCAAACTTATATCAACTAAAACTAAGGTACTGCCCCTTCATTCAAGGACTGGTTCATCAAGAAACTAAAAATCAATGCTCTATTACTGAACTCAACTGAAGGAATAATTTTGGAATAGTAAAATTTAGCAATTTTTGTATACTCATCTGGCTGGAATAGATTTACCTACTGAGGTAATCACTAAGAAAGGTTCTATAACCAGAAGGAACAAAAGGATTAGACTGAGAGGTTAACTTGATCTTATGCTCACTCTTATGTCATGAACACTGAAAGAAGGAAATCTTTTCCTAAAACATCTCATAGCCTTCTATCCATAAGTGTGGCATGCTACACATCCATGCACAAGACTCTACTAAGTGCGGATTTTAGACACCCTAGGACTCTATTGAACCTTAGGCTCTAATACCAAGTTTGTAATGCCCTGAGAGTACACCCTAGGCTTCACACGGTACTTACCATCTCGAGGGACCACAAGCAAACCTATGATTGATATCTGCTGTTAGCATTAAATAATAATACTGAAATAAATGCAGAATTAAGTTGAATTGACATAAGTTCAAAATCTAAATATTGATAAATAATAACATCAGGTAGAAATATCTAAAAACTAAACACTGTCTAAACTGGTCTAGTTTGAAAGCCTCTAACTAAACTATCTGAATATGGAGTTGATGGGACAAGACCCCAACTAACTCCAACTACAAAACTACAGATAAACTGAAATACTAAAATAAAAGCACATCCTCAATAGATGAGGACTCACTACTAAATCTGTGATTGCTTACTGGATCTGCCTAAACGCAGTCAGGAACCTGGGTATTCGAACCTATGATATGAGACATCATAGTGCAAAGAAAGAGTATTTGTTAGTATATGGAATGTACTGGCATGCTATATGAGGTAAGGCTAAATGCAAGGGTTCATATGCATGACCAGTAACTGACTGAATGACATAAAGTAACTGAATATGAGAGTACATGGATAACTCAAACTACTGTAAATATTGAGTATGTAATACTGTGCATATATGTATACTATAATTGATCTTTTCTGAAGCTAAGTACTGAGTTCTAATAACTGAGTAACTAATGTATATGAAGTTATTGATAATTGAATTATTGTTATTGAGTGATTGTGTCTGACAGTCCTAATTTTGTAGAACTAAACTGAATTCTAAACTGAGAGTGAGACTGAGACCGTGGAAGGTAATTATCTAACCAATATGCCCCAAATCTAAGATGATAGAGGTCCAACCTATGACCCCAGTATGAAGGGTGCTAATATTGTGCCACGGGTACTAATATTGGAAAACCAGAATGCCAAACCTAACTGATGGGTGACACTTGGACGGAGCCAAGCCTAATCTAATAAGTGACCCCTGGGATGCACTAAAGCCTAGTCTTACGGGTGAATCCTCATCCTGTGCTGGCTATGCAGTTCTGGAGTGCAAGGACTGCTACTAACGACTATGCCTCTCTTACGGGGAAGCGGTCATCCTTGCACTCACTCAGTGCTAAATCCTACTCCCAACTGAAAGACACTAAACTGAGTATACGGCAATCAACTAGACTGATACTGAGTTTTCTGAGTTTTCCAGAGTTCTGTAACTGATTGAGTTCTACTGAGTTCTATAGCTGACTAAATTCTACTGATCGTGACATGACTGATACTATTTTATAACTGATACTGGCTCAAGGTAAACAGCTAGATTGTCGGGTATTAAAAACCCAAGGACTCGATAGCATAAAAAGAAAGACATAACATGATCATAAAGGCATAACAACACTTGGTTTATAACAATGCACTTATTTAGACATCTTGCCAAACACTTGATATACATGAACTTATGCATGAACGGGATCACATAATAACATATCATGCTTTCACTAGTCAATTCACATAAGTATTTCATCAAACACTTGTAGGGATAAGCTTGTACATGATTGGGATCACATAATAACATGTAATGATTCCACTATTTACTACACACGGGCAATTTAGCAAACACTTAGGGAGCATGGATGTTTAAAAAGGGTTCTTTGACTTCATGGGTGAAAGTAACCCACGAATGAACACCTAACATAAGAGTTCTTGAAGGTTCTTAGAGGATTTTCTTAGGATTGACCTTGATTCTTGAAGATAGGATTTTTGCCTCTTGAGAGAGAATGTTTTAAATCTTGAGAAAAGTGAGTGAATACTGAGATATTAGGTTATTTAGGATATAAATCCCATATTTAGGCTGATTAGGGGTTTTGAGAATTGACCAAACAGCCTCTGACATTAAATAATGGAAACTGGAAATCCCAATTATTCACCCCAGTGTGACGCGGTACAATCATGCCGTCTCACTAGAAAGTGGACAACTAGGAACTGGGCTGGTGAAGTAATGCAGTGCCTCACTGGATGGGAAGCTGGGCGCGGGTGAAGTGATGCACGATTATTGCAGAGAATCACTGGAAAAATAATAATTGGGAAATTGGCTGGTGGCGTGACGTGGTGGTATCACTTTGGCTCACTAGAAAATGACAATTGTCATTTGGACTACCTCCGCGATGTGCTGAAGTACCAGGTTATACACTGTTTCACAAAAATGTCTCTAACCCTTCGCCCAGGTATTGGATTTGGGTGAATTTTATATCGTTGGAAAGCTGACTCAATTTCCTACACATTGGTGAGCTCTAAACTTACAAATATTGAGTATTTTTAAAATCTTATATTGGATAACTCATGGACTGAGAGTTAATTTAAGCTAGGAAAATATGGGGTATTACACTAATGTTGTCGAGGAATTAAAATCCAAGAGGGTGTCATACCATCCAAGAAAGTGAGAGAGCCATACATTCCTACAATGAAGGTTAGGAAGAATAAAAAAGCAATTAGAAATATTCTCTCAACTATCAAACCAAAAAATATTGCAACTCTTCCTTCTCCAAAATTTGATGAAGTTCAGGGACCATTGAAGAAGGTGAACATATACGCGAAACTTAGCGCCAAATAAAAGGTTATTTTGAGAAAGATTATAAATTTAAAGCAATGAACACAAACCTTCACCATGAATGCCATTACCCCCAAGACTTTAAGAAGATGACAGATATGAAAGTGTAGCACATGGACACGATAAGTTTACTTTTCCTAACCTAACCTTCTTATACGATAAAGACAATGGAAGCACGAAAACACACTCTAAATCAGTCCATTAATCTTAAGGATCTAAGGACCTTTGTGGAGACCACTCTTGGATTTACTACAACAACAACAATACGAGATAACAATGGTGTATTTGACACCAAAACAGCCACCACAAACCAACAAAGATAGTATCAAGATAACAAGATGAAGAACAAGATAAAAAATAACACAATGGAAACAACAACACATGGTTTTGACTAGAACAACAACAAAGTGTACAAGAAATGTAAAGATAGATAGATAGACAAAATGAAGGTATAATGTTAAGAACCCAAGAGCCTATTCCACTATTGGACCCTTAACACTACACACTACAAATACCTATATCTTCAGTGAGCATAAGAGAGACCTCAAATCCTCTAGCACCCAACGTTCCAAGCATGAATCTAACACGAATGATTCCACACTCAAGTTGGAAATCCTAGTTATAATGTTTCGTCCATAGGCCTTTCTCACAAGAGAGAAATATACTTCTTACAACTTTCAATACCCATAAATATCTAAGACTAAAAACCCTAAGAGGTTCTATATATAGAGTATTATAAAATAGAATACAAAATAACCACAATACCCCTCAAGGGTGAGGTGCCCATCAAGTGTAACTTAGGGGTTGTTTTTAGCGCATTTAGGCCCTCTTTCACACTTTACTTGTTCACTTCCTTGGACGGATTCAATACGAACTCGTTGTCTTCCATACTCATGATTGTACTCGTATCACCTTCTAATCTACTCGATAAAGAAGAAGCTGCGCCATAGATATGTTACCTGTTGCAACAGCTGGGTATTTTGGTGCAACGGGTGGTTCATCTATTGCAATAGATTATCCATCTGTTTTATGAGTTGCATTAGATGGGTAATATGTTAACAGATTCATATAACCCTATGCAACCGATGGACTATCCATTGTATCTTTCTCTTTTGTTTTTCTTTTTTTAAATTACTAATCCTTTTAAAAATTGTCTTCTTATATCACAGTATATTGATGAAATTCTCTACCTCATAATAAGAAGGCAATTAGAATACCCGAATGGTTATGATGCTGACAATGGGCTAATGGACCTCAACTTCTACAATAATTTCAAGAATAGTTGTGATGATCTTATTGAGCTAGCGTCAACTCCTGGTAGCCCAAGATTTTATTTGTTAGATTCTAGACTCAAATGGGATGAAGATATAATTAAATATGTTAGATAAAAGAGGTCATATCCATATGATAAGGACTAGACCAAAGGAAAAAAAAATTCTTGCATTCATGAACGTTGACGTAAAACATTTTTTGGATCTTGAGATACTACTCGAGAAAGGAATGATAAAGATTTATGACTGCAACATACCTTTTGATGAGGCTGATCTTTTTACCAAGATGCAGCCACTATTGGACTTGTTCCCAGCTTGTTGAAGCAAAGTAAACTAATCAATCATTTGCCAGTACAAGTGTTGAATGAAAAATGAGATTTTAAAGGTCAAAACATGAACAAAAACTTTCCAAAAAATGAAACGGGTGCCACGTTCTGGTCGTACATGCTTGCATACATCGAATGTTTGCTAATCGAAATAAAAATGACCAAACCGATGACCTTTCTGTGCAACAACACTTGGGCAAGGATGCAAGAGGTCTGGGATTATGGGGTAATAATTAAAAGGTTGGAGCCAGTATATGTAAAATAAAAAGATGTAGCACAAACATCATGACAATTTTTATTTCAAGCAACTTTATATGTAGTGACAATTTTTTATGTTTAATGAAAATTGAATTGGTTTATTAAATTTGGGAACTTATGAATTAGTACAAAAAATAATTACTAAGTTCAAATATTGCAACAAGTGCATTATATAGATAAATAGACATCTACATAATGCAATAGTTGACCAATCTATTGAAATAAATAATCTATCTATTGTAAAAGGTAGTCTATCTATTCTGATAGATAGTTTATCTGTTGTAATAGATTGGTCATCTATTGCATTATTCAGATGTTTATATCTAAGTCTATCTATTGCAACATATCATCTATATGTTGTAACATATAGCTTGTTTGTTGAAACAGATAGGTCATCTATTGGAACAAATTAAATAGTAGAAAGACCTGTTTGTTAATTTCCAACAGAGGACCTACATGTTGCAACATATGTCTGAATCTGTTTGAGAATTTCCAACAGATATGTCATTTTTTGCAACATATCTATTATTTGTTGAAATATTTCAACCTAGTATTCCATTTTAATTAATAAGTTCAAATCTATAGTTAAAATAAAATTCATAGCCAAAATAAAATAAATCAAAGCCTTCAGAAATCACATGAAATAAATCAATGAATAAATAAAATATAAAAATTATTATGGGTACAGATAATCTACTCAACGAATAAATCAAAAATTTAAGTTTTGATGCCAACAATTCCTAAGGAGAGGTGATTACTTTGACAGACTCAAGTTATAAAGATCTAGTCAATATGGACATGTTTTTCTTCATCCGGTACTATGAAATTCGGCTTTGATCGTCGTAGATCTTTAATGTTGCTTGCGTATGGTTTCAGAGATTTTGCTTCTCCATATTTCTATAAAAGAGTAGCATATATTTTACGGAGTAATCCGGTATCAAGTCTATCATTTGTTACTTGTAATCTATCACTCAAATACTCGACGTAAGCGGCAACAAAAAGACTACAATCACTGCATTTGTAAAAAACACAAAATCCATATCCTGCAATTAATGTAAGCGTAGTGAAATTTATGAAATTAAACTAAATCGTGATAATTATAGGATACCAATGGGTTGTTAACCAATTCCTTCAACATATTCTACGTCAAATAGATTACCCATTTTAATCTAGTATGCTTTAATTGTCGACCAATCAGTACAAACCTTTTGGTCCAAAAATCTACTTATATCCAGGTAAGTAGGCAATATTTTGGCCAGCTTTTGTATCTCAAACGATGATCCAGAATGACTTCTTCCCTATATCAAGTCATAAACTTGGATGTGCCTCTCTTTTAGAATGATGATAGCCAACACCCAATGGAATTTATCACCATAATTTATTAGGATGTATACTTTGTCGACCAAATGCAAAGATAATCCAGAAGGAATGATAAAACCTTTGATGATGTTGATTAAGTATTCCTCATTTCGAGAAACTTTTGGTTGATGTTGACAATACCTTTCGCAGGCATTATTGATGTAAACTTTATACAAACAATTGCATGTCGTGTATCGGTGTTGTTCTTGTGTTTGCAAACTTTACCTTCTTTCGCAGGTAATAAAAATAACATTGATATGCTGCACATATTAACAAAAATTTTAAATTACATGACAATAAAATTAATAGGCAGATATAGTTAAATAAAATTTTAATAGTAAGATGTATGGTATTTAAACCTCGTGATTCTAGCAAGTTTAGGACATTCTAATACTCTTGTGTTCCGCGAGAAGCTTATCTCTTATCTTGTACTAATCTTAATCAAGACGAAGACTCTTAGAAAAAGTAAAGTTATGAAATATTTTGATCATGTGCCATAAAAAACATGCCAAGATCATTTCAATGTCAAGTTTTGTTGTCTCAGGTTTCATGCTTACTCGTTTCCCTAGGGGTTATCATGAAGATCGTGTGATGCCTTTGCATATTTTTGTTGAGGAAAAATGTACAAATCAATGCTTCTACACTCTTAGAGCTTCAAAAGGTCCCTACACATCTACACTCTTAGAGCTTCAAAAGGTCCCTGTTGCATCAGATGGTTAATTTATGGCAGAAATAACCAATAGCAAGATTTTGTTCAATGGAACAACAACAATATCACCATTTAATATCAAATACACTATTTTTACCAAGAACAACAAAAAAGCAACCCAGTAACCCCAACATAACACACACACCAAGAACATCAACGATGACGAAAAATACCAACATTATTATTTTGTTTGTACAAATACAAACAACAAAATCAAACTTCAAAAACTCAATAGACACCAACAAATCGAATCAACAGTTCGACAAAAAGAACTACAATAACAACAGAAATTATATTTCACTTTGAAAAGAGATGAGAATAAATACCAAAAATTAGGATAGAAGAGGGACAATGAAAAACATGAAGTTGTAATCATCCGAGAGCCATGTAGTCACATAGATTGATGGTTGAAAGTAAAAAAAAAAAACTTGAAGCCCAACTATTTATAGTCGTAGGTTAAAGTCGCGGAAATTGAAGGAAGAAATTTGTAAAACTGATGGTTGGGAGAAGTTTGAGAGAAACTATTGAGAGAGGGAGGGGAGGAGAGAGAGATTGATTTACAGAGGTGAGGGGTGTAGGTTATTTTTATTTTTGAAAAGAATAGAAAGTTTTCAAAATATTAATCAAGTTCACAATTAATTTAATCAAGATCCCTAATTATGTTTGACCCTTTAAGCTGGTCAATGTCACCAATCCTTCATTCAAGACTTAAAAGACACATTTCCTTCAATTTTCTCATAGAATAGACAATGTCAGCGTGGTTTCGACATGCCTGTTTCAGCAGGCTGCTTGCTCTGTGATTTTACTATATCACCCATAATTAATTATTATAAATTATTTATATATTAAAAAATAATAATATTTAATTAAAAAATAAAATAAATATCTATGATATATCTATTTCGATCGTAATTTTACTATATCACCTTTAATTAATTATTATAAGTCATTTATGTATTAAAATATTAATAAGATCCAATATGAGATTTTAATATATCATTCCTAATTAATTATTTCAATTTATTTATGTATTAAAAAATTAATAATATTTAATTAAAAAGGATAAAATTTATATATGTGACATATCTGCATCAACTGCTTCAATAGTGATTTTACTATGTCACCCCTAATTAATTATTATAAGTTATTTGTGTATTAAAATAAAAAATTAATAATATATAATTAAAAAGTTAAAATAGATATTTATGACATGTCTACTTCAGCTGCTTTAACCATAGTTTACTAAATATCATCCCCAATTAATTATTATAAGTTATTTACGTGTTAAAAATTAATAATATTTAATAAAAAAGGTAAAATAAATATAAAAATTATAAATTAACTCTTTACGAGTTAAATTAACTTGATTTCTTATATGAGGTCCACTTATATTTTTTTCACAAGTATTTTTGTAGTCATTTTGCTATGTTACTTTGTAATACCCTGTACTTTTCCTAGCTTGAAAAGTTTTCCAAGAATATTAGAAGCTTTCTTTGAAATATGAATCCACTTTTGTACATGTGGTATTTTTAATATTTGCTTTTTTTATTATGTGGGGAATCGAATAAGCTTTCCATCGATACCAAATTCTCCCAAATACAACAACCGGGTGAAGAGTTAGAGCCTTTTTAGTGAAACAGTGTATCACCTGAGGCTTCAGCGCGTCGCGGAGATAGCTCAAATGTCAATTGTCAATTTCCAGTGTTGCTCCGAGATAGCGACGCATTGCACCAAACTTCCAGGTCACAGACAAGGTGTCAATGTGATAGCTCCTTGTCGCGCCACCATGCAATTTCCCATTTGTCACTGTCCAGTGACTTGGCGTGATAGTGGTGCGTTGCGCTAAGGATGAAAATCGGGACATTTTCTCAGAAATTAAAGACGCATCCAAGGATTAAAAGGATCAATTTTCTACCCCTATTTAAACCCAATAACACATGATTTAGTCATTTTTCACCCAAAATATACTAGTTTCTCTCAAGAACAAGCTAGGATTTCTATTGGGGATTCAAATTCAAGAAGGTTTCACCACCAATCTTCATTAAATCAAAAACTAAGGTATGCATAGTGTTTATTCAAGGATTCCTTTCGTCCATGAAGCCCAAGAATTTCTTTTCTAAGTTTAAGTTTATGGATTTCTTTTATGAATTTCATGTTGGGTTTGTTTTGTTTATGTTGAGAATGATCAATTGAATTCAAATCCATGTATGGTGATCAATTTTGTATGGAATTGATTTGTATAGATGTATATTCATGTGAACCTATGAATAAACCCTAGGATGATGAAATTAGAGATGAATCATGATGATTAACTGTTATATAATGTTGTCTACATGTGCTATGCCTACCATGTGTTTGATTAAGTGCCTAGATGAAGGAACAATGCCCAACTAGTATGATATCATGAAATCCCCATGTATGTACAAGCTTATGCATATCACATGTTTGATGAAGCACTTCAATATATGAATTATGAATTGTGTTGTTGGTCATGTATTCAAGTAAGCCATGCTATGTCATTTTCTTCTCATCGAGTCCTGGGGGTACCTGTACCTGAATATTTAGTTGTGTGCCTAGAACCATGTCATGTTTTCACGATCACCTCAGTAAACGTATGATCCATAAAACTCAATCAGTTATGTAACTCAGGAAATCTCAATAATCTCAGTAACCTCAGTACTCCCAGTCAATCTTAATAACTTCAGTATTCTTAGCCAGTCCTCAGAACTCAGTATATTCTGTCAGTCAATGGAACTCAGTAAATTCAGTTTAGCTCTGCTAAACAATACCACTAGTATCAGTTCAATTTAGTCAATCAACTCAATTCAGATAATTTGTTCAGTGTCTTTTAGATAGGAGTAGGATTCAGCACCAAGCGAGCCTACGAATAAGGCCTTACCCACTAGATAGGACAAAGATCACTAGAAGCAACCCCTAAATTCCAGAACTATGTATCCAGCTTAGGTACGAGATATCACCCGTTAGATAGGTCTGACATAATCAGGGATCACCCATTAGCGCATTTAAATGTATAGGACTGATCCCAGGGGTCACCCACTAGATTAGGATTGATTCCACAGAGTTGTCTTTACCGGTGGCGCGGTACTAACACCCTTCAAACTGACGTTAATTATTGGACCCCAGTTAGCTTAGTATGGGGAATGTCAGTTAGATGAATACATACCAAAGTTTCTATTATAGAATCAGGACTGTTAGATACAGTCAATTCAGCTCAATAGTATAGATTTAGGACTGTCAGATACAGTCACTCCTTATCATTATAAATAGACTCCGGGATCAACCACTAGATATTATTGATCTAAACTATGGTCAATCAGTAATTATATTATTAGATTTAGAGATCACAACACTAGATAGGACTGATCTCAAATTCAGTTACTCAGATACAGTACGGAACTTAGCTAGTTCCATCAGATTTAGAACTGTCAAATACAGTCACTCATGTTATCAGTTATATTAGTTATAAGAACTTATATTATTTGCATTCAGCTTCAATACTGTCAGATACAGTCAATCAGGCCAGTTCTTCATAATCAGAACTGTCAAACACAATTATCCATGTAACAGTAACATAGCATTAGACCCTCAGTATTCAATAATACAGTATCAGTTTCTCACTCATTAGTGACTCAGATGTCAATTTCAGTATACGTAGTAGTCAGAACTCAGTATTCATTCCTATCATGATCTTAATTACAATTACGTATGTATGTATGTATTCTCACGTTCATGTTAGTCAGTTAGTTAGTATTGTTCATGCATATGAACCTATTGCATTCAACCTATCTCACTTACGTACCAGTACATTAAAAGTACTGACGTATTTGTGCTATGGTGTCTTATACTATATATTTAGAAGCACGATCTTCAGAGAACCTGTAGCATCCCAGCTCAGTGATTAGAGTTAGTAGTGAGTCCTCATCCTTCGAGGGCATGATGATTACATTACTATTTTAGTTTTAAATTTATTTTAGTAGTTGGAGTTAGTTGGGGGATATGTCCCATCAACTCCTTATTCAGACAGTTTAGAGGCTTTCAGACTATAGTATGTTCAAATAATTATCTCAGTTGTTTTGGTATTGTTATACCATATTTTTCAGTTATGTACTAGTATTGAACCTTATGGTCTTTCAGTTCATGTTTGTGCATTTACGATATTATTACTATTATTCAGTGCTCAGTTTACAGATATCAGTCATAGGTTAGCTTGTGGTCCTTCGGGGTCATGGACACCGTGTAGCATTTTAGGTACCAGATTTGGGGCGTTACACATTTCTAATTATTTTTTGTAAGTCATTTAAAATATTTACTCTTCGCTGCTTCAATCGTGATTTTACTATATCACCCTTAATTAATTATTGTGGTCATCTAAGCATTGTGTCACTTAAATTGAAATTAAAAAAATATTATAAATCACAATAATTAAAATTTAAACTATTTAAAGAATATAATTGTCTATCGACGATACTAAACTCTGTACTAGAATAGTAACATATATTATTCAAAAATTAGATAAAGATTATTATAAATTACAATATTTAACAATTTAAAATATCTAAAAACAATTTAATCTGTTATATATTTCAAAAAAAATACGTAAAAAAATTATAAATCACAATAATTAACAACTTAACAAATTTAAAAGATATAAAATATTTGGTTGACTCTCAAAACTATATTGATTTCATGTATTTTAGAATAGAAGAAAAGTATTATAAATCACAATAACTAAAAACTTAAATATTTTTAAAATATAATTAAATCTCAATGCCATAAAAGTTTGGACAAGAAAAATAACGTATATTATTTAAAAATTACATAAGACATCTACATTCTTCTCTCTCCCATTCCTAGTCCCCCCCCCCCCCATCGTTCGAACCACTCATTGGTTTCGCCGATGGTCAAGGTCACCATCGTCTTGACTCTGATGACATAGGTATCACGTATCTCTGGTCACAAGAGACCGATCTGGTGGATCTATCTGACTGTTCTGCTAGTTTCGACCAGATCTGATTCTGACCAGATCGGATTCTGACAAGATCTGATTCCGGCGATACTCCAGTAAAGCTCCAGCCATAATATCCCAAGGAACATTTTCTGCATCAGTTTGTTGGGATCCAACACACCATGCAGGAAAAAAGGACTTGGTGTACAAGCGTAACCCGGTAACTTCTAACCTTTGTTATTTCATTCTTCGTATAAATTCTAGTATTATCTCCTGTATCTTAAATTGCGCTTAATTTGATGGGATTTTTATGTTGTCGTATATCTTCGATTTATTCCATTGCTTGACTTAGTTATAATTTGTGGGTGTGACATTTTTTTTATTATTACATATACTGTGCTTGTGACTTCTATTTCCTGTTGTTGCTTTATTACTGTCGTTGCATTTTTTTTAGAGTTGTGGTTGTTGTATTGAGGGTAGGATAGGGTCATTTTTTAGGGAGTTGGGGCGGAGACCTATGTTGAGGGTGGGGGAGAAGGGAAGACGGGTGTGGGAGT
The DNA here is from genome assembly GCA_030864225.1 of Capsicum baccatum var. pendulum. NCBI lineage: Eukaryota > Viridiplantae > Streptophyta > Magnoliopsida > Solanales > Solanaceae > Capsicum > Capsicum baccatum. The sequence continues at coordinate 26,494,920 of CM061560.1, forward strand.
TAGGGATAGGCCCGACGTTAGGGGAGGTAAAGGAAGATGTATTGCTAGAGTTGATAGGTTGCGAGTTGCGTCTTGGAATATAGGTACTCTTCAGGGTAATTATATCGAGTTGTGAAGATTCTTGAAAGAGGATGATCAATATTGTGTGTGTGCAGAAGACTAAGTGGGTAGGGTCAAAGGCTAGGGATGTGGATGGATACAAGCTTTGGTACTCTGGTAGTGAGAGGCGTAGTAATAGAGTTGGCATCATAGTATATGAAGAGCTTAGAGGGAAGGTAGTGGAGGTTAAGAGGATCAGCGATAGGTTAATGACTGTTAAGTTAGTCATTGGGGGTTCTACTCTGATCGTGTGTAGTGTTTATGCACCATAAGTGGGCTAGGATATGGAAGAGAAGATGTAGTTTTAGGTGGCGTTGGATGAGGTAGTGAGAGGAGTGCCTAGTTTTGAGAAGATTGTTGTAGCAGGGGATTTTAATAGGCATAGTGGGGCGTTACCGGGAGGCTTTGGCGATGTGTATGGCGGTTTTGGTTTTGGGGAGAGAAATGAAGAGAGAGCTACTCTGTTGGATTTTGTAAGGTCCTTTGGTTTAGTAGCGGTGAATTCGAGCTTCTCGAAGAAGGACGATCACCTAAGCACCTTTCAAAGTGCAATATCCAAGACGCAAATTAACTTTTTGCTGCTTAGAAAAGCGGATAGGGTGTTGTGTAAGGACTGTAAAGTCATCCCGAGTGAGAATATTTTGAGCCAACATAGGCTCTTGGTGATGGACTTAGGTATTAAGAAAGATAATAAGAGAAGGGTGGAGGAGGGTAGACCTAGAATTAAGTGGGAAAGCCTTACACCGGCAAATGCGAAAGAGATAAGGAAGAGGATAGTAGGAATAAGGATATGAGAGTGCAAGGAGGACGTGGATGGTATGTGGGATAGGGTGGCTAGGTGCATCAAGGAGACTTCTAGTGAGGCGTTGGGTATTTCTAGGGGTTATGCTGGCCATCGTCGGGGGGATTGGTGGAGGAATGAAGAAGTTAAGAAGAAAGTGGAGACTAAGAAGGGGGTGTATGCTAAGTTAGGTGAGAGTAAGGATGAAGATGAGAAGTGGGCTAATAGGGAGGAGTACAAGATAAATAGGAAGGAGGCTAAGTTAGCAGTCATGATGGCTAAGACGGCAGCATTCGAGAGCTTGTATGTGGGGTTAGAGGAGAAAAAAGGGGAAAAGAGGTTGTTTAGGCTTGTTAAGGCTAGGGAGAGGAAGGGTACTGACCTCTACCAGGTGAAGTGCATTAATGGAGAGGGTGATAGAGTATTGGTGGAGGATGGTCACATTAAGAATAGATGGCAGTCGTACTTTGATAGGTTATTGAATGACAAAAGGGATAGAGTTATTGTGTTAAGGGAGCTAGAGAACACAGAGGAATGTTGTGATTTTAGTTATTATAGATATTTTAAGGTAGAAGAGGTGAGAGAGGCTTTTTACAGGATACGTAGGGGTAGGGCGACGGGGCCTGATGAGATCCCTATGGATTTTTGGAAGTTCTCTGGTGAGGCTGGCTTAAAGTGGTTGACTGAATTATTTAACGACATTTTCAAGTCGGCAAAAATGTCTGAGTCTTGGAGATGGAGTACTATGATCCCTCATTATAAGAACAAGGGTGACATTCAGAGTTTCAATAACTATAGAGGTATTAAGTTATTAAGCCTCACTATGAAGATTTGGGAGAGAGTGGTCGAGTTGATGTTAAGGAGGATAGTGTCTATCTCAAAAAAATAGTTTGGATTTATGCACGGGCTCTCGACGACGGAGGCAATTCACCTAGTACGGAGACTGGTAGAACAGTATAGGGAAAGGAAGAAGGATTTGCACATGGTGTTTATCGACTTGGAGAAGGCGTATGACAAAGTCCCTAGGGAGGTGCTTTTGAGATGCTTGGAGGTGAGTGGGGTATCAGTGGCTTATATTAGAGCAATCAAGGACAAGTATAATGGAGATAAGACTCAGGTGAGGATGGCGGGAGGAGACTCAGAGCATTTCCCTGTCTTGATCGGGTTGCACCAGGGTTCTACTTTTATCCTCTTTTTGTTTACTTTGGTGATGGATATGTTGATGCGGCGTATTCAAGGAGAGGTGCCTTGGTGTATGATTTTTACAGATAATGTAGTTTTGATTGATGATACGTGGGGGGGTGAATGATAAATTAGAGGTTTGGAGAAAGACCCTTGAGTGTAAAGGGTTCAGGTTGAGCAGGAGCAAGACAGAATATTTAGAATGAAAGTTTAATAACGTGAGGTAAGAAGACGAGGTGGTAGTAAGATTGGATTCCTAGACGATGTGTAAGAGGGATATTTTCAAGTATCTTGGGTCCATAATTCAGGGGAATGGTGATATTGAAGAGGATGTCTCCCACCGTATTGGGGTGGTATGGATGAAATGGAATCTCGCCTCAGGGGTATTGTGTGATAGGAAGGTGCCGCCCAAGCTTAAAGGCAAATTCTACAAGGTGGCTGGAGCAGAATGTTGGCCAGTCAAGAACTCTCACATTCAAAAATTGAAGGTGGCGGAAATGCGGATATTGCGTTAGATGTATGGGTTTAATAGGAGTGATAGAGTTCGAAATGAGACTATTCACGAAAAGGTTAAAGTGGCTTCAGTGGAGGAAAAAATGAGAAAAGTTCAATTGAGATGGTTTGGGCATGTGATGAGGAGGGGTACGAATGTCCCAGTTCGTAGGTATGAGAAGCTTGCTTTGGATGGTTTCAGGCGGGGTAGGGGTAGGCCGAACAAATATTGGAGAGAGGTGATCAGGCAGGACATGGAACAGTTATAGCTCACTGAGGACATGACCCTAGATAGGAATATTTGGAGGATGCAGATTAGGATAGAAGGTTAATGCCAGTTTGAGTCGTTGGGGTAGGGCATTACTTGGTAGATGTATTATTCTTGCTAGGACACTTTGTTGCATGCTTTATTACGAATTTGTTTACTATTCTTTGTTTATTATTCCTTGTGGCTGGCATATTTATGTCTTGACATCTTGTTCCATGCTTTATTAAGTATTTGTTTATTATTCTTTGTCTTGAGCCGGGGGTCTATCGGAAATAGTCTTTCTACTTCTCCTGAAGTAGTGGTATGGACTACGTACATCTTACCCCCCCCCTCCCCCCAGACCCCACTATGTGGGAATATACTAGGTTTGTTATTGTTATTGTTATTGTACATAAAACATCTACAGAAGTATGTTCTATCATGTTCTCAAAGTCAAATAACTTAAATTAATATGACAGACCGTAACTTATAGTTTTCTTTTTTATATAATTTTTGAAACACTTAAAGTTTAAATTCAAAATATTAATTTAATTTAACTTTAAAGAACAAGTTGACAAATAAAAGAAAAAGAGAAATGAAAGTAAAAGATGTTTATGTCAGCATAGTAGATGAATACAATACAATTTTGAATTATTAATTGCAACACACATGTGATGTAATATGCAGTGACTAGATAATCCTTTATCTTTTTCAACAATTATTTTTTATTTTATACAACAAGTGTTAAGTCTTATGTATTAATTTTAATCTCATACTTTATACGTAATGTAACAAATCCTAGTCATATGATTAAAGATCTAAACTTTAAAATGCATCAAATTTTGTTATTTATATGAGTAAGCTATACATAATTATCCTGTGAGAAAATTTGGATTCCTGGAAAATACTATCAAGTAGTAAATATGTTTTGTATATTCATGTTTTATAATTCATAATTCGAATTTATATCAATCTAACTTATCGTACATAGTCAAAATATCTTAATATTGGACCTGCGTTCATGACACGGGCCATGCTCCACTACTTTCTTATATCATGTAAATGCTACAACAACTAGCTGGTGTAACATGCACTAAACAAGCAATATCTCATATATGGGAAACATTACAAAAAGCAAATAATACTTCTTCCGTAGCTAATAAATAGTTGTTTTAGCTTATACATGTCCTTTAAGAAACTATTCATTCTTAGAAATGAAGCATGTTTTTACAATCTTATCATTAATAAATATCTTTAAAAAAGATGTAACACAATAATAATTTCTTGGTTATGTCTTGAAAAAGCTGTAACTCCAATAATTTTTTAATTATGCAAAACTTTTTTAATTAAAGAAGGATAAATTGGACGTAAATCTTTAATATCTTAATGATTATCTAAAATATCACTTATTTAGAAACAAATAAAAAGAACTAAGCAACCACTTAATTAAGACGGGAGAAAGTACATAACGTAAGCATACCAATTATGCCGGCAAAATTGTGAAAGCAATAAAGATTAAGGCTATTTATAGTTGTGAGTTTTGTTGAACTCTTATAGCTTATCACAACTGCTACCATTGTAATTTGTAGGTCAAGCTAAAAAAAAAAAATGACGAAACTTTTCAACTAAATTAACTTTTGTATCTCCCACTTGTCCATACTTTCTAGTCACGAAAGTATTGATAAATCTTAATTGTTTCAAATCCTGTACACGGTGATGAATGCTGATGCAAGGCCTTGGATCATGTGTATACATAATAACATATTTAATGTAATTTTATAAATGTAGTCTAAGAAGATAGTGTGTACATAGACTTTATCCCTATCTTGAAAGGTAGAAATTGATTGTTTCTAATAAACCTCGGCTCAAGAAAATAACAGTAGCGAAAAAAACAAGGAAAAGTATTAAACAAGACATGACAAAACTTAATGAAAAATTAACTATAACAAAATAATATGATAAATGATGTATAAAAAATAATAAATTGTAACATAAGTAGAATCAAGAAACTAGAAAAGAATACTATAGCAACTCATATAGAAAAATTAGTAAGCAAAACAACACATAACTATTTGATGTTTTTCTACCCTAGTCCGTATCCTTTATAATCTTCAAAATATAGTATCTGCATAAATTTGTTAAGTTAGGATAACATGTTGGCGAATTTACCTAAAAGCTGAAATGTTTTTGGACGACTCAATTAGTGGACAGGGTGCTCTAGGCACCTTGGTTTGTTGGTTGAAAAATGGGACTTCTTGTCGTCCAGTATGAGTCACTCTATATACAGGGTAGGAGCATCAAACGGGCCGGGCCGGGCCGGGCTGGAACCGGCCCTCCCATTTTAACCGGATTCCGGGACGGTTTCGGGCCGGGTTTGATGTTAACCTGGTCGGGCCGGGTCAAACAGTATAAAATTAAAATCCACCATCACCCGGCCCACTTAACTCAATCCGGTCAAACCGACCAAAACCCGGTCAAACCCGTTTAAAAAATAAATAAAAAATCCAATATACACTATATACACTCCAATATACAATATAGATTTTTTAAAAAATATATAAAGTATAAACAATTATACATATATACATACCATTCAATATATAATTATATATGACTATACGTACTACTTTAAATAAAACATATGCTATAATAGTATAATATCTATATATACACTACAATATATATATATATATATATATATATATATATATATATATACTAATTTATAAAACCTATACACATGTATACGTTAAATATATACTACTTTAGAAGATATATACACATATATATGCACCATTCAATATATATGTACTACTTTAAATAAAATATATATTATAATATACATATATATATATCAACAATATGTATATATATATAGTTACATACTAATTTATAAAACATATACACTTGTATACTTTAAAGATATACGTCTATAGAAGATATATATACATATATACGCACCATTCAATAAATATGTACTACTTTAAAAAAAGTACATACTACAATATATATACTAATTTATAAAACATAAAGTAATGTATACGTTAAATATACACGTCTATAGAATATCTATTCACATATATACACTATGTTCTATGTATATGTAATACTTTAATTGAGATATACTACAATATATATACATTACAATATATATTTGTATAGTTATATACTAATTTATAAAATATATACACATGTATACATTAAATATACACCTCTATAGAAGATCCATTCACATATATACACTCTATTCTATGTATATGTAATACTTTAAATGAAATAGACTATAATGTATATACATTACAATATATATTTGTATAGTTATATTCTAATTTATAAAACATATACACATGTATACATTAAATATACATGTCTATAGAAGATATATTAACATATATATACTCTATTCTATGTATATGCACCATTCAATGTATATATACTACTACTTATAAAATATACTACATTATATATACATTACAATATATATAGATATACTTATATACTAATTTATAAAACATATTCACATGTATACATTAAATATACACTTCTATAGAAGATATATACACATGTATACGCACCATTCAATGTATATATACTACTACTTATAAAATATACTACATTATATATGCATTACAATATGTATAGATATACTTATATACTAATTTATAAAATATATACACATGTATACGTTAAATATACACTTTTATAGAAGATATATGCACAAATATACAAAACATATGCTACTTAGTATAATAAATTAATAATATTTGGTAGTAAATTAATAATATATTAGAAGTAAGTTTTTAATTTAAAGTAGAAAACTAGAAATTCAATTTAAAATTTTAAATCGTTAAATAAAGAAAAATAAAAAACAAGGACTAAGGAGTGAATGAATTTGGGGAATTTTATTGATTGCAAAATGATCCAAAATTTATAATTTACATGAATGAAAAATCTATAAATTATGCATCATTTTTTCCAACTCATTCATGTTAATATTAATGGGAACTTGCATAGGATAGTCGAAGTCAAAGGGGGCAAAACCATGCATTGGACTTGATTCTGCTGAGTTCTCCCGTGAAGTCATAATTTCTTCAAGTTTCAGCTCGTCGCTCGACTCCGGTTCCATTCCTTGGTTTCTTCTTTCCGCTCTAATCCAATCGCTGAGGCAAACTAGAACATTCATTGCATTGCTTCGCAATGAGTGTCGGTTGTCTCCAAGCTGCTGTCGTCCCTGACTAAAGGCGCTCTCTGATGCAACAGTTGACATTGGAACATTCAAGATATCTCTAGCTAATCTTCAAAGCACAGGATATTGTGATTCATTATTCCTCCACCAATCCAACGTGTTGATCCGTCGTCTGCGATCCTCTGGTGCTGTCCGAAGATAATATTTCAGCTCTTCCCGATAAGTTGATGTGTAAGTTCTCTCATCAACACTGTTCCAACAATTTAAATCATAAAACGAATCAGAAAAACCACTATGTGCCGGCCTTTTAGAAGATGATGGATCCTCGGGAGGATGAGGAGCGACAGTTGGAATGATATTTATAGGTACGACTGAATCAAATTAATCAGCATAGTGATTATATAATTTTTCTATGTAATCCTTTGCATCAGCCGTAGCCATCCACAAATCAGGTTGTACTTGTTCAGAATCATGGTTAGTATTTATTTCTAAGTTAGTATAAATAAGAGTACTAAAGTGACACATATGATTATATTTCATGTACGGATTTAGCATAGCACCAACCAAGTAAATAGGGGGAATCGGGAAAAAATATTTTTTAAATTTCGTAAACATGACGCCACAGCTTCTTTATAACCTTCTTTATTTTTATATTCTTTGAGCAAACCAGAAATATCGGCTATATATGCCAAAATATTACAAACAGTAGGATAATAAGCACCGAAAAATTCAACCGTAACTACATAAAATTTTTCTAAAAACTTAACAAGATCATTAATTACAACCCAATCAGAATTATGTAGCATGCAATGAGCAGAATCAGCAAATGAACCGCAATGTTGGTTAAAAGCTAGTGTAATAAGAATTCTATATTTATAACAAGTTTTTAAAAATTCATACGTAGAATTCCATCTAGTATCAATTTCCTCAGGCATCAAAATCGGTGTAAGTCCATTTTCTTGACATTTAACTTTAAATCCTCTAATTCTCGATCTACGATTATTTCCTTGAATAAAACCAACGTCAAGACGAATTTTTTCAATATAAAGCTCAAAAAACTCAAGACCACCTTTTACAATTAAATTATATATATGACGTGCACACTTAATATGAAAAATTATGAAAAATTTCAGGCAAGGGCGGCGATAGCGTAGATTTTATTTTTGTTATAGCAGTCTTGTTTTTAGAAGCATTATCAAAAGAAATACATAAAATTTTATTTTCAATACCATAATATCCGGCAATTTTAACAATAGAATCAGCAATAAATTGTCCAGTATGTTTACGATCTTCATCATATAAAAAAGCATGAATATGTTTTTGCATCACGAAATTACTATCCATCCAATGACAAGTAACGGTTAAATAATCATTTTTATTTATAGCACGACCAAGATCAGAAGTTAGGGACAATCTACATTGAATATTTTTTAACAATGTTGATAAATAAAAACAATATTGTGAATGGAGTCTAAAAATATCAGACTGACAAGTAGTTCTAGGAATACCATTAAACATAGGATTATAAATTATTTGTATATAACGAATAAAGGCATCAAAAGAAGGAAAACTAAAAGGCAAACAACCCACAGCTACCATTTTAGCTATTTCTTCCTTGTCCCTCAATTTATTATATTTTTTCGCTACTTGACCGGTTGATGGGTCCATTCTAGTTTGCGTTGACCCACCAATATCCCCACCACCTTTTGCAATATTTAACTCTCTTTTGTGATCTTCAGCTATATGTCTCATTAACGTACCCGTACCCCCTTGCTTGCCTCCACTTCTATGCGTATATATTTGTTGGCAAATATTGTATTGCACCTCAAAATCTGATATACGTTCAAAAAATTGTCATGCAATACTATTTCTTTTACGAGGTTTTGGGGCACTGAGAGGACGGGAAGGGAGATTAACTGATTCAGATCTAATGTTAGCATCTCCTACTGCGGGTGTTTCATCAATATTTTCATTATCTTCGTCTAAATTAGCCGCATCCACTTCATTTTATTCTTCTATACTGTAATTTTCCTGAGCTTCTACATAATCCATATCGTGAGCACCTACACCTATTTCTTCCTCAAAAGGTGTACCAAGCGGTACCGGAGGCGAATGCACATGGGTATATCTATCACTTGAACTACCTCTACCGCTAGTAATTCGCTTTTTACTACCACTACCGCTTCCGGGACAAAAATTTTTAACACCTTTAGTAGCGAGGTTTCTTAATTTATCCATAATATAAATTAAATTAAACTAAAAATATTCAAAATACACAAATATAATAAAATTAAATATTAAACAATTAATACAATAAATAAAAATTAAACGTAAGAGATGGAACGATAATACCAAATTTTGAAAGTATTCGAAGATTGCGACTTTAGAAACTTCCGCTCGTACTTTGTAAACGAAAAATTAAAAAAATTAAAGTGAACACTTTAAGAAATTAAATATATTGAATATTTGAGAATTGAGAATTGAGATTTGAGAGAGTGAAAAATTGTGTGAAAAATGATTTGAAGTTGTAGGGTATTTATAGATTTTTTTTGGGGATTAAAAAATATTTTTTAAAGTTTTTTTTTTTTTTTTTTTTTTTTACTATATGGGCCCAAACTAGCCGTTTGGACCCAAAAACGGCTATATAGCCGTTGGGCCAACGACTAGTTTGGCCCAAAATCCATTTTTTTTAATTTTTTGGGCCGGGCCGGTTAACCGGCGGGCCTGGAGCAGGCTTGGTCCGGGCCGAGTTAACTAGGTCGAGTTAACCGGGCCCATTTTAACAAAATAACCAGCCCGGGACCCGGAAACCTAAAGCCCTAGGGCTTACCGGGCCGGGCCGGGCCGGCCGGGTCGGCCCCGACCCACTTGACACCCTTAATACAGGGCGATTCAATGAAATTGGTAATTTTAAGCCAGATTTTAATAAAATTCCAAATATAGTTCATTCATTTTATTCTACGTGCCTTGGTTTGATTCAAAACTAAACTGAAAGTATATTTAAAAATTTTACGACCATAATTCAAGGGGCACAACTGGTACCTGATGTCAAGATTTAGGCCTACTGAACCATTTGTTAAAGGCACACAACCACTTGTACTCAAGAAAATAAACAAGTATATCAGGCTTAAAAATAGGTCCTTGGTCGGCCAGGCTGTAGTCACCAACTCTACAAAGAAAACAACTACTCCTAGCAGTTTCATATAAAATAATAGATATGTAGATTACAACTCCTGTTTAGGCCACCATGATATCTAGGAATACAGAAACACTATGCAGGTTGTTGATATCACCATGATCTCTATACAGAAACTAAACAGGTTTATCCAATATAAGCTATGCAGGTTGTTGATATCACCATGACCTCTATAAAGAAACTAAATAGGTTTATCCAATATAAGAGAGTCCAACAGGTCGTTGAACTATCAGCAACGACAATAAGACCCAACATGGATGACAAAACACATCTATACAACCCAAAATATGCAAGCCTTTAAGAGTAATGAAACTTTGGTCGGGACAAGTCCCCGGCCTACCCCAAAGCTATCTACAACAAAATCTAACAAACTTTAGAAATTCTGAAAGCTATGGAAGAAAGGAGCGAGCCAATCTGCTAGCTAAAATATTTACAAAGAGGCCTATTTGTCTGTCTATTGAGACTAGCAGGCATGAATGCAGCATCTCCAGGCATGAGTTCGTCAGTGCAAAATAATGTATCGACTATGCAAGATGAATAATAACTGAGCAGATATCGCACATATCATAAAGTTCTGGATGTAAATACAAATAAGGGTCCAAATATAATTTGAATATACTCACCGACTCTTGAATCTATAATTAAGTAGTTGAACTAATATCATAAAATATTGCAAATACTCTAATAGAGAGTCAGAGGTTATGTCAACAAGATCCCAATCAAAACCCTACAAAGAAACCCTAAAATTTCCACTGGAATTATCATGCCAACCACTGGTCAGCCACCGGAGGCTGGCCAGGGAAAAGTGATAACTGCTTATACTTCTCCTAAAGATTTTCCTGAACTCTATCATCCGCAATCTAGCAGGAATATTGTTGGGACAGACGTTAATATTGTTTTGACTAACATAGTGAAGAATGTTAATAGCAATGGTCATGTTTGTGCTCAGAATGTTCAATATGCTGATTTACTTAAACATACTACTAATGTAACTCAAGGAAAGAAGCATTATATGGATCATATTGATACTAATCTAGTAGAATATATTGATGGTGTTCCAAGGATTACGACGGAGGAGGAAGACAAGAAAATGAATATTATTGAAGATCTTCAACATGCTGTCATTGGAAAGTTTTCGTATGGGTGGCCATACATAGAAGAATTGAGAATGCAAATTCCAAAGCAATGCAAAATAAAAGAAGGCTGTAAAATTGGTTTACTGCGTAACAAGCACATATTAATGCGTTTTGATCTTAAGGAAGATTTTGTTAATATGATTTCAAAAACTGTATATTACGTTACAGCAAAAGATGGTTTGGCATATCAGATGAGGCCTTTTATTTATGACAAAAATTTTGATCCAAAGGTGGAGACTATGCAGGTGATTACATGGATCTCTTTCCCGGATCTTTTGCCTACCTTCTTTGTGAAGGAATCTTTGTTTTCACTTAGCAGCAGCAGTAGGGAAACTTATCCAGCTGGATATGGCTACAATAAATAAGACTTGTCCGAGCTGTGCCGGGTGAAAGTGCAAGTAGACTTGGCAGCCAAATTACCTGATGATGTAGAAATTGAAGTGATTAACAGTAACACTAAGGTGGCTAGGATCCAAAAAGTCAAAATTCAGTATGATATGCTTCCTAAATATTGTTTTACCTGAAAGCTACAAGGACATGAAGAGGTTGAATGTCATAGCTTACATCCTGAATTGAAGAATAAAGAAAATGAATATGATGCGTGGCGGGGGGAGGGGGGGGGGGGGGGGAGGGAGGGATTAAACCATTAAAAAGAAGATTATGGAAATGAAGACACACCAGTTCAAAGGGGATAAGTCAATGGAAGACGGATGCTTGCAAAATGAACCCTACAAACAGAAGATTCAAGATTGAGAAAGGAACATATAAGTTTTAAAATTCTGTAGAATAGGTGAATAAAAAAGAAAGGTCAGAAGGAAGTAAGGATAATTATAATATCAATACCAAGAATTCTTTTGATATTCTTCAACAAGTTGAGGAGGAAACTAGTATTAATCATATGAAGAAGGGGAATGTAGGACAACATCAAAGTGATAGTCACACTTACAGAGATGAATGCATGGCTAAGAAGGGGGATGCTTCAGAGAAGGGAGTGCTGACAGATGATAATATTAGCAAGAAACATGATAATAGAAAATGTGACAGTAAGGATACAATTGAAGATCCACAGGTTCCACAGAACAATAATATATTCATAAGGATCAGCAGATTTGAACAAGGGTAAGGAGATAAGGGATAGTTGTAGACTTTTGTAGAACAACATCAGCAAGGTAGAAGTCCCAAGGATGCAGGAAGATATTATAGAATATGCAGAGATTGTTGGGAATAAGGAAGAGGAAGTACCCGTTGATCAACAAAGTTCTGGGGAATCACTCCAAGTAGAAGAAAAATATATTTGCAGCAATAATAAAACAACTTCAACAAGTCATGCAGCGGAGACAGTGGGAAATAAGAAGGGGAACTTACATGTGGACATACATCACCAGAACATACAATTAGTTCTTGATCAAGAAAAATATGAAGAGGCACTTCAAGTGGATGAATCAAGCTACAAAGGTACCATAACCACAGTTGAAGGGCTAGAATCAGTATCTGAAAGGAAAACCATAGTGGCAATGTCTGCAAAGAGGAGTTCTCCTAACAAGACTTTGTATGAACTGGTTATTCATCAAGTAACTGAAGAGATAGGATCAGAAAAGGCACTGTCACGATCCGAACTAGGGCCTGACCGTAACGGACATCCCGAACCATGAAGGCCCGAACATCCTACTCTATCTGGAAGTCATGCACAACATTCATATAATAAGAGAAGATGTGGAAATACAATCTGATACGGAAACATGGTCATTAACTCTGAGTTTCAAGACATGCGAATGAAAGTTACAATTCAAAACATCTGAATAAGATCTGACTCAGTCTGTGAAATCTCTACTACATCTCAAAACTGTTCTGAAAACTGGGACAACGCCCCCAATAGAAAAAAACAACAGAATACATAATCTGAAATAACAGGCCTTCTGGAACAAAGAAGGCTCACCACTACACGTATCACTTCTCTCTGGAATACTTTACTGATTAGCCGGACCCTTAGACTGAGCCTCCGAACCTGGGAGGTAGGGGTCAATATAGATGTACTGGTACGCAGAGCAAATCCAAAATAATAATATTTATATTCAACATATATGAGAGCAATTTAAAACAGTTCATAAACATATCATATAGTAAGAAATCTCATGGGCATTTTCGAAAGACTCTGTAAAATCATCTGAACTTTGTGACACTCTTCATTTTACTTCTGCGCTAGGTGGTATATACCCCAACTCTGAAATTCCACGGGCTATATGGAATTCACCATTGACTTGGCGGGGAAGCCTCCAACCCAAGTGTGCTGCAAGGGTTGGAGTCTCTAACTCTGCTATGCCACACGGTCGTCGCCAGCGTAAAAATAATATACCCGGATCGGCAAATCACGGTTTTAGGCTAAGAGTTACTTTAACTCTAGCCCTCTTCAGGAAACCACCTAGCTCTCTTTATGCCCATTTTTAACTCTTTAAAACATGCATTCTCTGAAAACATACTCTATTATGGCATACATACTTATGGTATCGTCATATCATTAACTTGCAAGTCACATCTCTAAGCCATTATCAGCATATTACAATCTCTGTTTTCAAAACATAAATTCGGGACCACCATATCAATAAATCATTTCAAAGAACTCTTTCTCTAAAACTCATGTAAACACATGTATGCAACTCTCTTTGTCAAACTTTCAATGATGCAAGGTGGTCATGTCAAATCTCTTAATCTTATACAAATCTCTCTCTTTTAACAAAATATATTTACATCAAGAAAATCCCTCTCTTAAATATCTAAATTGTTCTTAAAATACTATGGTATTTGAGAAAACTATTTTCAAGCCGTAAATCATGCATTTCAATCAATCACCATCAGATCATAAACATAAGGTTATCACAAGAGAGGATTTTAATTATTTGTGCTCTCAAAAAAATCTTCAATTTCAAGTTTCAAACATATATGTGTAAATCAATTTAAGGGGATAAGGCCTAAAGACCAAATCAACAATACACTTAAACATTCATAATGCATAATAAAATCATGTATTTCAAAAACCCTTTCTAAGTTCATGCTTGATAATATTTAAATCATGTTCTCGTGTTTTAAAGCTCATGTAATTTTTTAGGATAAACCCAACGTACCTTAAATCAAAAGCTTTTGAATGAACTCTCACGTTAGGGATGCTATCCGTACGATTGATGGGTGCTTCTTGTAGGCCTCACAATGGGGATTCCAATTCTTGAAGAATTAAGAAAAAACTATGGTTAAATCTTGAGATATGTTGATTTTTGGGTTGAAACCCTAAGAGTGTTCTTGGTGATTTTGAGAGAAAATAAGAATAATGTGGTCACTTGGAAGAAAAATTCCGTGTTTAAGCTGACAAAGGGGTGGAAATTACCCAATATACCTTAATGAGACGGAATAAAATATAACTGGGAGCCCAATTTTATGGACCACTGCGACGCTCCACTATCACGGTGGCTCACTCGGAATTGACAAATGGGATTCTTGGGGTCACTGCGATGCGGAGCCATCACGTTGTCCCACCGGTTGGGACCTGGAATTTTAGCGCGACGTGTCATAATCATGCTAGGCAACTGGATTTGACAATTTTTAAATATACCACCTCCTCGATGCGCCAAGCACCAAATGAGGGTATTTTACGACTAGGACTTAAATTATCCATAATATCTTGCCCGGGTATTAGATTTGAGCGAATCTTACATCAACGGAAAGTTTATTTAATTTTTCACACTACATAATTGATTAACATGGAAAATTTGTATAGGATTTAAGGATTTTGGATAATCTATGCATAAAAACGACGGTTTTTTGTTCTAGCCCGAAATGCGGGGTATTACAGGCACATAATGTTGAACCATTTATAGACTATGAAGAAGAGGCAGATAATCAGGAAAATTTCTATCAAGTAATGAAGGATGAAGTATTATCACTTGAGGATATTACAAAAGGCAAAAAAGGTAGAGATAAAGGTGATAAACCAACAAGAATTAGTGCCAGAAGAGGGGGTAAAACATATAATTAATGGACTTAAAAATATTATTCTGGTACATCAGATCAGTTAGAACTGAACATGCTTTTCATAGAGTTCAAATTCTTCATAGACATCATTATTTTATGGTGATTGCATTGATGGAATCTTTCCAAGAGGCTAAATATTTTCATAAATACAAAAGAAGATAGCATGTGAATTATTCAAATTATAACATAAACGAAAGATTTGGATTTTTATCTAAGATCTTACTCAGGTGAGTGTTTTATCAGATCCTAAACAACAACTAATCTATTTGTTGTCTTGTCAAGATGGGTCTCAGATAGTAACTACTGTAGTTTATGCTAAATGTGATGAGGTTGAAAGGCTAGTACTGTGGGAGGATATTTATTCTTTGTATCATAATATTAATGCCCCTAGATGGTGGGAGGGGATTTTAATGTTATCATGAACGAGGAAGAGAAGATTGGGGGACTTCCTGTGTATCCTAATGAGTTGAGGAGTTTGATTTTTGTATTAATTCTTGTGAACTAGTAGAAATAAACTTCAAAGGGAGTCCTTTCACGTGGTAGAATGGTACGACTGATGATCAATGTATTTTTAAGAGATTTGATAGAATTGTAGTTAATCAAGATTTTTTGGATGTATGGGTTGTGTTGAGATGGAACATATAGTCAGAACAGGTTCAGGCCACGCTCCTTTACTGCTAATGTGTGGAGATTATCAGCAACCTATTTATAAATCTTTTGGTTTTTTGAAGTTTTAGACTGAGAAAGAAAGTTTCAAAGATGTAGTTAGACAGAGTTGGGTTCTAATACATCCAGCAGAATCTGAGGATATATTTATAATTCTAAAACTGAAAATAAAGAAAACCAAAAGGGCTTTATTAGAATGGACCAGACAAAACCAAAAGGGCTTTATTAGAATGGACCAGACTTGAATTTGGAGATATCTTTAAAAAATTAAAGATTAGGAAAGATATTGTAAGAGTTAAAAAACAATTGTTTGAAGAAACCTCTTCTGATACTAACAAATGATATTGCTAAGGGCACATGTACAGTTGAGGCAATATATTCATTATGAGGAAGACTATTGGAGACAGAAAGTTTGTATTTAGTAGTTTTTAGAAGGGGATAAGAATACAAAGTTTTTTCATAGTTTGGTTAATAGTAGAAGAAAGAGGTAATAGATTAATAGAATTCAAAGAGCAGATGGTTCTTGGGCTGAAGATAGGTTTTAGGTAGCTGCAGAAGCAATAGACTTTTATTAACATTAATTCTCTTTTGATAATAATTCAGAGGATTTCGCTTTTATTAATTTAATCCCTAAATTAATAACTGAGGAAGAGAATGAGTTTTTAAAGAAGCAACCACTTTTAGAGGGAGTTCAGAAGTGGTATTTGAGCTGAATGGGGACAGTGCTTGTGGGCCAGCTGGTTTTATAGGTTATTTTTCCCAGTTTTACCGGGACATTATTGAAGATGATGTTTGGAAGGTAGTGGGGCCACTTTTTATGAAAGAACATTACCAAAGTCTATTACTCATACCAACTTGGTCTGACTTCCAAAGAAAGAGAAAATTGCTTCATTTTATTATTTAAGACCTATTAGTTTGAATAATTTCCTGAATAAGATTATCTCTAGACTTATTCATGATAGGATTGAAGGATTTCTGCCTGAGATCATTTCACAAAATCAGTCTAATTTTGTTAAAGGAAGAAACATCACTGAAAATGTGTTGATTGCTTAAGAAATAATTACAGATATTAGAAAAGGGAGAAAGACTGCAAATGCGGTAATCAATCTTGTCAATGGATAAAACTTATGATAGGGTGGAGTGGAGATTTATCATTAGAGTTCTTGAGCAAATAGGATTTTCTAGTATTGTTACTGATATGGTTTGGAAAATTTTGGCTAATAACTGGTAGTCCATTTTGATAAATAGGCATTCACAAGGATTTTGTCATTCCTCAAAAGGAGTGAAACAAGTGGATCCTCTGTCCCCTTCTTTATTTATTATGACTGCTGAAGTACAGAGTAGAGCAATTAACAATTTATTTTCCTACAATGGCTCATAGGTTTTGGCCTTCCTAAACGGAGCAGTCAGATTAATCATCTTGTATAGCAGATAATACTATCATATTTGCTTCTGCTAACAAGTTTTCATTGGAGTTAATCATGAAGATTCTTGGGGCTTATGAAGATCAATCTGGTCAGAATATTAACAGTGACAAGAGTACCTTTTTTCTTCATAATAAGGTTGTACACTCACACTTTCAATTGATGGAAGAAGTTACAGGAATTCCTATAACTTATCTTGGCTGCTGAATAGGACATGGTAGGAAGAGGAAGATTCACTTCTCAAAATTAATAAAAAAGGTTCAGAATAAGCTTCAACTATGGAAATGAAAACTCCTCTCTTTTGGAGGTAAGTCTGTATTGATTAATAATGTGCTACAAAGCATACCAATTTATTAGTTGTCTGCACTTATGTAATGACCCTTACGGTCATTTTCCTGTATTTTTCATATAGTTTTAGTACTATCTAAACATATTGTGGATTCTTTATTTTAATTTTGGCATTTGGTAGAAATATAATTTCGTACCCTTCTAGAAAATTTTGGATATTTGTAAAATTCTTTAAATGATTATATATTTATATCATTTTATAATGGACTTTATGATTTATTAATATTTTAAGCGAAGATAGTAATTTTAGAAATGTTAAAATATTATTATTATATAATAGAGGTTTTGTTAGAAATAATTTCTATTAATTATGGTATATTCAAAATATTATAATTATTTTACCTTGAATTTATGCAATACCCGATTTTGTACACAATGTAGGAAAATTGCTAGAACCATACAAATGGGTGAAGAAGATTGGCAACAACTTTTTGTTGCTTTTTAGCGGGACAACTTTACTTTTATATATATATATATATATATATATAAAGGAAAAGAAAAGTGACCATCCACTGCTAGTACATATACATACGCTGGCTTTCTGTTTTTCCATATCTCAACCTTCGTTTGTTTCTTTTAAAATGGTTGGGGATCTTAGTGAGTCTTACAAATTACTTATAAGTTAAGAGGCATCTGAAAAATAGATTTTTTGATATTATCCAAGCTCGGATTCTGCTAGTATTAGTTGGAGGTTTCACGGACATATATGATAGCTTTGGCGTTCAGGTAGGTTAGGTTTACCCTACTATTAGATTGAGCTTATATACTAAAATTGTGAACTATCATGCTAGTGTTGAATAAATACTTGTAGATGCATATTATTTGATTTATATAAACTGTCTTATTTATCTGGATTAGGGCCTCGTTCTAGTAAATATTGAAATATTATCTTTTAACATAATATAGCATCTATTACTTTAAAATGTGAAGCTAAAATGCAAAAATCTTGAATTTATCCCTTTTTAATTAAGATTAATGAATATTTAGACATTTATATTGTTATGATATGGATTTTTATACTATCGATGGATTATGATTACTATGAGTTCCGATTTGAGTATGGCAATTGACTATTATGATTACTATGAGTTCCGGTTCGAGTTCGGCAATTGACTATTATTTTTACTATGAGCTCCGGTTTGAGTCCGGCATCTGATTATAGTTGGGGTTACTCTGAGTTCTGGTTCGAGTACGGCATCTGATTATTTATGTTTACTTTCACCACTTGTGTATACCACCGGCTTATGGGGGTACGATTGCGTTAATTGTCTTCTTCAGTGTTCTTAGCGGGCTTATCGGGGCTCAGTTAGGTTATGTTTGATTTATTTGTTATTACTTCATCATTATTTTTCTGTATTACACATGTTTATTCCTTTACAGCCGTTGCATGGCTTGGTAGTTGTTTACCTTTCCATCCCTACTTACTAATGACTCAAATTGTGCCCTCACATTGTAGTTCTACCTTTTCTGTATTAAGCTCAGTCGATCGATGATGCCTACTGAGCACCCATGGTTTTTGGTACTTATACTACACTTCTGCATCTTTTTCCTGATGCAGATCCAGGTACTAACAATCGGTGTTGATGCAGTTCCTACGTTTCAGTGCTGGTTTAGAGCGGGGTGCGCTTACAATCGTCCGAGGCTGATCCTCATCTATGTACTCTAGTTAGTCTTTTTCACTCGAGACTACTTGTGTACATTTTAGATTTTTGTCTAGTACTCTAGGTACCTACTAGTAGTGGCTCTAGTACTGACCTTATCAGGTCTTGGAACGGATTCATTTGTATAGTTGACCCTTTTTCCTCCTCTTATTTTGATATAATACATATGCTTTCTTCTTAGTTTTCAGTTATTATTGTGATCGTTATCATCATACGCGATCTTTTATTTGTCCCTGCCTATTAGCCTGTTTCCTATTATTTTGGGCTATGGTTTGTCTTGCCTACTGGTGGGATAAGGTAGGCGCCATCACGACTTAAGAAATTTGGTCGTGATAAGTTGGTATCAGAGCTTAGGTCGCACTAGTATTGTTAGTACTGGGGCCAATGTTTAGTAGATTCCTATGGATCGGTATAGAGACGTCTGTATCCTATCCTTGGAAGGCTACAGAGCATTGTAAGGAAAAAAATCTCCTTTTCTTGATCTATTTTTTGCGTTGAGTCTAGGTTGGTTGTAATCTTTTTATTGTTTTACTCTTTACGCAGATGGCTAGGACACGAGTTTTGAGAGCAAGGGGTAGGGACCGTGGGTCCACTTTTAGAGTTCTATCTTATGGTTGAGGTAGACCCAAATATCAGGGGTAGGGTAGAGCAACAACCCCTATCTGAGATCAGGCCATAAATCCATCACCCGATACCGTTATAGCTTCGGGAATTGAGAGAGCTCTAGGTATTTCGCCACATTAGCAGGTGGGCCAGGGGGCATCCCAGGCTCCATACGGCTTTATATCTTCTTCAGTTATTCGGGATACATTAGTTCAGTTATTGGGTTAGTTGGCAGTCCACCGGTCGTGGGAGCTCAGCCAGCAGTGCAGGGTGGTGTAGATTTAGGGGCACAACTTGTGGCAGCGTCTCCAAGGGTAGAGGTTCTGCTAGCATCATTAGTACCATAGCTGGCAGTAGCCCAGCCACTTATGTTTGCAGAGGAGCGGAAGATGTTGGGTCAATTTTTTAGATTAACTCCACCCAGGTTTGCTGGGACCCCGGGAGAGGATGCTTATGAGTTCCTATCCAGTTGCGAGCAACGGTTGTGGAATTTGGGGCTGGTTGAGGCACGAGGAGTAGACTTTGTTTCTTATTAGTTCTACATAGTAGCAAAGAGATGGTGGATAGGTTATCTTAATTCCAGGCCAGCTGGATCTCCACCAGTGAGTTAGACTCAATTCTCTGAGGCTTTCTTGGGGAAGTATATTCCTCGAGCGTCTGTGAGCATCTCCGAGATGAGTTTACTGCATTGAGGCAGGATTCCATGACTATGGAGGAGTATGAGGCGAGGTTTCATAAGTTTGCTCAACACGCCACTATGATTCTGGATATGGAGTATGAGCGAATTCGATGCTTTGTTAGGGGATTGAGATTATCACTTTGTAGGGCTACTCAGAGTTTGGTGACTTTAAGGAAGTCTTTTTCAGAGATAGCTTACCATGTTTATTCTATAGAGGAGATAGATCATGAGGACCAAGGAGGCAGCGATAAGAGACCCCGCTACCAGGGTAGTTAAAGTGGTTCACAGTCCTCAGGCTAAGGATTTTACAGTCGGTACCCTCATCAACAGTTTTCTCAGTATCAAGGTCAGCCTAGTCGGCCAGTTCAGGCATCGCTTCAGATATCCGACAGGGGTCAGCCCATCTATTATAGTTCCAATGGTCAGAGTAGCAGCCAACCGCAGAGGGTTGTTCATTCAGGATCGTCGAGTAGGGGTGGTCATCCTGGATTTGTTGGACCTTCTAGTCAGATCAGGGTGCTGGGGCATGTTATAAATGCGGAGTTATTAGTCACTTCGCCCGTGAGTGCCCTTGGTGCAGGGTAATTGAGCCTCCAGTTCTCGCTATACAGCCGATCAGATCAGTGTTATTGTTAGGCAGGAGTGGTGTACAGGGTTGTGGAGGTAGTTTTCAGGGTTCTAAAGGTGGTCCACAGTGAGGTAGGGTAGGCTGTCGGGCAGGTACCTAGTCTAGTAATTGACAAGGTAATTTGTATGCTGTTCAAGGTAGATCATGGGGTGAGGCTTCTGATACTGTGATTACAAGTACTATTTTCGTGTTCCATCAGCTATCTTCTGCTTTATTTTATCTCGGTTCCACCTTTTCATATGTTTCTACTTATTTTGCATTGCGCTTGGGTTTATATTCAGAGTCTTTATCTGTGCCGTTACATATAGCTACCCTAGTAGGTGACTCTTTAGTAGTGGATCGGGTATATAGATCTTGTTTGGTCACTATTCAGGAGTGTGATACTCATATTGACCTTATTGTCCTTGATATGGTTGATTTTGATGTAATTCTAGGCATGGATTGGTTGCCTCCTTACCATGCCGTCTTGGATTATTTTGCTAAGACCGTTACTTTAGATTTTCCTGGCATACCCTCAGTTGTGTGGCAGGGTTCTGTTAGCCATGCACCGATGGGGATTATTTCATACAACCAGGCTAGGAGACTGATATCGAGGAGTTGTCTTTTCTTGAATATATCTGGGATGTTAGTGTTGAGAGTTCCCCGCTTGACTCTGTCCCTTTTGTTCATGAGTTTTCTAATGTATTTTTGACCGACCTACCTGGCCTTCCTCTTGAGCGTGATGTAGAGTTTATTATTGACCTCGAGCTTGGAACCCGACCTATTTCTTTGGCTCCGTATCATATGGATCCTACTAAGCTGAAGGAGCTGAATAGTCAGCTTTAGGATCTTCTAGGTAAGGGATTTATCAGACCGAGTGTATCTCCTTGGGGTGCTCCAATTTTGTTTGTGAAGAAGAAATATGGCTCTTTACGTATGTGTATCCACTACATAAAGTTGAATAAGGTTACTATAAAGAATAAGTATCCTACGCCTCGCATTGATGATTTATTTGACCAGCTTCAGGGTGCGACGACGTTTTGTAAGATTGATTTGAGGTCCGATTACCATCAGTTGAGAATTAGGGCTGCGAACATCCCTAATACAACCTGCAGGACTCATTATGGTCATTATGAGTTCCTAGTGATGTCTTTTGGGTTGACCAATGCTCCAACATCTTTTATGGAACTGATGAATCGCGTGTTCAGGCTATATTTGGACTCCTTTGTGATAGTATTTATTAATGATATTCTAGTGTATTCGAGGAGTAAGGAGGAGCACGACCAGTATTTGAGGACTATACTTTACACTTTAAGAGACTACATGCTTGATGCCAAGTTCTCAAAATATGAGTTTTGGCTTGAGTCTGTAGATTTCTTGGGGCACATAATATCCCAGGACGATACTGTGTTAGACCTAGCCAAGATTGAGGCTATTCGTAGTTGGGCTAGGCCTACGTCACCTTCTGAGCTTCGCAGCTTTATTGGGTTGGCAGGTTACTACAGGCGATTCATTGAGGGTTTTCTTCTATTGCAGCCCCTATGACTAGATTGACCATGAAGGAGGTTTCATTTTAGTTATCTGCGAGTTGTGAGGTGAGCTTTATGAAGCTCAAGGATTTTCTTACTTCAGCTCCTATTCTGACTCTTCCTATTGAGGGTGAGGGTTTTACTATCTATTGTGATGCATCTGGTGTTGGTTTGGGGTGTGTTCTGATGCAGCGTGGCCACGTTATTGCATATGCATCGAGGCAGTTGAAGGTGCATGAGCACAACTACCCCATCTATGACTTAGAGTTGGCAGCGGTAGTATTTGCACTTAGGATTTGGAGGCATTATTTGTATGGGGTCCGCTTTGAGATATTTACTAATCACTATAGTCTTCAGCATATTATGACCCAAAAGGAGCTTAATTTGAGGCAGCGCAGGTGGATTGAGTTACTGAAAGACTATGATATCTCTATTCTCTACTATCCGAGTAAGACGGATGTGGTAGCAGATACCTTGAGTCAAAATTCAGTAAGTATGTGTAGGTTAGCTTTTATTTTAGCTTCTCAACGGCCATTGGCTTTGGACATTCAGTCCTTAGATAACATGATGGTTCGTTTGGATATTTCTGACCCTTGGAGAATCATTGCTAGTGTTGAGGCTAGATCCACCATGTTGGAGCAGATTCGGAGTCGTTAGTTTGAGGATGACAGGCTTCACAGCCTTTGAGAGCATCTGTTGAGGGGTGAGTCTCAGCGGGCTACCCTAGATTTTAAGGGTTTCTTGAGGTTTAACTGTCATATTTGTGTTCCAAGGATTGGAGATTTGATCTAGTTGATTCTTCGTGAGGCTTATAGCTCTAGATACTCTATTCATCCCGGTACAGCTAAGATAAACAGAGATTTGAGGCACCATTACTGGTGGAGTGGTATGTGGAGAAATATAGCAGGGTTTATGGCTTAATGTCTTTGTTGTCAGCAGGTAAAGGTCGAGCATCAGAGGCCTGGTGGATTGTTGCAGCAGCTACCTATTCCTGAGTAGAAATGGGAGCGAATTACTATGGATTTCGTAGGTGGATTGCCTCGTACATCCCGTGGTTTTTATAGCATTTGGGTCATCGTGGATCGATTGACCAAGTCTGCATATTTTATCCCCGTTTGAGTTTCCTACAATGCCGAAAGGTTAGCTCGTATTTACATTCAGGAGGTGGTTCGCCTACATGGGGTCCCTCTGTCCATTATTTCCGACCGAGGCTCTTAGTTCACTTCTAGATTTTGGACGGCATTTCAGGATATGTTGGGGACCCAGGTTGACCTTAGCACAACTTTTCATCCACAGACAGATGGACAGTCAGAGCGGACTGTTCAGGTTCTAGAGAATATGCTCCGTGCTTGTGTGTTGGATTTTGGGGGTCAGTGGGACCAGTTTCTACCTTTGGCAGAGTTTGCTTATAATAACAGCTTTCACTCGAGTATTCAGATGGCTCCATTTGACGCATTGTATGATAGGAGATGTCGATCTCCTATTGGTTAGTTTGAGACTTCTGAGGCTAGACCTCGTGGCACAGATTTTCTTCATGATTTACTGGATCAGGTTCGAGTGATTCAGGATAGGCTACGAGAAGCTCAAAGTAGATAGAGGAGTTATGCTAATCGCAGACGTCGTCCATTGAGGTTCAGAGTTGGTGATAAGGTCTTCCTGCGAGTATCACCTATGAAGGGTGGATGAGGTTCAGGAGGAGGGGAAATCTTAGCCCTAGATATATTAGACCTTTTGAGATCCTACAGAGAGTTGGGGAGGTAGGTTATGTGTTGGCATTTCCACCTGCCTTCTCAGCCATTCACCCGGTGTTTCATGTATCTATGTTGTGGTAGTATATCCCAGATGAGTCACACGTACTTCGGTGGGGCTCGGTTCAGTTGGACGAGGGATTGACGTTTGTAGAGAAGCCAACATCTATTTTGGCGAGGGATGTCAGGCGGTTGCGCTCCAGGGATATTCCGATAGTTAAGGTTCAATGGCATCACCGTCCAGTTGAGGAGGCTACCTGGGAGATCGAGCGTGATATGAGCACCCAGTATCCCTATCTGTTTGAGCCTTCAGGTATGACCTTATCTTTTACTTTCGCAGACGAAAGTCCTTTTAGTAGTGGATGTTCTAATGACCCGTACGGTCATTTTCCTGTATTTTTCATATAATTTTAGTACTATCTAAAGATATCATGGATTCTTTATTTTAATTTGGCATTTGGTAGAAATGTAATTTCGTACCCTTCTAGAATATTTTTGATATTTGTACAATTCTTTAAGTGATGATATATTTATATCACTTTATAATGGACTTTTATGATTTATTAATATTTTAAGCGGAGATAGTAATTTTAGAAATCTTAAAATATTATTATTATATAATAGAAGTTTTATTTAAAATAATTTTCTATTAATTATGGTATATTCAAAATATTATAATTATTTTACCATGAATTTATGCAATACCCTATTTTGTACACAATGTAGGAAAATTGTTAGAACCGTACACGTGGGGAAGAAGATTAGCAACAACTTGTTGCTGCTTATTAGCAGGCCAACTTTACTTTTATATATATATATATATATATATATATATATATATATATATATATATATATATATATTATCATTGATTCTTTTTAAAGGAAAAGGAAAGTGACCATCCACTGCTAGTACATATACATACGCTGGCTTTCTGTTTTTCCTTATCTGAACCTTCGTTTGTTTCTTTTAAATTGGTTGGGGATCTTAGTGAGTCTTACAAATTACTTATAAGTTAAGAGGTATCTAAAAAATAATTTTTTTGATATTATCCAAGCTCGGATTCTGCTAGTATTATTCGGAGGTTTCACGGATATATATGATAGCTTTGGTGTCCGGGTAGGCTAGGTTTACCTTACTTTTAGATTGAGCTTATATACTAAAATTGTGAACTATCATGCTAGTGTTGAATAAATACTTGTAGATGCATATTATTTGATTTATATAAACTGTCTTATTTATCCGGATTAGGGCCTCGTTCTAGTAAATATTGAAATATTATCTTTTAACATAATATAACATCTATTGCTTTAAAACGTGAAGCCAAAATGCAAAAATCTTGAATTTATCCCTTTTTAATTAAGATTAATGAATATTTAGACATTTATATTGTTATGATATGGATTTTTATATTATCGATGGATTATGATTACTATGAGTTCCGATTTGAGTATGGCAATTGACTATTATGATTACTATGAGTTCCGGTTCGAGTCCGGCAATTGACTATTATTGTTACTATGAGCTCCGGTTTGAGTCCGGCATCTGATTATAGTTGGGGTTACTCTGAGTTCTGGTTCGAGTACGGCATCTGATTATTTATGTTTACTTTCACCACTTGTGTATACCACCGGCTTATGGGGGTACGATTGCGTTAATTGTCTTCTTCAGTGTTCTTAGCGGGCTTATCGGGGCTCAGTTAGGTTATGTTTGATTTATTTGTTATTACTTCATCATTATTTTTCTGTATTACATATGTTTATTCCTTTACAGCCGTTGCATGGCTTGGTAGTTGTTTACCTTTCCATCCCTACTTACTAATGACTCAAATTGTGCCCTCGCATTGTAGTTATACCTTTTCTGTATTAAGCTCAGTCGATCGATGATGCCTGCTGAGTACCCATGGTTTTTGGTACTTATACTACACTTCTGCATCTTTTTCTTGATGCAGATCCAGGTACTAACAATCGGTGTTGATGCAGTTCCTACGTTTCAGTGCTGGTTTTGAGCGGGGTGCGCTTACAATCGTCCGAGGCTGATCCTCCTCTATGTACTCTAGTTAGTCTTTTTCACTCGAGACTA
The DNA here is from genome assembly GCA_030864225.1 of Capsicum baccatum var. pendulum. Classification (NCBI taxonomy): domain Eukaryota; kingdom Viridiplantae; phylum Streptophyta; class Magnoliopsida; order Solanales; family Solanaceae; genus Capsicum; species Capsicum baccatum. The sequence goes on from CM061560.1 coordinate 26,521,606, forward strand.
CTTGTGTACATTTTAGATTTTTGTCTAGTACTCTAGGTACCTACTAGTAGTGGCTCTAGTACTGACCTTATCAGGTCTTGGAACGGATTCATTTGTATAGTTGACCCTTTTTCCTCCTCTTATTTTGATATAATATATATGCTTTCTTCTTAGTTTTCAGTTATTATTGTGATCGTTATCATCATACGCGATCTTTTATTTGTCCTTGCCTATTAGCCTGTTTCCTATTATTTTGGGCTATGGTTTGTCTTGCCTACTGGTGGGATAAGGTAGGCGCCATCACGACTTAAGAAATTTGGTCGTGATAAGTTGGTATCAGAGCTTAGGTCGCACTAGTATTGTTAGTACTGGGGCCAATGTTTAGTAGAGTCCTATGGATTGGTATAGAGACGTCTGTATCCTATCCTTGGAAGGCTATAGAGCATAGTAAGGAAAAAAATCTCCTTTTCTTGATCTTTTTTTTGCGTTGAGTCTAGGTTGGTTGTAATCTTTTTATTATTTTACTCTTTACGCAGATGGCTAGTACACGAGTTTCGAGAGCAAGGGGTTGGGACTGTGGGTCCACTTTTAGAGTTCTATCTTATGGTTGAGGTAGACCCAAATATCAGGGGTAGGGTAGAGCAACAACCCCTATCTGAGATCAGGCCATAAATCCATCACACGATACCGTTATAGCTTCGGGAATTGAGAGAGCTCTAGGTATTTCACCACATCAGCAAGTGGGCCAGGGGGCATCCCAGGCTCCATACGGCTTTATATCTTCTTCAGTTATTCGGGATACATTAGTTCAGTTATTGGGTTAGTTGGCAGTCCACCGTCGTGAGAGCTCAACCAGCAGTGCAGGGTGGTATAGATTTAGGGGCACAACTTGTGGCAGCGTCTCCAAGGGTAGAGGTTTTGCTAGCATCATTAGTACCACAGCTGGCAGTAGCCCAGCCACTTATGTTTGCAGAGGAGCGGAAGATGTTGGTTCAATTTTTTAGATTAACTCCACCCAGGTTTGCTGGGACCCCGAGAGAGGATGCTTATGAGTTCCTATCCAGTTGCGAGCAACGGTTGTGGAATTTGGGGCTGGTTGAGGCACGAGGAGTAGACTTTGTTTCTTATTAGTTCTACATAGTATCAAAGAGGTGGTGGATAGGTTATCTTAATTCCAGGCCAGCTGGATCTCCACCAGTGAGTTAGACTCAATTCTCTGAGGCTTTCTTGGGGAAGTATATGCCTCGAGCGTGTGTGAGCATCTCCGAGATGAGTTTACTACATTGAGGCAGGGTTCCATGACTGTGGAGGAGTATGAGGCGAGGTTTCATGAGTTAGCTCAACACGCCACTATGATTCTGGATATGGAGTATGAGCAAATTTGATGCTTTGTTAGAGGATTGAGATTATCACTTTGTAGGGCTACTCAGTGTTTGGTGACTTTAAGGAAGTATTTTTTAGAGATAGCTGACTATGTTTATTCCATAGAGGAGATAGATCATGAGGCCCAAGGAGGCAGCGATAAGAGACCCCGCTACCAGGGTAGTTAAAGTGGTTCACAGTCCTCAGGCCAAGGATTTTACAGTCGGTACCCTCATCAGCAGTTTTCTCAGTATCAGGGTCAGCCTAGTCGGCCAGTTCAGGCTTCGCTTCAGATATTCGACAGGGGTCAGCCCATCTATTATAGTTCCAATGGTCAGAGTAGCAGCCAGCCGTAGAGGGTTGTTCAGTCAGGATCGTCGAGTAGGGGTGGTCATCTTGGATTTATTGGACCTTCTAGTCAGAGCAGGGTGCTGGGGCATGTTATAAATGCGGAGTTGTTAGTCACTTCGCCCGTGAGTGCCCTTGGTGCAGGGTAATTGAGCCTCCAGTTCTCGCTATACAGCCGATCATATCAGTGTTATTGTTAGGCAGGAGTAGTGTACAGGGCCGTGGAGGTAGTTTCCAGGGTTCTAAAGGTGGTCCACAGTGAGGTAGGGTAGGCTGTCGGGCAGGTACCTTGTCTAGTAGTGGACAAGGTAATTTGTATGCTGTTCAAGGTAGATCAGGGGGTGAGGCTTCGGATACTGTGATTACAAGTACTATTTTCGTGTTCCATTAGCCAGCTTCTGCTTTATTTTATTTCAGTTCCACCTTTTCATATGTTTCTACTTATTTTGCATTGCGCTTGGGTTTATATTCAGAGTCTTTATCTGTGCCGTAACATATGGCTACCCCAGTAGGTGACTCTTTAGTAGTGGATCGGGTATATAGACCTTGTTTGGTCACTATTCAGGAGTGTGATACTCATATTGACCTTACTGTCCTTGATATGGTTGATTTTGATGTAATTCTAGGCATGGATTGGTTGCCTCCTTACCATGCGGTCTTGGATTATTTTGCTAAGACCGTTACTTTAGCTTTTCCTGGCATACCCTCAGTTGTGTGGCAGGGTTCTGTTAACCATGCACCGATGGGGATTATTTCATACAACCAGGCTAGGAGACTGATATCGAGGAGTTATGAGTCTTTTCTTGAATATATCTGGTATGTTAGTGTTGAGAGTTCCCCGCTTGACTCTGTCCCTTTTGGTCACGAGTTTTCTAATGTATTTCTGACAGACCTACCTAACCTTCTTCTTGAGCGTGATGTAGAGTTTATTATTGACCTCGAGCCTGGAACCCGACCTATTTCTTTGGCTCCGTATCATATGGATCCTACTAAGATGAAGGAGCTAAATAGTCAGCTTCAGGATCTTCTAGGTAAGGGATTTATCAGATCGAGTGCTTCTCCTTGGGGTGCTACAATTTTGTTTGTGAAGAAGAAAGATGGCTCTTTGCGTATGTGTATCCACTACAGAAAGTTGAATAAGGTTACTATAAATAACAAGTATCCTACGCCTCGCATTGATGATTTATTTGATCAGCTTCAGGGTGCGATGACGTTTTGTAAGATTGATTTGAGGTCCGATTACCATTAGTTGAGAATTAGGGCTGCGAACATCCCTAAGGCAACCTTCAGGACTCGTTATAGTCATTATGAGTCCCTAGTGATGTCTTTTGGGTTGACCAATGCTCCAGTATCTTTTATGGATCTGATGAATCGCGTGTTCAGGCTATATTTGGAATCCTTTGTGATAGTATTTATTGATGATATTCTGGTGTATTCGAGGAGTAAGGAGGAGCAAGACTAGTATTTGAGGACTATACTTTACACTTTAAGAGACTACATGCTTTATGCCAAGTTCTCAAAATATGAGTTTTGGCTTGAGTCTGTAGCTTTCTTGGGGCACATAGTATCCCAGGTCGATACTATGTTGGACCTAGCCAAGATTGTGGCTATTCGTAGTTGGGCTAGGCCTACGTCACCTTCTGAGCTTCGCAGCTTTATTGGGTTGGCAGGTTACTACAGGCGGTTCATTGAGGGTTTTTCTTCTATTGCAGCCCCTATGACTAGATTGACCATGAAGGAGGTTTCATTTTAGTTATCTGCGAGTTGTGAGGCGAGCTTTATGAGGCTCAAGGATTTTCTTACTTCATCTCCTATTCTGACTCTTCCTGTTGAGGGTGAGGGTTTTACTGTGTATTGTGATGCATCTGGTGTTGGTTTGGGGTGTGTTCTGATGCAGCGTGGCCGTGTTATTGCATATGCATCGAGGCAGTTGAAGGTGCATGAGCGCAACTACCCCATCTATGACTTAGAGTTGGCAGCGGTAGTATTTGCACTTAGGATTTGGAAGCATTATTTGTATATGGTCCGCTCTGAGATATTTACTAATCACTATAGTCTTCAGCATATTATGACCCAGAAGGAGCTTAATTTGAGGCAGCGCAGGTGGATTCAGTTGCTGAAAGACTATGATATCTCTATTCTCTACTATCCGGGTAAGCCGGATGTGGTAGCAGATGCCTTGAGTCAAAATTCAGTAAGTATGGGTAGCTTAGCTTTTATTTTAGCTTCTCAACAGCCGTTGGCTTTGGACATTCAGTCCTTAGCTAACATGATGGTTCATTTGGATATTTCTGACCCTTGGAGAATCATTGCTAGTGTTGAGGCTAGATCCACCTTGTTGGAGCAGATTCGGAGTCGTTAGTTTGAGGATCACAGGCTTCGCAGCCTTTGAGAGCATCTGTTGAAGGGTGAGTCTCAGCGGGCTACCCTAGATTTTAAGGGTTTCTTGAGGTTTAATGGTCATATTTGTGTTCCAAGGATTGGAGATTTGATCTAGTTGATTCTTCGTGAGGCTCATAGCTCTAGATACTCTATTCATCCCGGTACAGCTAAGATAAACAGAGATTTGAGGCACCATTACTGGTGGAGTGGTATGTGGAGAGATATAGCAGGGTGTATGGCTTGATGTCTTTGTTGTCAGCAGGTAAAGGTCGAGCATCAGAGGCCTGGTGGATTGTTGCAGCAGCTACCTATTCCTGAGTAGAAATGGGAGAGAATTACTATGGATTTTGTAGGTGCATTGCCTCGTACATCCCGTGGTTTTTATAGCATTTGGGTCATCGTGGATCGATTGACCAAGTCTGCACATTTTATCCCCGTTCGAGTTTCCTACAGTGCCGAAAGGTTAGATCGTATTTACATTCAGGAGGTGGTTCGCCTACATGGGGTCCCTCTGTCCATTATTTCCGACCGAGGCTCTCAGTTCACTTCTAGATTTTGGACGGCATTTCAGGATAAGTTGGGGACCCAGGTTGACCTTAGCACAACTTGTCATCCACAGACTGATGGGTAGTCAGAGCAGACTATTCAGGTTCTAGAGAATATGCTCCGTGCTTGTGTGTTGGATTTTGGGGGTCAGTGGGACCAGTTTCTACCTTTGGCAGAGTTTGCTTATAATAACAACTTTCACTCGAGTATTCAGATGGCTCCATTTGATGCATTATATGATAGGAGATGTCGATCTCCTGTTGGTTAGTTTGAGACTTCTGAGGCTAGACCTCGTTGCACAGATTTTCTTCATGATTTACTGGATCAGGTTCGAGTGATTCAGGATAGGCTACGAGCAACTCAAAGTAGATAGAGGAGTTATGCTAATCGCAGACGTCGTCCATTGAGTTTCAGAGTTGGTGATAAGGTCTTCGTGCGAGTATCACCTATGAAGGGTGCATGAGGTTCGGGAGGAGGGGCAAGCTTAGCCCTAGATATATTAGACCTTTTGAGATCCTACAGAGAGTTGGGGAGGTAGGTTATGTGTTGGAATTTCCACCTGCCTTCCCAGCCATTCACCCAGTGTTTCATGTTTCTATGTTGTGGTAGTATATCCCAGATGAGTCACACGTACTTCGGTAGGACTCGGTTCAGTTGGACGAGGGATTGACATTTGTAGAGAAGCCAACATCTATATTGGCGAGGGATGTCAGGCGGTTGCGCTCCAGGGATATTCCGGTAGTTAAGGTTCAATGGCATCACCGTCCAGTTGAGGAGGCTACCTGGGAGATCGAGCGTGATATGAGCACCCAGTATCCCTATCTGTTTGAGCCTTCAGGTATGACCTTATCTTTTACTTTCGCAGACGAAAGTCCTTTTAGTAGTGGATGTTCGAATGACCCGTTTGGTCATTTTCCTGTATTTTTCATATAATTTTAGTACTATCTAAAGATATCATGGATTCTTTATTTTAATTTGGCATTTGGTAGAAATGTAATCTCGTACCCTTCTAGAATATTTTCGATATTTGTACAATTCTTTAAGTGATGATATATTTATATCACTTTATAATGGACTTTTATGATTTATTAATATTTTAAGCGGAGATAGTAATTTTAGAAATCTTAAAATATTATTATTATATAATAGAAGTTTTATTTAAAATAATTTTCTTTTACTTATGGTATATTCAAAATATTATAATTATTTTACCATGAATTTATGCAATACCCGATTTTGTACACAATGTAGGAAAATTGTTAGAACCGTACACGTGGGGAAGAAGATTAGCAACAACTTGTTGCTGCTTATTAGCAGGCTAACTTTACTTTTATATATATATATATATATATATATATATATATATATATATATATATATATATATATATATATATATATATATATATATATATATATATATAGTATCATTGGTCCTTTTTAAAGGAAAAGAAAAGTGACCTTCCACGGCTAGTACATATACATATGTTGGCTTTCTGTTTTTCCATATCTGAACCTTCATTTGCTTCTTTTAAATTGGTTGGGTTCTTAGCGAGTCTTACAAATTACTTATAAGTTAACAGGCGTCTGAAAAATAGTTTCTTTGATATTATCCAAGCTCGGATTCTGCTAGTATTATAAGGAGGTTTCCCGGACAGATATTATAGCTTTGGCGTCCTGGTAGGCTAGGTGTACCCTACCTTTAGATAGAGCTTATATACCGAAATTGTGAACTATTATGCTAGCTTTGAATAAATACTTGTAGATGCATATTATTTGATTTATATAAACTGTCTTATTTATCAGGATTAGGTCCTTGTTCTAGTAAATATTGAAATATTACCGTATAATATAATATAACATCTATTACTTTAAAACGTGAAGCCAAAATGCAAAAATCATGAATTTATCCCTTTTTAATTAAGATTAATGAATGATTATTTATACATTTATATTATTATGATATGGATTTTAATATTATCGGTGGATTATGATTACTATGAGTTCCTGTTCGAGTCCAGCAATTGACTATTATGATTACTATGATTCCGGTTCGAGTCCGGCAATTGACTATTATTGTTACTATGAGCTCCGATTCCAGTCCTGCTTTTGATTATAGTTGGGGTTACTCTGAGTTCCGATTCGAGTCCGGCATTTGATTATTTATGTTTACTTTCACCACTTGTCTGTCCCACCGGCTTATAGGGTATGGTTGGATTAATTGTCTTCTTCTGTGTGCCTAGCGGGCTTATGTGGGCTCAATTAGGTTATGTTTGATTTATTTGTTCTTACTGCATCATTATTTTTCTATATTGCACAAGTTTATTCCTTTACATCCATTGCATAGCTTGGTAGTTGTTTACCTTTCCATCCCTACATACTAATGACTCAGATTATGCCCTCGCATTGTAGTTATACCTTTTCTGTATTAAGCTCAGTTGGCCGATGATGCCTACTGAGTACCCATGATTTTTGGTAATCATACTACACTTCTGCATCTTTTTCCTGATGCAGATCCAGGTACTAGCAATCGGCGTTGACGCAGTTCCTACCTTTCAGTGATGGTTTAGAGCGGGGTGAGCTTACTGTCGTCCGAGGCTAATCCTCCTCTATCTACTCTAGTTAGTCTTTTTCACTCGAGACTACTTGTGTACATTTTAGATTTTTGTCTAGTACTCTGGGTACCTGTTAGGAGTGGCTCTAGTACTGACCTTATCAGATCTTGGGTACCTCCTCTCGTTTTGATATAATACATATGCTTTCTTCTTAGTTTTCTGTTATTATTGTGATTGTTCTCATCATATACTATCTTTTATTTTGTCCCTGCCTATTAGCCCGTTACCTATCATTCTGGGCTATGGTTTGGCTTGCCTTCTGGTGGGATAAGGTAGGCGGCATCACGACTTAAGAAATCGGATCGTGATAACTTATTCCACCTTAATGTGTGATTCTTGATCTACATTGACTGTTTGCTAAATATTTATAGAATTCAAAGAAAGTTGGGAGAAATAAACATTGGGTTTCATGGCGTGATAGTTGTTTACCATAAGAGAAAGGTGGTCTTGGGTTTAGATCCCTATTTGATGTTTCTAAAGCTTTATTTGCAAAGCTATGATGGAAATTTAGAACTCAAAAGTCTTTGTGTACTAATTTCATGTGGGTCAAGTACTGTAAGAGACATTGACCTCAAGTAGTTGAACGCGGAGGGGGTTCTCAAACATGGAAGTTTATGTTAATGGACAGAGATTATTTTGATCAAGAGATATGGTGGGAACCTAAATCTGTTCTTGCTAGTATATGGTTTGATAATTGGACTCAGAAAGGTTCTTTACATTATTATCTGCCTATTAGTTTTAATACAAATGGAGGTTTTGAAGATATGCATCAACTGATGGAGAGTAAAGGTTGGAATATAGAATTACTTAAAGAAATCTTACCTGAATAATTAGGTGAGCATGTGGCGAGCAAAATTGGGATTCAGGAAGATTTGATGGTTGGGATAAACTATGTTGAATGCCTCAAGTTTCTGGACGATTCACAATTGGAAATAATGATCTCAGGTTTGTATGGGAAAAAGAAATACCTTTTAAAGTATCCTTTTTCTTTTGCAGACTATGGAAGAAAAGGATTCCAGTAGGGTATTTTTTTTATTAATACTACAATGGAAGTTGTGGTTAATTGTTGTTGTTGTGAAATACTTGTTCATGAATCATATGAACATTTATTTGTGCAATGTTCTGCAACTAATCAATTATGGAGTCAATTTGCAGCAGGTGATGGAATACAGGGTCCCTTTATGCAATGAAAAGATACAATATACAAATAGTGGAATGCTCAACGCTGAACCTTTTTTTATTGCTTTACCTGCTTTTATTTAGCGGCAAATCTGGAAGAGGAGAAACACTACCAAACATGGTGGGAGAATGTCATTTAATTCCATGAAGTTTGAGGTGAATAGGAATATTTATCTTTTTGCTAAAGTTAGGTATCCATGGTTGAAAAACCTTTCTAATAATTGGCCTATGATCGTGATAATGTTGGAAACCTACAAACCTCTTATTTAGACAATTGTGATGAATTGGAGAGTTCCTGATAATGGTTTTTTGTAACTGTAATTCTGATGGGGCTTTTAAGGGTAATCCTAGACCTAGTGGAGGTGCTTATTGTGTTAGAGATAATTTGGAGATTTGTTTATGCTAATTCCTTTGACTGTGGTATTATGAGCTTTTAAAGAGGGCTTCAGTACTGTGTCAATACAAGGTTATTTCCTCTGATCATAGAAATTGATTCTCTCATTTTAGAGAAGATTCTTGATGGGATATGGGAGATTCCATGGAAAATAATAGTTGATATTAAGGGTATTAAAGAGCTTCTGATGCAATTTCAAGTAGAGGTGGTTTATACACGCAGGATACCACCTTTACCATACTTCATCAAAATACAATCTAGCCCCACACGGGATTCATCATAGTACATAACTATCCCACCAGTACCCTCGGGTAGGGTCAAAACAGGAGAAAATGTCAACTTATTCTTCAATTTCTCAAAACTGTCCTCATAAGCATCGTACCACAAGAACATTACCTTTTTCTGAGTCAACCCCGTCAGTAGAGCAACAATGGATGAGAAACTCACCACAAATCTCCTATAATACCCTGCCAAACCCAAGAAGCTCCTAATGTCAATTGGAGTCGTGGGTCTAGGTAACTTCTTAACCACTTTAATCTTTTGTGGGTCCACCTTGATTCCTTCACTAGACATAACATGCCTAAGAAAAGTCACAACACATAGCCAGAACTCATACTTAGAAAATTTGGCATATAATTCCCGGTCCTTAAGGGTTTGCAACACAATTAGGAGGTCATTTGTATAATTCCCCTCACTTTTGGAGTACACCAAGACGACATCAATGAATACTATCACAAACAGATCCAAAAACTATCTGAATAACCAATTCATAAGGTCTATGAAGATAACCCAAGCATTAGTCAACCCGAATGACATAACCAAAAACTCATAGTGACTCTACTGGGTTCGGGAAGCCATCTTAGGAATATCAACTTCCCCAATTTTCAAGTGGTGATAACCCAAATGAGATCTATATAATAGAAACACTTAGCACCCTGAGCTGATTAAAGAGGTAGTCAATCCTAAAAAGAGGGTACTTATTTTTCACCGTGACCTTACTCAACTGACGATAGTTCATGCACATTCGAAGATACCCATCTTTCTTTCGCACAAAAAACACAGGAGCACCCCATGGGGAAATACTTGGATGATAAAACCTTTATCGAGGAGATCTTTTAATTTCTCTTTAATTCTTTTAGCTCTTCCAAAGCCATCCTATAAGGAGAAATGGAAATAGGATGAGTATTCGGTAAAAGATCAATCCCAAAATCTATTTTTATATTAGGAGAAATCTATCGATAAAAACTTCAGAAAATTCATGGACCACAGGGACAGATTGCAAGAAGCGACTCTCAGAGTTAGAATCCTTGACCCGAACTAGATGATACAAGAACCCCTTGGATATTAAATTTTGAGTCCTAAGAAAAGAAATAAACTTCCCCTTTAGGTACTAAGGAAGTTCCCTCCCATTCCAATACCAGTTTATTAGGAAAATGAAAGTGACATTTTAGGTCCTATAATCCAGAGAATCATAGCACGAATGAAACCAATCCATAACTAAGATCACATCAAAATCTACCATATCAAGGCTTGTTAGATCCAACAAGGTCTACCTATTAAAGATAGACACCACACAATCCCTATAGACTTTTCTAGCACTAATAAACTCCCCCACCGAGGTAGAAGTGAGAAAGAGGATGGATATACTTTCAGGAACAAAGCCAAAGTGTACAACCACATAAGGAGTCACATAAGATAGGGTAGAACCCAAATCAATAAAATAATAAGCATCATGGAGAAAAGTTGTAATATACCAGTGACAATATCTGGGGATGCCTCAAATTCCTGGCAAGTGGAAAGAACATAAAGCCAATTATGAATGGTTCCCATCGCTGAGGAAGCACCCTTAGTTGTAGGGGATGATGAATTGGCGATCGGGATCTTATTAGACCCTGTGGAAACCTTAGCGAAACGATAATCTCACTGCATATGATGAACCTGACCATAATTAAAGTACTGATTTCTCCCCTCTCTACAATAACCATGGTAAATATTCTTACAACTATGGAAATGTAGATAAAGTGGGGCTGTCTAAGATCCACTAACCCGAGACTGAGCATCCTGTACCTGATAATCATTGCTAGACTAAGATTACCGATCACATGAAGACATAGGATAAGGAGCACTAGCTGATAAATAAGAATTTCCCTAATTTTTTTCTTAGTACATTGGCTACCATCTTTCCCATTATTCTGCTAATTTGCACTTCCTATTGTATGTTTCTCCTATTTCTACCTACTTCTTCTTACCTTCCACCTACTGCATATAAACCACCAACCTTGATAAATTCGTATCTTTGTTCAACATATAAACCTCACACTCTTACAACAAGCCACAACATAGTTTCAAATAAAAATTTCTCATCTGGAAGCTCAAGAGCATAACGAGATAGTTGGCTGAACTTCAGTTCATACTCTGTAACACTCATCTTACCGTACACCTGATTTACAAACTCTTCAGCTTTGTCATCCCTCAACTCCAGAGGAAACAAATGATTAAGAGAAGTACCTAAGAACTCATCCCACATATCCGACTTAGCATGCCCACCCGTCAACTCTTCTCACCCCTCATACTATAAATAATCTATTTACTTAAACTAATAAGCTATAAATTCAATCCGTAATGAATCACTAGCATGCATCACCCTAAAAATCTACGTTATTTCATCAATAAACCCTTAAGAATACTCCAAAATCTTAGAGCCCAAACAGGTTGGGACATTCAGCCTCATAAACTGATCAAATCGAGTAACTTTAGACAAACTCGGGTCACGACCAACATAATTAGAACGACAAGACTACAATGCTACAATATGTGTAAGCAAGTGGTTGGACTGTCGGAACTCTGCATTTAAGATATCTCTTTATGATGATTAAGCACCGCTAGCTCAGGGAGCCTAAAAAGGACTATTAGGGACTAGGGGAAACCAGGTGGAGAAGTAAAATCAGGGGTATGGGCCCTATATCGAGTCTGCATAGCATGAGTAGGGCGAACTTCCTTAGAATTAGCCCTAGTTGGGGCGACGGTTCCTGCTAAGTTCCTATGACCATCATATCTTCAGGAATGAATGATATGAAATGCGGGTAAACCAGGAATTGTATAGAAAACTTAAAGTAACCAGACTCTTTAGCATGAAATAGGACAAAAAGAAGGGAAACCATTCCTAAATGCTATGTAGCCTTCCTATTATAAGTGTGGTACACTACACACCCATAAAAGGGACTTCACTCAATACAGATTTATGGAAACACAACAAACCTGAACTGTGCTTCGATACCAAACTTATCAGAACCCAAACCAGAGCCTAGCCATAACGGGTATCTCAAGCCAACCAAGGCTAGAGACAACCCTATAAGACTTACCTCCAGAGCACAATAATAATAAAAATTTGAATCCACCCAAGGTAATAAGAGATAATTTAAGTGAAGACGAAAGTTTGTGAGGAAAAATAAAACAACAATAGTATCCCAATACTGTCCAAAAAAGCCTCTAATCCAAAGTACCAACAAAGTCAGGACATGACCCAACTATTACAAGGGGTGTCCAAAAAGGACAAAATAATAATAATAGAAACTAATAGAGGCACCAGGCTTTCCGAAAAATGGAGGCTCACCATTTCACAGCTAACCAAAAGGAGTACCAAACCACCTAATGCTATATAGAGTAAAAATAAAAGACCTTGTAACCTATGTCATGAAATAATATAGCTTTCGTGGATGATCAGTACGGCGATTACTGGCATGCAACCCAAGAAAAAGGATAAAATATATGCATTTATCAAAAATCAGTCAAAAGCCCCATGCACAATAATTATACATATATATAGGATGTTAGTGCAGGGGCAAGGGGATGATACATGATAGTTTAATAACTTATTCCTGAACCGTGTAGCTCATACCAAGCTACAGGCACCCATGGTCTATATGGGTCTAGCTCCCCCTGTCGGAAGGGTCCCCATCCATGTTAGTCGGATATATGAGAGAAATAGGCTAAATCTACCAATAGTCAATTAAAATTTACAAAATATACTATGCAAATCTATCACAATGGTCATACACCCCCCAACGTCGGCAAACATGGTTTGCTGTGTTGATCCTCCGGGACTACACCTTCTCGGGGAACTACACAATGCTCTTTTAAGCCCAAATTAAAATAGTTTCATATAATGCCAACCATGTAGTCATTTATTATGGCATTTCGAACTTGGTATCTTCAAATCAATAGACTTGTTAGCTATTCCAACTATACCAAACTATAACTAATTAACAAAGTTGACTCCAAGTTCCATTTAAAATCCAAAACCACGGACCCCAAAGACATTCCAAAACCTCTTTATTCTATTACCATACAATGCAATGCAATAATTTGGAACGTTAATTAAAAACTATGTAGAGTCTTTTTTAAGGCCAAATTAACAATGTGGGTTGAAGTTTATGTCAATAACATCATACAAAATCCATGAACATTGAGAAAATCTAATTCTTGATTCCACTATATCCATGAGACACCAATTCAGCCCAAAATCCACCAATTAAACCATCAGTAAACCATTATAATCAAAGGAAAACAATGCAAGTGTTCAATAACCTAAAATCCTCAACCCTAGTTTAATAAAAAAATCCAAAACAGCTTACATATCAAGTAAATTAAACCAATAATACAATAACTAAAATAGGTAGTGTTGAAAATGCCTAAAAATTAAAAGAATTTGGAGAGAATTCGGAGTTTGAGCTCGAGGTAGTGAAATTTTTACGAAAACCTTGAGTTTCTTGATTTGGGAGTTGGAGAGGAGAAATGTAATATTAAAAAGAGAAAACCAATGAGTTAAAAAGGATTTAAAACATTTTCAAGTTGTTTAATAGAGAAAAGGCCAAAAAGACCTTGTCCCAAATGAAAAAAATAAAACTAGGCAAATTTTTCCCAACAGCATGGCACGCTACTATCACAAAGCCTAGACAATGTGCCAAGCAGCAATCTCGGAGTCTAACCAGCATGCCATGGCCTTATCATGGAGGCTGACTGGTTTAGGGTCCTAAAATGAACCCCAAACACTTTTTCTAAAAATTCCAAAACTCTCCAAAAACATCTCCTTTACATTCCTTACCATGCTTGATAACGCTCAATCTACAGCTCTCGTACGAGTGTAAAGCGGTTGTTAGCAAATATAGAACCCAACCTGAGTTGGGTGTCGATCCCACAGGGAATAGCTTGGCCAACAAGTAAGCAAAATTACTAAACTTTTGGTGCAAGTCTCGTAAGAAGGGGGGAGTCTTGTCGTGCAAGTAATGTAAAAATAATGAAGTAAAAGCTGAAAGTAGCAAAGTAAAAAGAGAAAGATTGTCACGTAAGTTGTAAACAATGAGAATTGAAGCGTTGGGGTTATGTCCACCTTCTGAGTTATACGTCTCTATTGGCTATGAGTGTGCGGAATTCTGACATGCATGTGCTTATAGAGAATTGTATTCGATGGTAAATCCAGGCGTCTTTCGACCTATTCGAGGATTATTTCACTTTAACTCTTTCGAGCTTAAAGCGTGTCTAACGGTACGAATTCTCCAAGAGGTTAATCCAGTTGTGGCACTAACTTTTTAATAGGGGATGGGACCCTACTACCTTGACACTATCTCTTTTCCAGACAAATAACCTTTCTTTCGAACAAGTTAAATGTTATACTGGCGTATTCTTGCGTTTGCAACCACAAAGAATTTAGATTAAGATGAAAAGAATAATGATATAAGCAGCATACGTTTCATAAACTCACAAACTCATAGCAATAGATAGTATCTCAGTTGGCTTCCATAACCCCAACAGAGAAGTTTAGTTACCCATGATTGCGAAGGAGATCACGATTGACATTGTTGTTATACCACAATAAGGATGAATTTCGTGTAGCTCAAGGGGTAGGCGTTAGGCGTGAATTTCCTAGGCAAAGTAACGATTCTCTTGTTGCGGAATTTAAGAATAGATGAATAGAAGAAGAAAAATAGAATTAATGGAAAGATTAAAAGAGTTGTAGAATGAATGAATAATCAGAAAAGTTAGAAGATGAATAAAAATCTCTAGCATGATAGGGTATTTATAATACCCATATCCTAATTCTACTAAGCTAATGAAATATCTAACCAAATCCTACTAAGTTAATGAAATACTTAACCCAATTGTACTAGGTTAATGTAACATTATCCAAATCCAAATAAACTAATGAAATACTTAACCCAATTGTACTAGGTTAATGTATCATTGTCCAAATCCAACTAAGTTACTGCAGGTCCCCAAAGTCTTCAGAAATACTGTTTTAGCCCGGGATAGAAATTCCATGCAGTGCTTTTAGTCCTTCAGGCGTCCAAGGTTCCGTTCCTTATTTCGTGAGCTTTCTTTCGCATCAAGTAAGCCATAAAATGCTGAATTTTGCATCATTTATACCTGAAACTTTGCTAAACAAGTTCGTTAGCTCACTTACAGGAAAAAGGACTAAAAGTGTATGGAATATATAATTTGTTCTCTAAACATGGCACAAATATGGGCAAAATACATTGATATAGGCACGTAATATCACCTATCTTCAAGATCCCACACTTGAACATTTGTTCGTCCTCGAACAACATATCATGTCCTTCTAAAAATCAACTTAAGGTTTTCCAGCAACAACACAGAACATTATTCAAGACAAGCATAACAATTATCAACAAAGAATAGCTTTCCGATTATTAGTAGAAACAGTTTAGCCGCTAGAATAGACTCGTGATGGTGGTTAACTCGCATGCAAAAGTTAAGGTATGATGAATCATATACAACTACCCAAACTCATCAACCATGTGTGTCTCACAATATAGTACCCATAATCACTCACAAGTATAGCATATTATTCAAACATGGGTATCAACATATCCTTGCTCTCACTCTCACAAAGAATTCATATGTAGCAACTGATGACCATAGGCTTGCCCTTAGTATAATACTCCACTAAATGTCAGAATATTAAGATTAGGATCAAGTAGGTCTTTTGATGGTTGTAATGTAGGCTAAGGGACGGGTAGGATCAGCTATTTTGGCCAGAAATAGTGACTGAGTTCCTAAGCACTTTAATACATCACATTGTATCATTGACACTTTTTTCTTTTAACCTTTCTTCTGCTTTTCTTCTACCACCCTTGTTCTCCTCTTTTGTTTTTCAATTTTAAGCATAACTCACTTTTCATCTTTCTTTTCCTTTTTCTTTTTATAACACACCTCTTATGATAGCCCTTTCTTTTTCATAACACATTCAAGCAACATTACAATTTAAAGCATCATACTCACCCAACTTCCTCTTATGTTGTCACATGACTTTTTCACTTTAAAGCACTTAGGAATTTGGATCAAATTATGGTCTTGAAAAAAATGGATTAGGCTTACATACAAGGTTGTCAAAGAAAATAGGCTAAAGGCTCAAAAGGGTTTACCTAGGATGATGTCCATGGGTAGGTAAAATGAAGGTAAATATGTATAGGGTGCCAAAGAAATGCCTAAATCATGTCCTAAACTTACACTCCTTATTTTCACATACCAGGCAAGTTCTAGCATCAGCCACAAACATAGAATATACTATTACCTCACACACACAAGGCACATGGTCGACTTGATTGGAAGTAATATAGACTCTCGACCCAACAAGTGAAGGAATTGAACCACATAATATCACATAATGAGTCACAACTAGAGCCTAAACGTCTCAATAGTCATAATTGTAGCACATTCTCTTGTTATAATCTCATGCTGCCTATTCGAATTATTTCATGCGAAGCTAAAAAAAATAATTTTTACTCCTAAAAAAACAAAACACGAAACAAATAAAACAAAGAAAAAAATGACACACACACAAAAAATAAACATAGATACAAATAGAGAAGTATAGCATGCGATACCGCCACCCCACACTTAAATGGGACACTTCCCTCAGTGGAAAATAAATACGAAGAACCTGGTCAGTAGGACTCTTCCTCAATGTCGGGGGTCATACCCCCTTCGTCATAATCATCATAAGAGTTGTCGTCAGAGTTCTCCTCCTCGTCGGAGTTTGGCAAGCGTCGATCATCATCGGTCGGCACATCATCGTCTAGAGGTTCCTCAAAATATATGCCCACTCCACACATCTCCTGTGCATGCCTGTTCATTGGATAGTCATGGTCCAGCTGTTAGAGCTCTGCTGTAGTTAGAACACGTCCACCACTCATCATAGTAAATCATGTCATGCCATAAAGATAACGGAAGAAACTCTCATCACGAGCATGTCTTTCCGCAGTAGTAAGGTTGACACCATGAGTTGTTTCAGCATCTTTGACCTTAGTGAGGTCAACCTTCTTCGGGTTATATGGGAGTTTGTGATAAGCTGGTTCCTCTTCGATATCCTCCTTCCGCAAGATTGCTGTCAACATATTACCAAAAGTGAAGTGGGACCTTTTGTGGAGTCTGGCTTTCCGCATTGTAGAGAGAATGATTGCCCCAAAGTTGACAGGGACATTCGCCATCAAAGCGTAGACCAAACACACTCTATCTCTTGATATCTTGGTGTATTGATTCCCAGGAATAAGGCATGAGTTGACAATGTGCA
The DNA here is from genome assembly GCA_030864225.1 of Capsicum baccatum var. pendulum. Classification (NCBI taxonomy): domain Eukaryota; kingdom Viridiplantae; phylum Streptophyta; class Magnoliopsida; order Solanales; family Solanaceae; genus Capsicum; species Capsicum baccatum. The sequence goes on from CM061560.1 coordinate 26,539,000, forward strand.
TCCATATTCTTGCTTCCCTATTCAGTGGAGCATAGGGGAAGGTGTTGTGTCGTCTGGTGTCTCGTTGTCTGCCCCACCTTGCCATCGATCTACTTCCACAAAGTGTGTGTCGTATTGCTCTATAAGGAGGCCTGCTGTACAGCTCTTCGAATGGTGCTGGGTCGACCGAAGGTAAGCCAAGAAAGGAATTGATCCAATCCGCGTTGAGCTGTAATACTTGGCCCCGAATATTGACTTCGCTGCCCGTTGTTTTCGGCGACCAGTTGGCATAAAATTCCCTTGTTAAATCGAGATTACATTCTCCCATGTCGCGGAAGATGAAATCCTGATTCAACGCCATTATTTTCGCCAACATACGTGGCTCCTTCTTCGCTAAGGTATCCTTGTTGATTAAGTCGACGTGAACATATTTTCTTTCTTTATTGTTCCTGTACCATTCTTTGGCTTCCTCCTCAAGAACCCATTTTATTCCAAACATTCGTCGGGGTAGTTGTGCTGAGGATGATTCTCCTTGGTCCTTGCGACCTCTCTTCTTGCCCTTTTGAGAAGTGGTAGCCTTATCTTGTCGCGCTTTAGGTGCCATTGTTCCTGAGATTTAAACAATATTCATGTTAGCATCAACTCAAAGGAAACAATCTATAAACAAGACGTTGGGGTACCACACTTAGGTTCGTTAATACAAAACAGTGAAGTGAATTCATACGTTTTAGGAACTATGTCCCGACAAGAAAATCAGTGATGTATCACTATTTGCAGCCATTGCTCTACTTTCATGTTAGGCATAACAACACTACTACGTAGGGGTTACATCATGGTATAGTTACTTTCAACAATCACAACCTCCTAAGTCGGTAGTTAATTATAGGTCTTGTCCCGATGAATGGGATAGTCTAACATGTAAGTATCCAAGTATCAAACTTAAGCAATTTTCATAACCATAGCAATTCCGCAAATAGTATAATAATGCTATTAAAAACAAATTCAAGTCGGAAACAAGTCAAGATTATCCTAACGTATATGTTCACTCACATGGTTTTGTATCAACAATCCAAACACATTAACATCACCAATAATCTTTCAAGATGTAGCAATTCATAATAGGCATAGAAACGTAGTACTTACAAGAAATTGATGAATAATAAAAGAGTACTTACGTGATTGAAGCCTTTGGAGATGGTATTGTGGATTGGAAGAGCAAAAAGAAAAATTTTGAGATGATTTGGAGAAGGAATGCGGCGCCTTTAGGTCAATTTATAGTGTGGTTATGTTTCAAGGCTAAGTCCCCTTTTTATAGGAAGAGAACGGGTCGGGTTTTGACCATTTACAAACGGTTTTGGAGACAAAAATGCCTTATATGCGGCTCATAATGCTCGGCATAGTCAAGGTACAGGTGACGCATAGTGTATGGAATTTAGGGACATATACGGCGCATTGTCTATGGCATTTAGGGACATATGCGCCGCATAGTGTATAGCATTTAAGATACTGAGACCTAATGCTACAGCATAGGCGGCGCATAGTGTATAGAACACTTAAGAATGGGCGGCGCATAGTGTATAGAACACTAGATTCCGAGACCTTAGGCTATAGGATAGGTTTTGCAATGTTCGTGGCCTAGTTTTACCTAGGCCTAGCCTTCCTCGATGCCTATTTTGGCATGAGTAATGCTCAATCCATAGCCTTATGCATCCTTATGCCTAACTTACCACCTTTACCGTACAATACGTCCAAATCGTCATTTGAAACCAATCTTCCTCGTTGAATACCTCTTGCACCTATATTTGCTCAAAAACAATGAAAACAATTAGTACGATGGGTTGCCTCCCACCAAGCACCTTAGTTTTGGTCATGACACGACTCTTATTTTTGGATTTTCATTTATCAAAAGCAAAACAAGTACTAGAATGAAAGAAAGACAAAACGAAAAATGATAAGCGAAAAACAATAAAACGATGGGTTCCCTCCCATCTAGCGCCTTATTTATTGTCGTGGCTCGACGTAGTTACCTCGAGTACTTAGACTTCGTCGAGATAGGTGATGGCCATATAATTCATCAAGTCAAGAGGACCGATATAAGTTTTAACACGTTGGCCATTCACTTTGAAGACAACGCCATTATTGTCTTCCAATTCGACTACTCCAGACGAGTAGACTTGGATAACTTTGTATGGACCAGACCACTTAGATTTTAACTTACCTGGGAAGAGCTTCAATCTGGAGTTGAAGAGAAGTACCATATCACCCCTTTGGAAGTTTCGTCGAACAATCCGCTGATCATGATACTTTTTCATCCGCTCCTTGTATAGGTCCGATATTTCATATGCATGGAGACGGAACTCATCCAATTCGTTCAGCTGCTCCAACCTCAGATTCGTAGCATCATCCTAATTCAAATTCAACTACTTCAATGCCCACAGTGCCTTATGCTCGAGCTCGATGGGTAAGCGACAAGCCTTCCCATAAACTAGTTGATACGGAGACATGCCAATGGGCGTTTTAAACACAGTCCTACACGCCCATAGTGCATCATCTAGCTTCCTAGACCAATCCTTCCTATTTGCATTAACCGTCTTCGCAAGGATTTGCTTAATCTCCCGATTGGAAACTTCTACTTGTCCACTAGTTTGGGGATGATAAGGCGTAGCTACCTTATGTTGCTTGACACCATACTTGGCTAAAACGGTTTTGAATAGCTTGTTGCAAAAGTGAGATCCTCCATTACTTATGATAGTACGTGGTACTCCAAAGAGAGAGAAGATATTCTTCTTTAAGAACGCTACAACACGCTTTCCTTCATTGTCGGCCAAAGCTACAGCTTCCACCCATTTTGAAACATAATCTACAGCAACCAAGATGTACTTCATTCCAAACGAATTCACGAATGGACCCATGAAATCAATACCCCACACATCAAAGATTTCTACCTCATGAATTTTGGACATAGGCATTTCATGGTGTTTTGAAATAGCACCTTGACGTTGGCATTGGTCTAACCTTCTAACATAGTCGTAGGCATCTCAAAATATCGAAGGCCAATAATAACCACTTTGCAAAAATTTTCTTGCCGTCCGATTGCTTGCGTGATGTCCTCCAACTTGGGAAGTGTGGCATGCTTCCAATATAGTAGGAACTTCTTTATGAGATATACATCGTCGAATGATACCATCCGCGCATCATCGGAACAAATAAAGTTCATCCCAATAGTAGTGCTTTACGTCATGCATAAACTTCCTCCTTTGGTGGTAAGATAAATTGGCAGGTATCACATTACTCGCCACGAAATTTGCAAATTTGGCATACCATGGTAGTTCCTCCTTTGTTGTCGCTAATATCTCTTCGTCCGGGAATGCATCATCAATCTGATTTTCAGGTTACGCCACATGTTCATTCTCAAGTCGAGATAGGTGATCGGCCACTTGATTCTCGCAACCTCATCTATCTTTGATCTCAAAATCGAACTCTTGTAGCAGTAACACCCATCGAATTAAGCTTGGTTTTGCATCCTTCTTTGTCATGAGATACCTAAGAGCTGCATGGTCTGTATGAATGATCACCTTAGTGCCTAATAAATAGGCACGAAACTTCTCAGACGCGTACACAACTGCTAGGAGCTCTTGTTCAGTAACAGTGTAGTTCCTTTGAGCTTCATTTTGGACCTTACTCGCATAGTAGATAGGATGAAATAATTTCTCCTTTCTTTGTCCAAGGACATCTCTAATGGCTACACCACTAGCATCACACATGACTTCGAACGGGAGAGACCAGTCTAGTACTACCATGATAGGGGCTTCAATGAGTTTTCCTTTAAGGCATTCGAATGCCTTTAAGCAATCTCCATTAAAGTCAAACTTCGCATCCTTCTCCAATAGTTTGCACAATGGACTAGCAATTTGGGAGAAATCTTTGATGAACCGACGATAGAAACCTGCATGGCCAAGAAAACTACGAACTCCTTTCATCGAAATTAGAGGCGGTAGCTTCTCAATAACCTCTATTTTTGCTTGATCAACTTCTATTCCTCTTGCAGAGATCTTGTGCCCAAGAACGATTCCTTCTTTTACCATGAAGTGGCACTTTTCCCAATTCAGCACAAGGTTGAATTCTACACATCTTTGCAATGCCATGCTCAAGTTTTCCAAGCACGACTCAAAAGATTCACCAACAACTGAAAAATCATCCATAAATACCTCCAAAGTGTCCTCAACCATATCAGAGAAAATGGACAACATACAGCATTGAAAGGTGGCTGGTGCATTACATAACCCGAATGACATACGTTTGAAGGCAAATGTACCATATGGGCATGTAAATGTTGTCTTCTCTTGGTCTTCGGGGGCAATACAAATCTGATTGTAGCCTGAATAACTGTCCAAGAAGCAAAACCATCCTTTCCCCGCTAATCGATCTAGCATTTGGTCCATGAACGGCATTGGGAAGTGATCTTTGAGTGTCCAAGAATTCAGCTTTCGGTAGTCCATGCATACTCTCCATCCAGTGACGGGTCTGAGTGGAATAAGCTCGTTCTTCGTATTCGCGACCACCGTCATGCCTCCTTTCTTGGGAACACATTGTACCGGGCTTACCCATACACTATGTGAGATAGGATACACAACCCCCGCGTCTAACCACTTGAAAATTTCTTTCTTCACCACTTCTTGCATAGGTGGGTTTAGACGTCTTTGATGCTCAATGGTGGGTGTGCAATTTTCTTGAAGCTAAATTTTATGTGTGCAAATCCCAGGTGGAATACCAATAATATCCGCAATGGTCCATCCAATGGCTCTAATATACTTGCGTAAGATAGCAATAAGAGCTGCAACTTGTTGCTCACCCAAATCGGCTGCCACAATGACTGGAAGTGTGTTTCCGCTTCCTAAGATTGCGTACTTCAAAAGACTTGGCAGCTCCTTCAATTCTAATGTGGGTGGCTCTTCAATAGATGGCTTAGCTGGTGGTGTGGGTCGATTGTTGAGATCAAGATCCAGCTTCTTGGGAGCATAAGAATATGTCCCTAATCCCGATAGAGCACAAATAGCTTCTTCAGAATTGTCAGCATCCTCATTCTCTCCATTCATGAGCACAACCTCTAAAGGGTCATCAATATTTTTCTCTTCTTTAAGTAGTTCTTTCTCATCAAAGAAAACATCAGCCACCGAAAATACACTCAGATCTTTGGGTTGCTTCATCGATTTGCAAACATCAAAGCGAACCACTTCGTCATTTATTCGGAATAAAAGCTTATTGGCTCTCAAATCAATGAGCACACTTCCAGTAGCAAGGAAAGGGCGCCCCAAGATTATGGGAACTTCTGAGTCTACCTCACAATCCAAAATAACAAAGTCCGCCAGAAAGATGAATGAAGAAACCTTCACCAATACGTCATATAGAATACCAACAGGTCGTTTTACCGACCTATCCGCCATAACGAGCCTGATATTGGTTAGAGTAGGATCACCGAGCCCCAACTTCTTATAGATCGATAATGGAATCAAATTAATGCTGGCTCCTAAGTCACATAATGCTTTGGCAAAGTTCAAAGATCCAACGGTGCAAGGAATAGTGAAAGGTCCGGGGTCGGCCTTCTTTTGAACTATCGATCGGGTAGCAATTGCACTACAATGATGCACATCTTCTTTCAACTCATAGCTTTCTACCCGCTTCTTTGTCAAAAGATCCTTCATAAACTTCGCATACCCAAGCATTTGTTCAAGTGCCTCCACCAATGGAACATTAATGGTCAGCTGTTTCAACATAGTCATGAATTTGCTGAACTTTGTGTCATCCACCACCTTCTTCAATCTTTGGGGAAAAGGTGGTGGTGGGTATGGAAGTGTTCTTTCCACGGCTTTCTTCTGGACAGTGTTGGAGGTGGCATCCTTGACGTCAGGAGTAGTTGCTACGGCATCTTCTCTTTTAGGATCGTCATCCACGTCCGCAACTTCGTCAACCATTTGCTTGCCTTTTGCTGAAGTTTCCAGCACTTTACCACTTCTGGTAGTGATAGCCATGCATGACCCATCATTCCTTGGGTTTTGCACAGTATCGCTAGGTAAAGTGCCGACCTTTCTTTGATTGAGTGCTGCTGAAAGTTGGCTCAATTGCTGCTCTATTTGCTTGATTGAAGTGGAATGAGAATCAACTAATTGTTTCATGGAGGACAAATCATTAATTACCTCCATAACTCCCGCACTCATTGCTTCCACTCCTTTCAATAATTTAGCCATCATGTCTTCCAAACTTCCAGAATTAGATGTAGTGGTGTCACGTCTACCGGGGGGAACGTACAAACCACTCTTTTCATTCTTGTTCTTCCAACTACCTTGGTCCTTGGATTTATCATAATAGTTCCGACCTTGGTTTCCTTGGGCATTCCCGCGGAAACCCCCCTGATTGTTCAAATAGTTGGCCTCCTCTTCCGAATCAGATTCATCTCTTACTTTTGACGCAATAGCTTTCACTTTTTCGGTCTTCCCTGATAATAAATTCTTTGTAAGAAGATCCATTTGAGTTTTCATGTGCGCCATATCCTGATCACGTTTTTCTTCTCTTCTTCTTTGGTCTGCAGTCATGCCAATAGATAAAGTGGGGCTTGCTACCTCAGAATCCCTGGTATGCCAAGCTCTACTTTGTTTCGTCATGCGATCTAGCATATTGCTTGCTTGACCAAAGGTGAGGTCCATGAATGAACCTCCAGCTGCGTTATCCACCACTGGTTTAGTTATTGAATTCAAGGCTCTATACAAGATCTCCATTAGGTGGACATTGGTCATGTGATGGTTTGGGCATCTCGCTAGCTTTGTCTTGAACCTCTCCCATGTTTCATGAAGAGCTTCAGTGGGAAGCTGACGAAAGTTGCTGATTTCATCTCTCAATTGTACCCTCTTGGATGGCGGAAAGAATCTTTCTAGGAAAGCATCTCTCAATTGTCTCCAATTTGTAATAGAATCAGGAGTCAGCCCATTCAACCATAGTGTTACCTCCCCAGACAGAGACAATGGAAATAGACGTAATCGAATTTCATTCTGACCAACACCAAGATTGTCAAACGACTTGCATGTAGAAATAAAGTTGATGAGATGCATATTCGGATCATCGCCTGCTAGTCCACCAAATAATCCTTTGAGTTGCAATAACTGAATCATGGTGCTTGTGATGTTGAACTTGGCTCCGGGTGCTAATGGTGGTGGAATTATGGCTCCAGTGGCTCCGGCACCATCAAGATCATCATCATCATCGTCGAAAGCTGGCTGCATAGGTTGGCAATCATACCTAAACCGAGCTTGTCGACCTCTTCGGTTGGCAGGTGTTATTTTAGCATCACGCCTAGGATTTAGTAACTCGTCATCACCGAAATCCTCATCGTCGGGATTTGTTGCTCGTGCAGGGTTATCAATGTTCTGCTGTTGAACCTGGGTGGCGGCAAGGGCAGCCAATCTTGCTTGTTCCTGTTGAGCAGCCATCCTTTCGATATCTGTTTGTGCTTCCATTCTACCAATACGTTGTGGTTCAGGATTGATAGGTAATAATGGTTGACAAGAACTTTGAGTATGGGGAATGCACTAAAAAAAACCTGCAATAAACAAAAACAAAAACTGAAAGTAAAAGTACGAGAATCTTTCACCAAAGGGTCTAGTAATTATCACGAACTTGATTGACACTCGTATTCCCTGGCAACGGCGCCAATTTTTGATAACGCTCAATCTACAACTCTCGTAGGAGTGTAAAGCGGTCGTTATCAAATATAGAACCCAACCTGGGCTGGGTGTCGATCCCACAGGGAATAACTTGGCCAACAAGTAAGCAAAATTACTAAACTTTTGGTGCAAGTCTCGTAAGAAGGGGGGAGTCTTGTCGTGCAAGTAATGTAAAAATAATGAAGTAAAAGCTGAAAGTAGCAAAGTAAAAAGAGAAAGATTGTCACGTAAGTTGTAAAAAATGAGAATTGAAGCGTTGGGGTTATGTCCACCTTCTGAGTTATACGTCTCTATTGGCTATGAGTGTGCGGAATTCTGACATGCATGTGCTTATAGAGAATTGTATTCGATGGTAAATCCAGGCATCTTTTGACCTATTCGAGGATTATTTCACTTTAACTCTTTCGAGCTTAAAGCGTGTCTAACGGTACGAATTCTCCAAGAGGTTAATCCAGTTACGACACTAACTTTTTAATAGGGGATGGGACCCTACTACCTTGACACTATCTCTTTTCCAGACAAATAACCTTTCTTTCGAACAAGTTAAATGTTATACTGGCGTATTCTTGCGTTTGCAACCACAAAGAATTTAGATTAAGATGAAGAGAATAATGATATAAGCAGCATACGTGTCATAAACTCACAAACTCATAGCAATAGATAGTATCTCAGTTGGCTTCCATAACCCCAACAGAGAAGTTTAGTTACCCATGATTGCGAAGGAGATCACGATTGACATTGTTGTTATGCCACAATAAGGATGAATTTCGTGTAGCTCAAGGGGTAGGCGTTAGGCGTGAATTTCCTAGGCAAAGTAACGATTCTCTTGTTGCGGAATTTAAGAATAGATGAATAGAATAAGGAAAATAGAATTAATGGAAAGATTAAAAGAGTTGTAGAATGAATGAATAATTAGAAAAGTTAGAAGATGAATAAAAATCTCTAGCATGATAGGGTATTTATAATACCCATATCCTAATTCTACTAAGCTAATGAAATATCTAACCAAATCCTACTAAGTTAATGAAATACTTAACCCAATTGTACTAGGTTAATGTAACATTATCCAAATCCAAATAAACTAATGAAATACTTAACCCAATTGTACTAGGTTAATGTATCATTGTCCAAATCCAACTAAGTTACTGCAGGTCCCCAAAGTCTTCAGAAATACTGTTTTAGCCCGGGACAGAAATTCCATGCAGCGCTTTTAGTCCTTCAGGCGTCCAAGGTTTCGTTCCTTATTTCGTGAGCTTTTTTTCGCGTCAAGTAAGTCATAAAATGCTGAATTCTGTATCATTTATACCTGAAACTTTGCTAATCATGTTCGTTAGCTCACTTACAGGAAAAAGGACTAAAAGTGTACGAAATATATAATTTGTTCTCTAAACATGGCACAAATATGGGCAAAATACATTGATATAGGCGTGTAATATCGCCTATCATCAATGCTTCAAGTCAAATGTTATTATTTCACATGCGGGAGGGTCCAAAATATATTGGTCACAAGTTTATGGGGTCTTACACTATGGTTGTTCAATTTAACCTTGGACCACAATTGCCCATAAAATTGCATGGCAACTGCAATTTTACAATGTGGAAGGCACAATTTTTCATACTTATGCATGGTCATGATATCAATGGCCATCTCGATGGGTCTACACCTTCCACATACTGCACTATCACAATCGGTAGAGTCCTTGGTTCTAATCGTTTATTTACTCTTTGGTTTTGACAAGACCAACTCTTTTAAAATCCATGTACGACATCTGTTGATCTAATAATTGACTAAACTATTGCAGCGCATATCTTAGCAAGGACAACCTGGGATACAATGCACATCACCTATGCGAACAAGTCCCAAACTAGAATATTTAGTCTTTGTGATCGACTTATGCCTTTGACCAAAGACTCCTAGCCAACCATGAATATTTTCAAACTATTCGATCAATTTTTGATAAACTCTCTACTACTAGTGCCCAGGGTCTCTAACTAAACTAATTATCAAGATCCTGAGTTGCCTACTTTTGAGTTTTATGAGATTTCTTCTGTAATCCGTGCCTATCACTACTCTAGTATTAGTTATGAAGAACTTTACAAAAAGCTTCTAGATCATAAGCTTGTCCTTTGACATAAAGAGTCAAAAAGAGTTCACTACTGCTGCTGCTACCTCAAATAAGTTTGGTATTTCAAACTATTGCACCAATCGTTGCCTCAACAATAACAATGGCAACAACCAACTATGGCAATCCAACAATAACTTTACTTCACCCAATCAAAGGAAATCTTTGAACACCAACAACTTTTCTGATGGTGTTCATTTGCAACAAACCAGTTCATGTTACAAGTGTTTGCCGATCAAAATCTCGCAATCACTTTGAGGCGAAATCCAATTATGTTTCAGGATTTCATGCATTAGAAAATCCTTGGATTCTCAACTCTGGAGTATTTCATTACATCACTTACGAACCTTAAAACTTGTAGGTATACAATGGGATGTAGTAGATCTCTATATATGATGGTAACAAAATATCAATAACTCACATTGGTTCAACTCAATTAAATGCATCAAATAAAATCTGACAAACTCTCTAACACTCTCTATGCTCCTAACATTAAATAAAATTTACTATCTGTCTCTAGATTTTGTCAAAATAACCAAACATCTATTGAATTCTTTCTCTTTCATTTTTTTGTGAAGGACTTTGAAACGCGGAATCCATTGGTGCAGGGTCAGAATAAGTTCTGGTCGTTATGAGTGGCCAAACTTACCCTCCGTGTCTTCTTCTCAAGTGAATTTGACCTCCAGCAACACATTTATTTTTACTGGCACCGTTTGTTGGGTCATCCAAATGCAAGAGTTTTAAATTTTATTTTAAAATAAATTCTCTCTACCTTGCTCTTGAGAAAAATATTTTAGTTTTTAATTCTTGTTCCTCAAATAAGGCTCATCGCCATCCATTTTAGCATTTTAGTTTATCAAGTATAAAACCATTTCAAATAATATTTATTGATTTATGGGGTCCTTTTGGTTCAATCAATTAACAAAATATTATAATATTGTATTTTTGTGGATCAGTATGCCCGATACACCTAAATTTACACATTAAAAAATAAAAGTGAGGTTATAAACCTTTTTTCGAAAAGTTTCAAGCATTAATTGAAAATTGTTTTAACACAAAAGTTCTTTCTATCTATACAGATAGTGGTGGCAAATATAAAAGTCTTGATCCATAATTAAGATCTTAAGGCATTGAACATCTTTTATTTACTCCATACACCCCAAAGATTTGCTCTTGTGGAAAGACGCCATAGACATATAATTGAGACAACAACAACTTTACTGCATGAAGCTTCACTTTCAATGACTCTTTGGTCTTATGCATGTCAATATGTGGTTTATCTAATAAATCTCCTGCCAAACTCACTTTTACAAAATAAATCACCTTTCCAAATGTTGTTTCGTCATTAACTGAATTACAATCTTTAAAATATTTTTGTTGTCTCTGTTATCCCTAGCTGAAACCTTATTCAAAAATTAAATTACAATCACGATCAACACCATGTATATATTTAGGATTTTCTTTAGTTCATTATTGTCACCAATGTTTTGATTCAAAAACTTCTAAAATATATTTATCTCGTGATGTGAATATTTTTGAAAATAATTTTCCTTTTCAAAATATTTTTTTCATTTTTTTCTTCAACTCGTAAACACTTGTGTGGGAAAATCCAACTAACACTAACCCAACAACATCCCCTATTATTTTCTTCTCCGAAAAGCAGCAAATTACTTAGCCCCATACTTATCCCAAATTCAGATAACAACAACACTTTCAAAGACTCCTCTGCCTTTGCTCTAAGAGAATCTGCAAGTTCAGGTACCTCTTTTCTTTTTCCTCCTTCTAAAAATTCTATTATTCCTACTGATCTCAACGAGATCCACTCTTACCCCCCATAGACTCGATCATTAATTTTTCCAATTGTATACAGTCATAGAAACAAAAAAATGTCATTTGTTAGCCAAACCGCTGCTGCCCGTCCCTCTATCTCAGTTCCACTGCAACTGTCCCCCGAACTTGCTCAAGCCACAGAACCTAAACAACATCCTCTTCCTACTAAAAAACAAGTTGTGATCCATTCATACTACCAAATTTATAAACCAAAAGCCATTCTTGAATTTATGGCTCACTTATCCCCCTCCATCACCCTTACCAGCTCCAAACAAACAAATAAACAAACACCTAGAGTGGCAAAGAGCAATGAAAAATGAATTTGATGCATTATTGAATAAGTATTTGGTACCACATGACCCCACCAAAAAGATTGTCTCTTGCTAATGGTTATATAGGTCAAAAGAAAAGTTATGGGATAGTCGGTCACTACAAGTATCAACTTGTTACAAAAGGGTTTACACAACGTCCTGGAGTTGACTATCATGCCACATTTAGTCCCGGTCATTAAACCAACCACTGTATTCTTGGTGATTTCAATTTCTATCAAACGAAATTTGCCCCAGTATACCATCTTGATGTCAACAATGTGTTCTTGCAAGGTCATCTAGAAGAAGAAGTGTACATGGTCCAACCTCCAGGATTTGCAAACGAGCAGTTCCTCTCAATTAGGAAAAAAGATTTCTCTAGAAACTCCTTGATAGTAGATATTTTTCTAGTGAGCAAGAATTTTTAGTTAAAATGAGTGGTGGTTAGTGAGCCAAACATGTCATTGTTTAGTTTGAGATATATTTTCTTATTTTATTGTTTGTAATTCTCTCTGACGCACTATATATATATATATATATATATATATATATATACAAACACACATTTATGATTAATGTACTTATGTTTATGATTTCTAGCATCCTCACAGCTATAGGTTCATATACCCTATCATCATTAATGCTTTCTTGGATTAGTAGATCTAGTTGCTTTCAGAGAAATTCTTCTCTACACTAGAGATACTGTCATCGTAATAGATTTGAAGATATATTTCAGTTAGCTCCTCAGCCTTCACAGCAACATATGTCTATGTAATGATCTATCTAGAGATTAAGGAACTCAGAAAAAAGTTTCAGCTTCTTCCTTTCTTCCCTGCAGTTTTTTGTAGCAATTTATAGCTGCATTTTTTCTACTGTTTCAGGTTGTAGTTTTTTTCGGTTCTTCTTTCCTTTTTTTTCTTGACATGGTATCATAGCTCATTTCCTAAGGGATCTAAATCAGATTTTATTGATTGGTTCATCTTATTTTTTGTTTTTTTCTTTGATCTATTTGTTGGAAAGTCATGACATCTGAAAATCATCTAATGACGGGTCCTCCAATTTTTACCTGAGACAATTATCATATTTGGGTTACCGAGATGAAGCCTTACTAGAAGGCTCTCAAATTATGGGATGTTATTGAGAAAGGAGAACCTGTTGTCCAACCATTGAGAGACAATGCAACTCGAAATAAAATTAAAAAATATGATGAGTTGGTGACTAGACCTCCAAGATCTCTCACTTGCATACATTCAAATCTTAAGAAAGTAATGTTTACGAGAATTATGGCTTGTGAAACATACAAAGAGTCTAGGGATAGCTAAAGGAGGAGTTTGAAGGACGCAATAGAGTGAAATCTGTCAAGGCCTTAACTTTGAAGAGGAGGACTCAGATAGTGTGAAAGAATACTTTTCCAAGCGGATGGATATTGTGAACCAAACAAGGGTACTTGGTGAAAAATTTTCAGGTTATAAAGTTGTAGATAAGATCATGTTTATCCTTTCATAAAAGTTTGAATAAAAAATATCAGCTATTGAAGAGTCTTGTGACTTTACTATTCTTTCAATAGCTGAGTTGATCTCTAAATTGCAAATCCAAGAGCAATGGGTTACTATGAGAGGTGAAGGGATAGTCGAAGATGCCTTTCAATTAAGTCATAAATTCAAGCAACAAAAGGAAGGAAGAAAAGTCTCTTTAGAATACTTTGGACAGATGAGATCTTGTGGATACCAAGGTGAATCCTCGAGGAAAGTAAAATTATTACGATGTCGTATTTGTATGAAGACAAACCACTTGAGAGAGATTATTGGCAAAAGTCAAAGAGGCCTCCTATTCAATGTAGGTATTGTAAGATGTATTGACACATTGACAAGTATTGCAAGAAAAAGAGAACTCAAAGTGGTCGGTCTTCCCAATGAGTAAATTTTACGAAAGATCACCAAGTTAAAAAATCATAGGAGGAGGTTTTCATGGCCTATAACACATCATTGATTAATATAATTGGTATGTCGATAGTGCATGAACAAGGCATATAGTGTTTGATGAAAAACTATTTGTTAACTTGGACAGATCTGACAGGACCAAAGAGAAGCTTGGAAATGGTGCATTGGTGCAAGCTCAAGGTAGAGGGTCAGTAAAATTTCCTACAGATGAAAGTATGAAAATCATATGCGATGCTCTTAATGTGTCAATCTTGATTCAAAACTCGTTGAGTATTACTAAGTTGCTTCATCATAATTATTCACTCAATTGTAAAGATAAAAATGTGTCATTTATGATCCTAAAGGATGTGAAGTAGCTAAAATTAGCATGATTGACAATTTCTTTCCAATCTAATGTTGTTCTGCTGAAAGTTGCTCTTTCAATATCCAAATGACTAATATTTGTCTTTGGAACAAAAGGTTTGATCATTATAAACTTAGTTCTTTGGTGTATATGCTATCCAAGAGTATGGTGCTTGATGCACAAAAAATTGACATGTGTCGAGGTTTTTGTGAGTCATGTCAATTTGGTAAACTACATTGATGATCCTTTCCTAATGGAAGACTTTAGAGGGCAAAGAAAAAGCTAGAGTTGGTTCATACAAATATATGTGGACTAATGAGGACAACTTCTTTGAGTGGAAATAAATACTTTATTCTCTTTGTAGATGATCTAACTCAAATGACATGGGCCTATTTTCTAAGTGGCAAAGTTCAAGTGTTTTCTGTTTTCTAAGAATTCAAGGCTATGGTTGAAAGAGAGAGTGGCTACCTGTTGAAGTATAGCAGGTCTAATAATAAAACTGAATATACTTTGCATTAATTCAGCAAGTATTGTAAAGATTTAGGTATTCAACAACAATTCACTGTGAGCTACACTCCAGAACAGAATGGTGATAGAGATGGCAAGATGTATGCTAGTAGAAAAGAAGATACCAAAATATTTTTGGGCTGAGGCAGTCAATACTATCGTCTATTTGCTGAATTGATTAATAACTAGAGCAATCCAAGACATGACGCCATTTGAATCATGGAAGGTTATAAAGACGTGATACTTTAAAGTATTTGGTTTGGTGTGCTATGCCCATGTTATAGATGCTAAAAGGGGAAAATTAGACAAAAAGGCTTAACTTTGTATTTTGTTGGGAAATAACACAACTTTAGAAGGGTACAAAGTGTAAAATATTAGTACGAAGAAGGTTCATATCACTAGAGATCTTGTGGTGGATGAATCTAGCCACTATGATTGAGATCATGATATGGTCGTAAAGAACCAATATGGAAGTACTCCAGATGCAGCTCTAAATCCGCAGATGAGTGATATTTCTTCCAGTCCTATTGTTGGAATAAAGCACAATTTATATGTTGAATTAATTTTAGATTCTCCTATTTTGAAGACCAGATCACTAGCTAAAGTTTAAGAGAAATGAAATTTTGCTCTTGTCGAACCATCTTCCTTTGGAAGAAACAAGGCAGGATGCTTGGATTTTTGCAATGGAGAAGAAGCTTTGCATGATTAATAAAAATGATACTTGGGAGCTAGTTGATAGTCCAGAATAAAAGAACATCATCGGTGTCAAATGAGTCTACAGAACAAAATTCAGTCTAGATGGCTCCATTTTCAAGAATAAAGCAAGACATATAGTTAAACACTATTCCTAGTAGCCTAGAGTAGACTTTGGAGATACGTTTTCTCCAGTTGCAACTCATGAGATAGTAACATTTCTAGTCATTATTGTAGTACAATACAAATGGAAAATCTACCATTTAGACGTCAAATCTGCATTTCTAAATGGATTTCTTGAAGAAGACATTTATGTTGAACAACCTAAAGGTTTTACTGTTGTTGGTGAAGAAGAAAAAGTGTACAAGATTAAAAAATCTCTCTACGGTCTTAAAAAAGCTTGGAGAGCATGGTATAGTAGGCTGGATACTCATTTATTGTCTCCAGGCTTCAACAAAAGCCTAAATGAGACTACTTTATACTTTAAAAGGCAAGCTGATGGTACGTTGATCGTGATATACATTTATGTTGGTGATCTGATGATCATAGGTGAAAATTCTCTTGGAGAAATAAAGTTTTTTTGGGGAATGGAGATCGCTCAATCTTGTGAAGGAATTTTGTTATCATAAAAGAGGTATGTTGTGAATTTATTAAAAAATTTCAAACTTGACCAGTGCAAACCAGTTGGTACTCTACATGTTGTGACTAAAAAGTTAATGAAGGATGCTAGAGAACATAGGGTAGATTCAAAACATTATAGGAGCATTATTAGAAACTTGTTGTATCTAACTTCTTCCAGGACAAACGTGATGTTTGTTGATAGTTTATTGTCTTGATATATACAATGTCCTAGCACTACACATGTTGGAGCTATTAAAGGGGTGTTGAGGTACATTAGAGGGACAACAAATTATGGCATTTGGTATAGAATTGTGGAGAATGAAGCTCTTATTGGCTATTCAGAAATTGATTGGGGAGGTTTTTGGACGATTACAAAAGCACATATAGTTATTCCTTTTCATTTGGTTCAAACATATTTCCTTGGAGCACAAAGACGTAGGATAACCTTGATAATCTTTAGCGCAAACCGAGTATGTGGCAACTACATCTGCTACAAATCAAGGAATTTCGTTGGAAAAAATCTTGTTTGAATAGGATCTTTTGCTAAAAGAACCAATAGTGATCTATGTAGAAAATAAATAAGCCATTGCTATGGCTAAAAATCCAATGCAACATGGAAGGACGAAGCAATCAACATCAGATTTTAGGCTTTATGAGATGCCAAGAAGAATGGTAAAGTCAAGATGGTCCATTCCAGAAGAGAAGAACAACAACCCGATATTATAACCAAGGCTCTTCGCACAAAAATATTTGACTTTCAAAGGACATTTCAGGGAGTTTCCATGAAAAATTTAAAGGTCTGTTAGGAAATAAGATATCACTAGAAACTCGTAGATAGTAGATTTATTTGTAGTAGACAACTCTTTTAGTTAAAATGAGTAGTGAGCCACATTTGTCATAGTTTAGTGTGAGATATTTTGCTTATTTTATGGTTTGTAATCCTCACACACACACACACTATATGTAAGTGTCTATATTTATATATATATATATATGTGTATATATATATATATATGTATATATATACATATATATACATATATACATATATATATGTATATAAATCCTATGTAATGATTTATCAAGAGAAAATAGAGAACTCAAAAAAAAAAGTTTCAGCTTCTCTCTCTGTGTGTGTCTCTCTCTCTATATATATATCTATATAAAGTGTCACAAAGGCCCGATTGATCCCTTAGCATACTATCATAAGCATAATCCATACATAAACCAATGTGCAGAAGATATAATGACATTCAAGGAAAAACTCATTATCAAATTGTGTCAACAAGTAGTGACATTACAATACTTACATCTCATCTACGAAATCACTACTTAAGAAAACTAACTGTCTAGGTCGGGACAAGGTCCTCAACTGGACCATAAACTGAAATAGTCAACATATAAATAAATTGCCTTTCTAAAGATGGTTGGCACACCATCTCTGTTATACCCTAAATGTTCTAATGATGTGATGAACCATAGTACTATACCACAGAACCTAAAATAAGGAGGGGTCAATACTCGAAAGTACTGGTATGTAAACCAATTCAAAAATAACACATAATTCATACAAAATAATATCACGACCCAAACCGAGGCACTATCCGAGATGGAATCCCAAACCAGGAAGGCCTGGATACCTTTCTAACTTGAAATCATAGAAACCATTCATACACAAATAAGGTAATGCAAAAAATTTCAACAAAACGGAACCATGGTCATAAATCTAATATAAATTCAATAATAGAGAGACAATATAAAACCATCTAAACCATCTAGAAATCATCTGTGAAATCTCTACTGCATGATCACTAACATAATTTGAAAACTGGGACAAGGACCCCAATAGACCAATACCATATTTAATAATAGTTGTCTGAAAGTAAACAGGCTTTCTGGAATAAAGAAGGCTCACCAACTGGACACTGCAACCCTGTCTGATAAAATTTACTAATTTTTTGGACCTCTAGACTGAGCCTCAGAACCTGGAGGAAAGAAGGGGGTCAATACAGATGTACTGGTATGCAAAGTAATCCAAAATAAATCTTGTATATATATAAAATAGTTGGTGAGAAATTGGTCAAAATATTATACATGAAATTGTTCTAAACACATGGGCACTTTCTGAAATCATAAATCATTCTTATCAATGCAATGCCTAATCTTTGTATTAGTTCTGAGTTAGGTGCTACACCCCTAAAATTCTAAAATCCCACGGGCTGTATGGAATCCGTCTTTGACTCGACGGGGAATCCCCCAACCCGAATGTGCCACAAGGGTTGGAGCTTTTAATTTTGATACGCCATATGATACTAGGCCAACATTATATAATGTACTTGGATCGGTAAATCACGGTTTTGGGCAATCAGTTTTCTGAACTCATGCCTTCTTCGAGGAACCACCTAAACTCTCTTTATGCCCAATTTTATCCTGTTCTGAATCATGCATCTTTCTAGTTTCAACATCTGAAAAGTCTGATTTCAAAAATGGGTTATATTCTGTTCTGAATTATCATGGCATAATCTGAATTGGTGTCATCCCACCAAGACTTGCAAGTCCCATTTCTGAGCCATATTGCATCATGCATAATTCTATCATTAAAACATAGCTCAAACCACCTAAACACGCAAGCGGTATAAAAATTTCATGTTCTGAAACACAAGTCAAAACTATGCTGAGATTATTCAAACAAACGGTGGTCATGTGTTCTTTTGGCAAACCATGCTACTCTTTGTTATATACATATTTAACATTTATCAACATGCATAACCCTCTCTTTTTATTTCAAAATCATATTCAAGTCATAGCATAAATCAAGATATTTCATATCATACTTTCAAAATGCAATTTAAAACAATTCATATTATATGGAAGGTGGGAAAAATCATAACAAGAGAGGGTTCATTATAATTCATTCACTCAATTGAATATTTATCCTTAAACGCATGCATACATATATATAGAATTTCAAATCAACTTGGGGGCAGGCCTAAAGACTAAAACAATGTCATTGATACTTTTAAAAACATGATTATACATCATAAATCTAAAACCCTTTTCTTAAAATATGATTTTTATACCCATGAAATTTTAGGAAAATCCCGCGTACCTTGATTATAAAGAATAATGGCTGATCGTTGAAGCCTACAGTTTGGGGATTTCAAATCTCCAATAAATTTCAAAAAACCACAGTTGAATCTTGAATTTCTTGGAGGAAAAGTATATGAACTAGGGTTTTTGTCTTGAGGAAAATCTTGAGAATGTCCAATATTATTATTGTAGAGGTCATAATATCCATTTTGGACATTTTAAGAGACTTGGAAAAAATCAAAACAACCCTTGTTAACTTTTGAATAAAACTGCAAAAATTTAAACTAAGAACCCGATATTATGGGCCACCACAACATACCATTATCGCAGTGGCTCACTGTAAATTGACGAATGGGAATTTGGCCCACTCCGTGACATGCCACCATCGCGGAGTCTCACTGGAAATGGACCATAGTCATTTAGACCTTTACCGCGATGCACCAAGGACAGGAATGATGGTGTTTTATGACCAGGATTCAAATTATTCATAACTTCTTCACCGAGTATCTGTTTTTGGACGAATCTACAAAAATTTAGCTAGGAAAACTTTGGGGCGTTACAATATCCCCCTTGGGAACATTCATCCCCGAATGTTGATGCGGGACACAAACAAGCATAATTCCAAGCATACTAAGGCATAGAAAGAATAAGGCAAGGATTGTACCTTCCATTTTGTCATCCATTAGATCAAAAAGGTTTGGGTATCTAGCTCTCATGTCAACTTTTGATTCCCAAGTTGCTTCTTCAATTTTCTGATTTCTCCACAACACCTTAACTAAGGCTATCTCTTTGTTCCTTAATCTTCTAACTTGGTGATCCAAAATTTCTACAGGCTCTTCCTCATAGGATAAGGAGTTGGTCACTATGATTTATTCGATACGACACACTAAAGAATGGTCTCCAACGCACTTCTTCAACATAGATAAATGAAATACCGGATGAACAGAACCCAAACTGGCAACCAATTCTAACTCATATGCAACACCACCTATCCTTCTCAAATCTAGTATGGCCCTACATAGCGAGGACTCAGCTTACCTTTCTTCCCAAATTGCTTAACTTCTTTCATGGGAAAAACCTTGAGAAATACCCAATCTCCAACCTAAAACTATAGATCTCTTTTCCTAACATCGACGTAGGATTTCTAATGACTCTGAGATGTCTTAAGTCATTCTCTAATGACTTTGACATCCTCCATTAACATCTACGTCTCACCCACTTCATACCACCCTATTGGTGACCTACATCTTCTCCCATACAATGTCTCAAATGGAGCCATCTTAATACTAAAATGGAAACTATTATTATACGTGAACCCTATCATGTGTAGGTGTTCCACCCAACTACCTTTAAAATCAATCACATAGGCCCTCAACATGTCCTCAAGGGTCTGAATGGTATGCTCAGCTTGCCCATCAGTCTGAGGGTGAAAAGTAGTGCTTAGGTTTACTTGGGTACCTAAAGCTCTCTGAAAAGATCTATAAAACTGAGAAGAAAATTATGTGCCTCAAATGGATATGATGGACACAGGTGCCCCATGCAAATGAACTATTTCTGCTATGAACAGCTTGGCATAATACTTTCTCGAATAATTAATCCTGACAGGTAGAAAGTGAGCTGACTTGTTCAACCTATCCACAATCACCCAAATGGAATCATACTGGTTTTGGGACCTTGGAAGTCCTATAATGAAGTCCATATTAATCATCTCCCACTTTCACCAAGGCAAAGCTATATCTTGAGAAGAACCACCTGGCCTCATATGTTCCACTTTATCTTGTTGACAATTCAAACACTTGGTAACATAGTTAGCCACATCATACTTTATATTATTCCACTAATAAAGGGTTTTCAAATCATGATACATCTTAGTAGATATAGGGTGAGCACCATACCTCGAAGTGTGAGCTTTGGAAGGATTCTCTTCCACAAACCATGGTACAAATAATCTATCCTGATACCTCAAAATACCATCACCACCAATTTTGAAGGACATCACCTTCTGTTGACCCAAATCTTTCTTGATATGCATCAATATGGGATCTTCAACTTGCTTCTCTTTAACTTCTGCACAAAGGGAAGATTTAGCTATCTCATGAACAACCATTCCCCCATCCTCAGAATCCAAGAGTCGCACTCCTAGATTTGTAAACCGGTGAATATCCTTTACCATCTCCCTCTTTTCTCCCTCAACATGAGAAAGAATACCCATAGTTAACCTTATGCGGGCATCGGATACCACAGTCGCCTTTCCCGGATGATAGTGCAGGCTTATGTCATAGTCCTTTAAAAGTTCCAACCATCGCCTCTGTCTGAGATTCAATTCTTTCTACAAGAAAACATACTGTAAACTCTTGTGGTCAGTAAATATATCAACCTGTACCCCATACAAATAGTGGTTCTAGATCTTAAGTGCAAAAACCACAACCGCTAATTCCAAGTGATGAGTGGGGTAGTTCCACTCATACACCTTCAACTACCTAGATTCATAAGTCACTACCTTACCATTCTGCATAAAAACACACCCAAGTCCAACTCGGGATGTATCATAGTATACAACAAAACCTTTTGTACCCTTCGGAAGAGTAAAAATAGGAGAAGTAGTCAACTTGTCTTTCAACTTCTCAAAACTATTCTCCCAAGAGTCATACCACAAAAACTTCACCCTTTTCTAAGTTAACTTAGTAAGTGGTGTAGCTATGGAAGAAAAACTCTCTACGAACCTTCTGTAATAACTCGCCAAACCCAAGAAGCTCCGAATATTGGTTGGAGTCATGGGTATGGGCTATTTCCTCACCGCCTCAACCTTTTAGGGATCAACCTTAATTCCCTCACAAGATATAATATTCCCCAAGAAAGCAATAACATTAAACCAGAATTCACTCATGGAGAACTTTGCATACAACCTACCATCTTTGAGAATCTGGAGGATAATTCAGAGGAGATTGCCATGGTCCTCCTCACTTTTGGGATATATCAAGATATCATCAATGAAAACTATGGAAAACAACTCTAGAAAATTTTGGAAAGACCCTATTCATTAGGTCCATAAGGATGCAGGGGCGTTAGTCAACATAAAGGACATAACTAGGAATTCATAATGACCATATCTTGTTCGAAAAGCTATCTTGGGAATGTCTGACTCCCTAACTTTTAATTGATGATATCTTGAACCGAGGTTTATTTTATAAAAGCACTTAGCACCTTGAAGTTTTTCAAACAAATCATTAATCCTAGGAAGTGGATACTAATTTTTGATAGTGACCTTGCTTAACTGGTGGTAATCTATGCACATATGCAGGAAACCATCTTTCTTTTGCACGAAAAGTATAGGTACACCCCAGGGAGAAACATTATGATGGATGAAACCTTTTTTTAGTAGGTTTGCTGGCTTCAACTCTTTCAACTCTGCTGGAGCCATTCTATATGGAAGAATAGAGATAGGATGGGTGTCTAGCAGTACATCTATGCACAAATCTATCTCCTTTTCAGGTAGTATTCCTGGTTGATCATCTGGAAAGACTTCCAAGAATTTATTTACTACAGGGACAGACTGAAGGGGAAGAATTTCGGTATTAGAATCTTTAACCCAAATAAGATAATTCAAACAACCCTTAGAAATAAGTTTATGGGATCTGAGATAAGATATGAAGTTCCCTCTAGGTGCTAAAGAGTGACCTTCCCATTTTATTGATGGATCATTTGGAAAAGAAAAAGTAACCTTTTGGGTCCTACAGTCTAGTGTAGTATAATACGAATGGAGCCATTCCATCCCTAGGATAACATCAAAAGTAACCATATCAAGTTCTATGAGATCTTCGACAGTATCCACACTAAGAATAGACAAAACTCAATTTTTAGACACCCTCCTAGACATAACAGAATCACCTACCAGAGTAGAGACAGAGAAAGGTTCTGTAATCACATCAGGCTCAAACCCAAAACTAACAGCCACATACGAGGTCACATAAGATAATGTTGACCCGGGATCAAGCAACACATATACATCACGGGAAAAGATTTGTAACATACCGGTGACAACACCTGGTGAGGATTCCATCTCCTGGCGGTTAGCCAAAGCTTACACCCGATTGCGACTGCTCCCGACAGCTGATGTCACACCCTTCTACGATGGTGGTGGTGCCGAGGGATTTTCTTGAGATTTTACACCACTAACATTCCTTCTAGCAGATGGACAAACCCTCTGAAAGTGAATCGGTTGACCACATGAATAACATACAAATACGCCCAACTGATACCTCCTTGGATGATGCTTACCACAAGTCTCACATCGCAGATAAGGATAGTATTACTGAGCTACACTGCCCAATAATTGGGTATCCTGAGCTCTGGGTATATAACTAGTCTGAAAACTCTGAGATCGTCTATCAACTAGGGGTCTGGGTACTAGGGCGCTAGCTGCAGACTGTGTGTTACTTTAAAACTTCTTATTTTTCCATTTACTTCCCCAATTACTACTCTATGGCTGATGGTGGTTCTGATTCACTGTTCTGGCTCTCTTTGCCTACCTGTCCTTCTTTCTAGATTTGGCAATTTTCTTTTTCTTCTTTTCTACCTTCGACATATGGACTGACATCCTAGAAAATTCCATATCCCTATTTAGCATCGCCCCTTGAAATTTAAGCGCTAGATCATCGAAAAGGTCGGATGCAAATTTCCTTATCCAGGCACTCATTTTACCCATCATTTCTGGTGCATAACAAGCCAGTTGGTTAAACTTCAGAGTGCACTCCTGGACACTCATCTTCCCCTGCTTAAGATTCATAAATTCCTCTACTTTGTCTTCTGTCAACTCTAGGGAAAAGAATAGGTCAAGAAAATCTTCCACAAACTCGCCCCAAACTGTGGGCTCAATACTCTCACCCTTCGCCTCTTCCCACTCATTATACCATTAGTTTGCTACATTTTTAAGCTGGTATGCTTCTAACTCAAACCCTTCCACCTAATCCATATGCATCTCCCTGAAAATCTTCTTCATTTCATCTACGAACTCCAATGGGCCCTCTTCTACCTTAGTCCCAGAAAATTTAGGAGGGTTCATTCTCATGAACTGGCCTACCCTAGTAGCCTCTGAAGTAACAGATGTAGACCCAGTATGCTCTGACCTCTAAGTTTGTGCGGCTACCAGCTGTGCAAGCATGTGAATGGACTATCTAAATTCTGCATTTGATATATCGCTAAGTGAGGACTGGGAATAATGAACAATTATTCTTGGAGCTCGAGGAGGACTGGTCGGGACTGGAGGTACTCCCAGAGTAGGAACAGGTATTGAGATGAGAGCTCTATTACAGGTCTGTATCCCGTGAGTGGGATCGACCTCATCAGTCTATGCATTCTGATCAATAGTGCAACGAGGAGGCATGATCGATTTTTTTCAAAAACAAGAGAGAATTAGTTAGAGACAGATTAGACTTCAAAGCATGAACTAGATCACAAGAATGGGAAACATTCCTAAATGACTAGTATCCCCCTTCTCATAAGTATGGCGCGCTATACATCAATAAAAAAAAATCTATCCAATGCTATTTCGCAGACACCCTGGGACCATGAACCATGCTCTAATACCATGTTTGTAACAACCCAAACCAAGGCCCTGGCTGTGATGGAATACAAAATCAGGAAGGCTCGGATACCTTTCTAACTTGAAATCATAGACACCATTCATACACAAATAAGGAAACGCAAAAAATTTTCAAGAAAATTGAACCATGGTCATAAATCTAATATAAATTTAATAATAGAAAGAGACAATCTAAAACCATCTAAAACCATTTAGAAACCATCTATGAAATCTCTACTGCATAATCACTAACACAATTTGAAAATTGGGACAAGGCCCCCAGTAGACCAAAACCATATTTAATAATAGTTGTCTGAAAGTAACCAGGCCTTCTGGAATAAAGAAGTCTCACCAACTGGACACTACAACCCTATCTGATAAAATGTACTACTTTTTTTAGACCTCTAGACCGAGCCTCAGAACCGGGAGGAAAGAGGGGGGGTCAATATAGATGTACTGGTATACAAAGTAATCCAAAATAAATCTTGTATATATATAAAATAGTTGGAGAGAAATTGGTCAAAATATCATACATGAAATAGTTCTAAATACATGGGCACTTTCTGAAATCATAAATCATTCTTGTAAATGCAATGCCTAATCTTTGTATTACTTCAAAGTTAGGTGGTACACCCCTACAATTCTAAAATCCTACGGGTTGTATGGGATCCATCTTTAACTCGGCGGGAAAACCCTAAACCCCAATGTGACACAAGGGTTGGAGCTTCTAATTTTGATACGCCATACGACACTAGGCCAACATAATATAATGTGCTCAGATCAGCAAATCACGGTTTCGGGCAATGTGTTGTCTGAAATCATGCCTTCTTCGAGGAACTACCTAAGCTCTCTTTATGCCCAATTTTATCTTATTCCTAATTATGCAACTTTCTAGTTTCAACATCTAAAAAGTCTGATTTCAAACATGGGTTCTATTCTGTTCTGAATTATCATGGCATAATCTGAATTGGTGTCGTCCCACCAAGACTTGCAAGTCCTATTTCTGAGCCATATTTCATCATGCATAATTTTTTTATTAAAACATAGTTCAAACCACCTAAACATGCAAGCAGTATAAAAATTTCATGTTCTGAAACACAAGTCAAAACTACGCTAAGATTATTCAAACATATGATGGTCATGTGTTATTTTGGCAAACCATGCTACTCTTTGTTATATACATATATAACATTTATCAACATGTTTGACCCTCTCTTTTTATTTCAAAATCATATTCAAGTCATAGCATAAATCAAGATATTTCATATCATACTTTCAAAATGCAATTTAAAACAATTCATATTATATGGAAGGTGGGAAAAATCATAACAAGAGAGGGTTCATTATAATGCATTCACTCAATTGAATATTTATCCTTAAACGCATGTATACATATATATAGAATTTCAAATCAACTTGGGGGCAGGCCTAAAGACTAAAACAATGTCATTGATACTTTTAAAAACATGATTATACATCATAAATCTAAAACCCTTTTCTTAAAATATGATTTTTATACCCATGAAATTTTAGGAAAATCCTGCGTACCTTGATTATAAAGAATAATGGCTGATCATTGAAGCCTACGGTTTGGGGATTTCAAATCTCCAATAAATTTCAAAAACCGACAGTTGAATCTTGAATTTCTTGGAGGAGAAGTATATGAACTAGGGTTTTTGTCTTGAGGGAAATCTTGAGAATGTCCAATATTATTATTGTAGAGGTCATAATATCTTGTTTGGACATTTTAAGAGACTTGGAAAAAATCTAAACTACTCTTGTTAACTTCTGAATAAAACTGTAAACTGGGAACCCAATCTTATGGGCCACTGCAACACGCCATTATCGCGGTGGCTCACAGGAAATTGGTGAATGGGAATTTGGCCTACTTCGTGATGCGCCACCATCATGGAGTATCACTGGAAATGGACTATCATCATTTACACCTTCTCCGCGATGTGCCAAGGACAAGAATGACGATGTTTTATGACCAGGATTTAAATTAACCATAACTCCTTCACCGAGTGTTTGATTTTGGATGAATCTACAAAAATTTAGCTAGGAAAACTTTGGGGCATTACAATATCCCCTTTGGGAAAATTTGACCCTGAATTTTGACGTGGAACACAAACAAGCATAATTCCAAGCATACTAATCTATCCTGATAGCTCAAAATACCATCACCACCAATTTTGAAGGACATCACCTTCTGTTGACCCACATCTTTGTTGATCTGCATCAAGTTGGGATCTTCAACCTGCTTCTCTTTAACTTCAGCATAAAGGGAAGATTTAGCTATCTCATGAACAACCATTCCCCTATCTTCGAAATCCAAGAGTCGCACTCCTATATTTGCAAGACGATGAATATCCTTTACCATCTCCCTCTTCTCTCCATCAACATGAGAAAGACTACCCATAGATAACCTACAGAGGGCATCAGCTACAACAGTCACCTTGCCCGGATAATAGTGCAGGCTCATGTCATAGTCCTTTAAAAGTTCCAACCATCACCTCTGTCTGAGATTCAATTATTTCTGCGAGAAAACATACTGTAAACTCTTGTGGTCAGTAAATATATCAACATGTACCCCATACAAATAGTGGTTCCAGATGTTAAGTGAAAAAACCACATCCACTAATTCCAAGTCATTAGTGGGGTAGTTCTACTAATGCACCTTCAACTGCCTAGATGGATAAACCACTACCTTACCATTCTACATAAGAACACACCCAAGTCCAACTCGGGATGTATCACAGTATACAACAAAACCTTTTGTAACCTCCAGAAGAGTAAAAATAGGAGCAGTAGTCAATTTGTATTTCAACTTCTCAAAACTATTATCACAAGAGTAAGACCACAAAAACTTCACCTTTTTCTGAGTCAACTTAGTAAGTGGTGTAGCTATGGAAGAAAAACTCTCTACAAACCTTCTGTATTAGCCCGCCAAACCCAAGAAGCTCCGAATATCGGTTGGAGTCGTGGATCTGGGCTATTTTCTAACTGCCTCAACCTTTTAGGTATCAACCTTAATCCCCTCACTAGATATAATATGCCCCAATAAAGCAATAACATTTAACCCAAATTCACACATAGAGAACTTTGCATACAACCTATGATCTCTAAGAGTCTGGAGGATAATTTAGAGGTTATTGGCATGGTGCTTCTCACTTTTGGAATAAATCAAGATATCATCAAAGTAAACTATGACAAACAAGTCTAGAAAATTTTGGAAAGGCCCTATTAATTAGGTCCATAAGGCTACAGGGGCGTTAGTCAACCCAAAGGACATGACTAGGAATTCATAATGACCATATCTGGTTTTGAAAGCTTTCTTGGGAATATCTAACTCCCTAACTTTTAAATTGACGATATCCTAAACGAAGGTCTATTTTAGAAAAGCACTTAGCACCTTGAAGTTGGTCAAATAGATAATCAATCCTAGGAAGTGGATACTTATTTTTGATAGTGACCTTGTTTAGCTGGCGGTAATCTATGCACATACGCATGGAACCATCTTTATTTTGCACGAAAAGTACAGGTACACCCTAGGGTGAAACACTATAATGGATGAAACCTTTATCTAGTAGGTCTGTTGGCTGCTCTTTCAACTCTTTCAACTTTGCTGAAGCTATTCTATATGGCAGAATAGAGATTGGATGGGTGTCTATCAATACATCTATGCCAAAATCTATCTCCTTATCAAGTGGTATTCCTAGGATATCATCTGGAAAGACTTCCAAGAATTCATTTACTACAGGGACAGACTGAAGGGGAAGACTTTGGCATTAGAATCTTTAACCTAAATAAGATAATACATGCAACCCTTAGAAATAAGTTTACGGGCTCTGAGATAAGATATGAAGTGCCTTCTAGGTGATAAAGAGTGACCTTCTCCTTTTATTGCTGGCTCATTCGAAAAAGACAGTCTAGAGTAGCATAATATGAATGGAGCCAGTCCATCCCTAGGATAGCATTAAAAGTAACCATATCAAGTTCTATGAGATCTTCCACAGTATCCATACTAAGAATAGACAAAACACAATTTTTAGACACCCTCCTAGCCACAATAAAATCACCCACCGGAGTGGAGACAGAGAAAGGTTTCGTAATCACATCGGTCTCAAACCCAAAACCAACAGCCGCATACGAGGTCATATAAGATAAGGTAGACCTGAGATTAAGATACATAACTTACCAGTGATAACACTTGGTGAGGCTTCCACCTCCTGACGATTAGTCAAAGCGTACACCCTGTTGCGACCGCTCCTTACAGCTGATGTCACACCCTTCTAAGGTGGTGGTGGTGCCGAGGGATTTGCCTGAGATTTTTCACCACTAACATTCCTTCTAACAGATGGACAATCCCTTTGAAAGTGAACCATCTAACCACATGAATAATATATGAATACGCCCAACTGATACCTCCATGGATAATGCTTACCACAAGTCTCACACCGCGGACAAGGATGGTATTACTGAGCCACACTGCCCAATAATTGGGTATCCTGAGCTCTGGGTCCATAACTAGTCTAAAAACTCTGAGATCGTCTATAAAATATGGGTCTGGGTCCAGGGGCGCTAGCTACAGACTGTGTGTTACTTCAAAACTCCTTATTTTACCATTTACTTCCCTAGTTACCGCTCTGTGGCTGATGGTGGTTCTGATCCGCTGTTCTGGCTCTCTTTGCCTACTTGTCCTTCTCTCTAGATTTGGCAAATTTTTTTTCTTCACTTTTACCTGCTACATATGGACTGATAGCCTAGAAAATTCCATATCCCTATTTAGCATCACCCTTTGAAATTTAAGCGCTATATTATTGGAAAGGCCGAATACTAATTTCCTCATCCGGGCACTTATGTTACCCATCATTTTTGGTGCATAATGAGCCAGTTGATTCAACTTCAGAGTGTACTCCTGGACACTCATCTTCCCCTACTTAAGATTCATAAATTCCTCTGCTTTGGCTTCCCTCAACTCTAGAGAATACAATAGGTCAAGAAAAGCTTCCACAAACTCGTCCTAAACTGTGGGCTCAATACTCTTACCCTTCACCTTTTCTCACTCATTATACCATCGGTTTGCTACATCTTTAAGATAGAATGTTGCTAACTCAACCCCTTCCACCTGATCTACATGCATCACTCTGAAAATCTTCTTCATTTCGTCCATGAACTCCTATGGGCCCTCTTCTACCTTAGTCCCAGAAAATTTAGGCAGGTTTATTCTCATGAATTGGCCACCTTATTAGCCTCCGAAGTAACAGATGTAGACCCAGTATCCTTCGACCTCTAAGTTTGTGCAGCTACCAGTTGTGCAAGCATGTGAATGGACTATCTAAATTCTGCATTCGATATATCCCTAAGCGAGGACTGGGAATGATAAAAAATTATTCTTGGAGCTCAAGGAGGACTGGTCGGGACTGGAAGTACTCCTGAAGTAGGAAAACGTTCTGGGGTGAGGGCTCTATTACATGTCCATATCCCATGAGTGGGATTGACCTTATCAATCTATTCATTCTGATCGATAGTGCAACGAGGAGGCATGATCTATTTTTCTAAAAATCAAGAGAGCATTGATTAGAGAAGATGAGACTCTAAAGAACGAATTAGATCACAAGAAGGGGAAACATTCCTAAATGCCTAGTATCCAACATCTCATAAGTGTGGCACGCTACACATCAATAAACAAAACTCTACCTGACATGATTTCGCAGACCCCCTGGGACCATGAACCATTCTCTAATACCAAGTTTGTCACAACCCACACTGAGGTCCTGGATGTTATAACATCCTAAACCAGGAAGGCCCGGATACCTTTCTAACTTGATATCATAGACACCATTCATACACAAATAAGAAAATGCAAAAAATTTCAACAAAACGGAACCATGCTCATAAACCTAATATAAATTCAATAATAGAGAGAGAAAATCTAAAACCATCTAAAATCATCTAGAAACCATCAGCAAAATCTCTACTGCATGAAAACTAACACAATTTAAAAACTGGGACAAGGCCTTCAGTAGACCAAAACCATATTTAATAATAGTTGTCTGAAAGTAAACAGGCCTTCTGGAATAAAGAAGGCTCACCAACTGGACACTACAACCCTATCTGATAAAATTTACTACTTTTTTGGATCCCTACACTGGGCCTTAGAATCTGAAGGGAGGAGGAGGGGTCAATACTGATGTACTGGTACGCAAAGTAATCCAAAATAAATCTTGTATATATATAAAAAAGTTGGAGAGCAATTGGTCAAAATATCATACATGAAATAGTTCTAAACATATGGGCACTTTCTAAAATTATAAATCATTATTGTCAATGCAATTCCTGATCTTCGTATTACTTCTGAGTTAGGTGGTACACCCCTACAATTCTAAAATCCTACTGGTTGTATGGAATCCACCATTGACTCGGTGGTAAATCCCCTAACCAGAGTGTGCCACCAGGGTTGGAGTTTCTAATTCTGATACGCCACACAATACTAGGCCAGTGTAATCTAATGTACCCGAATTGGCAAATCACGATTTTGGACAATGAGTTGTCAGAACTCATGCCTTCTTTGGAAAACCACCTAAACTCTCTTTATGCCCAATTTTATCCTATTTTGCATCATGCGTCTTTCTACTTGCAATATCTGAAAAGTCTAATTTCAAACATGGGTTCTATTCTGTTCTGAATTATCATGGCATAATATAAATTAGTATCGTCCCACCAGGACTTGGAAGTCCTATTTCTGAGCCATACTATATCATGCATAATTCATTCATTAAGACACAGTTTATACCACCAAAACATGCAAGTAGTATAAAAGATTTTTTGTTTCGAGACACAAGTCAAAACTATGTCAAGATTATTCAAACATATGGTAGTCATGCGTTCTTTTGGCAAACCATGCTACTCTATGTTATATGCATATTCAAAATTTATCAACATACAGAACCCTCTCTTTTTATTTCAAAATCATATTTAAGTCATAGCATAAATCAAGACATTTCATATTATACTTTCAAGATGCAATTTAAAATAATTCATATCATTTGGAAGATGGGAAAACTCATAACAAGAGAGGGGTTCATTATAATTCATGCTCTCAATTGAATATTCATCCTTAAACACATGCTTACATATATATATAATTTCAAATCAACTTGGGCGCAGGCCTAATCTCGATAAATTTCAAAAACCCACGGTTCAATCTTGAGTTTCTTGGAGGAGAAGTATATGAACTAGGTTGTATTGAGGGAAATCTTTAGAATGTCGAATATTATACTTGTGGAGATCCTAATCTCCTGTTTAGACATTTTAAGAGACTTAGAAAAATTCCAAACTATCCTTGTTAACTTTTGAACGAAACTAAAAAAATTTAAACTGGAACCGATCTTATGGGCCATCGCGACGCGCCACTGTCGTGGTGGCTCACTTGAAATTGACGACTGGGAATTTGTCCTACTCCGTGATGCGCCACCATCATGGAGTCTCACTAGAAATTGACCATTGCCATTTACACCTTCTCTGGGATGCTCCAAGGATAGGAATGACGGTGTTTTACGACCAGGACTTAAATTAACCATAACTCCTTCATCGAGTACCCATTTTTAGATAAATTCTCAAAAATTTATCTATGAAAACATCAGGGAATTACAAATAAGAGAGAGCATTACAAAAATAATTTATCATAATATATATATATATATATATATATATATATATAGAGAGAGAGAGAGAGAGAGAGAGAAACATATGGGCATAATCAGTGAGCTTCAAAACATTCTCATAAGTCATGAATCAACTCTTTGTTTTACTTCTGAGCTAGATGATACACCCTACATTTATTATTATTATATGGGTTATATGGAATCCTCCCTTGGATCGATGTCCAAGCCCTCAATCCAAGTTTGTCACCAAGGTTAGAGTACGTAATAAACACTAAGTATGCCTTCTTGCATGACATACTGTGTCATAAGAAAATGATATATTATGCCTCTTTTTATGACATATCATTTAGTAAAAATGAATATGCCTCCTTATATGAAATACATGACATACACATTTCATAAAATAAAACCTGGATAAAAAAATACGATTTAGGGCTGTGAGTTATCTGAACTGGTGTCTTTTTTGGTTAACCATCAAACTCTCTTTAAGACCAACTTTAGTACTTTAACATCATGCTTCATGCTTATAAAAAGTTCACTTCCAAGTTCTATTCAGGTCACATCATAATAGGGTATCATCATACCCAGACTTGCCAGTTATTCATACCTCATCATACCACATGCATAGCCTTTCTTATTCAAAAGCACAATAATGACCACCAAAAAGGATTTATTAAATCACGTGAGAGTTCTTATTTCAGAAGCATATAAAAACTTACGCAAAACATACTTCTTTCAAGACTTTAGCCTAAGGTGATCATATCTTTCATCAATCACATGCAATTCTTTCATATAACACAAAAAGTATTTATAAAATCAGAACACACCCTCTTATTGTATCATAAAATGATGAAAATCCATAATTGATAGTGAAACATTTAAAGCCAAGCTTTTAACTATTCATATAAACAACAACAACACATTAAGACAATGAATTTCATAACAAGAGAGGGAATTTCGTAAATCATTCTTTCATATAACTTCTCAAACTCATCGCATCCGTACACATGAACATAATTATTGGTTAGGGAAAACCCCCATGGTTTAAACAAGATTTCATCATAAATTGGGATTTTCAATGCATGCTCTCAAAACAATCTCAAATCTCATAATACGTGCATACATATATACTTTAAAACTTGTAGAAACTTTAAAACTTATGATCATAAAATTTAGGATTTTCCCACATAAATTTTGACGGATAAAATCAATGGGAACGTAGAGAAATTAGACCCCTTAAGCTTGAGTTCTACAAACCCTCGGCAGTTTCTCCTCTCTTTCTTAAGGAGATATTATTAGGGATTTTAGGTAGGTGATAAAATGATGTCCTGTCATGGAATTGAATGAAATTTGGGAAATATAGTATTTAGGGGTCATTTATAAATGAAAGGACTACAATACCCCTCCTACCAAGTCAATAAACCCAAAAACTAATGAATTTAAACCATCGGAGCGTTGTGGAGGGTAATCTTAGCCATTAACTCTGTGTCGTGCCTCTATCATGGACCCTTACAGCCTCCTTATGAAAATTCCCATAACCTTTCACTCGAATATACGATTGAGATGAGATAAGATGAGTTGGAAAGAGGACACATTTATCTATAATTTGGTGGGTGTTAAGATTCAGAATTCTAAATATTTCTAAAGTTATACGCGTTCAAAGTTGACCCAGGTAGAATTGAATTCCAAAAATTTGGTCGATAACATTAGTTCTTAGCTCCATTTTACTCTAAGAGTTAACTACAAACATTCTTCTCCTCAAAGAAACTTTTCATACTAGGTTAACTATTATGAAACTTACAATTATATAGAAAATAATTGGGTTCAATTCTATACACGTAGTAGCAATGGTTCAAATTCTAGGCCAAAAATGTGGGGTGTTACATTACCTCCCCCTTTGAATCATTTATTCTTGGGTTATGTATAGGAGTATTTTGAAGATTTAGAAGTTTGGAATAAAGTATGTAACTTCACATTAAGGATTAACCCTTCACAAGACACGTATAGAGATCCAAAAGACCTAAATAAATCATGTAAGCAGGAATCATGAGACAATGAGACTAAGGTAGTACAAGGGGTAAAAGACTTAAAGCTCCTCACCCTATATGAGAAAATCAAAGCAATTGAATTTTTTTACTCATATCTGCTTTGCGGACCTTATCACAAAAAACAGCCTCCATGATGCGGGGCTATCGTGAAGGCTTACTGCTTCCGTGACCCAAGACTACCCCAAAACCCATCCAAAAATACCAAAACTCTTCCGAGTTATCCTTTTAACATCTCCAAAGTGAAACATATGAACATATATCAGGATTTGTATAGCATAAATCAAAATTTGATATAGTCGATTATTGAGACAAGGATTGCCACTTGAAGCTATTAATCTTTATTTAAAGTATTGAAAATGGCCATGAGTTTGTGTAATCCTTATTACTTTTGCTAAACCTGACATAAAATGAATCGGTAATATATAGAAGTCCAGTTTCATGAAAATACGCATGATATGAGGCATAGATGTGTGGATAATGAACATCATAACATAAAGCTTGATACTTGAATGTTTGAATTACTGAGAGATATTAATACTTTTAGTTTTAAGGTCGAAACATAAACATTAGTATAACGACCTCTTAAATAAAAGTGGGAGTAGTTTTCTTAAATAGGAATGGATTTATCATGAATCTTCCCTGAGACTTGCCACAATGGGAAAATTCAATAACTACCTTAATTCATCATCTCCCCTTAGATCAAAGTCACAATAATAGACTTGAGGATATAACCTCTTATTAAATCTGTACCCATAACTCCCAACACAACCAGGGGGTATCACTATACACATAAATTCTAGGCTTGCACTAATACACGATTATATGAAAAGTAATAATGTATTGGTATGACATCCTCCCAGGGGTACTACTCTGAACTTTTGCTAGCCTCTTTAGCCATCACCCTACAACTCACACTCTCATGTGTATACACATCTACAATTTTTATGACGTAACAGTCCATTCTCCACTACTTAACATACTAACATTAAACCTCTAATCGCATACCCTTACAACTTAACAAGGTTTTTAAAACTAGACAAAGAGATCACATTATCTATCTATATTTTCCCCAATTCAACTCTAAAGAACACTATCTAGTAGCTCTCTAGGCTTCTCCCTACTACAAAATTCAATGACATGAATTAGGTACATATGAAAATTATCCATATAAAACCTTGTCTAACAACGTGCTACCTGGGGGTTCAAATTATTCTTATATGCATACGCCCTTATTCAATTAATGATTCAACAACAATTCATCATTTTATGATATTCCTTATGTATATATATCATAATTATCCACTCTTTTTCTACACGTTGCCAACCTAGGCTATTTCACTCATCAAATCAAGCCTACTAATTCATTCCCACAAAACATGAACCATTAATCTTAAGCTACTATTCTTACTACCATAATCCATATCTAAAGTTCAAGCCTATTGTCTAACATCAATCATGTATCATCAATGAGGAATGCCATATATTATACTAGTCCATCAAATGGAAAAGTTCCTTATTTCACCTAACTACGACCCACAAGTTCATTCTCTCCTCGACATTACTACTACAACTTATAATCTACCACAGACCTTCTTACATGTAGTACTGGTTTACAACTACTAGAGAAAAGACAATCAAGGGTGTAAAGTCATATAATAAGGATAGTTGATCTTAATTGCATAATATACCCCATTACTGTCTATAACACCCTGGGTTTTTTACCCTTAGAAAATTTTCCAAATTTTTGGTCTCTGGACAAAATACAACTAAGGGGTACTAGTCGTATGTTGGGATACGGTTTGTATGGGTTGGTCATGTACTATCCAATGTTGGTTGGTGGGTTGTATTGGTTTCCAAAATAGGTACGACTGGGTGGGTGTTAGTCATATGGTTGGATACGGGTCATTTGCTTTGGATTTTTCCTTGAGCTATAAGATAGGGAATGAGTTGTACCATGGACTTATATGATAGGTAATGTTCAAACCTCTTTTGATTTTATTCTGTTGGGTATGGGTTAAGGGTATAGGTCATATGCTTAGTACAACTTGGTTTGTATAAGTTGCGTATTGGATAGTATTGGGTATAAGAGGAGGCCTATGGTACGAGTGGGGGAGGGTATGACAAGCATGGATAGTCGTACTACCTAATGGTAATTTTAAGCAGTTTAAGTTGGGGTAATCTAGACATTTCCCCACTTAACCTACAAAGGCCCCATAACTTTTAACAAACTTTGGAGGTTATTTACCCTATTATTCTATTCTTAAACACTTATAAACTCTTATAAACACTCTCTAATTCTCTCTAAGGGTCTTGGGTAAAGTAAGTCTAGGTTTTTCCTAAGGTGGGAAATTTGGGGATTGTATTGGTAATTTCTCAACATTTTCTTTATATAAGGCATGTTATCTTCCCTCATTGTTAGTTCCAACTAAAGGCATGATTTTACGAATTGTTTTCCTAGCATAATTGTTGTATGGTTTTGGTTTTTGAATATGTGTTTGGGATTTTTATTATAAATGCTTGGTTATGATTTTCCCATGTTTAAATTATGGAATTTCATATTATATTGATGGTTTGGACAATTGGTTGCATGGAAATGGTTATTTGTTAATTGGATTTTGTTTTGGAAACACTATGCCCCTAACATATTTGATAAAATGCCTATGAAAATGCTTTTACTATAATATTGGACTTTTAATGGAACTATTGCATGATATGGTTTGGTAATGGAACCATAATGGCATAAATAGTTTAAATTATTTGGAATGATTAATGGAACATCCTTGTGGGGTACAATGGAATCCCCTAAGTAATCATAATAATGGAACACTTATGGGGTACATGGGACTCCCCCAAGTTAACTTGATAATGCAATCTATGGGTGCATAGGAATCCTTTGACCTCTTAAGGTTTGGATAAGGATAATACTTGAAATCTATAGTTGAAATAACGATACCACTAACTTATAGCCTTGGTTAATAATAATGGAATAATATTTTGGTTGGATGGTAATGGTTTTAGTTGGTAAAAAGTGGCAGGTGTGATAACAGTGGAAACAAATATTTTCTGACATGTGGGGTTGGTCATGAAGACCATATATGATACTTACAAGGTACATAAGATTACTTCAATTAAACTGTACATATGTATCATGGAGAGAAAAGGTTACTCAGGAATCCCTTACTCTTATGGTATCTATGGTTTATGCGGTTATACGTATCGGGGCCCATTTAGGGGGTTACAAAAAACCCATATAGCCTATAGTTAGTTCTAGGATGGTTAAGCTTCACATACTCAAGTTAATGGATTTAAATATATTCTAAACCTTTTTCTATTTCCTGGCATGGTTACATATACATATATATATATATATATATATATATATATATATATATATATATATATATATATATATTTGTGAAGGTTGGAGTCCAATCTACGAACATTGGAAACTCATGTTTTCCAATATGTGGGGTTGGTCATGAAAACCATATATGATACTTATGAGGTACATAGGATTTCTCTAATTAAATTGTACATATGTATGATGGAGAGAAAAGGTTTTCTGAAATCCCCTACTCTTATGGTATCTATGTTTCATGTGGATATACGTATTAGGGCCGTTTAGGAGGTTACACTGGAGCTATATAGCTTGTGGTTAGTTCTAGGATGGTTAAGCTTCATACTCAGATTAATGGATTTAAATGCATGTTAAACCTTGTTCTATTTCCTGGCATAGTAATATATATATAGTTTGTATGCATATGGTCATTTACTTTGTTTTACTAGATGGCATTATTTCATCCTTATCCTGAGTTCATTCTAGCATTTACCTGCTAACCCATCTTTGGGTGGCTGTATCCCCATGTGATGTAGGAACCGATCGTTCTACTCTTCCTGCTTAGTGATCGGACTTTGGGATCATCCTTTGGATTGAAGTGTTGAGCTTTCTTATTTTGAATGGCTCTATTTTATATCATGGATGTTTTTACATACTTTGGTTATTTTATGGATATTGGTTTTTGCTATAGTTAGGGGCATGTCTCAATCAAATATTAGTTTTCCTTTAGTTAGAGGCTTTGTGTAACTACTATAGGTTGGTATGGGTGGTGTCGGTAGTGGTGTCAAAATTAGTATTGGCATTAGTATTAGGGATGACATCGTTGCACCATATTTTATTTATGATAGTTCTATTTCATTTTGGATTCTATATTTATAATGGAGCTTATTTGGTTTATGGCTTGGTTATGCTATGAAGGGATGGTTGGTATTGGACAATTAGACTCGATTAGGTTGGTCACAGTCATGAACATATCCTAGAGTCTTTATGTTACCTATTATGCTATGTTGTTATATGTTAAAAATTCAGTTGACTCAGGATACGCGTAGGTTGGTTGGGCTGGGTAAGGGGTTGGTCCCCGATCTTGGTTGGATTTGGGATGCCCATTATGACACAGACATATTTCAGGTCGTGTCAAGTTAGTATTAGAGCTTTAGATTCAGGGTCAATTGGGAGTCCACAAAGCCATGTCTAGTAGAGTTTATTTTAGGGGTGTATAGCATGCCACACATATAATAGAGAGTCTACAAGGCATTTAAAAATATTTTTCTGTCTTGGTATTCTATTTTCAAGCTTAGAGTCTATGTTTTGGAATCTACTCTAATCCCTATTTATTTGTTTTTAGATCATGCCACAATAATCTAGAATGCAAGGAAACTGTTCTGTCCCATCTGGGGATGATGTTGATAGGGTATGCCCTTTTATCTAGAGTTTATACTCGGTCCTGGGGTCCCATCCCTGATTGTGATAGAGTTTCTTTGATTTGTTCTAGTCCTCCTCAGGCCTCTCAAGGTAATGTGATAAATGCAGAATTTTATCAGTTGATTCATGTGATTGCTTAGTTGGTTATTGCTCAGGCTGCGCGGAGTGCATCTAGTTTTCCATATTTAGAGGAATGATGGTGGCCAATTTATGAAAATGAGTCCTCTTAATTTTACTGAAGTGAAGGTGGAGGAGGACCCTCAGGGTATTTTGGATGAGCTGGAGAAAATATTCAGGGTAATGCAGGCGGCAACTATGGAAGGGGTAAACTTTGCTGCTTACCAGCTTAAGTATGTTACATAATAATGGTATGAGGAGTGGGATCGGGATAAAGGTGATGTGGAGGAGTCGTCTTTGTGGGATACCTTTACTAATACTTTTCTGGAAGGCTTTTTTCCTTAAGAGCTAAGGGAAGCGAAGATGGGGGAATTTGTGAATCCTAATCAAGGAAAGATTTTTGTCAAGGAATACACCTAGAAATTTCATCAGCTATCTAGGTATACTCCAAAGTTGGTGTAGATATAAGGGATAGGATGAGAAAGTTCACTTCTAGGTTGTGTTGTGATTTTATCCTTGAAAGAAAAACTGCTTTGATGATTAAGAATATAGATATTTTGAGGTTGGTTGTTCATATACAACAGGTGGAAAAGGAAAAGAAGAGGGAAACAGAGTTTAGGTAAAGGAAGGTAAGAGGAACAGGTTCTCTAAGCAGGGAGGTGCTAAATAGTAGGGCAGTCGAGATAGTGGTAAATGGCTGAAAAGTTAGTGGGGGAGTTCTGTTTAACCAAAGAAGTCGAGTGACAGACATCAGCAGGGTGGCGATAATTTCTGAGTACAGGGTGCCCAATCTCAGGAGAGTGGGGCTCAATCAGCTTTTTCATGCCCTCCTTGCCAGTTCTATAGTTGTATTCATTGGGGATTTTGTGATGAAGGGAGGGACAAGTGTTTTAAATATGGCCATCTAAGCCATATGCTCAGAAATTATACGGTTGGCAAGGGTGGTTTAGGAGCGGTCAAAGCTTCAGTTGCTTCATCTTCTTCTCTTGCACCTAGTGGTGCTGCTTCTGCATTTGTTCATACTTTTGGCACTAGCATAGGTCAGAATAGGTCATATGATGTTGCGACCTGATAAGAATATGAGTCATCACCTGATGTCATGACTAGTATGTTACAACTCTTTTCTCGTGACATGTATTATTTGTTTGATCTGGGGTCCACTCTTTCTTATGTGACCCTATCTGTGGTTGTGTGTTTTAGTTTTGATCTCGAGGTTATTTTGGACCCTTTTTCAATTTCTACCTGGGTAGATGACTCAGTTATTACTAAAAAAGTCTATAGAGGGTATGTGGTATCTATTGGTAGCAAGCAAAACTTTGTGGATCAGTTTGAAATAGATATGGTGGACTTTATTATTATTCTAGGTATGGATTGGTTACACTCTTATTATTCATCCTTATATTATCAGACCCATAAGGTTGTCTTTAGGTTCCATTGATTATAGAGTGGAAGGATGGTTCCTAAGCTCCTAGTAGGAGGTTTATTTCGTATCTTAGAGATCAGATATTAATCTCCAAATAGTGTCTCTATCATTTGATTTAGGTTAAAGACTCTAACTCGGAAGGTCCCTCTTTGTATTTGGTTTTGGTGGTAAATGAGTTTCCTGGATGATCTTACTGGTGTTCTTACGGATAAGATGATTGAGTTTGGTATTGATTTGGTTCTGGACACTCATCTAATATCTATTGCTACTTATAGGATGACTTCGGCTGAGTTGAGGGAACTCAAGGAGCAACTTAAGGATCTTCTAGATAAGGGTTTTACTCATCCTACTGTATCCCCATGGGGTACACGAGTGTTACTCATGTGAAAGAAGGATGGATCTCTTTATCTATTCATTGACTATCAGCAGTTGAACAAGGTTACGTTTAAGAACAAGTATCCTCTTCCAAAACTTGATGGCTTGTTTGATCAATTGCAAGGTTCTAAGTTCTTTTCTAAAATAGATCTTCTGGGTATCATCAGCATAAAATTAGAGAGCTGGATATCCCTAAGATGACTTTTCATACTCGGTATGGGCACTTTAAGTTCCTGGTTATTTCATTTGGTTTGACAAATGCACCGAGGCATTTATTGATTTGATAAACAGGGTATTCAGGAAGTTTCTAGATCTTTTTGTCACTGTGTTTATTGATGATATTATCATATATTCCAATAGTAAGGTTGATCATGCCAATCACCTCTATGTTCTATTTCATACCTTGAAGGAGCAACAGTTCATACCAAATGGTATCTACAAGAGCACAAAACAGTCCACAAACTCACAAAAAACAGTCCACACGTACAAGACATCAAACGAGAACAATAAACACATTGACTTGAAAAATAAGGAGATAGATAATTTCACACAAAGATAACTTAGTAGGTAGTAACTAAAGAGTGTATTAAACTCTAAAAACTCTACAAAACAAGTTATCAAGCACCAAGTTCTCAAGGGAACACAAGAGGAACGTGGTTCTATCAAGCACTCTCATTTCTAGCAATTTCACAACACAAGTGGAACCTATCACTTGCGATCGTTAAATGTTTAGTGGTATACTATCTTCTTGAGAGGAAACATGATTTTCAATATTACAAGTGTTTTCAAGAATGAACTAACTAAGGAACCAATCTAAAGAAACACCTTAAATAGTCTTTAAAAAAAGGATGGCAAAAGGACCCCTTTGCCCTTAATGAAGGGGTGGTGGGTGTGGGCTGTATGGGGCAGCCTTGGGGTGTATATTTTTTAACCTAAATTCAGCACCCACATGTCAAGATGTACACTCCCTTGGTCTAGTTCACAATAAGCTCAACCACATCCATTTTCATAAACACCCCTGCAAGTCTTTGTAGTTCACGAGCTTGACTTCTAGTAAATAGTTTTGAGATAGTGAAATCTATATCATCCTCTCCATATTGAGAGGATTTTTACCTCAAACTCACGGTTTCCTCATCTTCAATGGTATTAATCCGTGAGAGATCACATATGTTGAACGTGTTATGCATTTGGTATTCCGGTGGTAAATCGATCTTGCAAGCATTATCATTGATTCTTTCAAGAACATGGAATGGAACGTCACCTCTTAGAAGCAACATGCCCTTTCTTTGGATGGGAAACCAATCTTTCCATAGGTGTATTCAAACCCAATCTCCCAGCTTAAGCAAAAGATGTCTTCTCCCTTTGTTGACTCGTTTGGCCACCTTTTGCTTCTTCTTGTCAAGCCACAACCTCACCATCTTATGCAAGATTTTCATGGCTTCGGCCCTCTTTTTTCCATCTAAGCTAACAACAACATCACTTGTCAAAGTAGTTAGATCCAAGGGGTTAAGGTGATTGAAGTCATAGATACATTCAAAGGGCGTGATACCCGTACTCGAATGG
This sequence comes from Capsicum baccatum var. pendulum, assembly GCA_030864225.1. NCBI lineage: Eukaryota > Viridiplantae > Streptophyta > Magnoliopsida > Solanales > Solanaceae > Capsicum > Capsicum baccatum. Next base: position 26,581,682 of record CM061560.1, read on the forward strand.
ATCACCTAATTGTAAACAAATTCTATGAGAGGTAGGTGATCTTCCCAAGATGTCAACTTACCTTTAAACATGTAACATATCATAGAACCCAAGGTTCGATTTACTATTTCTTTTTAGCCATCAGTTTTTGGATGGCAAGACGTAGAAAACAATAATTTAGTTACTAGCCTACCCCACATTGACTGCCAAAAGTGACTAAGGAACTTAGAATCCCTATCACTTACAATGGTCCTTGGGATGCCGTGTAACTTAACAATATTTTCAATCAAAAAATAAGCTACACTAGCCGCATCTTCACTATTTTTTCAAGGAATAAAGTGTGCTATTTTGGAAAAACAATCAACGACAACAAAGATGCTATCCCTACTCCTTTGAGTCTGTGGTAGCCCCAACACAAAATCAATAGATATATCAAGCCACGGGCGTGATGGAGTGGGAAGCGGGGATAACCCGTGAGGAAGGAGCCTAGACTTAGCACTCCTACAATCCATGCATTGGTTGCAAATGCATTGGTTGCAAATTTCGACAACATCTTTGCGCATCCTTGGCCAATAGGATTGCTCCTCCAATATTCTGAGAGTCTTATCAATTCCAAATTGACCCATAAGACCATCGTTGTGTGCCTTCCTCACAAAAAACTTTCTCCAAGATCTAGAAGGTACACACAATAATATACCTCGAAACAAGAACCCATCAAATATGGCATAAGGACTAGAATTCAAGGGCCTTTTTTCCCTACCCACGACTTCACTTTCCCAAAATATAGGAGTGAAATAAGGATCTTGGGGATACAAAGTCTTGAGGCTCTCAAACCCCATTAGCTTGGATGACAAAGTGGGCACAAGAACATGCTTTCTAGACAATGCATGGGCTACCACATTATCCTTCCTCTTTTTGTATTGAATCACATAGGGAATGGTTTCAAGAAATTCAATACATTTGGCATGCCTTTTATTAAGTTTATCTTATGCCCGAAGGTGCTTCAAGGATTTATGATCCATTCTGATTACAAATTCCTTGGGCCAAAGATAGTGTTGTCAATTGCCTAACGCTCTAACCAAGGCATACAACTCCAAATCATACGTAGAGTAGTTTAGAGTTTCTCCTTTGAGATTTTCACTAAATTAAGCAATGGTATTTAAATCTTGTATCAAAACAACCCCTATTCCTACTTTACTAGCATCACACTCAACTTTGAATATCTTATCAAATTTAGGCAATTGCAACAATACTGCCGAAAAGAGCATATCTTTCAAGGTCCTAAAGGCCTTAGAATGCTCTTCATCCCACTTAAAAGGTTGGTCCTTACGGATGATTTCGGTCAAGGGGGCAGCAAGGGTACTAAATACTTTGACACACCTCCTATAAAAACTTACCAACCCATGGAATCTCTGAACTTCCCCCACGATTTTTGGGGTTGGCCAATCTTTAATGGTGGCTATCTTGGATTTGCCTACCTCCACTCCCCTAGAGCTTACAACAAATCCTAAAACACAACTTTATCAACACCAAAAGAGCATTTTTCAATATTAGCGTACAACTTTTCTTTCCAAAGAACATCAAACACACTCCTTAGATATATCATGTTCATTAAGGGACTTACTATAAACTAAAACATCATCAAAATACACAACCATAAACTTTCCAATAAACGGCTTCATCACATGATTCAATAGCTGCATAAAGGTACTAGGAGCATTGGTAATACTGAATGGCATGACCATCCACTCATATAGACCAAACTTTGTCTTGAATGCGGTCTTCCATTCATCACCCGATTGCATACGGATTTGATGATATCCGCTCCTAAGATAAACCTTAGAAAATGCACAAAAGCAATTGATTTCATCAAGCATATCATCTAGCCAAGGAATAGGATGATGATACTTTATCGTAATTTTATTTATGGTTTGGCAGTCCACACACATTCGCCACGTCCAATCCTTATTTGGCCTAAGCAACACCAGGACCGCACATGGACTCATGATTTTCTTGATATATGCTTTGTTGAGGAGGTCCTCAACTTTCCATTAGAGTTCTTTTGTATCTGTGGGGTTGCTCCTATAAGCCGGCTTGTTCGGTAATTGCGACCCAAAAACAAAGTCGATTTAGTGCTCATCCTCGAAGTGGAAGAAGTCCTTGTGGCAACTCACTTGTAAATACATCATCAAATTCCTGCAAAACATTGGAAATAAAAGACGGGATAGGGGAAGTGGATGGGTTAGCATTTAAAACATTAGCCAAAAGTAGCATGGGAGTAGTATTTTCATACTCTTTGAAGAGGTTGCCCTTTCGAGCCAACATTACCATCAAATCCCTACACCTCAATGCCAAAACTCCCTCTTCACTCTCACCCCCACCCCTCTCTTGGGTTCCTCCTCCTTACCCACAGGTTTCTTCTTCTTTTTTCTCTTTCTTTGCAAACTCTTCATTTTTCGATGTGCCTCACACACTTTTGATGGTGATAATGGTCGGAGGTTGTACTTATGACCCTTTAACTCAAAGGAATAGTAGTTGGTTTGGCCATCATGCTTGGTCGACCTATCATATTGCCATGGCTGACCCAACAAAAGATTAAAATCTTGGATAGGAATGATGTCACAAAGTACCTCATCCTCATAATTTCCAACTTTGAACCGAATCACTACTTGATGGGTCACCTTTAATTCTCCACAGTCATTCAACCATTGGAGTCTATACAGACACGCATGTGGAGTAGCCAAAAATTTCAAGTGATCCACCATTGAGGCACTAGCTACGTTAGCACAACTTCCGCTATCAATAATCAAGGAGCACACACTCTCCTTAATGAGGAACTTAGTGTGAAAGGGGTTTTCCCACTGGCTAGGATCATCCAACACTCTGCTAATCATAACTCTCCGTACCACATAATTAGATACTTCAAGTTCACATTCTTGAGGCCAAACTTCCTCTTCATCATCATTACTAGGCCTCTCGACCTCCCCTCTCTCTCCATCTTAAGAGACTTCCTCATTTTCAATAGTTTTAAGTCCTAATTCTTCTCCCAAGAAATACAATTTCCCTTCTCTTAATATTATATTTCTTTGATTAGTACACTCACTATCCTTGTGTCCCCATCCATGGCATTTGAAGAATTGGAATCCCTTGACATTGAAAGAAATATTTTGTTTTCCCTTAAACCATAGAGGAGGTGGTTGAGCACTTTTGCTTATGGGTGGAGAGGTCTTGATTGGTTGTTTCTTGAATTTGTTCCACCCCAAAGACGATGGAACCACTTCTTTCCCCTTGGTCCAACCCGAGGATCCTTGGTAGGCTTCGTTTTTGTATGTCGACCTTTCCTTGTTCTCTCATTCAATCTCTAAAGCCGCTTGAAAAAACCCTTCAATAGTTTCAAACTTATGAAGTATCATGTGCGTAGTGATTTTCTTATTTAGGCTGACCTTGAAACGGATGATGTCGTTGCTCACTTGCTCTCCTCTATGATCAAGTTTCAAGATGAGTTGTTGAAACTCATCATAGTAGGCTTCCACGCTTTTGTTTTCTCGATTCAAGTTGTATAATTTTGCAAGGATTTCATGTTGATAGCTTTAGGGAAGGTACTTTTGCCTTACAAGATACCTTAACCGAAACCAAGGAGGGGGTTTCCCCTCAATCAATACGTTGCAAAAACACTTGACATACTCCCACCATGCGGTATCATATCCCTCAAAATGAGAAATGACGTAAAATCTCTTCTTCTCCTCTGTGAGATCATTCACTTGAAAGACTTTCTCGCATGTGGATTCCCATGTGAGAAACTCTTCCAGATCACTTTCTCCCTTAAAGATTGGGAGCCCTATTTTTATGGTGTTGAGGCCAGCATCCCTTTCCCGAGCACCTTGGCTTCCTCTATCTTCAATCCCTTGGTTCTCCCTAGGTTATACACTTCTACCTCTCATCCCATCTTCCATCAAATAAGGATCATCATACATTCCATACCCTCCCTTTTGATTCTCCCTCACAAAGCCTCTTCTTGCATTGGTTGTTTTTGGACATTTGGAATTTGGTATGGAGGATTGGAATTTAGTGTAGAGTTCTTTGGATTGGCTGATTTTTGTTTGAAGGATTCGGATTTAAGGGTGGAATTTTGGTTCCAAATCCATCATGTGGGACTTGGGGATGTGGAAATGGCTAGGTCCTTCAAGGCTTCGGCCTTGTGAATAATAGTTGGCTTGAGGTATGGCATTTGGTGGGTACATTCTTTGGTGTGTGTCTTTGGGGGTAATGGTTGGGGATGTGTTTTGGCGAGTTGAGGGTCGAGAACTCCGTTGACTTTTTACCCTTTCCATTTGGTCACTAATAGAGGCCATTCCACTCCCAACTTCTCAACCGTAGCATTCACTCTAGCCAAAGTTTCTGAATTAGACGTTTTAGGTTCCATGTATGGTGGTTCAATTTGCAAATGTACCTACAAAATAAGCAAACATTAGCTAAAAATAGTCTCTCAGACTCTTTTCACTCGACTTACCCACTTGGCCTTCAAATATTGTAATTCGACTATCAATCCTTGAGTGCTTAGGAATGAATCTACTCTTGAGTTAGAATGGATTTTAGTTTTGAAGACTCAAGGAAGTTTCATGCAAACTTGAACCAAGAACAACTACAAATTGTAAATAAGCAAAGCACCACAAAGAACGTTGACACGAAAGACGTACTAGAAAACTTGTTCACAACTTAGTAGGTTGTTACTTAGTTATTAACTAGTATAGGAGAAAAATAGATAGAAACTAGTAGAGACAAGTAAAGAAACCTACAAGGTCCTTTGCCTTAAGTTTTTTTGTTGATGTGGCCTACATTTTTTATTTTTGTCCATTGGTGTTGTTGTTTTGTTGAAGTTTTATGCTGTCCAACTTGAATGATTAAATTTTGTTGATTTGGTGAGGCTTTTTCATTTTTTGGAGTGAAAAGGAAATACTTGGAACTCTCTTTCAAAAGGTCAAGGTGTCAATCAACTTTCCACTAACTTGCACCAAAATGGCAAAACACATTTTTGGCTTTGGTTTATTCCTTTCCCATTTTGATTCTTTTTGAAAAAAAGGTTTGACACCCTTTTGGTAAGTAAGATTTTTGTGAGGTGCCTTGTCTATTTGCCTCTTTGGTGTTGTCTTGAAACTACTTCCAAGAAAAACACAAGACTTCACCTCTCTCTTCCTCTTTCAAATCAAACACACCTTTTGTTAAACATTCACCTCAAGAACATCATGAGCTACAATAAGAACACTTCAGAACAACAACAATATTCAAGCCATCTGACCTTCAACAACACTAAACAAAAGGCTCAAATATTGGACTTTAGACTCAAGTGGGAAAGGGAAACAAAAAACTAACATACAAAAGTACTAAGACAAGCAAAATAACACCTAAATCTAGACACTTCTCGGCCAACACAAGTCACCAGAGAACACCATTTTTTTTTTATTTTTCAACTAAAAGAGCACAAGATTGGTGGTGTAAGAACACGACCAGCCTTTTCTATGATACCAAATGATATTAAACAGTATCTACAATTGCACAAAATAGTCCAAAAACTCAGAAAAAATAGTCCACACGTACAAGACATCAAACGAGAACAACAAACAAACTAACTTAAAAAATAAGGAGATAGATAACTTGATACAAAGAGACCTTATTAGGTATCAACTAAAGAGTTTATCAAACTCTAAAACCTCTACAAAAAAGTTAACAAGCACCAAGTCCTTATGGGAACACAAGAGGAACGTGGTTCTCTCAAACACTCTCATTTCTAGCCGTTTCACAACACAAGTGGAACCTTTCACTTGCGATCATCAAATGTTTAGTGGTCTACTCTCTTATTGAGATGAAATATGATGTTAAATAGTACAAGTGTTTTCAATAATGAACTAACTAAGGAACAAATCTAAATAAACACCTTAAATAGTCTTTACAAAAAGGATGGCAAAAGGACCCCTTTGCCCTTAATAAAGGGGTGGTGGGTGTGGGCTGTTTGGGGAAGCCTTGGAGTGTATTTTTGAGAACCTAACGTCATCCCCCACATGTCAAGACGTACACTCCCTTGGGCGAGTTTGCAACAAGCTCAACAACGTCCATTTTCATAAACAGGCCTTGAAGTCTTTGTAGTTCACGAGCTTGACTTCTAGTAAATGGTCTCTAGTTCGTGACACTCGAGCAGCGGTTGTATTCCAAATTCTTGAAATATGAGTTTTGGTTGAATGCATTAACTTTCTTGGGTTATTTATTTCTTGTGAGGGGATAAAGATAGATCCACAAAAAGTTACGGTGATTAAGAAATAGCCTAAACCCACGACTCCAACCGATATTTAGAGTTTCTTGATTTTGGATGGGTATTATCAGCGGTTTATGGAAGGATTTTTGATAATAGCTACCCTATTGACCTAATTAACTTAAAAAAGGTCAAGTTTTATTGGTCGGATATTTGTGAGGGGTGTTTTGAGAAGCTGAAGGATAAGTTAACTTTGGCCCTGGTATTGACCTTGCCAAAAAGTACGGAGGGGTTTGTGGTTTATTATGATGCATCCCAAGTAGGACTTAGTTGTGTTCTGATACTGCCTGGTAAGATGATTGCCTATGCTTCCAAGCAGTTAAAGGTGCAAGAGAGGAATTTCCTAAACATGATTTGAAGCATTTAGAATTTGTCTTTTCTTTGAAAATCTGCCAGCATTATCTGTATGGAGTACACATAGATATTATTTTGGATCATAAGAGTCTATTGTATGTGTTCACTTAGAAGAAGCTTAATCTCAGGCAGAGGAGGTGGCTTGAGCTTCTCAAGGACTATGATGTGAGTCTTCACTACCACCCATGTAAAGCTAATATGGTTACTTATTCTCTTAGAAAGTTTTCTTTGGGAAGTTTAGCTCATGTCGATAAGAAAAAATGGGAATTAGTGAAGGATATTCACCTCTTGATTAATATTGGATTTTGTATCTTAGACTCCGAGAAGGGTGGTGGATGGTACACGAAATGGTTCATTTGTGTCTTGGCTCAAAGACTAAGGAGAAGCAAGTGCTAGATTCTATCATGATATAAATAAAGAGTGATGTAGGTCGGAAAAATGTCATGGTATTTGAGATCAGTTGTGATGGTACTTTATTGTACCAAGGAAGGCTATGTGTTCCTGACATTGATGGTTTATGATAAAGAATATTCATTGAGGCACATAAATCATGCTACATTGTTCATCCTAGTTCAATGCAAATGTATCATGGTCTCAAAGAGATATATTCATGTAATGGTATGTAGAGAGATATGGCTACTTTTGTGGCCAAATGCATAGTGTGTCAACAAGTTAAAGTTGACTATATGAAGCCCGGAGTGTTGTATCAAGAAACTAATTTTCTCAAATAAAAATGGGAGGTTATTAATATGGATTTCATTACCAGTCTTCTTTGGTCTCGAAATCAATTTGATTCAATTTGGGTCATCGTGGATAGGATGACAAAGTTTGCTTACTTTTTACCAATGAATACTACCTTTTCTGCGGAGAATTAAGCAAAGTTGTATCTTCAAGAGACCATGAAGCTGCATGGGATACCTATTTCGATTATATCTAATCTTGATTCATAATTTTTATCTCACTTCTGGCGGTGTTTTCAAAAAAGGTTGGGGACTAAGGTTAGTCGGAGTACTTTTTTCACCCGCAAATAAATGTGCAAGCAGAAAGGACTATTCATATATTGGAGGATATGCTTCAAAAATGCATGGTATATTACGGTGGCAACTGGGTTGAGCATCTACCTTTGTAGAGTTTACTTATATAAATAGCTATCATTCGAGTATTGGGATGGTCGCTTTTGAAGTATTATATGGCAGGAGGTATAGATCTCCTATTGGTTGGTTTGAGCATGGAGAGGCGGATATGTTTGGTCTAGATTTGATTTATCAATCTATGGAAAAGGTGAAGGTGATTTGGGATAGACTTAAGGCTATTTAAAGTCGCCAAAAGTCCTATGCAGATGTAAGGAGTAAAGACTTAGAATTTTAGGTTGAGGATAAGGTGTTCCTAAAGGTATCTCTCATGAAGGGAGTAATGCGGTTTGGCAAAAAGTAAAATCTTAGTCCTCAATTTGTTGGTCCTTATGTGGTTTTGCGGAGGGTTGGAAATGTTGCTTATGAATTGGAGTTTCCCTCTATCTTAAGCTCCGTTCATCAAGTATTTCATATTTCTATGTTGAGAAAATGCATTGGTGATCCTTCTTCGATTGTTCTTTTGGAAGGATTGGGTATCTCGGATTCTCTTTATTATGTGAAGATCTCAGTTGAGATCCTGGATTGGCAGGTTCGTCAGTTACGGACCAAGGATATGTACTCAATTATGATTCTAGGGAGGAACCACAAGGTGGAAGAGTCTACATAAAAAGTAGAAGAGAACATGAAGTCCAAGTATCCGCTCTTGTTTTCTGCTCTCGGTATTCATGCAGAAGGTATGTGTTCTTCATCATACTCTTTATTTTCTAAATTATTTAAAAGTTAGAATAGATCCTTGCATCTTTGTTTTCTAACTTAGTTAAAGGTTAGAAGGATATTTTATAATTTAAGGAGTCGTGCATGTGTTTACCCTACCTTGTCAGTTATTCAGGGATGAATTTTTCTATTAGGGGAGACTATAAAACTCTGGGTTTTTGACCCTTAGAAAATTTCCTAGATTTTTGGTTTTTGGAAAAAATATGACTAAGCAATACTAGTCGTATGTTGGGCTACGATTCGCATGGGTTGGTCGTATGGTAACTAATGTTGGTTGGTGGGTTTATGGGTTTTTAAAATGGGTATGACTTGGTGGGAACGAATTGTATGGTTGGATACTGCTCATTTGGTTTGGGTTTTTCCTTCACTTAATCTGAGACTTAGTAACTTAACTCGAATCTAAGTACGAGTGGCTTACCATGAACGTAAGCTAGGGTACGAGTCGTACCATGTACTTATGTGATTGGCGGTGTTCAAACCTCTTTTTATTCTATTCTGCCAGGGGTACGGGTCAAGGGTACAGGTCGTATGCTTGGGTACGACTTGGTTTAGGTATGTCCTATGTTAGATAGTGTTAGGTCCAAGGGGGCGGCCTAGGTATGAGTAGTAGAGGGTACGATTGGTATGGATAGTCGTACCACCTGACAAGAATTTTAAGTAGTTTAAGTTGGGGGTAATCTTGACATTTCCCCAACTAACCTACTAAGGCTCCACGACTTTTAACACACTTGAGAGGTTATTTACCCATTATTCTATTCTTAAACACTTAGAAACTCTCTTAAATACTGTCTAATTCTCTCTAAGGATCTTGGGTAAAGGATGGCTAGGGTTTCTATGGTGGGCAATTTGGGGATTGTATTGGCGATTTCTCTCCATCACCTTCTTTATATAAGGCATGTTCTCTTCCCTCATTGTTAGTTCCAACTAAAGGAATGATTTTATGAATTATTTTCATGGAATAATTTTGTATGGCTTTGGTTTACAAATATGTGTTAGGGATTTTAGTTATAAATGTTTGGTTATGGTTATCCCATGTTTAAATTGTGGAATTTCATATTATATTTATCATTTGGACAATTAGCTATATGGGAATGGTTATTTGGCAATTAGTTTTGGTTTTGGAAATACTATGCCCCCAACATGTTTGACAAAATGCCTATGAGAATGCTTTTACTATATTATTGGACTTTTAATGGAACTATTGAATGATGTGGTTTTGTTATGGAACCGTAAATGGCATAAATGGTTTAAATAGTTTAAATGGTTTGGAATGGTTAATGGAACATCCTTTTGGGGTACAATGTAATCCCCCAAGTAATCATTATAATAGAATACTTGTGGGGCACACGGGACTCCCCCAAGTTAACTTGATGATATAATCTCTGGGTACACGGGAATCCCTTTACCTCTTAAGGTTTGTCTAAGGATAATACTTGCAAGTTATAGTCAGTATGACCATAGCACTACTTATAGACATGCTTAATAATAATGGAATAATGGTTTGATTGGATGGTAATGGTTTTAATTGGGCAATAATGGCGGGGTGTGATAGCTAGCAGTGAAGGTGGGAGTCCAATGGACTAAGACTAGAAACTTCTTTTTACCGACATGATAGGTTGGTCATGGAGACCTTATATGATACTTATGAGGTACAAGGGAATCCTTAAAGTACATTGTACATATGTATCATCGAGAGCTAAGGTTACTCGAGAATTCCCTACACTTATGGTATCTCTGATTCGTGCGGCTACATATATCGGGGGCCGTTTCGGGGATTACACTTGACCCATATATCTCATGGGTGGTTCTAGAAAGGTTAAACTTTACATACCCAAGTTAATGGATTTAAATACATGTTAAACCCAGTTTGCTTTCCCGGCATGGTTATATATGTATATATGTATGTATATATGTATATATGTAAGGCTTGTATGCATATGGTTGGTTTACTTGGTTTTACTGGAAGGCATTATTTTATTCTTGCCCTGATTTCATGCTAGCGTTCACCCGCTAACTTATGTTTGGGTGGTTATATCCCTACGCGATGCAGGAATCGGTCATTGTACTGCTCCTGCACAGCGATCCAAATTCGGGATCAACTTTTGTATTGAAGTGGTAAGCTTCCATATTATAGAAGGCTCTATTTCATATCATGGATGATTTTACATACTTTGGTTATTTTATGTATATTGGTTTTGGCTATGGTTGGGAGCATATCCCAACCGGATATTGGTTTTCCTTTGGTTAAAAGCTTTGTGGAACTACTATGGGATGGTATGGGCTGTTTTGGTAGTAGTGTCAACCTTAGTATTGGCATTGGTATTGGGGCTGATATTGTTGGACTATATCTGATTCAAGATTGTTCTATTTTGTTTTGGATTATATATTTATAATGAAACCTATTTGGTTTATAGCTTGGTTATGATATAGAGGGATGGTTGGTATTGGATAATTGGACTCGATTGGGTTGGTCATGGTTGTGAACCCACCCTAGAGTCTTCATGTTATCTATTATGCTATCCTGTTTATGCTGAAAATTCAGTCGACTAAAGATACGCGTAGGTTGGTTGGGCTGGTGAATAGGGGTGGTTCCAGGTTCTGTTTGGACTTGGGATACCCATTACGATAACGACCTTTTTTGGGTCATGTCACGATCTCATTAACATAGTCTACTTTTCTCATATTAAATCTACTGAACTATGTACACATTCACATTACCTTAAAATTCCATAAACACTAATTAGTCTCTATCCATAACTTATTGACGAATCTACCCCTTTCCATTTACCACTTATAAATGATTTCTACAACTACCATAACTATCTACTCTGAGCTCCTTTCCTATTTTTGAATAAATAACAATCATATCCATTCACTTCCTCCACAAGTTACCTTACGATCTACAAATCTTGCTACAACATTAGTCTATCACTATAAAATGGCAACCCATCCCTTAATCAAAGGTTATATAACTAAAACTAGCTTCTTTATGCAAAATTCACCCTCGCTTTAACTTCAAAACTTATGAACTAATAGGTCTTGACACCTTAACATATACTACTACTTGGTTAGAAATACTGTTCCAACATTCTGCCATATACCTCTACCCTTAAGCATGACATTTGCAACAAGGATTCTGTATAGGATCGAATAAACTTCATACCTCAGACTCAAATGCATTATGGATATATATAGGGTTATAAAGTTAACTAGACACAGTCTGAAGCACTAACAGGTTCCTCTCAAGACCTTGTTCTATTTCATAACTTTATGGATAACTCAATCAGAAAGGACCACGTCGTTTGGAATCTAAACTCTTGAACTTGTATCACCTCAACAATGAGGCCTAGCCCATAAAATTAAAGTAAGGAAGGAATTTGGATAACTTTCATATTGATGATGCTATAGCACAAACTAGAGCATAAAAGAATAAGAAACAACTCCTAAATACTCTATATCCTCCTGATTATAAGTGTGGTGAAAAACACACCTATGAGTCAGACTCTACTAGACATGACTTTGTATACACCCTGGGACCATGAACCACTCTCTGATACCAAGCTTGTCATGACCCAAACTAAAGCCCTGGCCGCGACAGGCATCCAAAACTACAAAGGATCAAGAGAACCCTTAGTATACCATCATAAGCATAATCCATACATAAACTAAAGTGCGGAAGATATAATGAAATTTAAGGAAAAACTCATAGTCAAAATTTGTCAACAAGTTTTGAAAATACAATACTTATATCTCTTCTATGAAAATAATACTGAAAACTAATGTTTAGGCTGAGTGATACAAGCAAGGTCACGATGATGGAGGTGTACGAGTGTGTCAAGAGTCCACCTGAGCTAAGACATTCTTCATATTGTGTTTCTAATATTAGTTTGGGTTGGCTGTTTTGGTGTCCTTTACACCCTCATTACTTTTATTCTTGTTGCAGTTAGTGAATTCGAGTGTGGTCTCCAAAGTGGTCCTCGGTTCCTTGAGATTTGTGGACTGTTTTAGGGTGTGTTCTTGATACTTCCTTTTCTTTATTGTATCATTTGGTATTAGAGAATTCCTTGATCTTGTTCCCATAAAATAAATATTTTACTCGTAAACTTGAAAAAAAAAGTGTTTGAAAACTAAAAAATCAAAAAGAAACAAATATGCCTGTGTTTGTGTTCTTGGACGAAATTGTGTTATTGTCGTATCTTGGCCGAGATTTTTACTCATATTGAGTGTTTATAGTGTTAGTTTTGTTCCTAACTAACTTTGAGTCTAAATCTAAGTTTGAGCTTGTATTTGTTGATGTTGTAGTCATGAACTTGGACTTGGCTGATTTGTTGTTGAACATTATTGGGTGGATTGTTTTGGCTGTGTGGTTTCTCATTGATGTTCTAAGCTTGAACACGTGATATTGTTGTTAATTGGTGGCTTAAGAACATTTTTTTGAGTTTTAGTAGTCTTGTCCATGAGTTGAAAACATTGTTGTTATGGATTTGGGAGTTGACCGGTGGAATAGCTATTGGTTATTCTTGTAATTATTGTTGTTGTTCTTGGTGATGTTGTTATTGTTCTTGCTGTTCATCACTACCTTAATATATTGTTGAAGATAAAGTGTATTTTATATCTATAAAGGTGAAGGAAAGAAGAGTAGAATTTTTTTGTCTTGAATGACCTCTCAACCACCAAAGACTTTATCAACCACTTTTCAACAACTTTCCATGATTCAAGGGTCCATGTTTTGAGGAAAAGTACAAGTCAAGTCAATACTTTTTGTGTTTGAATTTGAAGGTAGTTCCAAGACTTGTATTTCCCTCCATTATCCAAATCTCACCAATTCCAAATTACAATTTGACTAAGACTTGAAAATTGAAAAATAATAGCTTGTTTAAAAACTGAAACCAATACGTGGTAGCCACATCATCAAATTTTACTATTCATACGACATATTTAAGCTCAAATTTTATATTTTTTAGTTTCCTTTTGTTGTTCCTTAGTTTCAATTTTGGTGGTTCCAATACTAATTGGCAAACTATTACTCATCTACTAGATTGTTAGTTAGTCTTTGTGTTCATTCATTCATGTTAAGCATTTGTTTTGTGCTTTTCTCTTTTGTGAATTCGTTGTATCTTGTTGGTTCAAGTCCGTAAATAATTTTTCTTTGAGTCAACTCAAATGAAAATCTATTCTGGGCATATATAGACTCATCCCTTAATCACTCATGAAGTACAAGCTGGCTTTCAACACTTTTGAAACCAAGTGTGAGGTAAAATAGAGAGTGAGAGTGTGGTGAGGCTTTTTAAACAAACTAGTTGTTTTCTTTTGTTTGTTGTTGTATTTTTTGGTAGGTACCATGGCTTACCATAATTTCAATGCCACGTTTGATCGCATCGATGATAATCTTGAAGATATGAAATGGCTTATTGAAATTATACGCCAATTGTTACCCAAACTCTTCCCTCAAATTCCAATTGTCCAAACATCTTGCGATGAAAGTTTTCCGAAGGAAGTTGCTGCCCAATATTGTGAAGGACTTTCACACTGAGGTAAAGGCAAACATACTCATGAATGTCAAGGTAAAATAGCTAACTCTTACACTTTGATGGTTGTGAATGATGATCGTGTGGCTAATAAGCCATTGAGTGTGAGTAGTAGGTTACCTACATATGAATATTTTGATTCCTTGCCACTTGTGGATGATTTATATATTGTCCGAGTGGATAAACTAGTTGATCCTATAGATGACTAAATCGACTCTTCTAGTAAGATCTATTTGTGTCCACTTAGTGTTGAAGCTATTGTGTTGAATAAAAGTACATTATCCTGTGAAAATTGTGTTGAACAACTTGTGTGTAAAACTTACCCACCACTTGAGATTATGTGTGATGTGATTAATAAATCTCAAGAGAGGGATGAATTTGAAGATGATGGTCAAGGAAATAAGAGTGAACCTGCGAGCTTATCTTGTGGTATAGATGCTAATGTTTTCTTAACTTATAGGGATGATCATATGCATGAAACATCTTTGAAACTTGATAGTGAACTTAAAGAGAGTGAGCTTGCTTATACCAAATCTATCGACGGGGTAGATCTTTCTCTTTTTAGGTATAATGTCTTATTTAAAGATAGTTTAATCACTTCTAATGAACCTAGTGGTGTGATTGAAGTTGATGGTGTAGCTCGTCTTGGAGGCTATAGCCTATATGCCAACCCACTATGGTGTGACAACATTCCTCCTAAAGATGAAAATCTCTTCTTGGAAGAATAAAGTACTCTTACTGGCAAGGAATATGCAGTCTTAGAAAGAAATAGTCAATTGGGTGAAGATGAACTTGAATCGCTTGAATGTTTAGGAAACCCGAAATATGACTGTTCTTGTAATAATGTTTTTGTGTGTGATCCCTTTGCTACCCAAGGTGATTTATATCTATATGGGGATTACTCTCTTGAAAGAGAAAGTGGTGCATGCTTAGAAATTCTATCTACTTCTTATTTATGTGTTTCCTATGTTAAGCATACTAGTGTTGATGGACTTGAAACTTGTGAGTACATGCATAAGGACACCATAGTTAAATTTGGCTTGTGTGACACTTTTATCTACCACCTTTGTGCTCATGATATTTCCACTAGTGATATAGATAGTGTGCCTAATTTTGAGGACAACGCCTTAGGGGAAAGTGAGAGTGGTCAAAACTTAGGTCCTTGGTTACTTTTACCATTTGATCCTAGTGCCATCTTAGAGTATAGTAGGAGTAGTTCCAGCCTATATTCTTTATTTCTTGGTGTTCATCCCAGTCACTTCCTTTGTACCATTTGTACTAAGCTTTTTATGTTAAAAACAAAAAACCCTTGGATATACTTCAAGTTTGTCCCATCTCGACATGACATGTTGATGTATTTATTTTTCTAACCCTAACCCTCATGCCATGAGGATGTGTTCTTGTTTATCTCTTCTTTGATTTTGCAAAGTTTTGATTCGAGGTCGAGTCCTTTTCAAGAATGTGAGAATGATATAAGCACGGTCATGGTGATGGAGGTGTAAGAGTTTGTCAAGAGTCCATCCGAGCTAAGAAATTGTTGAAGTGTGAAAGGAGGGGTTAGAAGGGTACCAAAATAGTCCACACCATACAATTGATGGTCGCCCCCCTCTTTGAGGGATCTTTTGGTCATTTTACACTTTATTTTGTAATACACTATATGTATAACCTTTTAGGGTTTCATTAGTTATGTTATTCATGATTTTGTAAGTCATAAGAAACAAAGAAACACAATTCCTCACCCTTTGGAGGCACAAAATTGAAACTAGGTTTCAACTTGAGTGTGGAATCACTCGTGTTGGATTCATGGCTTAGAATGCTGGGTGCTTGAAGGATTGAGGTCCCTATTGTGTCCACGAATAGTTTAGGTGTTCACATACCTTAGTGTATATATATATATATATACCTTGGTTCTTAGTGTATGTAATATTTTATGTCACACTATCTATCCATTTCTTTGTTGTAATCTTGTAGCCATTTTGAGTTTTGTCTCTCTTGTAATCCGTGGGTTGTTGTTATTACATTATTGTTTTTCATCTTGTTCTTCATATTGTGTTTCTAATATTAGTTTGAGTTGGCTGTTTTGGTGTCCTTTACAACCTCATTACTTGTATTCTTGTTGCAGATAGTGAATCCAAGTGTGGTCTCCAAAGTGGTCCTCGACTCCTTGAGATTTGTGTACTGTTTTGGGGTGTGTTATTGATACTTCCTTTTATTTATTGTATCAATGATACAAGGTCCACCACTATACCATAAACTAAATGAGTCAACACATTAATAAATTCCCTTCTGAAAGATGGATGGCACACCATCTCTGTCATACCCTAAATGTTCTACTAATGTGATGAGACATGGGACTATATTGCAAAACATTAAATATGAGGGGTCAATAATCAAAAGTACTAGTATGTAGAACAATTTAATAATAACACATACTTCATGTAAAATAAGTGAGAGCATTACGAAAATAATTTATCATAATCAGTGAGCTTTAAAACATTCTCATAAGTCATGACTCAACTCTTTGTTTTACTTCTGAGCTATATGGTACACCCTAAATTTCTTCTTATCCCATGGGCTATATGGAATCCGTCCTTGACTCAGCATCCAATCCCCCTCCAAGTTTGTCACCAGGATTAAAGTACGTAATAAATACTAAGTATGCCTCCTTGCATGACATACCGTGTCACAATAAAAGGGTATGCCTTCTTGCATGGATATGCCTCCTTGCATGACATAACTTTTCACAAAAAGGAATATGTTTCCTTGCATGACATACCCTTTTCATAAAAGAAAACCCGCATCAGTAAAATATGGTTTTAGGCTATGAGTTATCTGAACTCGTACCTTATTCGGGTAACCATATAACTCTCTTTAAGCCTAATTTTAGTCATTTAACACCATGCTTCATACTTATAGAAACGTCACTTACGAGTTCTATTCGAGGCACATCATAACAGGGTATGTGTCCTGCCCAGACTTTTGAGTCATAATATCTTATCATACCACATCCATAGCCCTTTTTATTAAAAAATACATTAATGATCACCAAAAAGGAAGGATTTATCAAATCATATGAGAGTTCTTATTTCAAAAGCATATGAAAACTTATGCAAAACACTCTTCTTTCAAGACTTTAACATAGGATGATCATCTCTTTCATCAATCAAATACAATTCTTTTATATAACACAGAGTATTTATAAAATTAGAAATCACCCTCTAATTCTATCATAAATGATGCAAATCCATAATTGAAAGTGAAACATTTAAACTCAAGCTTTTAACCATTCATATAAACAACCGCAGCACATTAAGACAATGAATTTCATAACTAGAGAGGAAATTTCGTAAATCATGTTTTCATATAACTTCTCAAACCCATAATATCTATACACATGAACATAATTATAGATTAGGGAAAACACCCTTAGTTTAAACAAGATTTCATCGGTTTCCGAATGCATGCTCTCAAAACAATCTTAAATCTCATAATAATACATATATAGTTTAAAACTGGTAAAAACTTTAAAAATTTCTCCCATGAAATTTAGGATTGTCCCACATACCTTTTGACGGATAAAATCGAAGAGAATATAGAGAATTTGGACCCCTGAAGCTTGAATTCTTCTAACCCAAGGTAGTTTCTCCTCTCTTTCTTATGGAGAGATGATTAAGGATTTTGGAGAGGTGATATACCGATGTTATGTCATGTAAATGGATGAAATTACGGTAATATAGAGGGTAGGGGTCATTTATAAATGAAAGGACTTCAATACCCCACCTCCCAAGTCAACAAATGCAAAAATTGACGAGTTTAAACCATCGGCACATGGGGAGGGTAATCTCCGCCATAAGCTCTGCGTCGCGCCTCTATCACTGACCATTACTGCCTCCTCATTAAAATGCCTATAACTTTTCACTCGGATATTAGATGGAGGCAAGATCAGATGTGTTGGAAAGAGAACACATTTATCTATAAAGCATCTTGAACCTCAGGATTTCACATATTCCAAAAGTTATACACGTTAAAGTTGACCCTGGTAGAATCAAATTCCAAAAATTTAGTCGATAAGAAAGTTCTTAACTCCACTTCACTTTAAGTGTTTACTACGAACATTCTTCTCCTCAAAGGCACTTTTCAATCTAGGTTAATGATCATGAAACTTACTATTATATAGAAAATAATTGGGTTCAAGTTTATACACATAGATGCAATAGTTTGAATTCTAGCCCGAAAATGTGGGATGTTATATAAAGCCTATGTTATAATCTATCTAGAGAAAATAGAAAACTCAAAAAAAAAGTTTTAGCTTTTTGCTTTCTTTCCTGTAGTTTTTTGTAGTAATTTACAGCTGCATTGTTACTACTGCTTCAGCTTGTAGCCTTTTTTAGTTCTTATTTCCTTGTTTTTTAAAACCACATGTCATCTAAAGAAAGAAATATATGGACTCAAGCAAGCCCCTCGAGCATGGTACAATAAACTTAAGGCATTCCTTCTTTATTCGGAATTTGTCAAGTCAGAATTTGATACATCACTCTTCATTCGCAAAGTGTCGAACAATATTTTGTACGCACTAGTTGAGGTGCATGATATCATCATCAGAGGGAAGCACAACTCAGAGGTAAATTACGTTATTGCTTGTTATGATGGACGTTTTTCAATTAAGGAACTTGGGATTATAAACTTCTATCTTGCAGTTGAGGTGCTCCAAACTGCCAAAAGAATCACTTCATCACAATCCAACTACATCAATGAAATCCGCTCTTACAAAAACATGAAGGATTGCAGTTCGGCAAAAACCCCAATGAGTGTCACTGAAGTGCCTCAACTACATGATGGAGTGGAACCAACTGATGCTACTCACTACAGGAGAGTTCTTGGAAAACTACAGTACTTTTCTTTTAATCATCCAGACATTAGCTTTTTTCCGTAAATAAATTGTCTCAATTTATGCACTCTCCATCTGAAATACACTACAAAGCACTCAAACGAATATGCGGGTAACTCCAAGGAAGGCTTCAGTTTGTTCTCCACATTCAAAGAGGTAATAATTTCAAGCTACACATGTACTCTAATGCGGATTGGGCTGGAGATGTGAGTGATCGAGCTTCCACTACTGGTCACATATTGTTTTTGGGCCAAAATCATGTGAATTGGTCTCCCAGGAAACAAAGAAAAATTTCTCGCTCATCAACTGAAGCAGACTATCGTGCCGTTGCAAGTGCGCTGGCTGAAATAAACTGGGTAACAAATCTTCTAAAGAAACTAAATATTTCACTACCAAACATCAACCATTTATTGAGACAATTTTGGTGCAACTTATTTGTGAGCAAATCAAGTTTTTCGTAGCTGTATGAAGCACATTGTTGTAGACTTTCACTTTGTTCACAAACAAGTCAAGTAGAATCAAGTTCACATTGTTCATATTCAAGTTGAAGATCAACTTGTGGATACTCTTACTAAACCTCTACCAAAGCCAACTTTTGATAAACACCTAATCGAACCAGGCATTGCTACACGTTACCTATCTTGAGAGGCATGTATTGATGCATAACCCCAACTCCTTTTAATTGTGCATATTCAGTGATGTGGTAGTATTACTGCACGTCCTTTAATTGTGTAGATATTGTGTTGCTAGTTAGTTATCTACAACTCAAAGGATTAGGATTACATGTTTGTTATTTAGAGTCCACTAGGAATTAATATGAAAGTTATTGTTAATCTTCTCTTGTATTTAGAGTGCCTCTGCACATTGTAAATAAATGGAAGCTTTCATACCCTACTCAATCTTATAGCACCCAAGGATGTGCCTTTGTGGTTCATTGAAGTTGGGTTGAGCACCAAATTTTCAATAGAGAGAAACACTAGATGATTCTTTCCATTTTTTCTAACCTTGGTAGACAAAGTTACCTGGTGCCTGTTTTTTGTGGGAGGTGGCAGGTATCCCATGGAATTAGTCAAGGTGCCCGCAAGTTGGCTCCCGTGGAATTAGTCGAGGTGCGCTCAAGATGGTCTGGACAAACCAAGGTTATTAGAAAAAAAAAAAATCTTTAAATGCTAATTATTTTTGTAAAAGCTGATTAGATATTATTGTTAATTATTTGAATATTTCCCTTTAAATGCCGACAACTTTTTAGTATGATGATATTTGATTAGGTACATAATTTAAGATATCATTTTAACTATCTAATAGAGTGAACTAATTTTCAATGCCCCTCTAATGTTGTTTAGGTATAAATACAATTCTAGTATTTTAAATCAAATAATTCCTCACTAATGTTAAGCAATTTTAATAGCACTCACAATATCAAATACTAAAAATTACACATTTTTAAAATTCTTGCAAAAGCTAATGTGTTTTTTATTTTGAAATATAAGAGTTTTATCCAACTAAACAAACTGAAAAAAATTGATCCTAGATATCTGAATTGGCGGTAGTGTTATTCTAGTCTCGCCTCACTGATAAGAAGCAAAATTGATTTTCACAGTAGGCAGAAAATAAGATTCAAAACTACTAAAGCATGCTTTTTATTGATGAACAAGGACTTTAAAGACATGCTTGCACACCAAATTACAGAAAGGAGTTCTATGTACATAACCTACTGACAAAGTTTGTTATTCCACGCACTATATTCACAAATAGAGACATCTCTACTAGGACACGACGAACAATCCACAGTCCACTAATAGATGCTGCAAATGAACCAGCTAGACAAGGAACGCGTAATGGCATGAGAGTTCGTGAAGTAATAGGGCCCAGCTGCACTGGCTCATCCACAACAAAGCAGTAGTTGCTCTAGTGAAACCAGGGACAGATTATCATTTACCACAATAATAAAACAGATTCTTATTTGCCAAGACTAAATATGTGATCTGGGAATAGGTCTTCCAAATCAAATAACTTGTCATCCATGCTACTAGGATTCCAACAGGGATAAGTTCTACAACTACTGCTGCCAGTAATGGATGGTATTTGCATGGAATCGACAGAAAAAACTCCAACAAGAGCTCCCATGGTGCTTGCAAAAACATCCTTGTAGCCATTGCTTGAAGATTTACAACCATGAACTCCAATATGATCAGCAGTTGGTATTGGCCAACTTGCAGTGTTAACGGTAGTACCTACTTGACAGGATCCAACCAATAGCTTGCCCATTAGCTCTTCCGAATCATACCTAACATTATTGACAGGAGGAATGTGCATTCCAGAGCCACCAGCATCCGATGGTAGCAAGCTAAGTGATGGAGATGTCCTAGTGTCAACTCCACAACACACTCCATAACTGCCCTCTGCCGCGATTTGGCCTTCTATACTTAGTAGGAGCTCAACCACGGCGGCAAATGAACTATTCAACTCACTACCAACAACAGCACCAAGCTGGAATTTCTCGGGGTTAACAGCTGATGGCCCTTCAATAGCATCAGTCGTGCAGTTTTTAACTGGCCCTGGTAAAGGTAGCATCTCTGTGTAGAAAGCTTCAGTGACATAGTCGGTAATTGGCCACTGTAATTATCCTCCACAAGGTCATTTCAAATTATCAGATTTTTGTCCTTGTGAAGGTTCAGTAATATCAGCAGCACTAGTGACATCATGAATGCTTCTCTTCTTGGCGTTGTTATTGTCGTTGAATTGAGTGTAGAACTTCTGGGCATGGCTTGCCACCTGTATTGGTGTTCTAGATAACACAATGTTCCTTGATATAGACCGCCAATCACTCTTTCCTTATATCGCCAACACCTGGAGAAACAACCTACGAAAGGATAGAAGATTAAAGAAGTTACTAGCCTTGGAATATAATTCGTGCAAGACAATATCTGCTTAAAACTAATGCATTTTCTCAATCCTCCCATTATTACACATCTTTGAAATTCTATTCATGGTCGCTATGATAATATAGACATTATTACTTCCATATGTATACAATGAACACATATAATAAGTTTGAATTAACAAGTTAAGTTTTATTTCAGCAGGCATTTATCACTACTAGACCACCTGCACCCACCCAAGTGTTTCCAGCACGAGTTAGATTGAAGCCTTTAAAACTCGGGTGTCTACAGTACCCTCTTCATATATAACAACTATACCGATGACACAAGGGCTTACATTACTAAACTGATTTCAAGCTGTAAACTCTTCTTGAGAAAAAGTAACCCAAAGAAAATTGAAGAAATTACTACACAAATATTCAGATACCAAATTTTCTGAGTGACATTCTTTCAAAATTTTCACACCAGATCAACTGAGACTCAGCTATACATCTACAAATACCATACAAATAGAAAAATTTTAGTTATGATTAAACAATAACATAGCTTCTGTCAATTTCTTTGGTCCAAATTGACAGGCTTGTTGTCAATCTCAAAAATAACAGATAAAAAGAAGCATTTGGTTGCTTCGTCAAAAGGACTTCTTAAAGAAGCAACTTTTAAATCCTTACTGTAAACAAGAAAACTTATTCAACTATCAAGAAACACATGATTGAAGAGGTCAACTAATCATCAATTTAGTCAAATGTTTCAAACCAAACAAACAGTAATAACAAAATGTACAGTAAAAGACTCACCTGTGCTCCTTTGCAGTCCGAGGAATCCCTTTTCCCAGTTTGGTAGAACTTTGCATTCTTCGATATTAGGTGGCAGAATTATATCAGACTCATCGTTAATATCTTCAACTAATACAAGATAATGTTCGATAACTTCTTTAAGAGATTTCCCAGGAATCGCAGCAGCAATCTTCAGAATTTAATTTCCATCTCCAGAATAAGCATTTTCAAATGCTTTGTCTTCCGCCTTAGTCATATTGTTGGATCTTCAGTGAGAGGTTTTGACACAAAAAGGAAAGTACCTGAAGAGTTCTCCCAAATTGGACAACTTCCACACATGATAAAGGCCATCATATATTAATGTATATATTTGGTGCATCTAAGATTTTCTGTAGTCCTTGACACTTGGTGAACCGAAATAATGGCAGCAAGACTCCTACTCTTTTAATCAGCTATTGATTTAACTACGGTCTAGTCTACCTCCATGAGGTAGGGTAAGATCTGGCTAAACTCTAGCCTCCAAAATTATTGTTGGTTTTAACTACAGTAGTGAGCAACTGTTAGGGGGAACAGGTAGGTGGCACACTAAGCTTTTGCATCTAGACTAGATATTAAGGTGCACATCAACGTGAAGGAAAGCAACCAACAACAACATACCCCGTACTCAAACCTTACCACTACCTCAGGGAAGTAGGGAGGTTGTTTCCGGAAGACCCTTGGCTCAAGTGTAGCAAATCCAGGTATAAAGAAGAGGAAAACAATGAAGAAAATATACAACTAATCCGCCATACACAAAAATAATAACGATCAATAATCAACCACAAATTAGTTCGATAATTGAAATACAATAAATAACAACAATGACATATGTCTACGGCTAAACCCTATGCTACCATACTAAAGTGCACGACAACACTCCTACCCGACTAACATTCTACTCAAATAACCTCATTTCTGATTCTACCACACCTAGTATGTCCACAGATCCATATCAACATCCTTATCTCTGTGACATGCATCTTTGGAGTTTTTGATTGGGAAACACTCTGTCTCATATAGCAACGTCGGTCTAACCACCACTCTATAAAACTTACCTTTAAGTTTCGGTGGTATCTTTCTATCATACGCGACTCCGGAGGCAAGCCTCCACTTCATCTACGCCGCACCAATACAATGAGTGACACCGTCTATGACCCCATAACCCTAGATAATAGAGCCAAGATGTTTGAAAGTAGCCAAAGTTCACATATAAATAAGACTTTGACACGGTCACTGGCTAACTAAGCAAGATTAATACAGTAAAAAATGACATTGTGGAGAAAAGTTACTCTGGCGTCTTTTGTTCCTTTATTTAGTCACTTAATCTTTGTTTTTGAAAGTTTTCCACCTTTTACAGAAAAAGCAACAATAAAAGTCCAATTAATGAACTAGCTCTAGGAAGATAAAGAAATACAAAAAGGGATAATTCATGATGATCAAAATAATAAGAATTTGATCAAATATTTCTGTATTAGGAATCGCATCTGCAAGTTCCTACTATATCAGGTCCAAAAAGAGTACTCCCTCCATTTTAAAAAGGACCGTTTGACTTGACGTGAAGATTAAGAAAGTAAAGAATTCTTGTGGTCCTAAATTAAAGTTACGTTAAATATATCAAAATGCCCTTTAAATCTTGTGGTCTTAACCATGTCACGTGTAAAGTTAAAATTAAAGTATTATAAAAGGAAAGGGTTATTCATTTTGAAACGGACTAAAAAGAAAAATAGGTTATTATTTTTTAAATGGAGAGAATATTAATTAAGAGATCCATCCCCTCTTTTTAAACTAATTTTATTAGAACGAGGATTACATTAAAAGATACGACATTCCTAATCAAAAAGATAAATTATAGGGCACAACCACGAAAAATTGCGCTTAAGGTGAATTACAAATATAACAGTGAAACATATCTCTCTAAATGTGTTAGAGACCAATCAAGAGAAAATATGAAATAGATTTATAGCCCACATAGAGGATTCCACAATGGCATACACACGCTCGCTGCTATCGCGCAGACTATACAGTTAAAAAACATTAGAAGATATGTATCTATAATAAATTTGCACCCATTGTCACAAATATTTATGACTTAACGTTCTCTTACGCTATTGAGAGAGGTCATAAGACAAGACAAGACAACATCTAACGCCGGTATCAGTAATGTTACACTTAATGAATGTAATCACTCTCTTAAAATTTGGTCAACAATGTCTCACAATTGAAAATGTCCTAGTCGATGTCATCGCATGGAATTCTTTCGAAAAATATGCATACTAGATCATTTTATCAACCCTACTAGTTTAGAGAGAAAGGAAGGATATTTGTAACACTTTTTTGACACAGCCCTAAGGCTGTCTAACGGGACGGGACGGGTCAACCCGGAACCGGCCCCCTCTCTCTTAACGGGTTCCGGGCCGGTTTCGGGCTGGTTTTGGCCTTAACCGGTCCGGGCTGGGCCGGGCCGCACAGTAAAAAAAATAAAACCCACCCGGAACCGGCCCACTTAACCCAATCCGATCAAACCCGGTCAAACCCGGTCAAAACCGGTCAAAACCGGTCAAAACCGGTCAAACCCGGATAAAAACCTGTCAAATATACATTATATATACGCTATATATACAATCTATACATTAAATATACACTTCTATAGAAGATATATACAATGTATACATTAAATATACACTTCCATAGAAGATATATACACGTGTATACGCACCATTCAATGTATATATACTACTAATTATGCAATATACTACATTATATATACATTACAATATGTATAGATATACTTATATACTAATTTATAAAACATATACACATGTATACATTAAATATACACTTCTATAGAAGATATATACACGTGTATATGCACCCTTCAATGTATATATACTACTACTTATGCAATATACTACATTATATATTCATTACAATATGTATAGATATACTTATATACTAATTTATAAAACATATACACATGTATACGTTAAATATACACTTCTATAGAAGATATATACACATGTATACGCACCATTCAATGTATATATACTACTTCTTATAAAATATACTACATTATATATACATTACAATATGTATAGATATACTTATATACTAATTTATAAAACATATACACATGTATATGTTAAATATACACTTCTATGGAAGATATATACACGTGTATACACACCATTCAATGTATATATACTACTACTTATGCAATATACTACATTATATATACATTACAATATGTATAGATATACTTATATACTAATTTATAAAACATATACACATGTATACGTTAAATATACACTTCTTTAGAAGATATATACACGTGTATACGCACCATTCAATGTATATATACTACTACTTATGCAATATACTACATTATATATACATTACAATATGTATAGATATACTTATATACTAATTTATAAAACATATAAACATGTATACGTTAAATATACACGAAGGTATATACACATGTATACGCACCATTCAATGTATATATACTACTACTTATAAAATATACTACATTATATATACATTACAATATGTATAGATATACTTATATACTAATTTATAAAACATATACACATGTATACGTTAAATATATACTTCTACAGAAGATATATACACGTGTATACACACCATTCAATGTACATATACTACTACTTATAAAATATACTACATTATATATACATTACAATATGTATAGATATACTTATATACTAATTTATAAAACATATACACATGTATACATTAAATATACACTTCTATAGAAGATATATACACGTGTATATGCACCATTCAATGTATATACACTACCACTTATGCAATATACTACATTATATATACATTACAATATGTATAGATATACTTATATACTAATTTATAAAACATATACACATGTATACATTAAATATACACTTCTGTAGAAGATATATACACGTGTATACATTAAATATACACTTCTGTAGAAGATATATACACATGTATACATTAAGTATACACTTTTTGTGCTGGGCCGGGCCGGGCCGGGCCGGTTAACCGGCGGGCCTGGACCGGGTTAATCGGGCCCATTTTAAAAAATCAACCGGCCCGGGACCCGGAACCCTAAAGCCCTAGGGCTTACCGGGTCGGGTCAAGCCGGGCCGGTTTAGCTTGTCGGGCCGGGCCGGGTCAGCCCGGCCCGTTTGACACCCCTACAGCCCTGTAGCTGTTAACAAATTTTACTTATTTTATCCGTCCAAATTTTTCCAATAAAAAGGGGTAGAATATTAATTACATTAATATGAGGTAGCCATTTAATCTTATCTCCGCGCTACTCTACTACTAGTTCCCATTATCCTATTTGTCTTCTCCTCCTTTTGTTGGGGAGAGGGCAGGTGTTTAAATGGCTACATTTGATATGTCAAATTGCTAGTACATATTGTTCAAGTGGATGAACCAGTTGATGACTCACTAGTTAAATGTGGAAATAAGAATGCTGAGAAGGATGTGCAAGCTTACTAAGAGAGATATTTGGGACAAGGTGGGAGTGGCCTCTATGGTGGACAACATGAGCAAAGCGAGGCTGAGATGGTTCGGGCATGTGAAAAGAAGATGCCCTGATGCCCAATGAGAAGGTGTGTAAGGTTGGATATTGGGATTATTTGGAGATGTAGATGTAGGCCAAATAGCTGGCATTCGGGAGAGGCGATAAGACAGATCATGGAACTCCTGCAGCTTACCGAGAACATGACCCTAAATAAGAGGGTATGGAGACAGTGGAATGTTTTCTAGTTTCTCCTACCAGTTGTGCTATTACTACTCTTCTTTTTATCTATACGGTTTTATTACTTGTCGTTGTTTCTTTTTGCTTCGGTTATCATATTATTTATTGTTGTCATGTTCTTTTATTTATTATTTTCAACATGGCTTCTTCACTATTGTGTTTCCTTTTCAAACCTACTATAAATTGTTTTACTTGAGCCGAGGGCCTCTCGGTAACAACCTCTCTGCCTTCACATGGTAAGGGGTAAGGGGTAAGGGGTAAGGTCTACATGCACACCACCCTATAACAGCTTGTCCTTCCCCGAAATCCTACTTATAACATATAAATACACTATAACAGCTAAGGTTTGAAAAGAGAAAAGAGCTTTGCATCTACATAGCTGCGAAAACAAGGGAGTTCATCCATTTTCTGCGGATTTCCAAAGACCGATAACTCAAGTCATGATCAATGCACATCTGCTTCCGCAAGGAGGAAACTCTAAACCTCCTAAACTAGCATTTATATTGAAATGGTACGATTAAGAATCCCTGACACCAAGAAACCTGATAGATATATACCATCATAGAGATGTCACACTAGGATCTTTCAAGTGAAAATTTTTCCCGACTCACAAAACATCAACTTGTTTCGAGTGAAATGCATGTCTACGCATCACTTCAACTTCCCAGTACCGTTTCTCAAGTTATTGTCATCAATTTAAGTTGGTCTTTGTCATATATGGAAGTTATCCAATTTGGGAAAACTCTTCAGAAACTTTCCCTTTCGTGTCAATCCTTTCCTTGTCTATCCAACAAAGTGATCCCTGACCGAACATGCAATCACTCCACTTGGACTAAGGAGGAAGACAAAGCATTTGTGAATACTTTGGTGCTTTATTCTGGAGATAGCTATCAACTTCTGAAGATCACTGCCGCTGTTCCTGGAATATCTATGCAACAAAAATGAATTACTTGATGATATTAACAATATCAAGTCTGGCATAGTTCCGCTACCTAAATATCGGAGAATGCAAAGTTCTACAATTGAACAGTGAAAAGGGATTCCCTGGTCTGCAAAGGAGCACGGGTGATGCTTTTCCTGTATATTTTGTAATTAACATGTAATTCCATGACAGATTATATTTCAAGGCTAGTAAATTCTTTAATCTTTTTTCTTTCTTAGGTTGTTTCTCCAGGGGTTGGCGAAATATGGAAGGGGTGATGGGCGGGTTATATCGAGAAACTTTGTTATCTAGAACACCAACATAGGTGGCAAGACATGCCCAGAAGTTCTACACTCGATTAAATGACAATAACAATGAAAAGAGGAGAAGAAGCATACATGATGTCAATAGTGCTGCTGATATTACTGAACCTTCACAAGTACAAATCTGACGAGTTGAAAGGAACTTGTGGAGGACAATTACACTGGCCAATCACCGACTATGTGACTGAAGCTTTCGACACAGGGATGCTACCTTTACCAGAGCTAGTGACAAACTGCACGGCTGATGCTATTAAAGGACCATCAGTTTTTAACCCTGAGATATTCCCGGTTGGTGCTGCTGTTGGTAGTGAGTTCAATAGTACATTTCCTGGCAAGGTTGAGTTCCTTTAATGTATAGAAGACCAACTCGTTGTACCAGCAGAGGGCACCTTTGGAGTGTGCCATGGGGTTGACACTAGGACATCTCCATCGCATAGCTTGCAACCATCAGTTGTTGGTGGCTCCGGAACAAACTCTAGTAGATTACCCTTCATGTCCTCGATAGGCTGAAACTAAATTCTAGAGTTTGTTCGTTAAATTATTTTTTCCACTAGCATAAACAATTTTGAAATCCCATTTCATCAGAATTCAAGAATGACATACCAAAAAAAAATTAAATAATGGATCACTCAAAATTTAGAAAACACATGAGACAAAGAAAACATAGTAGTAACTTTCATGATAGGTGATATTATTATTATTGTGTAGGACATAGGAATATTTTGGAAGATAATTTCATCTTCCATTTTGGTTTCTTTGACTGTGAATTGCACATTTTTGTTTTCAAGTTTTGATGTTTTTGAGGAGAGTAAATTGAAGGAGGACAATGGTGTTGGATGGAAAAAGGTGATGCATAGAGTGTTTCACCAAAAAATTAACATTTCCCATAATTTCTGGCTTTTTGAATGTAAATATCCTGGGAATGAGTTCACAAAGTTTGTTGAATTGGTATGAAGCCTAATTAGTAATTCAGGGGTCTTTCGGTACACCGGATAAGAAAGCTAGTCTGGGGACTATTTTATCTCACAATTTGAACTAAAATAACGGGATTATTGTCCCATATAGAGAGTGGTATAAAATAGTCTCGTAGTGGGATTACTATCTCATGTGGAGGATTCATTTAAAATAGTTTCATGAGATATTCCTACTTATCCAATTCATTGTTCCAAACTATTTCAATCAGTTAATCAATCTGAATAGATTTGAATGATCAAAATCATTAATAAGGTCTTAATATCAATTTAGAGATATATATAAAAATAATAGTTCACCAATTCTATCGTTCACCGCTACCAACGTCATTCACTATCATCAACTTCAGCACTCACAATCAACATCATCACTAATGAGTTTTATGTTGTCCTCTTCCTTGCTTAACAAAGTTTTATTATCACTAATTAGTCATTAAGGGGTGTTTGGTACCTGGAATTACTATTTCACGTGCAGAGTAGTGTAAAATAATCTCATGAAATATTCTCACTTATTCAATCTATTATACTAAACGATCCCTAAGTTCTTTTGTTATTTACATCTAAATCTTAATCATTCCGATCTTCATTAAGTTCATTGTTTTATTTTATTTTTAAATAGTTCAACTATTTAATTAATTTGAAGAGATGTAATAAGGCCTTAATATAATGTCTAATTTGAGATTTATATAAAAATAGTAGTTCACCAACTCCATCGGCCACCGCTACCAATATCATTCACTATTATCAACTTCAGCACCCGCAATCAACATCCTAAATCACTACATTATACATCATCCACCACCATATAATATTTGAATAAAGCATACTTATATTAGTTGATATTTTTTTATTAGATGTATTAATTTTTTGTTGATACATTAGTATTAGATTAGCTGAATAATATATTAACTTTTAAATGAGGATAAATTTATGTCACGATCCGAGACTATACCACTAGTTGTAACACAGTACTCAGAGTCACAAGTGACCCCAAGCTAATTCAAGGCATGGCAAAACACTAAGAATACTGAAGCAAATAATGAGATACTGAGTAGAAACTAAACTGATATGAAATGAGTATAATAAAAGCAAAATCAATACTGCGTATCAAAATTGAAACTGCCTGACATAATCAACATGCTGAAAATATAACTATATATTTGAAAGCCTCTAAATCATGTGAGCTGTTGGGACAAGCCTTCAACTAACTCCAACTGTCTGAAACTGGAATATTACTGAAAAGAATGTTGATAATTTACCCTCGAATCATAAGGACTTTTGCTGATATGGTGCAGAATCATACTAAGAGTGATCTGGGTACTTAGCGCAGAACCCATATTATAAGACAATATAATGCAAAGAAAGTATGCAGTTAGTATGTAACACCCCATAGCATTCTCGTCTTGATACTACACTTAGTAGCATGCATGGGTAACTTGCAACCTAAAAATTTTTGTTAAGTGTTAAAAAAAAGGACTTAGTCATATTTTGATCCCTTAACTTCAATAATTTTTAAATTGACCTTTCCAACCCCGAGACATAGATTTTTTAGTTGATTCATGTTCAGGGGTGTAAATGGGATGTCTCGATGGAGTTTTGAATTTTTCAAACAAGGTTTGAGATGTGTTTGGATTCCCAAACCAGTAGGTCACCGCAATTGCACCGTGTCGCGGTACCTATAACGGTAAGCCACTTGGTGCATCATGGCAAGGCCTCAAATCGGGTTTATGTTGAAAGTTTTAAAAATTGAGGGCCAGTCTCATCTTTTTTCTATAGAGCCAAGTCGTGAAAAAAGAATATTAAAACGTTTATAGAGCATTATAGGATCAAAAGTGATCAGTTTTTCTCAAAAACAAAACCCTAACCCATCCCCAAAGATCAAAAGTTCAATCTTGAAGTTCAATCTTTCCAAGAAACGAATCCAGATTCGGATTCTACTCTTCAAACGAAATAATCTAAGGTATGTGGGACTACCCTAAACTCAATGGGTATAAGTTTTTTTATTTTTATGAAGTTCTAAGAATCTATAACCTTGTTTACAAAGCATGTTTGATATTATTTCAAAAAGCAGGTATCATGGAATTGTTTTGATGAAAGCATGTGATGCCTTTAACTAATTTTCATGAAACTTAAATGTAATTTTGTATATATATGATTTCGTTTGTAATGAAAAGTTTAATGGAGAGCATAATTTATGAGACCTCCCTCTCAAATGTTGATTTTACATGATTT
Organism: Capsicum baccatum var. pendulum; assembly: GCA_030864225.1. Lineage (NCBI taxonomy): Eukaryota > Viridiplantae > Streptophyta > Magnoliopsida > Solanales > Solanaceae > Capsicum > Capsicum baccatum. Next base: position 26,613,498 of record CM061560.1, read on the forward strand.
ATGCGATATGTGCATTCACTTGCATGTTTATGTTTTGAACATCATTGTCAATTAATGGTTATCCAAACTTAGGTTGAGGTTGTTTCTATATTCATGAGAGAGAGTCTTTTTGACTTAACTAAACCCTTTGCATGAACGCAAAGTATTGCAAGAGATTAAACAATTGACAAATCCACCGCATGTTTAAGTCATAAATCTTTTGGGTGGTTATTTGCATATTTGGAATAAGAAGGGTTGTGGTATTGGTATGAATGACTTGCAAGTCTGGGTATGACGATATCCGGTGATAGTGCTCCCTTAATAGAATATGTATTGAATGTTGTAAAGGTATGAAATCATATTTTTTTAAAAATAAAATGAAATATGGGCTTAGAACGGGTTAAATAGTTACCCAAAGAAAGCACAAGTCGTGAGACTCAATGCTGGAAATCATGATTTGCCAACACCAGGTTATGGTACCCTGCTTTGTAGTCTGGTGAACCTTGATTCATGTCGTCCCAACCTGGGATTAGGGTTAAGAGCCCTGCTTTTTGGACTGGTGCACTACCATGACATGTCAATTTGATTAGGAATATGACACCATGCTGTGTGGTCTTTTGTGTCTCCTTTACTAATACACCAATCCTTGCGGCAAACTTGGAATGAGGGGCTTAGCTGTTGAGTTAAGGGAAGATCTCGTGTAGCCCATGGAATGATTAGGATTGTAGGGTATACCATCTAGCCCAGAATAAACAAAGAATGAGTCACGATTTCTAAGAATTATTGATGTCTTTATAAGTATGCCCATGTGTTTTTCACTTATGCATTATGTTCATTGTTTTCATAAAATGTTCTCATTTATAGTGTATAAAAATATGTTATTTTGGGGTTGTTTCACATACTAGTACAATTGTATTGACCCCCTATATTTTAGGATCTAAGGCTTAGTCCCGGGGTCCCATTAAGTAGTAGATTGGTGTGTCTGAAGGTTGGGCTTATAAAACACTGTTATTTATTTGATTCATGGTCCGACTGGTTGCCTTGTCCCAATTTTATTTTTGGACATATGTTGAATTTCGTAATGTTAGAGATTTTGTAGACGGGTGTTATATATTTTGAACATTAAGGATTTCCTTTCGAATTATCTAGTTGAATTATGGTATTGACCATGATTCCATATGATAATTTTTTGTATTTCTTTATATTGTATAAATATTGTGCATAATTTCAACATAGATAGGGTGTCCGGGCCTTCACGGTTTGGGATGCTTGTCGTGGCTAAGGTTTTGGGTCAGGTCATGACAAACTTGGTATTAGAGCACGATTTATGGTCTTTGAAATCGCGTCAGGTAGAGTCCTGTTTATGGGAGTGTAGAGTGCCATACTTTTAAGTAGAAGGCTTTAAGGCATTTAGGAATGTCTCTCTCCTTTTCATGATTCAGTTCGTGCTATAAAGTCTGAATATCCTCTAATCAATGATCTTCTATATTTCAAAAAGTTATCATGCCTCTCCTTCGATCCAACGAGCAGAATGCCCTAGCTGAGGTTTTCCGCCTTACCCATAGGATGTGCACCCATAATAGAGCTCGTACTCCAGAGTTTGTTACTACTTTGGGAGTTCCTCATGTTCAGACTAGTCCACCTGGGGATCCTCAGTCTAGATCTAACCGTACTCAATCTTCCTAGAGAGAAGTATCTAATTCTGAGTTCCAACAGCTTATGCATATGATAGATCAGTTGGTGGCTTCTCAGGCCCGTCGATCTGAAGATATGGGGTTTGTGTCTGGTTCAACTGAAATTATTTAGGTTGTCCAATTCATGAGGCTAAACCCACCTATGGTTACTGGTATGAAGGTTTAGGAGGACCTTCAAGGTTTTATTGATGAACTAGAAAATTTTTTTAGGGTTATGCATGAGAATGAGGTTGAAGGGGTTGAACTGGCGTCCTATCAGTTAAAGGATATGGCCAATCAGTGGTATAATGAAAAGGGTAAAGACGTTGATCCTTTGGTGTGGGGTGATTTTGTCAAAGCTTTCCTAGAACATTTCTTTCCCCAGTAATTTAGGGAATCATAGGCTGAAGAATTCATGAACTTGAAACAAAGGAAAATAAGTGTTAAAGAGTATACATTGAAGTTCACCCAGTTGTCCCGTCATGCCTCAAAATTGGCGGGTAACATGAGATCCCAAATAATGAAATTTGCATCTGGTCTCTTGGATGATCTGGTGTTATAATGCAAGAGAGCAATGTTAAATAAGGATACGAACTTCTCCCGATTGTTCTTTAACATGTAGCAGGTTGAAGATCAGAAGAAAAGGCTGGCAGAGGCAAAGGAGAAAGACAGGAAGGCCAAGAGAGCTAGGTTTATAAACCAGAATAACAGTTAGCACCAGGGTAGTACCTGGGGTAACAAGTGATTGAAGAAATATTTTTGCAGTAATACTCAGTCTTCAGCCAGCGCCCAGACCTCTAGTTAATCGGCGATTTCAAAATTTTTAGCCCAGCAATAGCTTGGGGGTGCAGGGTACTCAGTCCCAGGGGAGTGTGACTCAGTCGTTTAGGCAACATCCTCGTTGTGTTAATTATGAAAGGAACTATTCAAGGAAGTGTTATTCCAAAATTCAAATGTGTTATTCATGTGGCCAAGTGGGCCATATTCAGAGGGACTGTTCTTTAGCTACAAGAAATTTCGGTGATGCCAAGTCTCAAGAAAATTCCTCAGCACCCCCCCCCCCCTAAGGTATTTTATCCAACCACCAGGATGCAGAGGTTTCACCAGATATTGTGATGGATATGTTACAAATTTTCTTTCATAGTGTTTATTTGTTGTTGGATCGAGGGTCTACCTTGTCTTATGTGACCCCATATGTGGTTGTTAGTTTTGGTTTTGAGCTAGAAATTATTTTAGAACCTTTCTCTGTCTCCACTCCTATTGGAAACTCTATTATGGCTAGGAGAGTGTGTAGAAACTATGTTGTGTCTATCTATAATCATGATACTATGGCGGATCTGGTAGAGCTGGATATGATTGACTTTGATGCTATTTTTAGAATGGATTGGTTCCATTCGTATTATGCCACACTAGACTGTAGAACCCAAAATGACACTTTTTTCTTTGTGAATAAACCAGTGATAGAGTGGTAGGGGTATTATCTAGCCCCTAGGGTGAAATTTATATCATATCTCAAAGCCCACAAACTTATTTCTAAGGGATATTTGTATCATCTTATTTGGTTCAAAGATTCTAGTACTAAAAGTCCTTTCCTCCAGTCTGTCCCTATAGTTAATAAATTTCCAAAAGTCTTTCTCAATGATCTCCCAGGGATACCACCTGATAGGGAGATAGATTTTGGTATTGACGTGTTGTTGGACACTTATCCTATCTCTCTTCCACCATACAGAATGGCTCCTACAAAATTAAAAGAGGTGAAAGAATAGTTAATGGACCTTCTTGATAAAAGCTTTATTATTCCAAGTGTTTTTCCCTGGGGTGCTCCGGTTCTATTTATTCATAAGAAAGATGATTCACTCCGTATGTGTATACACTATCGTCAGCTCAATAAGGTCACTGTCAAGAATAAGTGCCATCTTCCCAGAATCGATAATTTATTTTATCAACTCCGATGTGCTAAATGTTTCTCAAAGATAGACCTTCATTTGGGGTATCATCAGTTAAAGGTTAGGGAGGCTGATATTCCTAAAAAATCTTTCCAAACTCGATATGGCCATTATTAATTTTTTATTATGTTCTTCTGTAACACCCCGTAAATTTTTTCGTACACTTATCGTGATTATATGGAGTCCTAAAGACTTGCGTATGGGTTAAGTTAAGTGTATGGTGTTCGGAAGTATCCCGTAAATAGTTGTATGTGTAGGTATTAGAATAAGCTTTCCAACGATATAAAGTTTTCCCAAAACAGAGGAGTATTTCATATAAGCGAGCACATTCGAAATTTCAAATCGGTGGTCGGGAAGCCTGTGAACAGTAATTCTGCAGGAAAATTACTGCAGCTAGGCAATCCAACTTTAGACGATCATAACTACTTGTACAAAAAGAACTGTGTGAGCTGCTATATATCTACGAAAATCTCCGCGAGTCTTCTTTCCGATGAAATTGGTTTCATCCAAATCCAATATCTAAGTAAGGAGATATACCCGTTTTACTACAGCCTATAAAAAAAAGCAGAATTGTGGGACAGATTTTTGGGTCAACTTTAAACGACCATAAATCCTTGTAAAGGAAGAAATGGGTGATATAATCTATATGAAAATGAAATACCTATGAATTATATTTCCAATTCAATTGGTTTCACCCAAATACGATACCGTAGCAAAGAGTTATGATCGATTTACTTCAGCCTGTCAAAACTGTCCACTGGGGACAGATTCGGGATTTATTTAAATCTTTAGGGCAAAATGGTCATTTTCTATTACCTCTTGGACGAGAATTGGTCTTTATAAACCTGCACTTAGCCTCATATATCAGATATCATCCAATTATTAAGAGAAGGTGAAACCCTAGCCTAATTTCAACTTCAAAGATTTTGTGATTCAACCGTAGAAAATTCGAATTGGTTCCGTAATTGTGTTCACCATCTCGAAAGCTTCGAGATGCACCCCTTGATTATGTAAGGAGGATTCTAAATACAAGAGTTCATTGTTAAGGTATGAATATTGTTTATTCTTGATTCTTATCCATGAATAAGTATTGATAAAGGATTATGAATATTGTCTTGATGTTGGAAGATAACTAGAAACATAGTTATGAATTGTTGTGTATAAATTGTTAGTAGTAAATTATGGAAGTTGTTGTATTAGATTATGGAGGATGAATTGTGGTGATATATCATTATATTAGTGGTTATGTATGCCTAGTGATCATGTTGGTACTGGATGGTGATTAAGAAGGGAAATAAAGGCTAAGAGTGATGTTGAGGGATATTTCATGAAAATGCATGATATGTGAATGTAATAAGAGTATAAGAGGATGTATGTAGTACTCTTATTGATGAGCTAAAGGATTACTTCCTAGACATTATTTGGTGAAGTTAATACCTAAATGGTAAGGTTTGGTTGCTAATACTAGTTTGCCACAAATGACTTATTGTAGATAAGTGTTCGAAGAGTACGGGAAGTCACTTGTATTGAAGTGGTTATATCAAGGTATGTAAGACATACTCTATCTAATCTTTGGCATGAATAATCACCCATGGCACTCTCAAGTAAGCTTCCAACATTATCCTACGACACATGACACATAATGACATCATATGATCTTCGACACTACCAATTGAACTTGTTTTCACTTTTAAGATGTCCGGCTAGTCAAAAAAATGTCCATATACTATTGTTGACTCCGAAATGGTTTAATGAGGTATCCATGATTCTGTACTTCATTTTCATGATATTGATTACCTATTTACATGTTTTTCCTATTGAGGTATCATGGTTTCAAGTTCCATAAAGTGTGACCACAAAGTAACCAATCTCAAAGATTAATTGAATTAAGAAATGGAATGTCTGTATTTTAAATTGATGATATGATGTATTGTATTAGTACCACTGATCAGTTGGACATTGTATTATAAAGATTATGTATATATGCTATTCCAGGGGTGGTCCCTGATGTATTGTATTAGTACCACTGATCAGTTGGCCATTGTATGACATATGTTATGTATTGATAAGGATTACTGGAAGTAATGATATGAAAGTAATGTGCAGGTATCCCATCAGTTCTTTTAAGTGTGGTCTACTCATACTGTTTATTCACTGGTATCTGGGTTCTGTTGATCTTTTGTATCTCATCTTGATACTCACTGCCTTACATACTCAGTACATATTTCCGTACTGACGTCCCTCACGGGGGACCTGTATTCATACCTGCAGGAACAGGTACTTCAGGTCATACACCTCCGCAGTAAGAGCCAGGACATTCTGTTGTTAGTGGTGAGCTCCAGTTGTTTCGGGGCATCCCAAGTCGTCTCTATATGTACTTTTGGTACTTGTATAAAAGTCTTTTGTGGGCGGGAGTTTGTCCCGACCCCAACTCAGTTGTGTATCTATGTAGAGGCTTTTGTAGACATATTGTACAGCCATAGGAGTGTTTGGTTGATAGACGTGATGGCTCTGACGGCCAATTACTATTCATATATATATTTATGCGTGTCTGCTGGGCTGATACAGGTACTGTTTTCTTCTATTTACAATGAAGTGCTACCCAAATTTCTAATTTTCATAAGTAATGTAAATGTGAAAGTATAGGTTATGAACGGGTTCTCCCGGGCCTCCTCGGCTACGGGTGCCAGTCCGCTTCAATGGGATTTGGGGTATGACAGAAGTGGTATCAGAGAAGTTCGTCCTAGTGAGTCTACAAAGTCGTGTCTACGTAGAATCTCATTTATCGGTGTGTTATGCACCACATCTATAAACGGGAGGCTATTGGACATTTAGGGATTGTTTTCACTCTCCATTTCTTAGATCGTGCAATAGATCCCATAATAGAGATAAAGTCATAATCAATCGCTTGATCCAATTGTTTCTTTTTTATTTATTATAGTGACGATGCCAGTTACAAGGAGAAAGAATAAGTGGAAGCGAGTAGATGTAGTGGCCGGAGAAGGTACTAGTAAGTCACCACCGGTACAAGCTGAACAAAGTGAGTCTCAAGCTGAGCATATATCAGGCGCTTCTTCTCCTCCGGAAGGGCCGTCTATTAATGTTGTTGATCAAGATTTGAGGGATGCAGTACAACTTCTGACGCGTATAGTTGCCGGTCAAGTTCAAGGGCAAGCTATTCCTACCACGGGTTCTAGTGGTACGGATAGAGCAGCTAGCCTTCGGACACAGGATTTTCTGAAACTGGATGCTCCTACTTTTACCGGATCAGATATTAATGAATACCCGCAGGAATTTGTCGATCAAACCCAAAGGGCTCTAGATGTTATGCACATATCCGGTAAGGAGATAGTTGAGCTAGTAGCATATAGACTGAAAAGAGAGGATATATTGTGGTACGAGGATTGGAAACAATCTAAGGGTATTGATGCACCTCCAACTACGTGGGGAGAGTTCAAAGATGCATTTATTGATCATTATCTTCCATTTGAGACTCGTCAGGCCCATGCAGATCAATTCTTAAATCTTCATCAGGGTAATATGAGTGTAAGGGAGTATAGTCTTCGATTTAACTCCCTGTCTCGATATGCTTCTAATGTGGTAGCTACTATGGATGACAGAGTTCATCACTATGTGGATAGATTGGAACCATACTTGGTTAGAGATTGTACCATTGCTGCTTTGAACAAGGACATGGATATATCTAGGATACAAGCTTTCGCTCAGAAGATGGAAGATCAGAGGCAAAGACAAAGAACCCAGGAATCGGAAAAAGGATATTCTAAGCGGGTCAGAGATATAGGGCAGTTTATGGCATCTCAGGGAGATTTTAGGCCTTCGTTCTCTCATAGATTGCCTAGCCCGTTATCTTCTTATCCTGCAATTAGTGCTCCACCGCAATTTCAAAGGTTCAGAGGTAATCAGTTCGGGAAAAGCAGTGAAAATCAGAGTTCGCGAACAGTGGGGTATCAAGGGCAAGGGAGTATGAGTCAATTGAGACCTCCACGACACCCGTTCCCCATATGTAGAAAATTTCACTTTGGCAAATGTCGGCTTGGGACAAACAATTGATTTTGGTGCGGTAAGCCGGGGCATATGGCTAGAGATTGCGCACACAGGACCACAGGTGGTATAACACGACCTATCGGATCAGCTGTTGCGTCATCTTCGGTGCCTCCTTTGAGTAGGGGTGCACAACCTATGGGTCACGGTAGAGGTGATAGAGGAGCAGCTAGTGCTAGCGGAGCTCAGAACCATGTGTATGCCCTAGCAGATCGGCAGAATTTAAAGGCTTCTCCAGACGTGGTTATAGGTACGTTGTCCATCTTTGCATTTGATGTGTATGCCTTAATTGATCCTGGTTCTACATTATCGTATGCTACTCCTTTGGTTGCGGGAAGGTTCGGAAGAACACCCGAATTATTAGCCAAGCCATTTGAAGTATCAACGCCAGTGGGGGAATCTCTTATAGCTAGGAATATTTATCGAAATTGTGTTGTGAATATTTGTGGTCGTGATACAATGGCCGATCTTGTTGAGTTAGAAATGGTAGATTTTGATGTTATTATGGGCATGGATTGGTTAGTGTCTTGTTATGCTACAGTAGATTGCTGTTCTAAGAAGGTATATTTCCATTTCCCAAATGAGGCAGTCCTTGAATGGAAGGGTAATGTTGGCTCGCCGAGAGGTAGATTTATTTCTTACTTTAAGGCAAGAAAAATGATTTCCAAGGGGTACATATACCATCTGGTTAGAGTAAGGGATACAGAGGCAGAGCCGCCAACTTTTCAGACCGTTCCGGTTGTGAATGAATTTCCTGATGTATTTCCTGAAGAACTACCAGGTTTACCTCCTGAACGAGAAGTGGAGTTTGGTATTGATTTGTTGCAAGACACACAGCCAATCTCAATTCCTCCTTATAGAATGGCACCAGCATAGTTGCGAGAATTGAAAGAGCAACTGAAAGACTTGCTAGAGAAGGGATTCATCAGGCCTAGTATGTCCCCTTGGGGAGCACCAGTATTGTTTGTGCATAAGAAAGATGGTTCCCTGAGGATGTGTATTGACTATCGGCAATTGAATAAGTTGACTATCAAGAATAAATACCCTCTTCCCAGAATTGATGATTTATTTGACCAGTTGCAGGGTGCCCAGTGTTTTTCCAAGATTGACTTGAGATCAGGCTATCATCAAGTGAGAGTCAAGGATAAAGATATACCCAAGACAGCTTTCCGAACACAGTATGGTCATTATGAATTCCTGGTTATGTCATTCGGGCTGACAAATGCACCGACAGTTTTTATGGATCTGATGAATAGGTTGTTTAAGCCGTTTCTAGATGTGTTCGTGATAGTTTTCATAGATGATATTCTGGTCTACTCTAGATCAGAAGAGGACCATGTTAATCACTTAAGGAAGGCGTTATAGATTCTTCGTGATCGTAAGCTGTATGCAAAGTTTTTTAAATGTGAGTTTTGGCTCAAGTCAGTGGCATTTTTAGGCCATATTGTATCCAGTGAAGGCATAAAAGTTGACACTCAGAAGATTGAGGCTGTGAAGAGTTGGACAAGACCCACGATGCCTACGGAGATTCGTAGTTTCCTCGGGTTGGCAGGTTATTATAGAAGGTTTGTTGAAGGTTTTTCTTCTATTTCTGCACCCTTGACTAAGTTGACGCATAAAGCCTCCAAGTTTCAATGAAATGATGCCTGTGAAAAGAGTTTCCAGGATCTGAAGAGCAAGTTGACTTCTACACCGGTATTGGTACTTCCTGAAGGCACAGAAGGGTATGTAGTGTACTGTGATGCTTCGAGAATTGGCTTAGTATGCGTACTAATGGAACATGGTAGAGTAATAGCCTATGGCTCAGGACAGTTGCAACCGCATGAGAGGAATTATCCCACGCATGATCTTGAGCTAGCTGCAGTTGTATTTGCTTTGAAGATATGGCGCCACTACTTATATGGGGTTCATGTTGATATATATACCGATCATAAGATCCTGCAATATATCTTCAGTCAGAAAGATCTAAACTTAAGGCAGCGGAGATGGCTTGAATTGTTGAAAGATTATGATGTTGATATCTTGTATCGTCCAGGGAAAGCGAATGTGGTAGCGGATGCACTAAGTCGTAAGTCTAAAATGGCATCTATAGAAAAGTAGGGGATGATTAAGGATCTTCACCAACTAGCTAATTTGGGAGTTCGACTTCTCGAAACTCCAGATGAAGAGGTTATTGTACGTAATGCAGCGGAATCTTCATTGATAGCTGAAGTGAAAGAGAAGCAGTATGTAGATCCAATTTTATTACAGCTTAAGGAGGATGTGCAGAGTGGCGCGACAAAGGCATTTGAGCTTAAGCGAGAAGGAGTGCTTCAGTGTCAGAATCGTTTATGTGTACCTGATGTAGTTGAGCTAAGAAAGAGAATTATGACAGAAACACACTGTTCAAGGTATTCCATCCATTCAGGGTCGACTAAGATGTATCAAGATTTGAAAGCAATATATTGGTGGAATGACATGAAGAAGAATATTGCCGAATTTGTAGCCGAATGTCTGAATTGTCAAAGACTCAAAGTAGAACACCAGAAACCTGGTGGTTACATGCAATGTATAGATCTTCCAGTCTGGAAGTGGGACAAGATCAGTATGGATTTCATCACGGGTTTGCCTCGTACATATCGGAAGTTTAATTCCATATGGGTGATCATTGATAGGCTTACCAAATCTACGCACTTCTTACCAGTTAAGACAACTTATACGGCGGAAGAGTATGCGGATTTGTATATTAAGGAGATCGTTCGGTTACATGGAGTTCCAATTTCCATTATATCCGATCGAGGAGCCCAATTTACCGCGAATTTCTAGAAGTCTTTTCAAAGGAGTTTGGGGACACAAGTAAATCTAAGTAAGGCTTTTCATCCCCAAACGGACGGACAAGCGGAACGTACCATCCAGACACTTGAAGATATGCTATGAGTATATGTATTAGATTTCAAAGGCAACTGGGATGATCACCTACCTCTTATCGAGTTTGCCTACAATAATAGCTATTATTCAAGTATCAAAATGGCACCATATGAAGCATTGTATGGAAGAAAGTGTATATCGCCAATTGGATGGTTTGAAGCAGGTGATGCGGTCTTATTTGGACCGGATCTTGTTTATCAAGCAATGGAGAAGGTTAAAGTGATCCAACAACGGCTTGCAACAACTCAAAGTCGACACAAATCTTATGCGGATGTTAGAAGAAGAGGACTTGAGTTTTCTATCGACGATTGGTTATTCTTGAAAGTATCACCAATGAAAGGAGTGATGAGGTTTGGCAAGAAAGGAAAGTTAAGTCAACGATACATAGGTCCGTATAAGATCATTCAAAGATTTCGACAAGTTGCTTATGAGTTAGAGCTACCTCAAGAGCTCTCAGCAGTTCATCCCGTATTTCATGTTTCGATGCTTCGCCAGTACATCGGAGATCCATCGCACATCACTACTACGGAAGATGTACAAGTTACAGAAGATCTCACTTTTGAAGAAATGCCTATTGCTATTCTTGATCGCCAAATTAAAAAGATAAGGAATAAAGAGATAGCATCGGTAAAAGTACTTTGGAGGAATCAAAAAGTTGAGGAGATCACATGGGAAGCCGAGGAAGTGATGAAGATTAAGTACCCTTACCTATTCAACGATGAGGAGGAAGTTCATGAGACGAAAGAAGAACAATAACAAGTAAGTGCTTATTTTTATGCAAGGATGTTATGATGATGAATATGTTAATTGTAAGCTTGGACATGTCTTAATTGATTAACTAAGCTAACATTCAAGGATGAATGTTCTTAAGGGGGGATAATGTAACACCCTATAAATTTTTTCGTACACTTATCGCGATTATATGGAGTCCTAAAGACTTGCGTATGGGTTAAATTAAGTGTATAGTGTTCGGAAGTATCCCGTCAATAGTTGTATGTGTAGGTATTAGAATAATATTTCCAACGATATAAAGTTTTCCCAAAACAGAGGAGTATTTCATATAAGCAAGCACATTCGAAATTTTAAATCGGTGGCCGGGAAGCCTGTGAACAGTAATTCTGCAGGAAAATTACTGCAGCTAGGCAATCCAACTTTAGACGATCATAACTCCTTGTACAAAAGGAACTGTGTGAGCTGCTATATATATACGAAAATCTACGAGAGTCTTCTTTCCTATGAAATTGGTTTCATCCAAATCCAATATCTAAGTAAGGAGATATACCCGTTTTACTACAGCCTATAAAAAAAAACAGAATTGTGGGACAGATTTTTGGGTCAACTTTAAACGACCATAAATCCTTGTAAAGGAATAAATGGGTGGTATAATCTATATTCAAATGAAATACCTTTGAATTATCTTTCCAATACAATTGGTTTCACCCAAATACGATACCGGAGCAAAGAGTTATGATCGATTTACTTCAGCCTGTCAAAATTGTCCACTGGGGACAGATTCGGGATTTATTTAAATCTTTAGGGCAAAATGGTCATTTTCTATTACCTCTTGGACGAGAATTGGTCTTTATAAACCTGCACTTAGCCTCATATATCAGATATCATCCAATTATTAAGAGAAGGTGAAACCCTAGCCTAATTTCAACTTCAAAAATTTTGTGATTCAACCGTAGAAAATTCGAATTGGTTCCGTAATTGTGTTCACCATCTCGAAAGCTTCGAGATGCACCCCTTGATTATGTAAGGAGGATTCTAAATACAAGAGTTCATTGTTAAGGTATGAATATTGTTTATTCTTGATTCTTATCCATGAATAAGTATTGATAAAGGATTATGAATATTGTCTTGATGTTGGAAGATAACTAGAAACATAGTTATGAATTATTGTGTATAAATTGTTAGTAGTAAATTATGGAAGTTGTTGTATTGGATTATGGAGGATGAATTGTGGTGATATATCATTATATTAGTGGTTATGTATGCCTAGTGATCATGTTGGTACTGGATGGTGATTAAGAAGGGAAATAAAGGCTAAGAGTGATGTTGAGGGATATTTCATGAAAATGCATGATATGTGAATGTAATAAGAGTATAAGAGGATGTATGTAGTACTCTTATTGATGAGCTAAAGGATTACTTACTAGACATTATTTGGTGAAGTTAATACCTAAATGGTAAGGTTTGGTTGCTAATACTAGTTTGCCACAAATGACTTATTGTAGATAAGTGTTCGAAGAGTACGGGAAGTCACTTGTATTGAAGTGGTTATATCAAGGTATGTAAGACATACTCTATCTAATCTTTGGCATGAATAATGACCCATGGCACTCTCAAGTAAGCTTCCAACATTTTCCTACGACACATGACACATAATAACATCATATGATCTTCGACACTACCAATTGAACTTGTTTTCACTTTTAAGATATCCGGCTAGTCAAAAAAATATCCATATGCTATTGTTGACTCTGAAATGGTTTAATGAGGTATCCATGATTCTGTACTTCATTTCATGATATTGATTACCTATTTACATGTTTTTCCTATTGAGGTATCATGGTTTCAAGTTCCATAAAGTGTGACCACAAAGTAACCAATCTCAAAGATTAATTGAATTAAGAAATGGAATGTCTGTATTTTAAATTGATGATATGATGTATTGTATTAGTACCACTGATCAGTTGGCCATTGTATTATAAAGATTATGTATATATGCTATTCCAGGGGTGGTCCCTGATGTATTGTATTAGTACCACTGATCAGTTGGCCATTGTATGACATATGTTATGTATTGATAAGGATTACTGGAAGTAATGATATGAAAGTAATGTGCAGGTATCCCATCAGTTCTTTTAAGTGTGGTCTACTCATACTGTTTATTCACTGGTATCTGGGTTCTGTTGATCTTTTGTATCTCATCTTGATACTCACTGCCTTACATACTCAGTACATATTTCTGTACTGACGTCCCTCACTGGGGACCTGTATTCATGCCTGCAGGGATAGGTACTTCAGGTCGTACACCTCCGCAGTAAGAGCCAGGACATTCTGTTGTTAGTGATAAGCTCCAGTTGTTTCAGGGCATCCCAAGTCATCTCTATATGTACTTTTGGTGCTTGTATAAAATCTTTTGTGGGCGGGAGTTTGTCCCGACCCCAACTCAGTTGTGTATCTATGTAGAGGCTTTTGTAGACGTATTGTACAGCCATAGGAGTGTTTGGTTGATAGACGTGATGGTTCTGACGGCCAATTACTGTTCATATATATATTTATGCGTGTCTGCTGGGCTGATACAGGTACTGTTTTCTTCTATTTACAACGAAGTGCTGCCCAAATTTCTAATTTTCATAAGTAATGTAAATGTGAAAGTATAGGTTATGAACGGGTTTTCCCGGGCCTCCTCGGCTACGGGTGCTAGTCCGCTCCAATGGGATTTGGGGTATGACATCTTCGAACTGACTAATGCCCCTATAGCTTTTATAGACCTAATGACTAGGGTGTTTCATCAGTTTCTAGATCTATTCGTTATAGTTTTCATTGATGATATTCTGGTTTACTCTAAGAGTGAGGAAGAGTATGCCACCCACCTCTGAATCATCCTTCAGACCCTCAAAGATCTTGAGTTATATGCAAAGTTTTTTAAATGTGAATTCTGGCTTAGTGCTATTGCTTTCCTAGGGCATATACTTTGTAGTAAGGGGATTAAGATTGATCTTCAAAAGGTTGAGGCAGTGAGAAAATGGACCAGACCCACGAATCCAATCAATATTCAGAGCTTCTTGGGTTTGACAGGGTATTACAAAAGGTTCGAAGAGAGTTTTTCCTCCATAGCTGCTCCATTTACCAAATTGACACAGAAAAAGGTAAAATTCTTGTGCTCAGACCCTTCTGAGAATAGTTTTGAGAAACTAAAATAAAAGTTATCCACCGCACTAGTTTTTACCCTTCCCGAGGGTACAAAGGGTCTTGTTGTGTACTGTGATATATCTCGGGTGGGACTTGGGTGTGTTCTTATGCATCACGATAATATGGTAGCTTATGAATCTAGGCAGTTGAAGGTGCACAAGTAAAATCATTCCACCCTGACTTAGAGTTACCGACTATGGTGTTTGCACTTAAAATCTGGAGGCATTATTTTTATGGGGTGCATGTAGATATATTCACTAATCACAAAAGTTTGCAGTATGTTTTCATGTAAAACAATTTGAATCTCAGGCAGAGGCATTGCTTGGAACTATTGAAGGATTATGACATGAGCCCGTTTTACTATCCAGGATAGGCGAATGTGGCGGCCGACACACTTAGCAGGTTGTCAATGGGCAGTCTTACTCATGTTAAGAAAGGGTAGAAGGAGATAGTGAAGGATATTCACCGACTTAAAAATTTGGGAGTTTGACTTTTGGATTCCAAAGATTAGGGAGTGTTTGTTCATGATATTGCTAAATCCTCCTTATATGCTGAAGTTAAGGAAAATTGTTCGATGACAATATCTTAATGTAGATTAAGAAAGATGTTCGTCAATAGAAGGTGATGGTAGTTGAAATTAAAGGTGATGGGATTTTAAGGTATCAGGGTAGGCTATGTGTACCTAATATAGAGGGTTTGGAAGATAGGATTCTTGATGAATCTCACACTTTGAGGTATGTTATTCACCCTAGATCTACGAAAATGTATCATGACCTTAAGGTTATCTATCGGTGGAATAATATGAAAAAAGATGTGGCTAATTTTGTTTCTAAGTGTATGAATTGTCAACAAGTCAAGGTAAAGCATTTGAGACCAGGTGGAACTTCTCAATAGATAGCTTTGCATATGTGGAAATGGGATACGATCAACATAGACTTTATTACGGGGCTTTCGAAGTCCCAAAACTCATATGACTCTATTTGGGTAATTGTAGACCGAATAACCAAGTCCGATTATTTCCCGCCAGAGCGAAGGAATTATTTGGGGGATGACTATGCCAAGTTGTACATTCGAGACATAGTTCATTTACATGGTGCTTATTTATCATTATATCTAACCGAGGTACCCAGTTCTCTTCTCAATTTTGGCAATCTTTTCAGGGAGGTCTAGGCACCCGAGTGAACCTCTGTACTCCCTTCCACCCCCAGACTGATAGGTAAGACAAACACACCATTCAGAACCTTGAGGTTATGTTTGAGAGCCTTTGTAATTAACTTCAAAGGTAGTTGGGTGGATCATTTGCCATTGATAGAGTTTTCCTATAATAATAGCTACTATTCTAGTATCCAGATGGTTCCTTTTGAAGTACATTGTGGGAGAAGACGTAGGTCATCAATAGAATGGTATAAAGTGGGTGAAACACAGTTGTTTGGGCCTGACTTTTTCATCAGGCAATGAAGAAGGTGAAGATTATTAGGGAGCAACTTAAGATAGCTTAAAGCCACCAAAAGTCTTATGTCGATATTAGTAGGAGAGATTTAGAATTTGAGATTGATGATTGTTTATTCCTAAAGGTCTTCTCTATGAAGGGAGTTATGCAATTCGGAAAGAAGGGTCAGCTTAGTCCTCGTTATATAAGACCATATCAGATTGTGAGAAGGATAGGTGGGCTTGCCTATGAGTTAGATTTGCCTGTGAGTCTGGCTTCCGTACATCCAGTATTCCATATGTCCATTTTGAAAAGTGAATTGGAGATTATTCCCTAGTGCTACCTGTATAGGATATCAATGAGAAAAACTCCTTATCATATGAAGAAGAACCCTTTGTCATTCTGGATCATCAAGTTCGAAAGCTGAGAAGTAAGGAAATAACTTTGGTTAAGGTGTTGTAGAAGAATAACAAACCTAAGGAATCTACTAGGGAGTAAAAATATTACATGTGCACTAGATACCCAAACCACTTTGTGAATATGGTTCACAACATAGAAGGCACAAATCCTATATGACTCTCTTTATCTTTTCCTTAGCGTGCTTAAAATCGTGCTTATCTGTATCCCGAGAAATCATTTGGGGATGAATGATCACAAGGGGAGCTAATGAAATGACCTTTATCATTCTCGTCTTGATACCACACTTAGTAGAATGCATGGATAACTTGCAACTTGAAAATTTCTCTAAGTGTTGGAAAAAGGACGTAGTCATATTTTTATCCCTTAACTTCAATGATTTTTAAATACACCTTCCCAACCTCGAGACATAAATTTTATAGTTGATTCATGTTTAGGGGTGTAAAGGAGATGTCTCGGGTAAGTTTTAGATTTTTTGGACAAGGTTTGAGATGTGTTTGGATTCCCAAACCAGTAGGTCACCACGATTGCACCGTGTCACGGTCCCTATAGCGGTAAGTCACTTAGCGCATCGCAGTAGTGCCCCAAATTGGGTTTCTGGTGAAATTTTTAAAAATCAAGAGGCAGTTTCATTTTTTCCCTATAGCCCCAAGTCATGAAAACAGAGGATTAAAACGTTTATAGAGCATTATAGGCTAAACAATGATCAATTTTTCTCAAAAACAAAATTTTAACCATTCCCCAAATATCAAAATATCAAGATTTCCAAGATTCGGGTTCTACTCTTCGAAGAAGTAATATAAGGTATGTGGTACTATCCTAAACTCTATGGGCATAATTTTTCTTATTTTTATCACGTTCCAAGAATCTATAACCTTGTTTACAAAGCATGTTTGATATTATTTCAAAAAGTAGGTATCATGGAATTGTTTTGATGAGATCATGTGATGCCTTGAACTGATTTTCATGAAACTTAAATGTAATTATGTAAATAAATGATTTTGTTTGTAATGAAAATTTTAATGGAGATCATGATTTATGAAACCTCCCTCGCAAATGTGGATTTACATGATTTATGCAATATCTGTATTCACTTGCATGTTTTAAACTTCATTGTCAATTGATGGTTATCCAAACTTGGGTTAAGGTTGTTTGTAGATTTATAAGAGGGAGTCGTTTTTCCTTAACTAAACCCTTTGCATGAACACAAAGTATTGTAAGAGATTGAATAATTGACAAGCCCACCCTATGTTTAAGTCATAAATCTTTTGGATAGTTATTTGCATGTTTGGAATGAGAAGGGTTGTGGAATTAGTATGAATGACTTGTAAGTCAACATATGACGATACCTGATGATAGTTTTCCCTTAGTAGAATATGTATTGAATGTTGTAAAGGCGTGAAAGCACGATTTTAAAGAAATGAAATTTTGTCTTAGAAGTGGTTAGATGGTTACCCAAAGAAAGCACAAGTCATGAGACTCAATGCTAGAAATAGTGATTTGCCAACACAGGGTTATGGTACCCTTCTTTATGTTATGGTGTACCTTGATTCATGCCATCCGAACCTGGGATTAGGGTTAATAGCCCTGTATTTTGGACTGGTGCACTACCATTACATGGTTATTTATTAGGAATATGATACCATGTTGTGTGGCCTTGCATATCTCCCTTACTAATACACCAATCTTTGCAGCAAACTTGGATTGGGGGGTTTAGCCGTTGAGTTAAGGGCGGATCTTTTATAGCCCGTGGGATGATTAGTATTGTAGAGTGTACCATCTTTCCCTGAAATAAATAAAGAATGAGTCACGATTTCCAAGAATTATTGATGTCCTTATAAGTATGCCATGCGTTTTTCACTTATGCATTATGTTCATTGTTTTCATAAAAAATTCTCATTTATGTTGTATAAAAATATGTTATTTTGGGGTTATTTTACATACTAGTAAAATTGTATTGACCCTTATATTTTAGGATCTGAGGCTTAGTCCCGAGGACCCGCTAAGCTGTAGATTGGTGTGTCTGAGATTTGCAATTGGTGAGCCTCCCCTATTCTGAAAGGTCGGGCTTATAGAAAAATTTTATTTATTTGATTCATGGTTCGACTGGAGATCTTGTCCTAGTTTTGGTTTTTGCATATGCTGAATCTTGTAATGTCAGAGTTTTCACAGATGGGTGTTATATGTTTTCAACATTAGGGTCTTCTTTTTGAATTGTCTAGTTGAATTATAACATTGACCAAGGTTCCATTCCATATTTATTTATATTGTATGAATGTTGTGCATGATTGTGTAACACCCCAATTTGCTGAATCGAAATGCTACATGATGCTCATAACCCCAAAGGACCAAAAGCTAACCCATGACTGATATCTGTATCTGCATACTATATAAATTACTGAATAATGCAGAAACATGCACTGAAAGTCCATAAGGTTCAATACTGAACATAACATGGATGAGATAACATCTGTGGGGTAATACAATACCCAAAACAAGACTATAAATACTAAATTCTAAAACATAATAGTCTGCATCTAGTCTAAAAGCCTCTACTGTCTGAATAATCTGAATAAGAATTTGATGGAACATTTCCCCAACTAATGCCAACTATTAACTAATCAATGAAATAATGGAGAAATAATCATGTCCTTGAAGGATGAGGACTCACTTCTATTCTGACTGTTGAGACTGGAATCTACTGCTGATCTGTAACTCGTGTCTCTGAACCTATGGTGTAACATAAAAAGAAAGCACCATAGCGAAAATGTATCAGTACAATGAAATGTACTGAGTATACATGTGAGGTAGGCTAATGCAAGGGTTAACATGCATGAATAATGCTAGCTTACTGTCTTACATAAATGCGAGAATTCTTACAAAAATACATAACTGTAACTGTAACTGACACTGTGATATCGTGATTACTGAATCTACATACTGATGACATGACATACTAATAACTGATATAACTGATAGCATAAATAGTTGTATTTGAATGTAATTGATAACAAGGATAATTGTATCTAATAGTCCTAAATCTGATGGAATTATCTGAGTTTCTTACTGTATCTGAGTCGTTTATATCTGACAATCTTGAATTTGAAGAACTATCTGAGTTCTTTTACTGAGAATGGTACTGAAATAATGGGAGGTATTATTTAACCAACATGCCCCTGATATGCCATTATGGTTGAGTTGGGGTCCAATCTGTAACCCTTATTGGAAGGGTGTTAATGCCGCGCCACTGGTAAGGACAAGCTGTGGGCGAACCTTATCTGATAGTGTCCCTAAAAGAGAATAGTGGGTCCCTTATCTGACAATGCTTATCCACCTCATCAACCCTTATCAGACAGTGTTGATGTCTCAAACTATGCTGGCTACATAGTTTTGGAATGCAAGGATGACTTCTAAGGATCACACCCTCATCTGATAATGTGTGTCCCCATCCTTGGGTTTACTCGGTGCTAATTCCTACTCCCATCTGAATGGAAACTGAACATGATATACTGAACTAAACATGAGCTAAGTTACTAAGTTCCGTGGACTGATGGAATACTATTAATATCTGACAACTGACTGAGTTATGAGATCATAGAGATTTTTTCTGAGTCAAAAGACTATCTGAAGTCTAAGGATTCATAGCTTGACTGAGAGTATCATGAAAACATGACATGTCTCTAGATACACAACTAATATTTTGGGTGTAAGTACCCCAAGGACTCAGTGGAAGGAAACTGGACAAGCATAACTTACTTGAACATATAACTAACATCATAATCCATAATACATTTATAGAAGCATTCCATCAAAACGTGTTATAGGCATAACTTGTACATACATGGGGATTTCAAGATATCATACTAGTTAGACACTTTCCCTTTATCTAGGCATTCAACCAAACACATAGTAGGCATAGAATGTGTAAACAACATCATACAACAATTAACTGTCGCGATTCAATTCCAATTTAATCATTCACGGGTTTAGTCCTAGGGTTTCATGAATCTATACCGTTACAAATCAACCCATATGGAATTTAACACTCATTCATGGAATACAATTCAATTACTCATTATCAACATGAACACAGGCAGCTCAATCATGAACTTTATAAGAAAATCCATAACTTGAATTTAGAAAAGGGATTCTTGGGCTTCAAGGACGAAAGGAGTCCATGAATGAACACTATGCATGCCTTAGTTCATGATTTCGTGAAGATTGATGGTGAAACCTTCTTGAGTTTGAATCTCCAATAGAAAACCTAGCTTGTTCTTGAGAGAAACTTAAAAGAAAATAGTATATTTTGGGGTGAAGAATAGCTAAATTATGTGTTATTGGGTTTAAATAGGCATAGGAAATAGACCCTTTTAACCCTAGACACGTCATTTAATTTCTGTAAAAATTTTCCAAACTAGGCCTCTGGCGCGATGCGGCGATATCGCACCATGCCACTGCAAATTGACAATTGGGAAATTAAGGGATGGCACGACATGGATCCATTGCGTTGCCCTTCGTGACTTGGAACTTTGGCGCGATGCGGGGGAAATCGCGCTAAGACACTAGAAAAAGAACAGTTCTAAATTTGAGTGTTGGCGCGATACACCATAATCGGGGACACCTACTGGAAATTTCCAAATGCCATTTTCTCTTGTGGCACGACACGCTATTGACTAATATGGCACAATTTTATCACAGAAATGTGAAATAGTCATAACTTCTTACCTGGCGAATCATATATCGATGGATAGCTTATTAAATTTTTCACATGAAAAAAAGTAAAAATCTTGATAATTCCTCATGGAATAATTATCCTTCACTTTAGAAGCTAATACTAAGCATTCTAGGGATGAAATTTGCTAAAAATCTTTGGGATATTGCAATATCTCCCCTTTAAGAACATTCATCCTAGAATGAGACTGACTGAGAGGGTAAAAAATAAGTTGAACATGAACTGACCATGAATAACTGGAATATGATGTCATAACTGACAAGCTGAACATAACATACTGAATATGCATATCTGATGCATGTGTAACTGATTCATGAATGCATGACTGAATGTTACGAGGAACTAAGTTTCTCATAATGAGAATGCATTTTTTATGCATAAATATATAACTGACCTGAAACATGAATGCATGAATGAATATGCAACGGTACTTGATACCAAGTTTATACTAGGTACATGAACATAAAACTGATACCAAGTTCGTGATGAACACTGACCATGAAACTAAGTATGTTTAAGAAGAACTATTACCTTGAGCTTGATCTGAGTTGGCAGAAATGAGGTGAGGATACTTAATATGCATGTCTGCTTCTGTTTCCTAAGTAGCTCCCTTGGTGGACTACTTTTTCCAAAGAACTTTAATATGCATGTCTGTTTCGGTTTTCCAAGTAGATCCCTTGGTGGACTAATTTTTCCAAAGAACTTTAACTAGAGGGACTTTTTTGTTCCTCAATCTACGAGTCTGATAGTCTAAGATTTCGACTGGAATCTCTTCATAAGAGAGACAGTTCTGAACATCAATGCTCTAAATAGGTACTAAGACTGGTGGGTCACCTATAAACTTCTTGAGCAAAGAGACATGATAGACTGGACGAACTTAGGCTAGATCTAAAGGCAATTCGATCTCATAAGCTACCTTGCCAAAACAACTGAGAATCTTTAAGAGACCGACATATCGGATACTGAGCTTTCCCTTCTTACCGAATCTCTTCACTCCCTTCATAAAGAGATATTTAGATAGACATGATCACCAACCTCAAACTTGAGACCTTTTCTACGAACATCTGCATAAGACTTCTATCAACTCTGAGCATCCCAGAGTCTTTCTCTGATTAACTGGACTTTTTCTAAGGCGTCAAATACTAAGTTAGGAATTATGACTAAGGCCTTACTCATTTTGAACCAACCAATTGGAGATCAAAATCTCCTATCATAGAGAGATTCGAATGGAGCCATATGAATACTAGAATAATAGTTGTTGTTGTATGCAAACTCAATCAAAGGAAAATGGTCATCCCAACTTCCCTTGAAATCAATTGCACATGACCTTAGCATATCTTCTAAAGTCTGAATGCTCCTTTCTGCTTGACCATCTGTCTGAGAATGGAAGGCTCTACTGAGATAAACTTGGGTACTGAGACCCTTTTGGAATGCTTTCCAGAGATGAGAGGTGGACTGGGTACCTCTGTTTAAGATAATCGACAAAGGAACATCGTGTAACCTAGACAACTCCTTGATATAGAGTTTGGCGTAATCCTCGGCTGAACAAGAGATATGAACTGGAAAAAAATAAGCAGATTTGATCATTCTATCTAGAATGACTCATACTGAATCATGTTGATGATGAGTTCGAGGCAAACCCATCAAAAAGTCTATTTTCACAACTTCCCACTTCCAAGTAGGAATACTGAACTCCTGCATGGATCCACTAGGCTTCTGATGCTCTATATTAACTTGCTAACATGTAGAACACTTAGCCATAAACTCTGCAATGTCTCTCTTTATCCCACTCCACCAATAGATTTCCTGCAAGTTGCGGTACATCGTTGTGGCCCTTGGATAAATAAAGTAGCACGCACCATGCACTTCTGCAAGAATTCGCTGCCCTAAGTCGTCTACACCCGAAACACAGAGACGATCCTGACAACCCAAAAAACTATCTCCCCCTTTGGAGAAAACCTCTACTTTTTTATCTTGAACTAACTCTTTCAACTTGACAAGGTTGGTATCTCTATCTTTATTTTATTTTACCTCGAAAAATAGAGTTGATTCTGAACTATTCTGAACACATACACCACCCTCTGAAGATTCGACTAAGCGAATACCTAGTTTGGCAAACTGATGAACTTCTTGAGCTAACTTTATCTTACTATTTCTACATAAGAAACACTATGCATGGATAGCCTACTGAGAGTGTCAGCCACTACGTTGGCCTTGATCGAATGATAGAGAAAACTCATGTCATAGTCTTTCAAGATCTCTAACCACCTTCTCTAACAAAGATGAAGATCTTTTTGAGAAAAGACATACTGAAGACTCTTATAATCTGTGAAGACATCTACATGAACTCCGTAGAGATAATGCCTCCAAACATTTAAGGCAAAGACTAAGGCTTCTAACTCAAGATCATGAATAGGATAATTCCTTTCATGTAGTTTAAGATGCCTAGAGGCGTAGGCTATGACCTTACCACGCTGCATAAGGACACAACCCAAGCCTACTCTAAATGCATCAAAATACACCACGAACCCATCTGAACTATCTGGAATAGCTAAGACTAGGACTGAGGTAAGTCGAGTCTTCAACTCCTAAAAACTCTTCTCGTAAGAGTCTGACCACTGAAACTTGACTTTTTTCTGAGTCAATCTGGACATAAGGGATGCAATAGATGAAAATCCTTTAACAAACTATCTGTAATAGCCTGCCAAACCCAAGAAACTCCTGATATATGATGGAAAGATATTTTTTGTCCAGTTTCTTACTGCTTCAGTCTTTTGAGGATCAACTCTAATGCCATCAACAAAAATGATGTGACCAAGGAATGCTACTGACCTTAGCCAAAATTCGCACTTACTAAATTTGGTGAATAGATGATGATCTCAAAGAGTCTGAAGTACTGTTGTGATATGGTATGCATGATCACACTCAGTGCGCGAATAGACCAGAATATCATCTATGAAGACTATGACAAACATGTCCAAGCACTACTTAAACAAGCGGTTCATCAAGTCCATGAAAGCTGCTGGGGCATTGGAAAGACCAAACAATATGTCTAAGAATTCAAAGTGACCATATCGAGTATGGAAATCTATTTTTGGAATGTCACTTTCTCTAACTTTGAGCTGATGACAGCCGGATCTGAGGTGTATCTTAGATAAATAGTTGGCTCCCTGAAGTTGGTCAAATAAGTCATTGATTCTAGGAAGAGGATACTTGTTCTTGACCATGAACTTATTGAGTTGAAGGTAATCAAATGCATATTTTGAGAGAACCATCTTTCTTGCGCACGAATAAGACTGGCGTGCCCCAGGGGAACGATGGGTCTAATGAATCCTTTATCTAAGAGATCATTCAACTGTTCTTTTAGTTCTCTAAGTTCTGATGGTGCCATTCTATATGGAGGAATAAAGATAGGTTGAGTATCTAGAAGAAGATCAATGTCGAAGTTTATTTTTCATTCTGAAGAAATTCCTAGAAGATCTTCGAGAGAGACATTTGAATATTCATTCACTACCAGGACTAATTCAAGGATGGGAGTTTTGGAACTAGTGTCCTTAACTCAGACAAAATGATAGGCACATCCTTTAGATATCATTTTCCTTGCCTGAAGGTAGGAATAAGCTGACCCCTGAAAGTGGATACACTACCCTTCCACTCAAGGATGGGAACATTTGGAAATTAAAACTGGACAATTCTATTTTTGCAGTTGGCTGTGGCACCGAGAATGACATCAAAATCAGTCATCTCTAATTCGACTAAGTCTCCTGAAGTGACTTTCTAAAATATCATAACTAGGTAGTTGTTGTATACCCGCCAGTCTATGATGTTTTTGCCCACTAGGGTAGAGTCTGAGAAGGGCTCTGCTAAAATTTTAGGACTGATTCTGAAATTAACTGTTATATAGAGAGTAAAAAAAGACAAAGAAGCTCTTAGATCTAGGAAAATGTAAACATGCACATGAAAGATTTGTAATGTAGCAGTAACTATATCAGGAGAATTTTGCTCATCTTGTCAGGTCTGAAGAGAATATATTCTATTTGGGCATTGCCCACAAGTAGCACTGGTAACCCTGCTAATTTGGGTGACCGAACTGAGATGAGGACCAGAGAAGACTTTGATAACCTGACTGAGGGCATTCTCTGAATCTGTGGCCTAGATTGCCACAACCAAAACAGACATCGTTGTCAACTCTGCAAGCACTCGTGTAGTTCTTACCACAAGTTTGGCAAAAGGGATTAGTTCGGGCATTGCTGACACCACCCTGAGAATTAGAGCCTGGAACTTTATCTCTAAACTTAAGAGCTGGAGCACTGGCTGAAGAAAGAGCTGGAACTGATGACTTTGGATAAAACTGAGAACGATTTCCTCCTTCTAATTTAGGCAGTCTAAAATTAAAGATACGTGTCCTAGTTTTCTTATTCTTTTTTTCCCTTCGCTTAATCTTCTGCTCCTCTATCTACTGAGCATGGGTCATAAGTCTGGCTAAAGTCATGTTACTATTTAGCATGGTAGATCTTCACTCATTAACCACACTATCATTTAACCCTGAAGAGAACTTACTCATCTTAGCTCTACCATCTACAACCACGTGAGGGGCATATCTGACTAGCTGAGTAAACTTTATAGAATACTCTTTCACCATAATATTTCCCTGCCTGAGGTTGATGAATTCTAGCACCTTAGCCTCTCTAAGATCTTGAGAAAAGAATCTGTCTAAAAATGCAGTGACAAACTCCTCCCACTCTATAGGACTTGCATCATCTGACCTTTCTAACTTTAACTATTTGAACCAAGTATAAGCCACATCCTACAACTGATGTACGGCTAACTCATAACTCTTAAAGTAGTCACCCCCATGATGTCTGTCACTTTCTAAAATTGATCAATAAATTTCTAAGGGTCTTCATCTACTTTAGACCAATGGAAGAATGGAGGATTTATTCGGCTGAAGTCCCGAATCCTATCTGTAGCTGAGTTGGCCACTGGATTGGCCGGAATGACAATTGGTCGCTCATTATGGGATGCTACTGCTTGAGCAAGAGTGGTACATGTGGTCCTGAACTCCGCATAAAAACATGATCGTCCAAAGGTTCTTCGGGCTAAGGGGATGACTGATTTCTTCTCTTAGGAGGCATATTCTGAAATAAAGAGAAGAAGCAGATTTGTTTGAGGGATTGACTTGTGATTATGCTCACTGGCACCACATGAATACTGAAAGAAGGGAAACTATTCCAAAATATCTCATAGCCTCTTTAACATAAATGTAGCGCGCAACACACCCATCCACAAAACTCTATTAGATGCTACTTTCAGACTTCCTAGGACTCTATTAAACCTTAGGCTCTGTTACTAAGTTTCTAACACCCCAATTTGCTGAACCAGAATGCTACATAGTGCTTATGACCCCGAAGGACCACAAGCTAATCCATGATAAATATTTGTACCTATATACTACATAAAATACTAAATAATGCGGAAACATGCACTGAAAGGCCATAAGGTTCAATACTGAACATAACATGGATGAGATAACATATGTGGGGTAATACAATACCCAAAACAAAACTGCAAATACTGAAGTCTAAAACATAATAGTCTGCATCTAGTCTAAAGGCCTCTACAGTCTAAATAATCTGAATAAGGATTTGATGGAACATTTCCCCAACTAATGCCAACTATTAACTAATCAATTAAATAGTGGAGAAATAATCATGTCCTCGAAGGATGAGGACTCGCTTCTATTTTGACTGTTGAGACTGGAATCTACTGCTGATCTGGAACTCGTGTCTCTGAACCTATGGTGTAACATAAAAAGAAATCACCATAGCGAAAATGCATCAGTACACTTAGCCTCTGATACGCCATTATGGTTGAGTTGGGGCCCAATTTGTAACCCTTATTGGAAGGGTGTCAATACCGTGCCACTAGTAAGAACAAGTTGTGGGCGACCATTATCTGATAGTGTCCCCAAAAGAGAACAGTGGGGCCCTTATCTGACAGTACTTATCCACCTCATCAACCCTCATCAGACAGAGCAGATATCCCAACCTATGCTAGCTACATAGTTCTAGAACTCAAGGATGACTTCTAAGGATCACACCCTCATATGATAGTGTGGGTCCCCATCCTTCAGTTCACTCGGTGCTAATTTCTACTCCCATCTGAATGGGAACTGAACATGTTTTACTAAACTAAACATAAGTTGAGTTACTAAGTTTTGTTGATTGACGGAATACTACAAATATTTTACAACTGACTGAGTCATGAGATTATGGAGATTTTTCCTGATTCATAAGACTATCTGAAGTCTAAGGATTCATAGCTCGACTGAGAGTATCTTGAAAACATGACATGTCACTAGGTACATAGCTAATGTTTCAGGAACAAGTACCCCCAGGACTTGATGGAAGAAAACTGGCCAAGCATAACTTACTTGAACATATAACTAACATCATAATCCCTAATACATTTATAGAAGCATTCCATAAAAACATGTGATAGGCATAACTTGTACATACATGGGGATTTCATGATATCATACTAGTTAGACACTTTTCCTTCATATTGCCATTCAACCAAACACAAAGTAGGCATAGAATGTGTAAACAAAATCATACAACAATTAATTGTCGTGATTCAATTCCAATTTAATCATTCAAGGGTTTAGTCCTATGGTTTTATGAATCTATATCGTTACAAATCAACCCATATGGAATTTAACACTCATTCATGGAATACAATTCAATTACTCACTATCAACATGAACAAAAGTAACCCAATCATGAACTTCATAAGAAAATCCATAACTTGAATTTAGAAAAGGGATTCTTGGGCTTCATAGACGAAAAGAGTTTATGAATGAACACTATGCATACCATAGTTCGTGATTTCATGAAGATTGGTGGTGAAACCTTCTTGAGTTTGAATCTCCAATAGAAACCCTAGATTTTTCTTGATAGAAACTTGAGAGAAAATAGTATATTTTGGGGTGATGAATAGCTAAATCACGTGTTATTGGGTTTAAATAAGAGTAGCAAATCAACCCTTTTAACCCTAGATGAATCATTTAATTTCAGTAAAATTTTCCCAATCTGGGCCCCTGGTGCGATGCAACGTTATTGCGCCGTGTCACTGGAAATTGAAAATTGGGAAATTGAGGGAAGTCACGACATGGAGCCATCACATTATCCCATCCATCGTGACCTGGAACTTTGTCGCAACGCGGGAAAATCGCGCTGAGACACTAGAAAAAGGATAATTCTGAATTTGAGTGCTGGCACGATGCGCCATAATCGTGGACACCTACTGGAAATTGCCAAATGCCATTTTCTCTTGTCGTGAGGTGCACCACTGACTAATATGGCGTTGTTTTATGATGGAAAATTAAAATAGTTATAACTTCTTACCCGATTATCGAATTTAAGCAAATCATATATCGATGGAAAGCTTATTGAATTTTCTACATCAAAAAAAGTTAAAATCTTAAAAATTCCTTATGTAATAATTATCCTTCACTTTATAAGCTAATACTATGTATTCTACAGACAAAATTTGCAAGAAATCTTTGGGGCATTACAATATCTCCCTCTTGAGAACATTCATCCTCTAATGAGACTGACTGAGAGGGGAAACAATAAGATGAACATGAATTGAATAGGAATAACAGGAACATGATTTCATGACTGACAAGATGAACATAACATACTGAAAATGCATAGCTGATGCATGTGTAACTTATTCATGAAGGCATGACTGGATGTTTCGAGGAACTAAGTTTCTTACAATAAGAATGCATTTCTGATGCATAATTTTATAAGTGAGCTGAAACATGAATGCATGACTGAATATGCAATGGTACTTGATACCAAGTTTACACTAGGAACATGAACATGAAACAGAATACAAAGTTCATGATGAATACTGATCATGAAATTAAGTAAGCTTAAGTAGAACTGTTACCTTGAGCTTGATCTGAGTTGGCAGAAAAGAGGTGAGGATACTTGGTACACATGTCTGCTTCTACTTCCCAATTATCTCCCTTAATAGACTGATTTCACCAAAGAACTTTAACTAGAGGGACTTCTTTATTCTTCAATCTACGAGTCTGATAGTCTAAGATTTTGACGGAATCTCTTTATAAGAGAGACTGTTTTGAACATCAATGCTTTGAATAGGGACTAATACTGGTGGGTCACCAATACACTTCTTGATCAAAGAGACATGGAAGACTAGATCAACTGAGGCTAAATCGAAAGGCAGTTAGATCTCATAAGCTACCTTGCCAAAATGATTGAGAATCTTCAGGGGACCGACATATCAGGGAGTGAGCTTTCCCTTCTGGCTGAATCTCTTCACTCCCTTCATAGGATAGATCCTTAGATAGACATGATCACCAACCTAAAACTAGATATCTTTTCTACTAACATTTGCATAAAACTTCAATCGGCTCTGAGCAGCCTAGAGTCTTTCACTAATTAACTGGACATTTTCTAAGGCGTCGAATATTAAGTCAGGACCTATGACTGAGGCCTCACTCACTTTGAACCAACCAATTGGAGATCTACATCTCCTACCATAGAGAGATTTGAATGAAGCCATCTGAATACTAAAATAATAGTTGTTGTTGTATGCAAACTCAATTAAAAACAAGTGCTTATCCCAACTTCGCTTGAAATCAATTGAACAAGCCCTTAGCATATCTTCTAAAGTCTAAATATTCCATTTTACTGGACCATCTGTCTAAGGAAAAAGGGTTTACTAAGATAAACTTGGGTACCGAGTCCCTTTTGGAACATTTTCTAGAGATGAGAGGTGAACTGGGTACCTCTGTTTGAGATAATAGACAATGGAACACCGTGCAATCTGACCAACTCCATGATATAGATTTTGATATAATTCTCAGTTGAATAAGAGGTATGAACTGGAAGAAAATAAGCTGATTTGGTCATTCTATCTACAATGACCCAGACTGAATTATACTGATGATGAGTTTGAGGTAAACCCATCACGAAGTCAATGTTCACCACTTCCCACTTCCAAGTAGGAATACTGAACTCCTGCATGGACCCACTATGCTTCTAATGCTCTATCTTAACTTGCTGACATGTAAAGCACTTAGCCATAAAATCTGCAATGTCTCTCTTCATCCCACTCCACCAATAGATTTCCCTCTAGTCGTGGTACATTTTTTTGGCCCTTTGATGACTAGAGTAGAGCGCACCATGCACTTCTGCAAGAATTCCTTCCTTAAGTCATCTACACCTAGAACAGAGAGACGTTCTTGACAACGTAAAACACCATCTCCCCATTGGGAGAAAACCTCTACTTTCTAATCCTGAACTTACTCTTTCAAATTAACAAGGTTGGGATCTCTATATTTCTTTTCTTTCTCCTCAAAAACTAGATATGAATCATAACTACTCTGAACACATACACCACCCTTTGAAGAATTGACTAACCAAATACCTAGTCTGGCAAGCTAATGGAATTCTTGAGCTAACTTCTTCTTACTATCCTCCACATGAGAAACACTACCCATGGATAGCCTACTGAGAGTATCGTCCACTATGTTGACCTTGACCGAATGATAAAGGACAATTATGTCATAGTCTTTCAAGAGCTCTAACCACCTTCTCTGACGAAGATTGAGATCTTTTTTAGAAAAGGCATACTAAAGTCTCTTGTGATCTGTGAAGACATCTACATGAACTCTAAAGATATAATGCTTCCAAATATTCAAGGCAAATACTATGGTTGCTAACTCAAGATATTGAGTAGGATAATTCCTCTTATTAGGTTTAAGCTACCTTGAGGCGTAGGAGACAACCCAAAACTATTCTAGATGCATCAAAATACACCATAAACCCATCTGAACTATCTCAAAGAGCTAAGACTGGGACTGAGGTAAGTCGAGTCTTCAACTCCTTAAAACTCTTCTCGTAAGAGTCTAACCACTGAAACTTGACTTTTTTCTGAGTCAATCTGGACAAAGGGGATGCAATAGATGAAAATCCTTCAGCAAACCATCTATAATAGCATACCAAACCCAAGATACTCCTGATATCTAATAGACAGACAGGTCTTGGCCAGTTTCTTACTGCTTCGATCTTTTAAGAATCAACTTTAATGCCATTATCAAAAATAATATGACCAAGGAATGCTACTGACCTTAGCCAAAATTTGCACTTATTGAATTTGGTGAATAGCTAATGATCTTAGAGAGTCTGAAATACTATTCTGAGATAGTCTACATGACCACACTCAATACAGGAATAGACCAGAATATCATCTATAAAGACTATGACGAACATGTCCAAGTACTGCTTAAACACATGGTTCATCGAGTCCATGAAAGTTGTTGGTGCATTGGTAAGACCAAATGACATGACTAATAATTCAAAGTGACTATACCGTGTACGGAAAGCTATTTTTGAAATGCCACTTTCTCTAACTCTAAGCTGATGATAGCCAGATCTAAGGTGTATCTTAGAGAAATAGCTAGCACCCTAAAGCTGGTCAAATAATTCATCGATTCTGGGAAGAGGATACTTGTTCTTGACCATGACCTTATTGAGTTGATGGTAATCAATGCACATTCTGAGAGACCCATCTTTCTTGCACACAAATAAGACTGGTGCACCCTACGAGGAAATATTGGGTCTGATGAATCCCTTTTCTAAGAGATCTTTCAACTGTTCTTTCAGTTCTCTAAGTTTTGCTGGTGTAATTCTATATGGTGGAACAGAGATAGGCTGAGTATCTAGAAGAAGATCAATACCAAAGTCTATTTCTCTTTCTCGAGGAATTCCCAGAAGATCTTCAAAAAAGACATCTGAATATTCATTCACTACCGGGACTAATTCAAGACTAGGAGTTTCAGAAGTAGTGTTCTTAACTCTAATGAAATTATAGGCACATCCTTTATATAGCATTTTCCTTGCCCGAAGATAGGAAACAAGCTGACCCCTAGAAGTGGATACTCTACTCTTCCACTCAAGGATGGATTATTTGGAAACTGAAACTGGACTATTCAATTTTTGCAGTTGACTATGGCATAGAAGGAATGAAGTCAATCCATTCCGAGAATGACATCAAAATCAGTCATCTCTAATTTGACTAAATCTGCTGAAGTGACTTTCTGAAATATCATAATCAGGTAGTTCTTGTATACCCACTTGGCTATGACGGTTTTTCCCACTGGGGTAGAGACTGAGAAGGGTTCTGCTAGAATTTCAGGATTGATTCCGAAATTAACTGCTATATATAGAGTAACAAAAGACAAAGAAGCTCCTGGATCTAGCAAACCATAAACATGCACATGAAAGATCTGTAACGTACCAGTAACTACATCAGGAGAATTTTTCTTATCTTGTCAGGTCGAAAGAGCATATAGTCTTTTTGGGTGTTGCTCGCCAGTAGCACTGGTGGTGGCACCCTGCTGATTTAGGTGACCAGACTGAGCTAAGAAGTGGAGATAACTCTAATAACCTGACTGAGGGCAGTTTATGACTCTGTGGCTTGCCTTTCAAAAACCGAAATAGACATCGCTTCTAGCTCTGCAAGCACCCTTGTGGTTCTTACCATAAGCCTGACAAAGGGGATTAGTTTGGGAATTTCTGACACTGCCTTGAGACTTAAAGACTAGCAGTCTATTTCCTAACTTAGAAGTTCGAGCACTGGCTGAAAAAGGAGTTGGAACTAATGAGTTAGGATGAAATTGAGAACGATTTCCTCCTTCTTATTTAGGATGACTAAAATTGAAGCTATCTGTCCTAGATTTCTTATTCTGCTTTTCCCTCTGCATAATTTTTTGCTCTGCGATCTGCTGAGCATAGGTCATAAGTCTGGCTAAAGTCATGTCACTATTTAGCATGGTGGATCTGCACTCATTAACCACGCTATCATTTACCCCTGAAGCAAACTTACTCATCTTAGCTCTGTCGTCTGCAAGCATATGAGGGACATATCTTGCTAATTAAGTAAACCTTAGAGAATACTCTTTCACCGTTATATTGTCCAGCCTAAGGTTGAATAATTCGAGCACGTTAGCCTCCTTAAGCTCTTGGGGAAAGAATCTATCTAAGAATACAGTGACAAACTCCTCCCACTCTATAGGACCTGCATCATCTGACCTTTCTGACTTTTACCATTTGAACCAAGTATGAGCTGTATCCTGCAACTGGTATGGGGCTAACTCATCACTCTCAACAGTAGTCACCTACATGATGTATGTCACTTTCTGAACTTGATCAATTAATTCTTGAGGGTCTGTATCTACTTTAGACCCGTGGAAGGATGGAGCATTTATTCAGGTGAAGTCTAGAATCCTAGCTGCAGCTGAGTTAGCCATTGGGTTGGCCAGAATTACAGTTGGTCGCTCAATATAGGAAATTACTGACTGAGCAAGAGTGGTAAATACGATCCTAAACTCCGTATGAGAAACATGATCGCCCAAAGGTTCTTCGGGTTGAGGTTCTGACTGATTTCTTCTCTTAGGAGGCATATCCTGAAAGAGAAGAAGAATATTTGTTTGAGGGATTGACTTATAATTTTTCTCACTGGCACGACATGTATACTTAAATAAGGAAAACTGTTCCTAAACATTTCATAGCCTCTTGCACATAAATGTGGACCGCAACACACCCATTTACAAAACTCTACTAGATGTAGCGTTCATACTTCCTAGGACTCTATTGAACCTTAGGCTCTGATACTAAGTTTTTAATACCCCAATTTTATTAATCGGAATGCTACACGATGCTCATGACCTCTAAGAACCACAAACTATCCCATAACTAATATTTGTACCTATATACTGCATAAAATACTGAATAATACAGAAATATGCACTAAAAGGACATAAGGTTCAATACTGAACATAACATTAGTGGGGTAATACAATACCCAAAACAAAACTGTAAACATTAAAGTCAAGAAAATAATAGTCTGAATTTAGTATGAAAGCCTTTCCTGTCTAAAAATCTAAATAAGGAGTTGTAGGGACATGTCCCCAACTAATAACTAATTAATGAAATAGTAGAGAAATAATTATGTCCTCAAAGGATAAGGACTCACTTCTATTCTGATTGCTGAGATTGGAATCTACTGCTGATCTGGAACTCATGTCTCTGAACCTATGGTGTAACATAAAAAGAAAGTACCATAGCTCAAATATGCAAGTACAATGGAATATACTGATCATACATGTGAGGTAGGCTAATGCAAGGGTTAACATGCATGAATAATGCTAGCTGACTGTCTAACATGAATGCAAAAATTCATACATAAATATGTAACTATAATTTACACTGTGAGATCATGATCATTGAATCTACATACTGATGATATGACATATTAATAACTGATATAACTGATAGCTTAAATAGTTGTATCTGAATATAAATAATAAGATTGATGACTGTATCTGATAGTCCTGAATCTAATAAAACTATCTGAGCTCCTTACTGTATCTGAGTCGACTCTATCTGACATTCTTAAATCTGAAGAACTATCTGAGTTATTTTACTCAGACTAATACTAAAACTGTGGAAGGTAGTATTTAATCTACATGCCCCTGATATGCCATTATGTCTGAGTTGGGGTCCAATCTGTATCCCCAATTGGAAGGGTGTTAATACCACGCCACTGGTAAGGACAGGCTGTGGGCGACCTTTATCTAATAGTGTCCCCAAAAGAGAATGTTGGGGCCCTTATCTGACAGTGATTATCTACCTCATCAACCCTCATCGGACAGTGTTGATGTCTCAACCTAAGCTGGCTACAAAGTTCTGAAAAGCAAGGATGACTTTTAAGAATAACACCCTCATCTGATAGTGTGTATCCCCATCCTTGGGTTCACTAAGTGCTAATTACTGCTCCCATCTGAATGGAAACTGAACATTATTTACTGAAATGGACATGGCTAAGTTACGAGGTTTTATTGACTGACAGAATACTACTGATATCTGATAACTGACTGATTTATGAGATCTTGGAGATTTTTCCTGAGTCATAAGACTAGTTAAAGTCTAAGGATTCATAGCTTAACTGAGAGTATCATGAAATCATGACATGGCTCTAGGTACACAGATAATGTTTTGGGTACAAGTACTACCAGGACTCGATGAAAGGAAACTGGCCAAGCATAACTTACGTGAACATATAACTAACATCATAATCCATAATACATTTATAGAAGCATTCCATCAAAACATGTGATAGGCAAAACTTTTACATACATGGGAATTTCATGTTATCATACTAGGTAGACACTTTCCCTTCATCTAGGTACTCAACTAAAGACATAGTAGGCATAGATTGTTTAAACAACATCATGCAACAATTAACTGTCCTAATTTAATTCCAATTTAATCATTCAAGGGTTTAGTCCTAGGGTTCTATGAATCTATACCGTTACAAATTGACCCATATGAAATTTAACACTCATTCATTGAATACAATTCAATTACTCATTATCAACATGAACAAAATCATCCCAATCATGAACTTCATAAGAAAATCCATAACTTAAATTTAGAAAAGGGATTCTTGGGCTTCATGGACGAAAGGAGTCCATAAATGAACACTATGCATACCTTAGTTCGTGATTTCATGAAGATTGATGGTGAAACCTTCTTGAGTTTGAATCTCCAATAGAAATCCTAGCTTTTTCTTGAGTGAAATTTGAAATAAAATAATATATTTTAGGGTGAAGAATAGCTAAATCACGTGTTATTGGGTTTAAATAGGGGTAGGAAATTGACTCTTTTAACCCTGGGCGCATCATTTAATTTCAGTAAAATTTTATGAAACTGGGCCCCTGGAGCGACATGGCGTTATCATATCGTTTCACTAGAAATTTATAATTGAGAAATTGGGGGATGGCACGACGTGGAGCCATCGCGTTGCACCTTCCTTCGTGAACTGGAACTTTGGCGCGACGCAGGGGAAATCGCACTGAGACACTGGAAAAGAGACAATTCTAAATTTGAGTACTGGAGCGACACATCATAATCGCAGACACCTACTGGAAATTGCAAAATGACATTTCCTTTTGTGGCACAGCGCGCCACTGACTAATATGGCGCTATTTTACGATGGGAACTTAAAATAGTCATAACTTCTTACCCGGTTATCGAATTAAAGCGAATCATATATCGATGGAAAGCTTATTGAATTTTCCACATGAAAAAGTGAAACTCTTTAAAATTCCTTATGGAATAATTATCCTTCACTTTAGAAGCTAATACTATGCATTCTAGGGATGAAATTTGCTAGAAATCTTTGGGGTATTACAGATTTCCATATATATAGGGGCTCCTGGGCCTCCATATGTAAGACCCCACAAAATTTTCAAGCTTAAATTAGTTCTTTAAGCTTTTCAAGGGCGTCCCATACTTAGAAAATTCTAGGTAAGTTCTCAGACTTAGTTTATTTTTGACCTTCAAAATGGGGCATTCTTATTTCACCACCTTAATGTCCTTTAATGGTCCTTTTTTTTATTAATTCTTGATCAGAGAGGTCAATAGGTGTTTTTGGACGAGTTTTAAATTTTTCAAACCTTGTTTAGACCATGTTTAGTGTCCCAAAATAGTGGACCAACGCGATCTTGGCACGCCGCATCGCCCATCATGTTGGATAACTTGTTGCAGGGACTACCAGAAAAAATACTAAGGTTTGGCGCGATTATGGCGCTATGCACCAGGTATCACATTGATGTATCGACGCACCGCATTGCCAATCATGTCGCTAACCTATTTCAGTCATTAAATGTCCATGTTTTTAAAGGAAAAAGGGTCAATTTCCCACCCCTATAAAAGCCTATAACACAAGATTCAGCCCTTATTTCACCAAAAATTTATTGTTACTCTCAAATACTCTCAAGAACAAGTTTCAGGTTTTTCATAGGAGCTTAAAATTCAAGAGATTCTAGTGTTAGTTTTTAAAAATTTTCTATCCAAGGTATGTCAAGTGTTCATTCATGGATTCCTTTCATCCATGAAGCCTAAGAATCCAATTTTAAATTATGAATTATAATGTTTATGTTGTGGATTAATTATGTGTATGTAGTTATTGTTGTAGGATTCCCAAGTTGAAATCTTTATGTGTTGTTCATGAAACTACGCTAGTATGTGGGTTGAAATTTATGTAATTGAGTTGAATTACGAAATCATGTTGTATTAATTTGATATCATGACTAATCCCTAAGTTATGCATACTAGGTGTTTGATAAAATGCCTAAGATAATTATACTTATGCATTATGACTCAACAGAACCTTAATGATGAATTCATGTCACCATTATGTTCAAAATGACTCCCATGCTATTGTTATGCCTTGTAATAGATTGATGAAATGCTCATGAGATTAGGCTTAGGGAATAATGACATGTTTATATGTATTCTTATTCATCTGAAAGCTTGTGGTATGCAAATACTTTATGAAAATCCCCAATGATAGTACTATGAATTATTGACCATGGTTATGTGTTCAAGAAGTATCATGTCTTGTCAGTTTCATGCTAGAGTCCTGGGGATACTTTTACCCGACAACTTAGTTGTGTTCCTAGAGCCAGCATCGGTTTCATGATAAATCTCATTCATGCCATGATTAGTAGTATTCTCAGTCAGTTTCAGAACTTAGTAGAATTCAGTCAATTATATGACTCAGGAAAACTCCATAATCCCATTCATTTATTAGATCTTAATAGTATTCCTTCAGTTAATAGAACACAATGAACTCAGTCCAGTTCAGTTTAATTAATCATGTCCAGTGTCTATTCAGATGGGAGTAGGATTCAGCACCGAGTGATCCCAAGGATGGGAACTCACCTGTTAGTAGAGGGTGTGATTCTTAGAAGATATCCTTGTGCTATAGAACTACGTAGCCAGCATAGGTTGAGACATCAAAGCTGCTAGTTGAGGGTAGATGAGGTGGATTAACCTGTTATATGAGGGACCCACCGTTCTTCTTAGAGTACCTGTTAGACGA
Organism: Capsicum baccatum var. pendulum; assembly: GCA_030864225.1. Taxonomy (NCBI): domain Eukaryota; kingdom Viridiplantae; phylum Streptophyta; class Magnoliopsida; order Solanales; family Solanaceae; genus Capsicum; species Capsicum baccatum. The sequence goes on from CM061560.1 coordinate 26,651,553, forward strand.
GAGATTTCTCACCTCTTGTCCTTACTATTGTGCAGTATTGATACCCTTCCAATTGGAGTTACAGGTTGAACCCCAAATCTATTTAGAAAAAGGGGCATATCAGTTAGATGAATTCTCTCATAGTTTTAGTTACATAATCAGGACTGTCAGATATAGTCACCCAGTTTCAGTAATAGAACTCAGATAGTTCTACAGAACCCAGGACTATCAGATACAGTTACTCAGCTCAGTATGGAACTCAACTAGTTCCATCAGAACCTAGACTGTCAGATACAGTCACCTAGTATCAGTTATATTAGTTATCAGTAACTCATATTATTAATATTCAGACTAAGTAGTCAGTATTACTCACGAATCCAGTTGAAGTTACACACTCATATATGTATTCTCATGATCATGTTATACATCAGTTAGCATTATTTATGCATATGAAACCTTTGCAGCCATCCTACCTCACTTGCATACCAGTACATTCAATCGTACTGACTCATTTGTGCTATGGTATTTTTATTCTATACGTTCAGAAGCACGAGCTCCAGAGCATCAGTAGCATTCCAGTTTTAGTCATTAGAGTCACCAGTGATTCCTCATCATTCAAGGATGTTATGATTTGATTATTTCATTACTTTATTACTTAGTTATTTCAGTAGTTGGAGTTAGTTGGGGACATGTCCAATGAACTCCTTATTCAGATAGTCTAGAGGCTTTCCGACTAGAGCATGTTCAAAGTTATTTTAGTTTTCCGTATTTCCATTTGTTATATTTTATCATATATTTGAACTTTATGGTCTTTCATCCTTTAATTCCATATTGTTTTACATCATCTTATGCAGTACTCAGTTATAGATATTAGTCATGGTTTAGCTTGTCGTCCTTTAGAGTCATGAGCTCCATGTAGTGTTCTAGGTACCAAATTCGAGGCATTACACCATAGTTTGGGATGCTTGAAAGGACTAAGGTGCCAAGCCTGGTCTGACGGGTGACACTTTAGAACTTACGGTGATGCCATAGTTCTGGAACTTAGGGACTTCTTCTAAACGTCTCAACCTAACTAACGAGTGGTCCTTTTCCCTGCATCTACTTGGTGCTAAGTACTACTCCCATCTGAATGACACTAATAACTGAAAATGCTCAATAATAACAATATTTTGAAAACTGAAAATAAGCGCATAATTTAAAAGTATTCAATAACATGTAAGCTTGAGGATCTAGCCCTAATAAGTGTATGCATGAAATCCCAAGTCATCGGATGTTCATAACCCACTATATCTAAAGAATGCAACTAATCGTGGTAATACTAAAATCAGAACGAACTAAGAAATTTCATAAATCAAGCCCAACAATCAAGAATTTATTCAATAAAATGATGTTTCATAGTCATGAGTATGTAAAGATGCTCAAATTTATGGAAAACATATATTCATGATTTAGTCAAAGTAAGAAACTAAAAACTAAAGGAATTTGCACTTTTCATGAAATCCTAAGCTTGAAGGGTGAATTAAAATTGGGAAATTGAGTTAACTTTGGGACCCATGGGTGAAAGAAAATCATTGATGAAATCCCACAAACCTGAGGTTGAAAACATTAATGAAATCTTTGGATTTGAAGCTGAAAGTTGGAAAGACCTAGTTCTTTTTAGGAGAATAAAATCACCCTGTTCTCTCAAAATTTTCTAAGCGTTGAGTGAATTTTGAGAAATGGTAGACTTGGGAGTGTTCTGGAAGCAGTGTCGATGGACCACATGACGACTCGTAGGGTTTGGCTACGAGTTGTAGCCTGAGTTGTAGTCAACAGGCTCAAATTTTTGTCCCTGCTGCTACCATTATGAGTCACCCTATAATTCATATTGTCTCATGATGATCTGTAAAGTCTGGCAATGACTCATAGTGTCTGAGTCATCGTCACTGATAGTTTGATAGTGCTTCAGTAAATTGACCATAAATTTTTATTCTGATATTGAATTAAGGCAAAACTAGATGTGTTGTAAACCTAATTCAATTATTTATCTTTTAGTGTATCTTAAGATCAACCAATTTTAATAATCTAGAAGTTATGCTTGTTTAAAGTTTACTATAACAATATTCTTCTCAAGAATTCAATTTGTAAGGAATATTTTGACTTGCCTATAAGCTAGAGTTATTTGTTGCATTAATATATGTCTAAATCACTTATCAAACTATAAAATTATGATGTTTGATTTTTCACATACTTGAATCATTATTCTAATATTGGCTTGGATTTTCGGAATGTTACAATTTACGCATTGGTATGCTAGAAAAAATAAATAATTCTAAGTATTTAAAATTCAAATCTTATTACAATATATCAATATTTAGATATGGAAAAAGGCTCAAATGTGTCATCAAACCATCAAAAATGTCTCATTTATGTCATCCGTTAAAAGTTTGGCTCATCTATGTCAAACGTCGTTACAAATCAGATTTATCCATGCCATTACTTATTAATGGTGGTTTGTCAAAAATAGCTTTGAAACATATTGTCCTACTAGAGGTCCACATTTTTAGCTAAAACAAAGAGAAAAGTCTCAAATATGTCATCGAAGTATCAGAAATGACTCATTTATGTCAGCCATTAAAAGTTTGGCTCATTTATGCCATCGTCGTTGCAAAACAGATCTAGTATTTACTAAGACAATTTTTCAAAAGGAAAAATACATAAACAGAACCTTTAACTTGACATCAAATTATAACTATGACCTTTAACTTTGTCAGTGTATAAGTAGACCCTTTAACTATACAAAAGCTGAATAAAAAAACACTTCAATCTTGCAACACATATGCGTGAAACTCAATCGCTCCTACATGGACTAATACTCCAACCAAATGCTGCTACCTAATTAAAAAGATACACGTATATTTTAGATATTAAATTTGCCAGTATACAACAAAGCTCTTTAACTATACAAAAGTTGAACAAAAAAACACTTCAATCTTGCAACACATATGCGCGAAAATCGCTCCAATGTGGACTAGTACTCCAACCAAATGTTGTCATCTAATTAAAAAATACACGTAGACTTTAGATGTTAAAAAAAAACTTAATATATCACCATCACAAATACATGTACTTTTTAGATTTTTTCTTTAAAACAAAATTAAAACAATTCATTAAAGGTTGCTTTCTTTAAAATAATATTCAAGTTTGATGAAACTTAAAATGTTCATTTAGAAGATGCGAAATCTGATGAAAACCCAATAAAATTTTCTATCTCTTATTCCCTTTATTAAGGAAAAATTATTGAAATTTTAATAGATGACATAAATGCGCCATTTCTAATAGTCCGATGGCATATTTGAGCTTTTTTCCATAATTTTAATGAATGATGTGGACCTCTAGTAAGACAACACATGGCAAAGCTATTTTTGAAAAACCACCGTTAACAAGTAATGGCATGGATGAACCTGTTTTATAACGGTGGTGTCATAAATAATCCAAAATTTTAATGGATAACATAAATAAGTCATTTCTTATCGTTCGATAGCATATTTGAGCCTTTTCCCTTTGGATATTTAAAATGCTTATCTTAATAGTTTGATTTATATTAAAATTTACGTCTTAATCTTACTAAAAATAAAGTAAGATCTTAGACTAATGAATCAAAACACACCTAAATCGATTCATAAGAATAAATTAATCGAGTTTATACATTAGTAGGAGTATCATTTAGGAATGTTTCAGATTTCTTGGATAAAAAAACCATATTAATTATCATTTAGGAAGCCAAATCAGTCAGGTTAATGAAGAAATGGATCTTAATTAATTAGTCACTATACCAAAAATAAATATGTTTAATTTACTTGTCAATTTTTGCAAATCAAGAGTATTTTATTACTTCTTTCTCATACTACCTTTTGTATTAAATAACTAAATAAAGTAACAGTAATCAAATTTAGAGTTCCAAAGCATCACTAATAAGATTAGTTTAGTAATATATTGTTGGAGTTTGAGACCCAAATTCTGTTGATCAAGCCCTGAAAATTTTGCGGTGCGACCCATATTTGTGATTTTTCATGATTTTTGTAGTGGTAGTATAGGGATGAGCTGATAGGCCTAATCCTGGAGCCCACCACTGATCCCATTGGGGGTACGGGGGCTAATCCCCAACCGTATGGACCTGTATATCTTTGGGTCTAGGATTTATTTGTACGCATGTATTATATAAGTGCAATTAGTGGGTCATTTTTTGGACGTTCAAAAAATACGTCATTCTTCTTATTTTACTCCTCTCCATTATAGTAAAATTCCTCTATCTCTTCCCATAGTTTTTCCCGTCAAGGGTTTCCACATAAATCTGTGTGTGCTCTTTTTGTTTGCTTTTGCTTGTGGTTTGCTTATTTCTGTCTGATCATAAAAAACTGGTATCAGAGCAAGATTGATTGTTTTTAGGGGATGGCAATCATGAAGTATGATATTTGATTATTGGACCACAACACCAGATTTTTGTTATGGCAGGTTAAGATGTGGGTTGTGCTTGCACAAATGGATTTGGACGATCCTCTATTAGGGTTTGATAAGATGCCCTCATCATGGATAGAAGAGGATAAACAACGTAAGGATCTAAAGGTTCTATCTCAGATCCACCTTTAATCATCTAATCAAATTCTACAAGATGTTTTGAAAGAGTCCACTATCGCTGCATTATGGTTGAAACTGGAACCGTTATATATGACAAAGAGCCTGACTAGTAAATTGCATCTCAAACAATGACTTTATTCCGATCGTATGTCAGAGAGTGTGTCTTTGAAGGATCACCTATCTGTTTTTAAAAAAATCATCTCTGATTTAGAGAATCTGTAGGTTAAGTACGATGAGAAAGATCTAGGGTTGATTTTATTGTGTTCGCTGCCTGTATCATACTTAAATTTTAGAGGCACGATTTTATATAGTCGTGATACTCTAACCCTAGATGAAGTTTATGATATATTATTCTCTATGGAGAAGATGAAGCATCTTGTGAATGGGTTGGTGACTCAAGGAGATGGTCTCATTATTCTAGGAAGGACACATGAGAGGAATTCTAGAGGTGATGATATAAATCTATTGAAATCTAGAAACATAAACAAAACCTGTAATTACTGCAAGAAGAAGGGACACATCAAATCTGAGTGTTATAAGTAACAAGAAAGAGAAAGCAAAGGGAAGATAAAAATAGAAAGGAAACCAACCAGAGAAGTTTGGTGAAGCTAGTTTTGTTGAATATGGCGATAGTGATGGAGAACTCTTGGTAGTTTCTAATGGTAACTCCAAACCCTGTGAAGATTGGATTCTTGATTCATTTTGCACATTTCATATGTGTCGCAATCGAGATTGGTTTACATCATATGAAACGGTCTGTAAAAGTGCTGTCTTGATCGAAAATAACACACCCTATAAGATAGCTGGTATTGGAAAAATTAGGATCAAGATGTTTGATGGGGTTGTGAGGACACTTGGTGATGTGCGTTATGTCCCAAACATGAAGAGAAAACTTATTTCCTTGAGTACCATGGATTCGAACGGATATAAGTACACTGGTGAAGGTAGAGTCCTGAAGGTTAGTAAAGGTGATCATGTTATGATGAAGGGATAGAGAAAGATTGCCAATTTGTACGTTTTGCAAGGCTATATGGTTACAGGTGATACAGTGGTTTCTACTTCCTCTCTATCAGATAGTGATATTGCTAAACTTTAGCATACGTGCCTGGTGTAGATGAGTGAAAATAGGATGGTTGTATTGAGAAGGAAAGGAATTCTTGATGGGTAGAGTATTACCAAATTGGAGTTCTGTGAGCATTGCATTTTTGGGAAGCAGAAGAGAGTCAGATTCATTAAAGACATCCACGCAACGAAAGGCACACTTGATTACATTCATTCTAATCTTTGGGGTCCTTCTAGAGTACCTTCTAAAGGAGGTTCTAATTACTTGTTGACTATTATTGATTACTATTCCACAAAAGTTTGAGTTTTCTTCTTGAAGAAAAAGAATGATGTGTTGCCTACTTTTAAGGAGTGGAAGACTGATTGAAAAGCAAATGGGGAAGCAGGTAAAACACCTTCTGACTGATAATGGTTTAGAGTTCTCTTCTAATGAATTTAATGTTCTGTGCAAGTCAGAAGGAATTATGAGGCACTTAACAGTTCATCATACTCCGCAGCAGAATAGTGTGGCCGAACGAATGAATAGAACTATAATTGAGAAGGTGCATTGTATGCTCTCTAATGCTGGTATACCTAAATCTTTTTGGGCTAAAGCTGCTTTCTCAGCTTCTCTTATTATTAACCACTCTCCTTCAATTGCGATTGATAAAAAGACTCTACAAGAGGTACGGTCCGATACTCGTGTCAGTTACTCTGATTTGATGATATTTAGCTATGTCCTGCTTATGCTCATGTTTATAATGAAAAGTTGGAAACTATATCTATAATGTGCTTATTTATGGATTATAAGTCTGATGTTAAAGGATATAAGCTTTGGTGTCCAGAAAATAGAAAAGTTATAATTAACAGGGATGTTATGTTTGATGAAACTGTCATGCTTCGAGCTTTCTTCGAATTCAGTTTTTCATCCCCAGATGAGCTTAGTGATATAAATCAACAAAAGTCCAGAAACCATGTGGAATTACAGATTAGAGCAGAGCCCAAACCAGTGCCTACTTCTCAGTTTAGCTCAGAGATTCAAAGTGATACTATTTCTTCTTCACAACCTGTGGCACCATAATATTCTATTGCTAAAGATAGGTCTATAAGAGATATTAGACCTCCTTAGAAGTATGTTGAAGCTGATTTGGTTGCTTATGCATTAAATGTAGTAGCAGGTATTGATTTCAGTAAAGAACATTCTTCTTACTCAGAGGTAGTTAGTTGTGATAATTTTGGTCGATAGATGATTGCCATATAGGAGAAGATGGAATCACTTCATAAAAATAGCACATAGGATCTGGTGAGATTTCCTAAACATAAGAAAGCTATCAGTTGTAAGTGGGTAATTAAAAAAAGGGAACATCGGGAGTTGAAGATGCTAGGTACAAAGCAAGACTAGTTGCTAAAGGTTACAGTCAGGCTCCAGGTGTTGACTTCACATATGTGTTTTTTCCAGTTTTAAATAATAGTTCGATTCAAGCGTCACTTGGTATTATGGAAATGCACGATATTAACCTTAAGGTGTTGGATGTCAAGACAACAATCTTACATGGAGAACTTGAGGAGGATATCTATATGCAACAACCAGAGGGTTTTGTAGTCTCAGGAAAGGAGAACTATGTATGCTTGCTAAAAAAGTCTCTCTATGGCTTAAAACAGCCGCCCAGACAATGGTATAAGAGGTTTGACTCTTTTATGACTTCTCATATGTTTATGAGGAGAAGTTATGATAGTTGTGTCTACTTTAAAGAGGTTGGAGATGGTTTGTTCGTGTATCTTCTCTCGTATGTTAATGAAATGTTAATTGTAATAAAGGATATGAGACAGATAAGAAAAGTCAAAGGCCAGCTTAGTAAGGAGTTTGAGATAAAGGATTTAGAAGTAGCAAAGAAGATTCTTGGCATGGAAATTCTAAGAGATAGAGTGAAGTGTAAGTTATACTTGTGTCAGAAAAGGTATATTGAGAAAGTGTTTCACAGGTTCAAAATGAAAAATGCCAAACCTGTCAGTACTCCATTGTAGGAGTTTGTGCCCCAAAGTTTGTTGATCCGGCTCTGAAAAGTCCGTGGTGCTATCCATGTTTGTGATTTTTCATGGGGTATGTGGTGGTAGCATAGGGATCAAGCCGATAAGCCCAATCTCGGAGCCTACCATTGATCCCATTGGGGGTGTGGTGGCGAAGCCCCTAAGGTATGGACCTGTATATTTTTGGGCCTAGGACTTATTTGTACGCACATATTATATAAATGCAATTAGTGGGTCATTTTTTGGACGTTCAGAAAATACGTCATTCTCCTGATTGTACTCCTCTCCATTATAGTGAAATTCCTCTACCTCTGGCCGTGGTTTTTCCCATCAAGGGTTTCCACGTAAATCTGTATGTGTTCTTCTTATTTTTCTTTTGCTTTTGCTTTTGATTTTGGTTTGTTTATTTTTGTCCAATCATAACATATATACCTCAAATTAGGGGTGTTCAAAGTTTCGATAAAAATCAATCCAAACCGATTAGTGTCACAGTTTGGATAAAAAGAAGATTCTTGGTATCGAAATTCTGAGAGATAGAGAGAAGTGTAAGTTATACTTGTGTTAGAAAAGGTATATTCAGAAAGTGTTTTCCAGGTTCAATATGAAAAATACCAAACCTGTCAGTACTCCATTGACAACTCATTTCAAACTCTCGACCACGTTATCTCCAAAGACAAATGATGAGCATGACTATATGTCCTGAGTTCCATACTATAGTGTTGTTGACTCTTTTATGCACGCGAAGGTGTGTTCCCGACAAGATTTATCACATGAACTCAGTGTAGTTAGCATATACATGTCAAATCCTGGTAAAGAACATTGGAAAGTAGTTTAGTAGATTTTCAAATACTTTTATGGATATGCTGATGTTTGTTTGCAGTTTGGCCAAAATAGAGATAGAGTAATCGGGTATGTTGATTCTGATTTTGTAGGAGACTTTGATAAAAGGAGATCCCTTACAGGCTGTATTTTCACCATTGGTGGTTGTTCTATCAGTTAGAAAGCTACTTTACAGACTATGGTTGCTTTGTCAACTGCTGAGACAAAGTACAAGGCTATGACAGAGGTTTACAAGGAATCAATTTGGTTGAAGGGTTTGTTTGGTGAAATTATCAAAGACTTACAGATTATTACGTTTTTTTGCGATAGTCAGAGTGCTATATTCCATACAAAATATCAAATGTTTCACGACAGGACAAAGCACATCGATGTTTGGTATTAGTTTATGCGTGAAATTATTGCTCGTAGTGATATTGTGGTAAGAAAGATTAGTACCCATGATAACCCTACTGGTATGATGACCAAGACACTATTAAGTGGCAAGTTTGAGCATTGCTTGGACTTGGTTGGTGTCAACAGAGGTAGAGAGTTTTCTTGAAATAGATTTGAGTTCTGAAATAGATTTGAGTTCTGAAATAGAATTTATGTCAAGGTGGAAATTGTTGGAGTTTGTGCCCTAAATTTTGTTCATCCAGCTCTGAAAAGTCTGTGGTACTACCCATGTATGTGATTTTTCATGGGGTCTGTGGTGGTAGCGTAGGGATCGAGCCGATAAGCCCGATCTCGGAGCCTACCACTGATCCCATTGGGAGTGCAGAGGTGAAGCCCCTACGGTATGGACCTGTATGTTTCTGGGCCTAGGATTTATTTGTACGCACATATTATATAAATGTAATTAGTGGGTCATATTTTGGACGTTCAGAAAATACGTCTTTCTCCTCATTGTACTCCTCTCCATTATAGTGAAATTCCTCTACCTCTGCCCATGGTTTTTTTCGTCAAGGGTTTCCACGTAAATCTGTGTGTGTTCATCTTATCTTGCTTTTGCTTTTGCTTTTGCTTGTAGTTTGGTTATTTTTGTCCGATCATAACATATATACCTCAAATTAGGGGTGTTCACAGTTTGGATAAAAATCAATCCAAACCAATTAGATAGCCCAATATTTATTAGTTTGGTTTTACATTTTTTAAAAATCGATATTATTTAGTTTTGATTTTTGTTTTTAAATTCCTCACTAACATAAAGGAATTTTAATACAACTATAACGGTTACATTTGTTTCACAATATCAAACACTAAAAACCTACATGTCTTTAAAAATTGGGATAACTACATGGCTTAGCAAACATAGGCTCCTAATTATCCTATTTAACCTAAGTTTCAATTAATTACAAGACTATTAATTATCCCTAATTACAATTCATAATTTCTCTTATTTATTTTCTCTATTTCTCTATTTTCTATTTCTTTTTTCAGTTCTTTTCTTCATTTTTTCTTTTCCTTTTTTTTTCCGTTTTCCTTTCTTTTTTCTTTTTTCATTTATTTTGTTTTTCAATTTTTTCTTTTCTGTTTATTCTTTTTTTTTCCTTTTCATTTTTTTCTTCACTTTTTTCTTGTTTTACATTTGTTGTATTTTTTATCTCATTTTTTTTGTTATTGTTGTATTTTATATTTGTTATATTTTGTATTTATTTGTATCATACTATATATTTTAAATAAATTTATTATTTGTAGTTGAATAGTTTAACCATGAATATGTACTATTTATCATTTGTATATGTGTACAAAAAATTATATGGATTAGTTTTATTTGTTTGGGTCTTAAATATATAAATATTTGATGTGTCATTCAATGCAAATTTATCACTAATACTTGTATTTTAAATTTATCATTTGAATTTGTATATAAGCAAGTATCATTTTGCATGTGTATGGTTCAAGTTGTATAAACATGTATCATTCGATGCAAATGTAACATTTGTATTTGTATAATTTATCATTTTATAAATACAAGTGTTCATAGAAAGAAAAATAAAAATTCTCTTACAATTGTTTAAAAATACAAATGATTTTGTCAACTACAAATTAAATTACAAATAAAAATATAATATGTGGTCAACTTACAAATATAAATACAAAATAGTTATTTAAAAATATGAGTGAATCGATAAAAATAATATACAAATACAAATAAAATAAAATCACAAAATATAAATATAATATCCAATCCATTATAAAATACAAATATAAAATAATTCTGTAAAAAATAAGTATGAATTGTATAAAATATAAATGATGGTGCAAACCGGCAAACACAAATACAAGTCTGAACTATAAAATACAAATATAAATGCGAATTATAACATGCAAATACAAGTGCGAACTATAAAATACAATACAAATATGAACTATAAAATTCAAATACAAGTGCAAACTATAAAAGACAAATAAAAATGAAAACAATATATATATATATATATACAAAAAAAAAAAAAAAAAGCGCAAACTATAAAATGAAAATACAAATATGATTGTATAAACGAGTAGAAAAATATAAATGATGATGTTAATACAAATACGATAAGCAATCATAGTATTTTTAGTATTATTCGTGACTTGTACTTGAATAGCAATATTTTTTGAAAATACAAAAAATATAAGATTGAAAAAAAAAAACATACAAAAAAGAAAACCAAAAAGGAAAAAAAAAGAGAAGATAGAGATATAAAAAAAAAAAAAGAACGAAAAGAAAGAAACAAAACAAAAATATAAAAGAAAAAAGGGAAAACACGAAAAAGAGAAAAAATACAAAAAAATAAAAGAAAGAATCGAAAAAAGAAATAAATTAAAAAAGAGAAAAGAATAAATTAAAAAAAATGATGGTAAATACAAATACAATTCACGGTTATGATGTTTCCATCATCATTCATGACTTGTATTCAATATAGTCATATTTTTGGAAAATAAAAAAATATATAAAATATAAAATATGATTAATATATTTATGTTTTATATGAATACAGAGTATTGAGTAAAACTAAATATAGCGACCATAAATTGAATAAGTGGCTATAAATAATAATATTATAAAGTGTGGCTATGGATGGTGAGTTTTGCAACAAAGTCTCACTATTTCTGAAAGATCCCCTTAAAAATTCCTACAAAAACTAGCAAGTATTTGATTTTGAAATATATGAGTTTTATCCAACCAAAAAACTTGAAATAAATTTATTGGAACAATCGAAAAGAAAAAAAAAAAAAGACTCATCCATCATATATATCATTGTCATGAACGTCTAATCCTAGATATCTGAATTCATTGTAGTTATTCGCCACAATCCCGTCTAGTTTCACCTCACTGATTAACTTGGAAAAGAAGGGCGCACAAAGAGTTTAAAGATATGCTTGCACATCAAAATACAGAAACTGATAAAAAGTGAGATATTCCATACACTAAACTGTATACACAAATAGAACCAACGCTGAATATGCCAATAGAGACCTCTAAAAGGACGCGGTGATAGACAATCCACCAGAAGATGCTCCAACTGAATAAGCTGTCAAGGACTTTGTAATGGCATGAGAGTTCGCGAAGTAATAGGCCTCATCTGCATTGGATCAACCATCACAAAATGGTGGTCGTTCTAGTGAAATCAGTGACAGATAAATGATAGATTCTTATTTTCCAAGACCTGGGAATAGGTCTTCCAAATCAAAGATATTGTCATCCATGCCGCTAGGATTCCAATAGGGATTAGTTCCACCGCTACTACTTCTAGGAATGGATGATAATTGCACGGAATCGACAAAAAAACCTTCCTCAAGAACTCCCATGGTGCTCGCGAAACCATCCTCATCGCTGCTTCTAAAAACTGTACAACCCTAAACTCAAGTATAATCAACAATTGCTAATGGAAAACTTGCAGTGTTAACAGTAGGACCTACTTGACTTGATCCTATCTTATACTTTCTCATTAGCTCTTCCAGATCATACCTAACATTATTGACCGAAGGAATGTACATTTTAGAGCCACTAGATGGTTGCAAGATAAGTGATGGGGATGTTTTAGTGTAAACCCCATGTGATACAAGTCAAATGGTTGTCTTATCTATTGATGATATCTTTAGAGGCCAACACCTAGAAAATCAAGAAGTGGTCACCTCGAGGACACATGGACATGCATGGAGGACCCGTTTTGAGCATAAACAAGGCTGTGAGTAGAAGATTGCTTGGAGCATTGAATACTTGAGGACTCAAGGATTTGGATAACACTTAATGGCTCATGATTTGGTCACCTCATTAAGGGCATTTTGGTCACTTCACTTGGCCCAAATGCACTCCATGGCCACCCCACCCATTAATGGTATTGTTGTCATTTTTGTCTTGTCTTGTAATAATATAAATAGAATATTTTAGGACTTTTCTCATTATTTCATGAACGATGAAATATCAAAACGTTGAAAGTCCTCTCTTTTAGAATAGAACACCTTAGTTTAGTCTTAGTTAGGGCTTGGAATAGCCATTGTAGTTTAGGGCTTGGAAAAGCTAGTATTGATCTTTGGTTGGAAACAGTGGATCTTGAGGTGCGTTGGTTCCTTGGTAGTCACCGTAAGAATGTGGTGTTGATTATTACATTTATTAGGGGGTAGTGTTGAAATACAATTGGTTCTTAATCTTGTAATAATTTTTGTCTCACTATCTATCCTTTTTATTCTTGCAAACTTGTTGTGTTGTTCTTGTTCTCTACTCTCGGTTTGTGTTTGTTCTTGTTGGTTGAAATTGTTGTTTTTTTGTTCTTCATTTTATGTGTTGTTAATCTAGTTTGGGTAGGCTGAAATAGGTGACAAACACCTTGTTATATTCTCACTCTCGTGTTGTGTTGTGAATCCGAGAGAGGTTTCCAATCGGTCCAAGGATCTTAGTGATTTGTAGACTATTTTAGATTGTGTTTATGGACTGTTTTGAGTCACTTCGGGAGTTTCTTATTTTTTTTGTATCATTTGGTATCAAAGCATGGCTTGATCTTGTTCCCACAAGATCAATCTAAGTCTTGTTAGTTGAAAAATAAAAAAAAAGGTGTTGAAATCTAAAAAATCAAAAGTAAGCAAATCTGTCCATTCTTGTGTTCTTGGCCGAAAGTGTGTTCTTGTTATGTCTTGGCCAAGATTTTTAGTTGTATTGAGTGTCTCTAGTGTTAGTTTTATCCTTCACTAACACTTTGAGTCTAAATCTAATTTTGGGCTTACATTATTGATGTGGTTGTGAACTTGAAAACTTGAAAGTGTTTTAGACGTAATGGCTTCACTTTGGACGTGTGGTATTCACCTTGTTGTTGTTCTAGGCTTGACCAAGTGATTTTGTTGTTAATTGGTGGCTTAAGAACCATTTTGTTGAAGTTGTAGTTGTCTTGGCCAAGTGTTGAAGATATTATTATTATGGAATTTGGAAGTGGCCATATGAAATTGTTGTTGTTCTTGAAGATTGTTGTTGTTGTTCTTGGTGGATGTTGTTGTTGTTCTTGGTGTTCATCACCATCTTCATATATTTTTGAAGTTGAAGTGAACTTTAGATCCATAAAGGTGAAGAAAAAAGGTGTGTGACTTGTTAGTCTTGAAAGGCACTACAACCACCAAACTTTATCAACCATTTCCCAACAACTTTTCATGATACAATGGTCCATGTTTTAAGGAAAGTACTACAAAAGTCAAGTCTTGAAATTTGAAACTTGAAAAAAAAAGAGCTCCAAGTGTTATTCTTCCCTCCATAAAAAAATTCCACCAATCCAAATTAAAAATGGGTCAAGAGTTGGACTTTGGAAAATAAATTTGTAGAAACCGCAACTAATACATGACTGCCACATCATCATTTTAAATTTCACGCAACTTTAATTAAGCTCAAATTTTATATTCTTAGTTTCATTTTATGTTTCATTAGTTTCATGTCTTGATTCTAGAATTAATTAACAACTAGTAATCACCTACTTAGTTGTAGATTAATTGTTGAATCTGTTTCTTTCGTATGTTTGTTATTTGTGTGATTTTCTCATTTTTAAATCATAGTAACTTCTTTATTTCAAGATCGTAAGTAAATTTTGTTTTTTCATCTTGAGTCAATCAAACAAGAACCCATTCTGACTAATAAGTAGAATTGATATCCTATTGACTACTAAAGTATAAACAACATTCAATATTCGCCACTCAAATTGTGAGAATCACAAAGATGAGTGTATATGAGTGATGGTGAGAAGAGGGACACAATTTTAGGGGAGAAAATGAGGCGAATGAAGTACCTAGTGCTTAGGGTGAATTTGGAGATGATGTAGGATCTCGTGATGGTTTTTATGATGATGTTGGGGCATGTGAGGAGACTTACACTCCCCACTCTAAACCTAGAGTTGGTGTTAGGTATAACTCTTTCATTCGTAAAGCTTATGAGAGTTATGATAAGAGTACACATAAGGAGTGTGAAGATTCATATTCGTCACCATGTAGTACTTCTTATCAAGGTTAATATAGTGTGAATGGTTATACTAGTTCAAGTGGAGGTTGTCCAACGAGAAGAAGAGGGGGTACATCTCCAAAATTGAAGGATAGTTGTGCGTCTTATAATGTTGATTCGATAAGGAGTATACACTCCAGAAAGGTGACCATTTGAGGGATACTGGTCTGCCTTATTATGTTGAATGATAGGTACTGTAGAAACTATATCCTTCCATCCATGGTCGACTACTTAGGGTTCTTTCGAGAGCCTTTACTTGTTCCATGCTCATTGGACGGTTCAAGGTTACTGAGAGGGTAGAAGTTGTCTTCTCCCAATATGAATACCCTGAGGAGTTGTGGTGCAATATTTTTCCCTTGGCCTATGGTTATGTATAATTGGGTGCCAATTTGTTTGCATGTCATCAAGTTCCTAACGTGCAAAATTGGCCTAATATTGCAAGAGACCAATGGAGAAATCACCTCCTGACTTACTTGCAGCCCAAGACACAAAGAGATATGCCTACCTCCTTCAATCCAAATTATTATTAGATACAAAAGATTAAGAGGAGTAAGAGAGTGCAAGGTGGTAATCCGATAATGGAAAAAGGGAGGTTGTGTAGACCAGAGTGAGGGGATTACCACTAAACCGTGCTAACATTGGTTGTCCTTCTATTTCTAAGGACATTTGTGTAGGTACCAACATGGAAAGCAAATTCAAATAATGCCAAAAGGAAGTTACTGGCCAAGATTTTGGAGGACCTTCAAACCTCGACAAAGAAAAATCTACTCAAGATTTTCAAGATGAAATAGCTAACTCTTACACTTTGGTGCATGTGATTGATAATTATGTGGCTAGTATCCCATTGAGTAAGAGTTGTATCTTACTTACTTATGAGTCTAATGATTCTTTACCACTTGTGGATGATGTAAATATTGTGCGAGTGGCTACACTGGTTGATCCTATAGATGACCGAATTGAATCTTCTCGTAAGGTTGATTTGTGCCCAGCTAGTATTGAAGTTATTGTGTTGAATAGAAGTACATCGTCGTGTGAAAATTGTGTTGACCCACTTATTTATAAAAATTGCCAACCACTTGAGTATGTGTGTGATATTATTAACAGAACTCAAGTGAGTGAAGTACTTGAAATTGCTGGCCAACAAGATGGGATTGAACCCAAGAGCTATTCTTGGGGTAATCTTGTGCATGAAACCTCCTTGAAACTTGACAATTGTCTTTTAAAGAGTGAATAACTTACTTGTTCTAAATCTTCCCGTGGGTCAGATCATGATCTCTTTAGGTATAATATCTTATTTGAAAATGATATAATCACTCCTAATAAACCTAGTGGTGACAATGATGGTATAGCTTGCCTTGGAAGCTGTAACCGATATACTAACCTACTATGATGTGACAATGTTCCTCCTAAAGATGGAAATATCTTTTTGAAAGATGAGAGTACTCTTAAGGGTAAAGAATGTGGAGTCCTTCTTTAAAACCCAAGGACAAAGATGTCATTGAATCCTTGGGTAATGTTTCTAAATACGCATCCTTGGTTGACACACTTGTGCTTGAATTACGTGATTATCAGCTTGTGGATGCCAAGTTGTTTATTTGTTTGAAGGAAGGAAAGTTTATGTGTTTAAAAGGTTTGTATTCATCCGTGTATGCCTATACACTTGATTCCTTCCTATACTACCTCTTTGCCTATGATGACAACCATACTAGTTTTGGATTTGTTTTATGTAGAGGTAGGAAATTTCTTGGTAAGTCTACTTGAGTGAGTAATAATATTATATGGATCTCGTGTACTTTAGAACCAATCGAATCACCACCCTTGTTGTGGTTTCTTGAAGGGATAAAAGGGAAATTGTGTCTTGCGGCTCATGAGATCCTAATTCTAGTTTTTGGACCAAGTGACCCTTGTAGATTCTTTATCTCTTGGTGATACCCTTACACAAATCCTTTGTGGAACATTCATTGAGATTTTAATATTCAATTCAAAGGATCTTTGTTCATATTGCAAATATGTGGAACCTTGGCATGTTGAGATGATTTGTTTTACTAACCCTAACCCTCTTGCGATGAGGAGTTTGTATTTGTTTTTCCTCTCTTCTATCTTGCAAGGTTCGGATTCGAGGTCAAATCCTTTTCAAGAAGGGGAGTATGATACAATTCAAATGGTCGTCTTATCTTTTGATGACATCTTTAGAGGCCAATACCAAGAAACTCAAGATATGGTCACCTCAAGGACACATGGACATGCATGGAGGACCCATTTTAAGCATAAAAAGGGGTCGTGAGTGGAAGATTGCTTGGAGCATTGAAGACTTGAGGTCTCATGGATTTGGATAATGCTTAATGGATCAAGGTTTGGTCACCTCATTAAGGGTATTTTGGTCTCTTCACTTGGCCCAAATGCACTCCATGGCCACCTCACCCATTAAGGGTATTGTTGTCATTTTTTCTTATCTTGTAATAATATAAATAGAACATTTTAGGTCTTTTATCATTATTTTATGAATGATGAAATATTGAAACATTGAAAGTCCTCTCTTTGAGAGTAGGAACACCTTAGTTTAGTCTTAGTTAGGTCTTGGAATAGCCATTATAGTTTAGGGCTTGGAAAAGCTAGTATTGACCTTTGCTTGGAAACGGTGGATCTTGAGGTACGTTGGTTCCCTTGGCGATCACCGTAAGAGTGTGGTGTTGAATATTACATTCATTAGGGGTTAGTGTTTAAATAAACTTGGTTCTTAATCTTATAATAATCTTTATCTCACTATCCTTTTCATTATTGCAAACTTTTTGTGTTGTACTTGTTCTCTACTCTTGGTTTATGTTTGTTCTTGTTGGCTGAAACTGTTGCCTTTTTGTTTTTCATTTTATGTGTTGTTAATCTAGTTTGGGTTGTCTGAAATAGGTGTCAAACACCTTGTTATATTCTCACTAGTGTTGTGTTGTGAATCCGAGAGAGGTCTCCAATCGGTCCAAGGATCTTATTGATTTGTGGACTATTTTAGAGTGTGTTTATGGACTGTTTTGCGTCAATTCGTGAGTTTTTTGTTTTTCTTGTATCATTTGGTATCAAATCATGTCTTGATCTTGTTCCCACAAGATCAATCTTGGTCTTGTTAGTTGAAAAATAAAAAAAAAGGTGTTGAAATCAAAAAAATCAAAAGGAAGCAAATCTGTTCATTCTTGTATTATTGGACAAAAGTGTGTTCTTGTTGTTTCTTGGCCGAGATTTTTACTTGTCTTGAGTGTCTCTAGTGTTGGCTTTATCCTTCACTAACACTTTGAGTCTAAATCTAATTTTGAGCTTACATTATTGATGTGGTTGTGAACTTGAAAACTTGAAAGTGTTTTAGACGTAGTGGCTTCACTTTGGATGTGTGGTATTCACCTTGTTGTTGTTCTTTGCTTGACCACGTGATTTTGTTGTTAATTGGTGGCCTAAGAACCATTTTTTTAAAGTTGTAGTTGTCTTGGCCAAGTGTTGAAGATATTGTTATTGTGGAATTTGGAAGTGGCCGTGCGAAATTGTTGTTGTTCTTGAAGATTGTTGTTGTTGTTCTTGGTGGATGTTGTTTTTATTCTTGGAGTTTATCACCACCTTCATATATTTTTGAATTTAAAGTGAACTTTAGATCCATAAAGGTGAAGGAAAAAGGTGTGTGACTTGTTAGTCTTGAAAGACGGTACAACCACCAAAGACTTTATCAACCATTTCCCAACAACTTTTCATGATACAAGGGTCCATGTTTTAAGGAAAGTACTACAAAAGTCAAGTCTTGAAATTTGAAACATAGAAAAAAGGGCTCCAAGACTTATTCTTCCCTTTTTAAAAAATATTCCACCGATCCAAACTAAAAATGGGTCTAGACTTGGACTTTGGAAAAAAATTGTAGAAACCGAAACTAATACATAACTACCACAACATTATTTTACAGTTCACGCAACTTTAATTAAATTCAAATTTGAGATTCTTAGTTTCATTTTATTGTTTTATTAGTTTCATGTCTTGATTCTAGAATTAATTAACAACTAGTAATCACCTACTTAGTTGTAGATTAATTGTTGAATCTGTTTCTTTCGTGTCGTCATTATTTTTGTGCTTTTCTTATTTTTAAATCATAGTAACTTCTTTGTTTCCAGTTCGTAAGTAAATTTTGTTTTTGTGTCTTGATTCGATCAAACAAGAATCCATTCCGACCGACAAGTAGAATTGACATCCTATTGAATACCGGAGTATAAGCAACTTTCAATATTCGCCGCTCCAATTATGAGAATCACAAAGGTGAGTGTATACGAGTGTTGGTGAGGAGCTTTTACTACTAATCTTGTTTATTCATTGTGTAGGTAGAAAGGTGGTATAAGGGGAATATGTGTAACGCCCCGTAAAAGTCATGCATGTATTAGATTGTAATTTCTGAGCTTTAGACTTAAGTTTTAAAATTTTTCTAAGTGTTGAAATGACTTAGACTCATTCTTAGCTGGCAACCTTCGGGATACAACTTCTCGACCTTCCCGACCTTCATTTTTAGATTTTCAAGTTGCGTTATGATCGGCCAATCTCATAGTACATCTAGGATAAGTTTTGGAATTTTTCGGAATGCATAAGGCTGCGTTTGGATTTCAAAATAGTAGCAAAACGCATAGCCTGTTGCCCAATTTTTCAGCATTTCAGGGTCAACTTCAAACGATCCTAACTCCCAGTATAGAATAAACTGTGTGAGATATAATATATAAAACGAAAGATATTTGAGTCCTCTTTCAAATGCAGTTGGTTTCATCCAATTTGAATATATGAGTAAGAAGATATAATCGATTTACTCCAGCCTATCAAACTGTCAATTGAGGGACAGATTTGACCTTAATTGTTCCTTAGGGGTATTTTGGTCATCCTCCACCCCTATATATACCACCAACATGGGATTTAATCCCTAAAACACCATAATACACATGCTTTCCTCAAAATTGATCCTTAGGGTTTCAATATAAAAACCCAAATAGTTCAAGATTCGATCGTAAGTTTTCAAAGATAATTACATATTCGGAATCACCAATCCGTAAGCTTCAAGAAACATCTATTATACTGGAAAATAGAGGTACGCAGGGTTTTCCTAAAAACTCATGGGCATAGAAATCATGTTTTAAGAATGGGGTTTTCGAATTCATGTGCATACTCATGTTTTAGAAGCTTTAATGATATTGTTTTGGCCTTTTGGCTTTCCCCCAAAGTGATTTGAAAATTATATGTATATGTATATATGTGTTTGTCCTGAAATATGAATTTAGAGCATGATTTTCATGAAACCCCTCTCTTAATGTATATTTTCCATGTTTCGCGTAATATACAATGTTTTGAACACGAAAGAGAGGTTTGTGAATGTTGAATATGCATGTAATGAAAGAATGCATGGTTTTGACAAAATGCACATGACCACCATATGTTTGATGAAAGTTTTGCATGGATTTGACTTGAGTTTCGGAACATGACATCTTTAATGCAAGTTACATGTTTTGGTGGTCTAAACTATGTTTTGAATGAAAGCTCTTGCTTAATACATTATGGCTCAGAAATAGGACTTGCAAAGTCTTGGTATGACGATACCAATTCAGATTAATGCCATATCAGACTCAGACTAACAGACATTTCAGACTTTCATGATTTTAGATATTCAGAATGTTGCATGTACAGAAAAGGTTAAAAATGGGCATACAGAGATGTTAGGTGGTCCCCCGAAGAGGGCTTGAGTTCAAGTGACTCATTGCCTAAAACCGTGGTTTGCTGACCCGGGTATATTATTTTGCGCTGACTTAAATGTCCTATGGCGTATCAGACTCAGAGACTCCAACCCCTGCGGCACACTTGGGTTGGGGGCTTCCCCGCCGATTCAATGGTTGATTCCATATAGCCCGTGGAATATTCAGACTTGTAGGGGAACACCACCTAACTTAGAAGTAAAACATAGATCATGATTTGAAATGAACAGACAGGTTGCATGTTTTCAGAAAGTGCCTATGTATTTTTCAGAAATAGTATTATACATGATGTCTTGATGAAAAATTGCTTTCACTTAATATATATATATATGTGTGTATGTTCCATTATACTACTTTTGGAGTGCTTCGCGTGCCAGTACTTTTGTGCTGACCCCTCCTCTCCTTCCAGGTTCTGAGGTACAGTCTAGGGGTCCAGCTACTCAGTAGACATTCTCAGATTTGCAGACTTGATCTCACAGTGGTGAGCCTTCTATTATTCGGAAGGCCTAATTATGTCAGACATTATCTTATTTATTTTATTTTTAGTTTACTGGGGGTCTTGTCCCAGTTTATTTTCAGACAGATGTTTGTGTTCTTAGTAGAGATTTCGCAGACTGATGTCAGATAGTATTATTCAGAAATGTTGCAGAACTTGACCATGTTTTCCGTACTCAGTTTCAATTCTGCATTTTATTATGATTATGAATGTTGTGCATGATAACCAGATAGAGAATGGGTGTTCCGGGCCTTCATGGTTCGGGATGCTCGTCACGGCTAGGGCCTAGGCTCGGGTCGTGACAAACTTGGTATCAAAGCATGGTTCATGGTCTCAGGGTGTCTGCGAAATCGCGTCGAGTAGAGTTCTGTTTATGGGTGTGTAGCGCGCCACACTTATAAGCAGGAGGCTACAAGGCATTTAGGAATGTCACTTTTTCTTCATGTTCTAGTTCATGCAATAGAGTCAGAATGTTCCTCTTTCATACTCTAATTCATGCTATGGTGTCTCCCATACGAAGGTAAAAAGTCATCCCACATTCTTTCCTTACTCTAATGTCCTCAGATATGTCTTATTATTAAGGTGATTCAAGTAAAGAAGTTTAGAATCTAAAGGGTATGGTACTTCTGATTGAACCATATAAGAGTTAAAATTTGTGCAAGGACTAAGAATCCGTTAGCGCTTCAATGTGTATTGATTCCAATGTAAACATTGATCCTGATGGAATCGTACTTTTCAGCTTGAGGTATTAATTGTGTTTAGTCCTCTTCAAATTTATGTTACAAATGTCTTGCTTTAGGGGGGATGATGTGTAGTAGAATGTTGGAACTGTATTTCCACCCAAATAGTAGTATGAGTCAAAGTTTTGTTTTCATGACCTATTGGTAATGAAATTAGACCAAGAAGTTGGTGATGTAAAGTCACAAAGTTAGAAGTAAGAGTGAGGGTGATTTACCCCTTTATAGTGATAAACTAATGTGGTAGCTAGTAGCACGTGTGGATGGTATGGTAGTCCACGGGGGAACTGTTTTACTCAGATTTTTATTTATACAGAATAAGATGTATATTCTTAGACCATTAAATATTATGTGTCAATTTTCTATCTCTTGTAATATGTAATCTTGTTATCATGGTCTTTTTGAAAAAAAAAATTTAAGACTAGTGAAGCCGTGTGGGGCTCTTTCGATTCACTAGCATAGTTGTCTTGTCATTTTGCTTGTTCAAAATACAAAAAAAAAAAAATCAAAGTCTAGTGAAGCCGTGTGAGGCCTATTTCGATTCACTAGCAACTTGTCGTCCAACTTGTTGATTTTGTGTTGGTTTAATATATGTATAGCTGAATTTATTTGCATGAGATTGAGTTGGTAATGAATTGATACGTCTGTGTGTGTGATTAGTAGAAGGTAGAGAAGCAGTTGTTAGTCAGGGTGATTTGTCGGTTGCTTGATGTGTGAAAATGGTTATATTAGCCATTAAGTTATAATTATAGACTCGTGGTTGTAGTGGGAAATTGAAGGTAGTCTAAATGTATGTGGTGAGAAATCGGTATAAGTAGAAAAGATTGTATGGGGTAATAATATAAGGATAAGGTTGACCATGTCTATTATGAGGCTTTAACCCCCTTGACCCTCTTTTCATTGGTAGTTGTAAACTAGTGTTACTTGTGAGAAGGTATGTAGTAGATTTTTGAGATATTTGGGTAGAATATCCCAATTTGATGGATTAGTATATTTATATTATGTTGCATTCTTCATTGGTGGTGAATGATTGATACTAAACTATAGGCTTGAATTTAAATGGTTTGGTGGTAAATAGTGGCACGAGTTTGATGATGCATGTTTTGTGGGATTAAATTAGTAGGCTTGATGTGTTGAAATAGTACATGCTAATGGATTATGATAAGGAAAACCGTTAGGTCATGATCGATTATTGTGGTTATGAAGTTCTAGTGCACTAGTGTTTCGTGATGTTTATTTCATAGTTTCCAAGTGAACATTTCGTGTAAGGTTGGGTTGTAAATCATGCATAGCACTAGATATTAAGCTTGAACAGATGATGTCCATGAAGGTGGATGTGAATATTTCTTGGTTAATGAATTCTAGTTGTATAGAAGTGATCTAATAGACTTAAACGGTGCATGCAATAGAGTAAGTTTATTTGATTCGTAGTGGTGTATGATATTGCATGTATGATGTAGAAGTATGCCTAAGGTGACATGAGGTTGCGGTATTTTTTTAAGGCTATTACTTGTTGTGCGTGGCTAGTGGTACCATTGAATTGTTAAGTGGAGAAAGACTAGTTAGATGGTACATGGTGATCTAAATAGCCATGTTAAGGTGTTTTGATTGATAGTGTTGGGCCTTTTGCGGTGATCTTAATTCTCATAGTAGAGGGATATAAATTTGGAGTTGCAATAGTGGTATGCTCTATTGAAAGAGATACGGTTCATCAAAGGCTTGGTGATATCCATGTTAAGTGTTAGCATCTAAGCTTGACTTTTGAAGGTTGAACCGATAGAATAAGTGTGCAAGCATTATACTATGACTATTGGTGGCTAGAGAAGATAGAGTGTATCCCGGAAGGTAGTCATTCGGGCTAAGTTCTATGATATGCATGTATTGTTATTTTTTTAATACCCTAGAGTGTATTAAGTGTAGTTCTTTTAGAATCTAGTAAAGGATCTCCCAAACTCTAGATGATGACTTGAAGCTAAGGGGGAGATGACAGAACGAATGACCAAGTAAGGCTCTCAGATTCTAGTAGTGATGATGTAAATGTTGTTGTTGATGGAAGATCATAGTACGTTTGTTTAGATAAGGCCATAAGTATGAAGTGAGATTTGGGGCCAATCTTTGATACATGTGATGTTTAGTGGAAAAGTTTGTGTGTGTATGTTTTTAGGATAGCGCGTGGGAGTTATATTGATAATAGTTTAGAAACTATGTGAAGTATGTATTTATGGGTGTTTTCCTTGAAGTTAACATGCGGTTATAAATTAGGCTTGAATGACGTTTTGGGATTGTAGTGGAAGGTTGCAATATGCATTAGCGACTTCATATTAAGATTTCAGAGTAGTCATTAAAGTGGTAAGGCATGTTATGCTTAGAATGTGATCTTTAAAAGAGGTATAGAAGGTGGCATCATATGGTTTAGAATAATAGCATGGTGTAGCATGTTGTATTTTTGTGACTTAGAGTTAGGCTTGATCGCGGGGTAAAGATTAAGCTATTTTAGACATTAGTAGAAAAAAATTTGTCAATGCTCATATGAGGATTTTAAGCTGAATTGAATGAATATGCTACTTATAGGAAATAGTATAGTTAAGGGATATTCGAGAAGTGTACTAAGCTTGAAAGTAAGAAGTTTTATTGCCAAAGGTCTGGTAATTCTATCCTAATTTAGGAGTTATATGTCTATATTCCAGACTGCAGAGCAGGGTCAATGTTGTGATTTCCTCAGTGGGATGTCTTGTGTAATCCATACCCAAGATTTGTGGCTAGAACTTCTTTAGAGAGAGCGTTGAAGAGATACTCCAGTTAAGTATGAGGGTCCAGCATAATTCAGTCTGTATAGCTAATAATTTAGCAGTCAGATTCGCATGACTTGTTTTCTCGTCTCTTCATTTATTCATTCTAACCGAAATCTCAGACATGATACTATTCCAAGATAGAGTATACTAGTAATTGCTAGTATAGCTCAGTTCATGCGTCATGGATTAGATTCAAATTCCAGAGGTTCAGTTATGAATCAAATCGTAGGTGCCGTGTGCATTGCCTCCATTTTTTGAGTATCTTAGTGAATTGAACATTCATAGAGGGATATAGGATCCCAAGGGGGAGATACCCCATTATGCATAGATTCTTATTACAAGCTTCGCATCAATTGTTATTGCGTATTCAGTCATACGTTCTTGTGTCAGTTCAGTCAGATATGCCTGCATTAGAAATGCATGTTCAATAGAAAATGTTCAGCTTATCTGTGTATTCAGTTCTGCGTTTATGAGATCAACTCAATAACAAATCCATACATTAGGTTTGCATTATGAGAACTCAGCTTATGAGTAGCTCCAGTCGTGTATTCCATGCATCCGATATAAGAATTCAGAATATCAGTAGTTCCATCTATATGGTCATGCTTCAGATCAGTGTATTCTTTATTAGAAGACATGTCGTGCCTGCGTTATTCCATACCTTTAAGGCTTCAACAAGTTCCTATCCATCATTCGGGGACGAATGATCCCAAGGGGGAGATAATGTAACACCCCGTAAAAGTCATGCATGTATTAGACTGTAATTTCTGAGCTTTAGGCTTAAGTTTTAAAATTTTTCTAAGTGTTGAAATGACTTAGACTCATTCTTAGCTGGCAACCTTCGAGATACAACTTCTCGACCTTACCGACCTTCATTTTTAGATTTTCAAGTTGCGTTACGATCGGTAAATCTCATAGTACATCTCGGATAAGTTTTGGAATTTTTCGGAATGCATAAGGCTGCATTTAGATTTCAAAACTGTAGCAAAACGCATAGCCTGTTGCCCAGTTTTTCAGCATTTCAGGGTCAACTTCAAACGATCCTAACTCCCAGTATAGAATAAACTGTGTGAGATATAATATATATAACGAAAGATATTTGAGTCCTCTTTCAAATGCAGTTGGTTTCATCCAATTTGAATATATGAGTAAAAAGATATAATCGATTTACTCCAGCCTATCAAACTGTCAATTGAGGGACAAATTTGACCTTAATTGTTCCTTAGGGGTATTTTGGTCATCCTCCACCCCTATATATACCACCAACACGGGATTTAATCCCTAAAACACCATAATACACATGCTTTCCTCAAAATTGATCCTTAGGGTTTCAATATAAAAACCCAAACAGTTCAAGATTCGACCGTAAGTTTTCAAAGATAATTACATATTCAGAATCACCAATCCACAAGCTTCAAGAAACATCTATTATCCTGGAAAATAGAGGTACGCAGGGTTTTCCTAAAAACTCATGGGCATAGAAATCATGTTTTAAGAATGGGGTTTCCGAATTCATGTGCATACTCATGTTTTAGAAGCTTTAATGATATTGTTTTGGCCTTTTGGCTTTCCCCCAAAGTGATTTGAAAATTATATGTATATGTATATATGTGTTTGTCCTGAAATATGAATTTAGAGCATGATTTTCATGAAACCCCTCTCTTAATGTAAATTTTTCCATGTTTCGCGTAATATACAATGTTTTGAACACGAAAGAGAGGTTTGTGAATGTTGAATATGCATGTAATGAAAGAATGCATGGTTTTTCCAAAATGCACATGACCACCATATGTTTGATGAAAGTTTTGCATGGATTTGACTTGAGTTTCGGAACATGACATCTTTAATGCAAGTTACATGTTTGGTAGTCTAAACTATGTTTTGAATTAAAGCTCTTGCTTAATACATTATGGCTCAGAAATAGGACTTGCAAAGTCTAGGTATGACGATACCAATTCAGATTAATGTCATATCAGACTCAGACTAACAGACATTTCAGACTTTCATGATTTTAGACATTCAGAATGTTGCATGTACAGAAAAGGTTAAAAATGGGCATACAGAGATGTTAGGTAGTCCCCCGAAGAGGGCTTGAGTTCAAGCGACTCATTGCCTAAAACTGTGGTTTGCCGACCCAGGTATATTATTTTGCGCTGACTTAAATATCCTGTGGCGTATCAGACTCAGAGACTCCAACCCTTGCGGCACACTTGGGTTGGGGGCTTCCCCGCCGAGTCAATGGAGGATTCCATACAGCCCGTGGAATATTCATACTTGTAGGGGAACACCACCTAACTCAGAAGTAAAACACAAATCATGATTTGAAATGAACAGACAGGTTGCATGTTTTCAGAAAGTGCCCATGTATTTTTTAGAAACAGTTTTATACATGATGTCTTGATGAGAAATTTCTTTCACTTAATATATATATATATATATATATATGTGTGTGTGTGTGTGTGTGTGTATGTTCCATTATACTATTTTTGGAGTGCTTCACGTGCCCGTACTTTTGTGCTGACCCCCCCTCCTTCCAGGTTTTGAGGTACAGTCTAGGGGTCCAGCTACTCAGTAGACATTCTCAGATTTACAGACTTGATCTCACAGTGGTGAGCCTTCTATTATTCGGAAGGACTAATTATGTCAGACATTATCTTATTTATTTTATTTTTGGTTTACTGGGGGCCTGGTCCCAGTTTCTTTTCAGACAGATGTTTGTGTTCTTAGTAGAGATTTCGCAGACTGATGTCAGATAGTATTATTCAGAAATGTTGCAGAACTTGACCATGTTTTCCGTACTCAGTTTCAATTCCGCATTTTATTATGATTACGAATGTTGTGCATGATAACCAGATAGAGAATGGGAATTCCGGACCTTCATGGTTCGGGATGCTCATCACGGCTAGGGCCTAGGCTCGGGTCGTGACAATTTGTCTTTGATAGCCGAGGATTATTGTGACTACAACATGGGAGACTATGATTGTAGTGAGGCGTATTGTCGCTATGAAGTTGAGGGAGATTGCAAGGGCTATGAAAATAGCCATGATCAAAACTTGGGCAGATTTGAGGGACGCAGTTTTAGGGGACAAAATGAGAGGAATGAAGTACCTAGTGCTTAGGGTGTATTTGGAGATGATGTAGGACCTCGTGATGGTTCTTATGATGACGTTAAGGCATATGAGGAGTCGTAGAATCCCCACTCCGAACCTAGATTTGGTGTTAGGTATGACCCTTTCATTCGCAAAGCTTATGAAAGCCATGATGAGAGTACACATGAGGAGTGTGAAGATTCATATTCTTCAACTTATAGTACTTCTTATAAAGGTCAATATAGTGTGAATGGTTATAGTCGTTCAAGTGGAGGTTGTCCAACTAGAAGAAGAGGGGGTGCATCTCCAAAATTGAGGGGTACTTGTATGCCTTATAATATTGATCCGAGAAGGAGTATACACTCCGGAAAGGTGACCGTTTGTGGGATACCGGTCTGCCTTATTGTGTTGAATGATCGGTACTATAGAAACTACATCCTTCCATCCATGGTCGACTACTTGGGGTTGTTTTGAGAGCCTTTACTTGTTCCATACTCATTGAACGGGTTTAAGGTTTCCGAGAGGGTAGAAGTTATATTCTCCCAATATGAATACCATGAGGAGGTCTGATGATATATTCTTCCCTTGGCCTACGGTCATGTATACTTAGGTGTTGATTGGATTGCACGACATTAAGTACCTAATGTGCAAAATTGGCCTAATGTTGTAAGAGACCAATGCGGGAAGCGTCTCCTGAATTACTTGTTTCCTAAGCCTCAAAGAAAAATGCCTACCTTCTCCAATCCGAATTATTATGAGAGACAAAATATTGAGAGGAGTAAGGCAGTACAAAGTAGTAATCCAAAAGTGGAAAAAAGAGAGGTTGTGTGAAGCGAAGTGAGGGGATTACCACCAAACCTTGCTAACATTGGTTGTCCTTCTATTTCTAAGGACATTTATGTAGGTACCAACATGGCAAGCAAAGTCGAACAATGCCGAAAGGAAGTTTCTACCCAAGCTTATGGAGGACCTTCACACCTCGGCAAATAAAAATCTACTCAAGATCTTCAAGGTAAAATAGCTAACTCTTACACTTTGATGTGTGTTATTGATAATTGTATGGCTAGTAGCCCATTGAGTTTGAGTTGCAGCTTACTTACTTGTGAGTCTAATGATTCTTTGCGAATTGCGGATGATGTACATGTTGTGCGAGTGGATACACTAGTTGATCCTATAGATGAACGAATTGACTCTTCTCGTAAGGTCGATTTGTGTCCACCTAGTGTTGAAGCTATTGTGTTGAATGGATGTATAGCGTCGTGTGAAAACTATGTTGACCCCCTTATTTGTAAAAATTATCCACCACTTGAGTATGTGTGTGATGTGCTTAATAGAACTCAAGTGAGTGAAGTACTTGAAATTATTAGCCAACAAGACGGGAGTGAACCCGAGAGTTATTCTTGGGGTAATATTGTGCGTGAAACATCCTTGAAAATTGACAATTGTCTTTCAAAGAGTGAAGAACATACTTGTGACAAATCTGCCCGTGGTTAGATCATGCTCTCTTTAGGTATAATGTCTTGTTTGAAGATGATATAATCACTTCTAATGAACCTAGTGGTGACAATGATGGAAGGTATAGCTTTCCTTGGAAGCTATAGCCGATATCCTAACCCACTATAATGTGACAACGTTCCTACTAAAGATGAAAATCTCTTTTTGAAATATGAGAGTACTCTTAAGGGTAAGGAATGTGGAGTCCTTCTTTAAAACCCGAGGACAAAGATGTCATTGACTCCTTGGGGTAATATTTCTAAATGCGCATCCTTGCTTGATACACTTGTGCTTGAATTACGTGAAAATCAACTTGTGGATGCCAAGTTGTTTATTTGTTTGAAGGAAGGAAAGTTTATATGTTTAAAAGGTTTGTATTCATCCGTGTATTCCTCTACACTTGATTCCTTCCTATACTACCTTTTTGCCTATGATGACATCCATACTAGTTTTGGATTTATTTTATGTAAAGGTAGGAAATTTGTTGGTAAGTCTACTTGTGTGATTAATACTGTTATATGGATCTCGTGTACTTTAGAACCAATTGAATCACTACCCTTGTTGTGGTCTATTGAAGGGATAAAAGGGCAATTGTGTCTTGCGGCTCATGAGATCCTAATTCTACTTTTTGGACCAAGTGATGCCATTAGGACCCTTGTAGCTTCTTTATCCCTTAACCAAATCCTTTATGCAACTTTCATTGAGCTTTTAATATTTAATTCAAAGGATCCTAGGTTATATTGCAAATATGTGCAACCTTGCCATGTTGAGATGATTTGTTTTGCTAACCTTAACCCTGTTGCCATGAGGAGTTTGTATTTGTTTATCCTCTCTTCGGTTTTGCAAGGTTCAGATTCGAGGTCGAATCCTTTTCAAGAAGGGGAGTATGATACAAGTCAAATGGTCATCTTATCTTTTGATGATATCTTTAGAGGCCAACACCTAGAAAATCAAAATGTGGTCACCTCGAGGACACATGGACATGCATGGAAGACTCGTTTTGAGCATAAACAAGGCCGTGAGTGGAAGATTGCTTAGAGCATTGAAGACTTGAGGACTCACGAATTTGTATAACACTTAATGGCTCATGGTTTGGTCACCTCATTAAGGGAATTTTGGTTGCTTCACTTGGCCCAAATGTACTCCATGGCCACCCCACCCATTAAGGGTATTATTGTCAGTTTTATCTTGTCCTGTAATAATATAAATAGAACATTTTAGGTCTTTTCTCATTAGTTTATGAATGATGAAATATTGAAACATTGAAAGTCCTCTCTTTGAGAGTAGAACACCTTAGTTTAGTCTTAGATAGGGCTTGGAATAGCCACTGTAGTTTAGGGCTTAGAAAAGCTAGTATTAACCTTTGCTTGGAAACGGTGGATCTTGAGGTGTGTTGGTTCCCTTGGGGTCACCGTAGGAGTGTGGTGTTGATTATTACTTTCATTAGGGGTTTGTGTTGAAATACACTTGGTTCTTAATCTTGTAATAATCTTTGTCTCACTATCTATCCTTTTCATTCTTGCAAACCTGTTGTGTTGTTCTTGTTCTCTACTCTCGGTTTGTGTTTGTTCTTGCTGACCGAAATTGTTGCCTTTTTGTTCTTCATTTTATTTGTTGTTAAGCTAGTTTGGGTTGGCTGAAATAGGTCTCGAACACCTTGTTATCTTCTCACTCTAGTGTTGTGTTGTGAATCTGAGAGAGGTCTCCAATCGGTCCAAGGATCTTAGTGATTTGTGGAGTGTTTTGGAATGTGTTTGTGAACTGTTTTGAGTCACTTCATGAGTTCCTTGTTTTTCTTGTATCACTATGCCTCGCTCCAAAGGTGCCCACTGACAGTAGTGCGACTGGATAAGTGTACATTCTGGTGTCACCAGCAATTTACGGTTGCAAGCTATGCGATGGAGATGTCTTAGTGTCAACCCCATGACACACTTCAGAGGTGCCCTCTGCCGGTACAGGGACATGGCCTTCTATACTTTAAACATACTCAACCATGCCTGGAAATGAACTATTCAACTCATTACCAACAGCAGCACCAAGAGGGATTTTCTCCAGGTCATCAGCTGATGCTCCTTCAATAGCATCAGTACTTATGCGGGTTGTGACTGGCTCTGGTATAGATAGCATCCCTGTGTCGAAAGCATCAGTGACATAGTTGGTGATTAGCCACTGCAATTGTCCTCCACAAGGTCCTTGTGAAGGTTCAATAATGTCTGCAGCACTAGTGACATCATGAATGCTTCTTCTCTTCTTCGGGTTGTTATTGTCATTTAATCTAGTGTAGAACTTCTGGGCATGGCTTGCCACCTGTGTTGGTGTTCTAGATAACCCAAAGTTCCTCGATATATCCCTCCAATCACCCTTTCCATATTTTTCTAACCCCTGGAGAAACAACCTAAGAAAGGAAAGAAGATTAAACAAGTTACTAGTCTTGGAATATAACCCGTGCAAAACAATAGCTGCTTAAAGCTAATGCATTCTCTCAATCAGCACATTCTTATGCATCTTTGAATTTCTACTTACGGTCGTTATGATTATACAGACATTTTTTACTTCCATCTGTATACAATGAACACATCCAATAAGTTCACATCACTGTTTGTCAGCAACAGTCCACAAGTGTTTACAGCACGAGGTAGATTGAAGCCTTTAAAAGTCTAATGTCTACAGTAACTTGTTCATATAAAATACGTCACTCATCTATTTGCAAATAACAATAATACTGATGACGCAATGACTTATGTTACGAAACTGATATCAAGCTGTACTCTTCTCTTCAATGAAAAAAGACAAACTTACATAGAGAAAAATGAACTGTATTTAATTTTTCTTGAGAAAAAGCATCCAAAGAAAAATTGAAGAATTACTAACCAAAGAAGATTCAGACACCAAATTTTCTGAATGGAATATTCTTATTCAAAAATATCACACCAGATCAACTCAGATTCTACTATAATTTACACGTATTATAAAAATAGAAATGACTTTACTTACAATTAATGAATAACACAGCTTTTGTCAAATTTTTTTGTTCCAAATCGACAGACTTGCTGTCAATCTCAAAAATAACAGGAAAAAAGAAGCATTTTGTTACAAAGAACTCCGTAAAGCAACTTTTAATCAGATGTTTCAAGCCAATAAAACTTATACAACTATCAAGAAACACATGAATGAAGATATCAATTAACCGACAATTTAGTTAGATGTTACAAGCCAAACTAACATGGTAACATCACCTGTGTTCCTCTGCGGTCCAAGGAATCCCTATTCACCGTTTGGTAGAACTTTGCATTCTTCGATATTTAGGCAGTGGAACTATACAAGACTCAATGTCTTTACTATCGTCAACTAATACAAGATAATGTTAGAAAACTTCTTCAAGAGATTCCCAGGAACTGCAGCAGCAATCTGCTGAATTAGATCGCCATCTCCAGAATAATCAGCCAAGGCATTTTCAAATGCTTTGTCTTCTTCCTTAGTCAAGGTGGAGCTCTTGCATGTTCGGTCGAGGCTCATTTTTTGGATCTTCAGTGAGAGGTTTTGAGACAAAAGGGAAAGTTTACGAAGAGTTTTCCTAAACTGGCTTAGTTAGGGAAAGTTTACGAAGTGTTTTCCCAATTTGGCTTACTTATGGAAAGTTTATGAAGAGTTCTCGTAAAATGGAATACTTATGGAAAGTTTATGAAGAGTTCTCGTCAATTGGATTACTTACGGAAAGTCTACGAAGAGTTTTAACAAACTGGATTACTTATATATATGACAAAGGCCAGCATATATATATTTGGCTATGATTTTCTGTAGCCCTTGACACTTGGTTAACAAAAAGAATGGCGGCAAAACTCCTGCTTTTTAATCAGCTATTGATTAAAATAGAGACTCCACTTTGTAGGACTTCACTAGCTATGTGGTCGTTGTTGTTGTTGATTTAACTACAGTAGTGAGCAACTGTTAAGAGGAACAATGTAACAACCCGCATTTTCGGGCTAGAACATAAACCGTCATTCCAACCCATATAGGCCCGAACCCAATGATTCTTTGTTAATATATGAGTGATAATCAATTAGGTAGTGTGGGAATCTTGTTGATCATGAATTGAGATCATAGAGATCCCTTAAGTCAAAACGAGTCGAAAACTCTTCTATCGATTAAGTTTTAGCGAACGTCTAAACTTGTGTCAATTTTCATCGACCATAACATCTCATATATATCTAATTAGAGGGCCCACTATATATAAAATAAAAGGTCCACGGGTCTTATTTCCAACGCTACCGGTTTTGCCTAAATCCGATACCCGAGTGAAACGTTATAGCACTTTTCGTGAGGGGCAGTGAGTTCCCGTGATTACACCGCTCAGCGGTGCAATAGCGGTGGAGCCAATACCTCTCAACGGTAAACCTCAAAATCATAATTTTATAAAACAGTAGATCACCGCTATTACAACACTCAGCGGTGCCTATAGCGGTGGAACCAATACCGCTCAGCGATGAGCCACAAAATCGGGATTTTGCTGCAACGTTTAAGTCCGAGAGGCAGTCTCATTTTTTCCCTACAATTCCTAGTCGTATTAAATGATGATTAAAACATTTTTAGGGAATAATATTCCCACATTCACTCAAATTTATCAAGAACAAAACCCTAACCTCCCTCCCAAAGATCAAGAGTCCATACTCTAAGTTCAAGATTTTAAGAAAAGGGTCAAGATTAGTGTTCCAATCTTCGAACTAAAATAACATAAAGTACGTGGAGTTTTCCTAAACTACATGAGCATTGTGAAATCATTTTTAATAATGTTTGAATGTTGACAAATCATGTATTTACAAAGGGTTTTGAATTTATATTTACAATTATGCATTGTGGACCCTTTTGATGATAATGCTTTGGTCTTGAGGCCTTCCCCCCTTGAAATTGATTGTTACTCGTATATATATGTATGCATTTGATGTTTTGGAACTTGAATTTGAGATCATAAATATGTGTACTCCCTCTCTTGTTATGGCATCCTCTTGACTCCCATGTCACGAATTGATGAGTTGCATATTTAGAAACATGATATAAATGTCTTTACTATTGTTATGGAATTGATTTTGGATATGAACTAAAAAGAGGGAGTTTTCTTGTTTATATAAATGATAAGTGATGATTTTAAAGAGTTGAATGGTTTTTCACAAAATACTTGACCACCATATGTTTGTTGAAAAGTTGAAAAGAGAGAATATCTGCAAAGTTTGAAATATGTTTTGAAAATAAGAACTTTCTTGCATTGTTAAATGTTTTTGGTCGTCGACTGAATTCATTGGATTGAAGGAACTAATTCATGCTAATATATGGCTTAGACGTACGACTTTCAAGTCTTGGCATGACGATACCAAAGCAGATAATGCCATGATAATAGAACAGAACAAATACAGAATTTCCTTCAGATTTTTAGATTTGGAGCTTAGAATGATGCATGTTCAGAAAGAAATAATAAGGGGCGTAAAGAGAGTTAGGTGGTAACCCGAAGAAGACATGATACATTAAAATCATTGCCCAAAACCGTGTTTTGCCGATACGGGTTATTATGTTCCCTATCTACGTTGGCCTAGTGCCCTGTGGCGTATTAGAATTAGAAACTCCAACTCTTGCGGCAAACTTGGGTTGGGGGCTAGGCCGCCGAGTCAAGGGCGAATTCCATATATCCCATGGAATTGTAGAATTGTAGGGTGTACCACCTAGCTCAGAAGTAAAATAAAGAGTAAGTCTCGGTTTCAAGGAATTATCACAAAGTCTTTTAATTTGCCCATGTATTTTCATATATTGTATATAAAGTGATTTACAAATTGCTCTCACTTATATATGTTATATAAAAGTACATTATTTTGTATTTCTCTGCATACCAGTACATTCGTATTGACTCCTATATTTTAGGATCTGAGGCACAGTCCCGGGGTCCAGCTAAGCAGTAGATTGGTGTTTTCGAGATTCGCAGTTGGTGAGCCTTTTCTATTCCGAAAGGCCGGGTTATAGAACATTGTTATTTATTTTAACTATGGTCTGACTGGGCCTTGTCTTAGCTTTGTTTTTAAATAGATGTTGAATTTTGTAATGTTAGTGATGTCGCAGACAGATGTTATAGATTTGAACATTAAAGATTTACCTCTGAACTGTTTATTTGAATTATGTCATGGACCATGTTTTCGTATAATTAAATTTTTGCATTTCTTTATAATGTATGAATATGTGTATGATTACTAGTTAGAAAAGGGCACTCGGGCCTACATGGTTTGGGATGCTCATCACGAATAGGGCCTTAGTTTAGGCCATGACAAACCTGGTATCAGAGCACGTTTCATGGTCCTAGGATGTCTACAAAATCGCATCGGGTAGAGTCCTGTTTATTGGTATGTAGCATGCTATATTTATAAACAGAGGGATACAAGGAATTTAGGAAAGTCTCTCTTCTTTCATGATTTAGTTCGTGCTATATAGTCTGTATGTCCTATAATTAATGATTTCCTTTATTTTATAAAGCTACCATGTCTTCCCATCGATCCAACGAACAGAATGCCTAAGTTAAGGAGGTCCGCCCGATGCGGACCCATAATGGAGGTAGTACTCCAGAGTTTGTTACTACTCCTGGAGTTTCTCCTATTTAGATTAGTCCATTTAGGTCTCCTCGGTCTGGAGCTAACTGTACTCAACCTCTCCAAATAGAAGTATCTAATGCTATGTTTCGACAGTCTATGCATATGATAGCTCAGTTGGTGGCTTCTCAGGCCTAACGGTCTGAAGATGTGGTGTCTGTGTCTGGTTCGTCTGAGATTACCCAGGTTGGCCAATTCATGAGGCTAAACCCACATGTGTTCACTGGTACGAAGGTTGAGGAGGACCCTTAAGGGTTCATTGATGAGCTAGAGAAAATTTTCAGGGAAGGATGTGGCAAATCAGTGGAATAACGAATGGGAGGATTCGAAGGGTAGTAATGCTGAGCCTTCTGTATGGGGACAGTTTGTGGAAGCTTTCTGGAATGATTTTTTCCATGAGAATTGAGGGAGTCCAAGGATGAAGAATTTATGAACTTAAAACAAGGGAAAATGAGTGTCAAGGAGTACACACTAAAGTTCAACCAGTTATCCCGTTACGCTCAAGAATTGGCGGGTAACATGAGAGCTCGCATAATAAAGTCTGCATTCAGTCTCTCGAATGATTTGGCATTGGAATAAAAAGGATTAATTTTGAATAGAGACATGGATTTCTCCAGGTTGTTCATTCCTATGTAACAGGTTGAATAGTAGAAGAAAAGGCTGGAGGAGTCAAGGGAGAAAGACAGGAAGGCCAAGAGGTTCAGATCTACAAACCAGAATAACAATCAACACCAGGGTGGTAATTGGGGAAACAGGTGGTCTAAGAAAATGTTTTGGAGCAACGCTCAATCATCAGCTAGCGCCCCAATGCCTAGACCTCCAATTGATCAATGGTCTTTTAACCCTCAGCCTAACAGTAGTTGGAAAATGTAGGGTACTCAGTCCTAAGGTAGTGTAGCTTAGTCATATTGGCCTTTTCCACAATGTGGGAACTGTGGTAAATATCACCCGAGGAGGTGTCAATTGGGCAGGTTGATGTGTTATACTTGTGGTTAGTCAAGCCATTTTCAGAGAGAGTGTCCTTCCGCCAAACGGAACTTAGGAGGTGCCAGGTCCCAAGCTAATTCCTTAGCGCCACCACCACCTCCCAGGGGTACTACTTTAGCTATCGGAGGTGGTCGCAATCGATTGTATGCTTTATCTAATTGCCAAGAGGCAGAGGCTTTACCAGATAAAGTCACTGGTACGTTACAAATTTTTTCCCATGATGTGTATATGTTTCTTGATCCTGGTCTACTTTGTCTTATGTTACCCCGAATGTGTTTATCAGTTTTTGGGTTTGACCCAAAGTTATCCTGAAACCTTTGTTAGTGATTCTGTTGTGGCTATGAGGGTATAGAGAAATTTTGTTGTGTCTGTCTTTAATTGTGATACTGTGGTAGATCTTGTAGAGCTTGATATGATCGAATTTAATGCTATTTTGGGAATGTGTTGGCTTTATTCATGCTATGCCACACTAGATTGTCGAACCCGAAAAGTCACCTTCTCCTTTCCAAATGAACCAGTGATAGAGTGGGAGAGGTATTCTTTAGCACCTAGGGGGAAGTTCATATCTTATCTCAGAGCCCATAAGCTTTTATATAAGGGTTGTTTGTATCATCTGATTCGGGTAAAAGATTCTAGTACTGAAAGTCCTTCTCTCCATTTTGTTCCTATAGTTAATGAATTTCTAAAAAAGTCTTTCCAGATGACCTCCCAGGGATACCACCTGATAGGGATATAGATTTTGGCATTGACTTGTTGTTGGACACTCATCCTATTTCTATCCCGCTATACGTAATGTCTCCCGTAGAATTGAAAGAGTCGAAAGAATAGTTAAAAGATCTTCTTAAAAAGGGATTTATCTGTCATAGTGTTTCTCCTTAGGGTGCACCTGTAATCTTTGTGTGCAAGAAAGATGGTTCCCTCATATGTGTATAGACTACCGCCAGCTGAATAAGGTCACTGTTAAAAACAAATATCCTCTTCCTAGAATAGATGATCTTTTTTACCAACTTTAGGGTGCTAAGTTCTTCTCAAAGATAGACCTACGGTCGGGGTATCATAGTTGAAGGTTAGGGAGGCTGACATTCCTAAAACAGCTTTCCAAAATTGATATGGCCATTATGAGTCTTAGTTGTCCTTCATACTGACTAATGCCCCTGTTTCTTTCATGGACCTTATGTATAGGGTGTTCCATCAGTTTCTAGACCTATTCATCATAGTTTTCATCGATGATATCTTAGTTTACTCTAAGAATGATAAAGATTATGCCACTCACCTCCGAATCATCCTTCAAACCCTTAAAGATCATGAATTGTATGCAAAGTTTTCCAAATGTGAATTCTGGCTTAGTGTAATTGCTTTTTCTGGGCACATTGTTTAGAGTGAAGGGATTAAGGTTGACCCCCAAAAAGTTATGGTAGTGAGAAAATGGCCCTGACCCATGACTCCAACCGATATCCAGAGCTTCTTTGGTTTGGCAGTGTATTACAGAAGGTTCTTAGAGAGTTTTTACTCCGTAGATGCTCCACTTACCAAGCTGACACAGAAAAGGGTGAAATTTGCTTGGTCTAACTTTTGTGAGAATAATTTCGATAAATTGAAAGACAAATTGACTATCATACCTATATTGACCCTTCTCGAAGGTACAGAGGGTTTTGTTATGTACTATGATGCGTCCCGGGTGGGACTTGGGTTTTTACTTATGCAGCATGGTAAGGTGGTAGCTTATGCATCTAGGCAGTTGAAGGTGCCCGAGTGAAATTACCCTACCCATGACTTGGAGTTAGCAGTTGTGGTGTTTGCACTTAAGATATGGTAGCATTATCTATATGGGGTACATGTTGATATTTTCACTGACCGCAAAAGTTTGCAGTATGTTTTCTCGCAGAAAGAACTAAATCTCAAGAAGCGGCATTGGTTGGAATTGTTGAAAGATTATGATATGAGCCTCCACTATCATCCGAGCAAGGAAAATGTGGTGGCTGACGCCCTCAGTAGGTTGTCAATAGGCAGTCCTTCTCATGTTGAGAAAGAAAAAGGGAGATGGTGAAAGATATTCACTGACTTGCAAATCTTGGATTTCAACTTGTGGATTTCGAAGATGGAGGAGTAATTGTTCATGAGATAGCTAAATCTTCCCTATATGGTGAAGTTAAGAAAAAACAGGTCGAAGACCCCATCTTAATGCAGATTAAGAGAGAGATTGGTCAACAGAAGGTGATGATCGCCTTTGAAATTGGGGGTGATGGTATTTTGAGGTATCAAGGTAGGCTATGTGTGCCGAATATAGATGGGTTACAATAAAAATTTTGATGAACCTCACACTTCGAGGTATGTTCCACTAGGTTCTACTAAAATGTATCATGACCTTAAAGCTATTTATTGGTGGAATAATATGAAGAGAGATATTGCTACTTTTTTTTCTAAGTGTATGAATTGTCAACAAGTCAAGGTGGAACATTTGAAACCAGGTGGCACCTCCCAAGAGATAGCCTTTCCTATGTGGAAGTGGGAGATGATTAATATGGACTTCATTACGGGACTTTCAAAGTCCCGAAACCAATATGACTCCATTTGGGTGATCGTAGATTTGAGGACTAACTATTCGGGAGATGATTATGCCAAGATGTACATTGAAGAAATAGTTCACTTGCATGAGGCACTAGTATCCATTATATCCGACCGAGGTACGCAATTCTCTTCGTAGTTTTGGCGGTTTTTTCAGAGAGGTTTAGGTATCCAAGTAAACCCGAGCACTACCTTCCACCTTCAGACTAATGGGCAAGCTAAACGCACCATTCAGACCCTTGAAGATATGTTTAGGGCCTGTGTAATTGACTTCAAAGGTAGTCGGGTGGGTCATCTGTTGTTGATAGAATTCGCCTACAACAATAACTACCATGCCAGTATTCAGATAGGTCCTTTTGAAGCACTTTATAGGAGGAGATATAAATCGCTAATTGGGCGGTATGAAGTGGGTGAAATCCTGTTGTTCGGGACTAACCTTGTTTATCAGTCAATGGAGAAGGTGAAGATCATTAGAAAACGACTTAAGACAGCTCAGAGTCACCAGAAATCCTATGCCAATGTTAGAATAAGGGAGTTGGATTTCGAGGTAGATAATTGGGTATTTCTAAAAGTCTCCCCTATTAAGGGAGTCATTCAATTCCGAAGGAAAGGAAAGCTTAGTCTTCGTTATGTAAGACCTTATCATATTGTAAAGAGGATCGGTGGGGTTGCCTATGAGTTAGATTTGCCCGCAAACATGGCTTTTGTTCATCTAGTTTTTCATGTGTCCATATTGAAGAAGTGCATTGGAGATCATTCCCTAGTGTTGCTCATAGAGGAGATTAATATGAAAGACTCTTTGTCATATTAAGAAGTACCCATTACCATTTTTTATCATCAAGTTTGGAAGTTGGGGAGTAAGGAAATAGCTTCGATTAAGGAGTTATGGAAAAATCATAAAGCTGAGGAAACTAGTTGGGAGTAAGAGGATGGCATGCGTACGAACCCGACTCTCTTCAAAACCATGAACGATGATTTAGAAGGTACAAATCCCATACTACTCTTTTATTTCCATCTTGTTCTTGAAATTGTAATTATTGAGTCCTAAGTAATCATTCGGGGACGAATGATCCAAAGGGGGGATAATGTAACAACCTGCATTTTTGGTCTAGAACGTTAACTGTCATAACAACCCGTATAGGCCCAAACCCAATGATTTATTGTTAATATATGTGTGATAATCAATTAGGTGGTGTGGGAATCTCGTTGAGCATGAA
The DNA here is from genome assembly GCA_030864225.1 of Capsicum baccatum var. pendulum. Taxonomy (NCBI): domain Eukaryota; kingdom Viridiplantae; phylum Streptophyta; class Magnoliopsida; order Solanales; family Solanaceae; genus Capsicum; species Capsicum baccatum. The sequence continues at coordinate 26,692,247 of CM061560.1, forward strand.
TTGAGATCAAAGGGGGCCCTTAAGTCAAATACGAGTCCAAAACTCTTCTATCGATTAAGTTTTAGCGAACGTCTAAACTTGGGTTAAATTCCATCGACCATAACTTCTCATATATATAGAATTAGAGATTCAACTATATATCAAATGAATTTTCTACGAGTCTTCATTCCAACTCCACCGGTTTCACCTAAATCCGTACCTAAGTGAAAAGTTATAGCACTTTTCATGAGAGGCATAGCTACCGTGATTACACCGTTTGGCGGTGCAATAGCAGTGGAGCCAATACTGCTCAATGGTAAACATCAAAATTGCAATTGTCCTAAATAGTATATCACCACTATTACACCACTCAGTGGTGCCTATAGCGGTGGGACCAATACCGCTCAGTGGTGATCCACAAAATCGGGATTTTTCTGCAACTTTTAAGTCTGAGGGGAAGTCTTGTCTTTTTCCTACAATTCCTAGCCGTATTAACTGATTATTAAAATATTTTTAGGGAATAATATGACCACATTAACTCAAATTTATCAAATAACAAAACCCTAACCTCCCTCTCAAAGAACAAGAGTCCATACTCTAAGTTCAAGATTTCAAGAAAAGGGTCAAGATTAGTGTTCCAATCTTCAAACTAAAATAACATAAGGTAGGGGGTTTTCCTAAACTACATGGGCATGGTGAAATCATTTTTAATAATGTTTGAATGTTTAGAAATCATATATTTACAAAGTGTTTTGAATTTATATTTACAATTATGCATTGTGAACCTTTTTTATGATAATGCTTTGGTCTTGAGGCCTTCCCTCCTTGAAATTGATTGTTACTCGTATATATATATATATATGCATGCATTTTATGTTTTGGAACTTGAATTGGAGATCATAAATATTTATACTCCCTCTCTTGTTATGGCATCCTCTTGATTCCCATGTAATGAATTGATGAGTTGCATATCTAAAAACATGATATAAATGTCTTTACTATTGTTATGGAATTGATTTTGGGTATGAACTAAAAAGAGGGAGTTTTCTTGTTTATATCAATGAGAAGTGATGATTTTAAAGAGTTTAATGGTTTGTCACAAAATACTTGACCACCATATATTTGTTGAAATGTCAAAAAGAGAGAATCTCTGCAAAGTTTGAAATATGTTTTGAAAATAAGAACTCTCTTGCATCGTTAAATGTTTTTGGTGGTCAACTAAATTCATTTGATTGAAGGAACTAATGCATACTACTATATGTCTTAGATGTACAACTTTCAAGTCTTGGTATGACGTTACCAAAACAGATAATACCATGATAATATAACAAAACAAAATACAGAATTTCCTTCAGATTTTCAGATTTTGGAGTTTAGAATGATGCATGTTCAGAAAGAATTAGAAAGAGGCTTAAAGAGAGTTAGGTGGTAACCCAAAGAAAACATGAGCAATTAAACTCATTGCCCCAGCCATTAAAAGAAAACTTCTCTCTGTCTTTAGATTTTGTCATGATAACAAAACATCCATTAAATTTTTTCCGTTTAATTTTGTTGTGAATGATCTGACTACGGGGTGCCTCTGGTGTGCGGGCAGAATATACATGGGATGTACGAGTGGCCACAAGAGACGACACGCATTTTACAACCTCAATCAAATTTGGTAGTTAGTCGTCTTCCTATTGTCCTATGGCATCGACTATTGGGGCACCCAAATCGTCAAAGTTTACATAAGTTATTAAGAAAGTTTTCAATCCCATTTTGTGATTCAAAAACTCCTTTAGTATGTAATTCTTGCAATTCAAATAAGATGCAGAGGTTACCTTTCTCTGCAAATACACTGCAAAGTCAACGCCCATTGCAAATTATTTACAGAGATTTATGGGGATCTTCCCCGGTGTTGTCGATTGATCAAAAGCGTTACTATGCATTGTTTGTTGATCACTTGTCAAAATATATGTGGATATATACTCTGAAGAAAAAAGTGACATTAAAGATGTTTTTAAAAGTCTGCATCCTTTACTTGAACGTCGCTTTAACACAAAAATTCTCTCAGTTTACAGTGATGGTGGTGGTGAATTTGAAGGATTATCTACCTACTTAAAATCACATGGTATTGAACATCTTGTTTCGCCCCCTTATACACCTCAACGTGTAGCTTTAGTTGAACGACACTACAGACACATTGTTGAAACAGACAAAACCTTAATTCATCAAGCCTCCCTTCCCTCGAACTTTTGGAGTTTTGCTTGTCTTCAAGCAGTTTATCTTATCAGCAGTAGTTCCTTTACACAGGTGGCACACTAAAAAAAGACTTTGACACGTCACTGATTAACTAAGCAAGATTAATACAGTAAGAAATGGCGTTGTGGTGAAAATTCTACTCTGGTTCCTTCATTTATAGAATTCTATTTTGTTACAAAGATTCGATTTTGAAATATTTTGGCGTAAACTTTTGACGAAATGCTCCACATCACACTCAGCAAAAGCACCCATCTATAGAATCTATCTTTGGCAGAACAAAGTCCCCGTTTTTAAAAACTAAAATACTTAAAGATTTAGTTCGCCAAAGAGACAAAGATGTTCAAGTAATTCAAAAAAAAATCAGAAAGGTGAATAACTTCAACAAAGTCTCTTGTGGAAGAACAATGTTCTAGAAACATCAAAAATGGATGTTTATCAAATGGACACCAATTAGAAGCTAGGAAACTGTAAAGACTTTTTCAATTTTAAACAAATCACAGATGACACACTTTTGAATTTGATCAAATGCCAAGAAGTTTCTTAGTTCGCCAGCGATGTGTTCGTTATATACAGATGGAACTTAAAAAATGTCTATATAATCATAAGAAGGGAGCTGATTGAGAGAATGCATTAGTTTTAAGCAGATATTGTCTTGCACGGATTATATTTCAAGTCTACTAACTGCTTTAATCATCTTTCCTTTCTTAGGCTGTTTCTCCGGGGATTAGCGAAATATGGAAAGGGTGATTGGCAGGGTATGTCGAGGAACATTCTGTTATGGGTGGGAAACTTTGCCTGAAAGTTCTACACTCGATTAAATGACAACAACAATACAAAGAGGAGAAGAAGCATTCATGATGTCACTAGTGTTGCTGATATTACTGAACCTTCAGAGCAACAAAAATCTGATCAGTTGAAAGGACCTTGTGGAGGACAATTACATCGGCCAGTCGGAGGTGGCCCAAGGGTAACGCTACCAAAGCGTTTGCTTTACGCTCCCAAAATTTTGAGGCCCCAAAAAATTTAATATGCATTTTATGATTTTAATTTCACTTAAAATAATATTAAAGATTGTAAAATGTAAAAGGAACAAAATTTAATTTTTTTATTTTTAAAAAGAAAACTATCTACTTTTCACTAAAAATATTTTAGAACTTTTTATCAAATCTTTATATTAATAAATAAAGTTTTTCACAATAATATTCAAGGTAAGTATTGCAAACAAATGCCTAACATCTTATAAATTAAAATTTATCCTTACTTTTATAAATAATAATATTACTATGTGAAGTTAAATGCTTAATGTCTTCTAAGAATATTACACTAAAAGAGTAGTATGTAAGATCAAAAAACAACTCTAAATTATTGGTAATATTTTTGTTATGTGGGTATATTTAAGGCCTCATACTAAATTTGGCGTTAGTCCATTAATTTTATTGAGACGGTTTTGCGGTCAATCACTGAAAATGTGACTAAACCTTTCGACACAGTTACTAATGGTACTGGAATGTACACTCATCCAGTCAATTTACTGGCAGAGGTCACTTTTGGAGCGAGTAGTGGGTTGACACTAGGACATCTCAATCACTTAGCTTGGAACCATCAGTTACTGGTGGTACTGGAATGTACATTTATCCAGTACTGTGCCGGTAGAGGGGCACCTCTGGAGCGAGGCATGGGGTTGACACTAGGACACTTCAATCATTTAGCTTGCAAGCATCTGTTGGTGATGGCATCAGAATGTACAATTATTCAGTCAATAATGTTAGGTATGATCCAGAAGAGCTAATGACCAATCAGTTGGTTAGACCCAGTCAAGTAGGTCCTACCACTAACCCTGTAATCTGTCATTACTAGTTGCAGATCATATTAGAGTCTATGGTTGTACAGCGTCAAACAATGGCTCTAAGAATGGTTTCGTGAGCACCATGGGAGCTCCCGAGGGAGGTTTTTCTGTCGATTCCATACAATTACCATCAATTTGTGGTAGTAGTTACACAATCTAAATATCAGAGAATGCAAAGTTCTACCATAGTCCGACGAAAAGGGATTGCATGGACCGTAGAAGAACACATGTTAGTTTGTTTGAAACATTAGGCTAAATCGATCTCTTAAGCATTTATGTGGTTTACAGTAAGAAATTAAAAGTTGCTTTTCAAGATGTTCTTGCAACAAAATATTTAAGTTTTTCCTGTCATTTTTTGGGATAGACAACAAGTCTGGGAAGATAGAGTATACGCAGGCCTTAGCCCTACCTTGGAGGTAGAGCGGTTGTTTCCGACAGACCTTAGCTCAAGAAAAAAATAGTCTAAAACTGTATTAAAAAAAAACAGAAATGAAAGAGTCAAGACCCCATATTATAGACAACCTAAAAAATCATCCTAAACAATAATCATAACATGATAATACCAATAATAAAACTACAAAAAACAACAATTAGTAACCAAGAAACTACAAGAGTAATTCTATAACTGCTAGTGTTGAATGAGCTAGCAGATTTAGTCATAATCTGCTCCACGAATGCTTGGCGGATTTGATTGAAATATACTCCACAAATCAGTGATACGAGATAGCCCACCATGACTCAAAACAGTCCACAAACAACACAAGAACAAGAAGAACACAACACGGCTACAAGAGCACAAACACAAAAGCAAAAGATTTCAATAGATAAAATGGATATATAGAATGACAAATGGATGTATAAACCTAAGAATCCTAAGATATATTAAATATAAGGACCCTTAACACCTATACTCACAATCACCACTCACTTACGGAGACACAAGAGGAACGTTACCTCCTCAAGCACCAGCATCTCAAGCCAAAACGCAACAAAAGTTATTCCACACTAATGCTACCCTAGTCACAATTTCGGTCTACTCTCACAAGAGAGGAAAAGTCTTTCAATATCTCATATCAATCAAAACTAAAGAGTAAAGACCTAATAAGGGACTATATATAGCAGAGGCGGATGTAGCATTTAAAGTTTGTGGATTCCCCATTGTAGATAAAAATAAAAATAAATAGTAAGCTATGGAATTTGAACCCACGACCATGAGGTCAATAAATATTTTCCAATTCCCTCTACACAACTAGACCAACAATACACTTTGGTTATGGGTTCCCAACTTATAATTTTATATATTTAGTATATTTCTCTATATAAATATTAGATCCATATGAAAGTTACTGGTTCCCAGTTCCCGGGAACCCCCAACAGGACCCCTAGATCCGCCCCTGATACATAGTCTTATACAAATGAGAGATAAAATGGCTCTTTTACCCTTAATGAAAGGGGTGACCATGGGGTGTTGGGAATCAACAAGTTTAGTCTCTAAAATACCCTTAATGAAAGGTGACAAAAAATCATGAGTCTTCAAATATTGGTCAAAGCCGTGAGTCTTCAAGCCTTCAATTCTCCCAAGAAACCTTTAACACACTAGATTGCTCTATGGTGTGCTCAAATCGGCCCCTCCATGTATGTTCTTGTTCCCTTAATGTGACCAAAGAGTGATTCTTCATGTATTGGCTTCTAAAGATGTCATCACAATCTATGGTGGCCACTTGGCTTGTATCAATCAGCTAGTAGATTTGATTGTAATCGGCTCCTATAAAGATGGGATAGCATGTATCTTGGGAAAATATAGTTGTTAGAGGAATCCCTTTATTCAAGAATCTCCCAAGAATCTTAGTTTATTCTGATCTTACTTGTTCTCTTATAAATACTGTACACTTCTATGAATAAACATATACTTTTACAGTATCTAAATTTTCATGGTGTTAGTGTGGACTTTTCCCCCTAATATCACATGGACAAAACAAATTTTCATGGATATCATATTTATGGAACATCAAAACAAGACAAAAGTTCTTCTCTTGAAGTTCTGATAGAAAATTTGATGACTCGAGGAGATAATGCTTCTTACATTCCTTTCTAGTTAACTTCTCATCGATTAACTGGGAAGAACTATATGGAATAAACACAGTCCGTAAATCTTGCAATTGATGGTCAAGGAAAGTTGAGACATTTTGACCAGAGATACAAAAAATCTGAAAGTCGGAGACCCAAAGATGAACACCTGGAGATCAAAGAATTCACTCATGATTGACTGGTTAATAAATTCCATGAAATGAGTCATAAATAAACCTTATCTTTTTTAACCTACTACTAAAAATGTGTGGGAATCCATACATATTCTTATGTACAAAATTCTTCTCAAATATTTGAGTTAAAAATTAAACTATGGCAGGATAAGCAGGGTGACAAGGAAGTCACTTCTTATTATAATGAAATAATGTCTTTATTGCAGGAGTTAGACCAGTGTTATAATGATGAATAGGAGTGTTCTATGGATAGTGTAAACCCTAAAAAGGTAATAAAATGAGAGAGTTTAACTTCAGGTCATGAATCGTAAGGAAAAACCCTTTGCCTTCAGTTTGTGCAACATTTTTTGAAGTTAGGAGATAAGTTATGTTAAAACCTAATTTAAATGTTAAACTAAAACCTGTTATAGACTCTTCAGCTCTTATCACAATGAAAAATAAATATAATAGAAATAAAATACCACGGTAAGATCATTGCAAAAGTTACTGGCACACCCGTGAAACATGTTGGAAGATTCATGAAAACCACCAAACTGGAAGAAAAAGAAGAAGGGACTTCATAATCATGGTTTTCAATATCAATATGGTAAATCCCTCTAAACAACTTATTTTGAGCAGGAGCAACAACCTTTTTTAGATTCGTCTCTATTTACAAGGTAACAACTGGAGATTCTACACAAACTCCTTCAATCTCCTCAGTTTCATGCAAATGCACCAAATTCTTCTAATCCTTCTTGTTCTTTTACTAAAACATGTATTTTACCATCTGATTTTCTTAGTGCCAATTCCAACCAAAAATATTTTTGGATCATAGATTCAGGAGCTACTAATCACATGATCGGAAGTTCCCGTGTTTTCTCTACTTATACTCCTTGTGCAGGGAATGATAAAATAAAGATAGTTGATGGTTCTTTCTCTTTAATTGATATAAAAGGAACAGTTAAACTATCATCATTCCTCACACTTTATGATATTCTTCATGTTCCAAAACTCTCTTGTAATCTCGTTTATGTCGGTAAATTAAAATGTTCTCTTAATTTTCATACTATTTTTGACCTTGATTATGTGAATTTCAAGAAAAGGTCTCAAGGTAGACAATTGGAAGTGCTAAAGAATATGGAGGTCTTTATTTTCCTGACAACGGGGTCAACTCTCTACAACTGAATCCTATTTGTTTGAACTCTACTTCTGTTTTGAATAAATTCATGCTTTGGAACTATAGGCTTGGACATCCAAGTTTTTATTATTTAATACATTTGTTTCCTTAGTTTTTTGGAAATAAAATTCGTCATTGTTCCAATGTGAATTGCCTAAGCATCAACGATCTTGTTTTTCCTCTCAGAAGTATCAAGCTGCAAAACCTATTATGATGATTCATAGTGATGTTTGGGGACCATCTAGAATTTCAACAATGTCTCGAAGATGGTGGTTTGTAACTTTTATAGATGATCATACTAGACTAAATTGGTTTTTTTAAGGACAAAGCTAAAGTTAAAGATTGTTTGAAACTTTCTTTGTAATGGTGGAAACTCAATTTAATGAGAAAATTAAGATTTTTCAAAGTGACAATGTTCATGAATTTTGTAATGAAAAATTAGGAATTTTTTCACAAAATCTGGGGTAGTACACCAAAGCTCTTGTCCGAATACATCTCAACAAAAATAGCATTGTGGAAAAAAGAATAGGCACCTTTTTAGAGGTAACTAGGGCCTTATTGTTTAGTAGTAAAGTTCCATAGTACCTTTGGGAGAGGCTCACTTGACTGCTACTTACCTTATTAATAGGATGTAATCTTATCCTCTCAAATTTAAAACACCTTTTGATGTTTTCAGAGAGAGCCTTCCTAGTTCTAGGATAACTACCCATCTGCCACTGAATATTTTTGAGTGTACAACTTTTGTTCATGTTCATAATCGCAGTAAACTTGAACCAAGGGATAAGAAATGTGTTTTTGTAGGATATGCTCCAAATCAAAGGGGATATAAGTGTTATGATACTCAGTCTAGGAGGATAATTGTCACAATGGATCTAACTTTCTTTGAATCCTAACTCTATTTCACTACTCATCTTCAGGGGGAGTATCATGTAGGTAAAGATTCATTTTTTGGGGATATTGAGGAAACAAGACATCAAACAAATCATGGGCTAGATATGATAACAAATACTGCTATGAGGGATCTAGGAAAAGATATAAATAGGTGTGATGCAAGAGATGAAAAAGACAATGAGTTCGTGAGATAAAAGGACCTAAGTAACTTTAATTATAAGAACTTTGATATTGAATTTATAGTGCCTTCAAATGACAAAAATAGAAATGGGAATAGAGAATAAACAAAATAAATACAGGTATATTCGAGAAGGAACTGAACTCAAGAAAAAAAGACCGACAATTCTCAACACTATCAAAAGTCAATTCCTCAAGACCTTTCTGAAAGTCAAGGTAATCTTTCGGCTGATTCTACTTCTAATTTCTTCTCAAATCTTGACCTACCTATTGCAAAATGTAAAGGTGTTAGAAATGTTTCTACATATCCTATTTCTATGTTTGTGTCCTATAAAAAGTTGTGTCCTAGTTATTCATCCTTCACTTCATAACTTTTTAGCGTGGAGATATCCCAAAAACTGTGCAAGATGCTCTATGAGTTCTTGTGTGAATTGTGAGCTCCTGAAAAAAATTAGACATGGGAATTGGTAGATATTCCCGAGCAAAAGAAACTAGCCAGCTGCACATGGGTGTTCACCACCAAATCCAAGTCAGATGGATCCTTGGAGAGGTATAAGGCTCGCCTAGTAGCTAAGGGGTTCACGCAAATATATGTCACTGACTATCTAGAGACGTTTTCTCTAGTAGCTAAGTAAACTCAATTATTGTTCTATTTACAAACACGGTAAACCTTGACTGGTCCCTTCAACAGTTGGACGTGAAGAAAGCTTTCTTGAATGGGAAATTAGAGAAAAAGGTCTACATGGATCCCCCACCAGGTTTTGAAGAGAAGTACAAGTCAAAGATATACTGATTTAGAAGTTCTTTTTTACGGTCTAAAATAGTCTTCAAGTACTTGGTTTGAAAGGTTTACTCAATTTGTGAAAAATCAAGGATATGTGCAAGGACAAGCAGATCACATAATGTTCACTTGACATTCACTAGAAGGAAAAATAGTAGTTTTTATAATGTATGTTGATGATATCATTCTCACAGGAGATAAAGTGGTTGAAATAAAAAAAAATAAAAAAGTCTATACTCCAATTGACCTTAATCTAAAGCTTGCAAAGAATGGAAATTCAATTTATAGGGGTCAATATTATAGATTGGTAGCCAATTTGATTTACTTAGTCATATACTAGGCCTAAATTGCATTTTTTGTGAGCCTAGTTAGTCAGGTAATGTATTTTCCATGAGAAGAACACTAAAAAGCTGTGTATCAAATCCTAATGTATCTAAAGAATTCTCCTGGAAAAGAGTTGTTCTTAAAAAATTATGAGCAAAGAAGCATTGAAGCTTATACAGATATAGACTGGGTTGATTCATCTATTAATAGAAGGTCTACATCCAGATATTGTACATTTGTTTGGGAATTTTAGTGTTGTGGAGGAGTAAGAAGCAAAACATGGTGACTCAAAGTAGTGCTGAGGTTGAGTATCGATTCATGGCTCATGGAATTTGTGAAATATTATGGCTAAAGAATTTTTAAAAGAAGTAACAAGACCTATGATTTTTCCAATGAAGCTATATTGTGACAATAAGGATACCATAAGCATTACTAATAATCCAGTTCAATATGTAATGACGATGCATGCTGAAGTGGATAGACACTTTATTAAAGAGAAGATTGAAGATGGAAGTGTGTTCATCTCTTTTGTTCCAACAACTAAACAAGTAGCAGATATTGTCACAAAAGGCCTCTTCAGAACTATCTTTGAGTCATATATTAGCAAGTTAGACATGCTCAATATTTATATTCCAGCTTGAGGTGGAGTGTTGAATTACCTGGCAGATTTAGTGGATTCAGTCATAATCTGCTCCCCGAATGAGTGGTATATTTGAGTGAAATCTACTTCACAAATCATCTAATGGAGTTGATTATAATCATCTCCTGTAAATATGGGATATCATTTATTTAAGAAAAATATATTAGTTGTTATTATAGGAAATCCCTTGGTTTAAGAATCTCCCAAGAATCAGGGATTGATTAGTTTATTCTGATCTTGCTTGTTCTCTTATGTAATACACAGCACTTATGGGATAAAGTTGAATCGTCTTTCCTACATTTATAGACCCAAACCCGATGGATTATACATATATATAAGTGTGAATAACATTTCCTTTGTATGGGAACATCCTTGGAGATAACCATACATCATAAAAATCTTCTAGCTCAAAAGTTAAGTTGAGAACTTTACTATCAATTGACTTTTAGTTGATGATTTTTCTTGGATCAACTTTAAGAAGACATTTATCCTAGGATATAAAGAATCATGTCTCCCACTATATATCAAATTAAAGACCTTCGAGTCTTCTTTTAAAGGCCACTGATCGTTCATCAATCTGAGTCCGGAGTCAAAAGTTAAGAGTTTTGAATGAGGCACTATCTAGGGTGTGTGATGGCCCTACACCGCAAAGCAATCGCCTAAGCACAATGCCTCAGCTATACTTTGTCCATGTGACACAAAGCCTTTTCGGGGCATTAAAAAGTGTTCTGTTTGATTTATTTTAAGGTCATAAAGGTCTTTTATCGTCCCATTACCATTCATAACCCTCTTTGGACAAAATTAAGGCCTTATAAATGTTGTATTGCCTCTTTAAATCCCTAAATCATCTTCTCAAAATAAGAGAGGAGAAACCACCTAGGGTTTGAGGATTTTGATCTCCAAGGGCAATTCACCTACATTCTCTTTGATTTTTTTTCTCCGTCAAAAGGTATGTGGGACTATCCTAAATCTCATGAGCATAAATTTTATGTTTTTAAACAAGCTTTAAAGATATATATGTATGTATATGAAATGGGTTTTGGAAATTGATTAAATAGCATGCATCATGAAAGTATGTATTTCTTTTGGGGTTGTTCCATAAGCTAGATTTATAATCGTCCATTTTAATCATGAGATTTATGTGTTTCTAATGTTGGGGCTATTATATGATTGATGATCATTCTTGAGTTTAAATGCGTCTTGATTATTATACATGGTTGTTTGATGAGTTTTCAAAGAGGTGATTTCTATTTTAAATACTATGGTTTCTTATGAAGAAACTGCATGTTATTAATGAAAGAATTGGCCACTACGTGTTAAAGTCTTGAAAAGGGAGTATGTTTGCATAAGTTTCATATGCTTCTGAAATAAGAACTCTCATGTGATTTTATGAATCCTTTTTGGTGGTCATTAATGTGCTTTTGAATAAAAAGGGCTATGGATGGCATATGATAAGATATAAATGGCTTGTAAGTCTAGGAATGATGATACCCTATTGTGATATGACCTTAATAGAATAAGACTGAATATTTTAAGCATGAAGTATGATTTTTAAAGGACTAAAATTGAGCTTAAAGAGAGTTTGATGGTTACCCGAAGAAGGCCTTTGAGTGAAAGGTCTCATTTCCTGAAATCGTATTTTATCAATGTAAGACTTATGATATGTTATCCTACATGAAAGAATAATTACGGCATCTTACATGGGGGGATTCCTATGGTATGCTCGCATGTGGGTATTACCAATTTATGAAAACTCCAATCCTTTTGGCAAACTTGGATTAGGGGATTGGACACCGAGTCAAAGGTGGATTTCATATTTCCTATAGGATTGTATACTTGTAAGGTGTACCATCTAGCTTAGAAGTAATACAAAGAGTTGAGTCAAGACTTACAAGAATGTTAAATTGTTTTCTTAATGCTCTCGATTACTTTATATGAAATATATGTGGTTTTTGGTTAGTTCTGCATATCAATCATTTCAGGTATTGACCGTTCTTTATGGCAGCTACATTATCTTATATTGTAGGATATGATCCTTAGTTCTGCAGTCTAATTCAGTAGCAGTAGATTATTTTAGGAGTTCAGATTTGGTAAGCCTCTCTTACATCGAAACACATTTTATCTATATATAATCTCAGTCAGTTTATGGTTCGGTTGGAGGCCTTTTCCTGGCCTAGATAGTTAGTGGCCAGTAGAGGCGTTATAGACAGAAGTTGAGTATTGTATTGTCATATTTTATTGACATAAATTGTATTATAAATCTCTCTTTAATTTTCAGTTTATCTTCTGCACATTTATATCATATGAGTTATGCCTATGATTACATGCTAAGGGGTCTCTCGGGCCTTTATAGTTTTGGATACCCATCGTGGCTCGGGTCATGGCAATCTTGTATCAGAGCATGGTGCATGGTCCCAGGGTATGTCTACGAAGTTGTGTCCTGTAGAGTCTTGCTTAGGGGTGTGTTGTGTGCCACATTTATAATCAGGAGGCTACTGGGCATTTAGGGGATGTTTCCCAGTTTTTCATACTCTAGTTCGTGATATAGCATCATCCATACTAGATTTATCCAATTCCTTCCTTGCTTTAATTTTATGGGTCATGCTTTATTATCGAGGCGATATAAGTATAGTTTATCAGGGGAAGTTTAGCATTTATGTGCATGGTGATACCCTTTTTTGTGTATATGTTGAGAGTTGTGACTATAGATTTTATGTGGGGTATGTCCGTAAGTCTAGGATTGTGACTTTTCTCTAATAGGGAGATGATGGACTAAGGTAGGTCTTGAATTCTCTCATGGTGGCAAGTTTAAGGTAAGAGTCATGAAAAATTTATTCCTATTCAAGCAAACTCATCCTACGTCAATTAAGAGGACATTCTACTAATGTCCTATGTATTCAAGTCATTCCTATGCTTAAGGTTCGAGTTCTCTATGCAACTTATGTCTATGTTCCGACTCCAAAAGTAGAAGCAATAATGTCCCACAGTGATCCAATATTCTATGTATCCAAGCTCTGTGTTATGTTCCTCATGATCCATAAAATTCATGTCTCACATCATGCTTGGTTCTAATAAACTATTCTTCCTATATATTATCAATTCATTTTATGTCGGGTTTAACCCAAAGTGATAAAGTTTTTGCAAACTCATGACAACCTCAACTCTAAAAATGAGGAGCAATAGCTCCAATTAGAAATCCTTGTCTATATCATTGATTACTTGAATTACACTTTATGTTATGCAGCTCATGATATACGCTCATATGTTTCTGACTATACTCAGTCCTAAGAACTCATGTTGTGTTGTTTTTATGCCCAAACGACTCTCTACTTACAATCCATACACTTGATATATGAAGCACTTTATGTCTATTTTATCGTATCTTCATCTCATGTCCCACCTTGACTAGTGCAATAAGTTTATGTATAATTGAATAGTGTCACTCTCTTTCATGATGCTTATGCTCAGGTCCCTCAATAATCCTTTGTGTGTTAGTATGATGGTGGTTATGGAATCTTAGTAATGTCTTAGATAAGGGAATAGATGTTTCTTGTTGTGTTAAGTCCTTAGTGTGACTACTCGACGTATGGTTATAGTTGAAGATGAGAGAAGGAGATGAACTTTCCTTATGTAAAATAGTTGGGAAAGAGATATGTGGCGAAAATCTTTGTAAGAGAGATTGAATTTGTTGATCTTAGTGAGAAGATCCATGAAGTAGGGGTAGTAATGATAGGCTTGAATGTTGTGATTGATGAGAACATCAACCAATGTGCTATGTGGTTAGTACTCTTTGAATTAAGACTGAGGTTCTTGGATTATATTGATAATATGAAGTGATATTCTTAAAAGGAAGTAGAGTATGGGGTCTCGTAGCTTAAGTTAGCACCTTTCAACTTCGAGTTATGATTCAACATGGATGTACTATGTAATGGGACTCAAACTCTTGTAGTTAGGTGTTATCGGAGAATTGTAAATTGGAAATGATGAAGTATGTCATTTATTGTTAGGGGCATAGTCGAGTAGTGTCTCTAAGTGTAAGGTCTATTCGTTTTAACTTGTAAGGTGGAGAATGCTTCTATTCCTATCTTCCATGAAATCTTATTTCATGATTAGTACTGATGTAAATCAGGCCTATGTTCACCAAAGAAACCCATGCCTCATGTTGTGATGATTATGATCCATAGAACTCATGTGCAAGGTCATCTATATGTCAATTCTTATTATCTCCTGCTTCGTGCTTACATGATTCACTAGGGGTTATCATGATGCTCTTTTGATGACTTTGCATATTCCGTTGAGGAAAAATGTTCAATGCAAGGCTATGTTCTTTATCCCATACTTTTAGAGCTTTAACAAGTTCCTACCCATCATTCAGGGACGAATGATCCCAAGGGGGAGATAATGTAACATCCCGCACTTTGGGGCTAAAGTTGAACCATCTTTCCTTCATTTATAGACCTGAACCCGATGGTTTATACGTAGATATAAGTGTATATAATATTTCCTTAGTGTGGGAACATCCTTGGGGATGAATGTAAAAATCTCCTAGTTCAAAGTAAAGTTGAGCACTTTACTATCGATTGACTTTTAGTTGATGATTTTGTTTGGGTTAAATTCCAGCAGCCATTTCTCCTAGTATATAAAGAATCATGTGGCCTACTATATATCAAATTAAATCCCTTCGAGTTTTCGTTCCAACATCACTGACCGTTCGTCAATCCGATCCCGGAGTCAAAAGTTATGAGTGTTTGAATGAGGCATTATCCAGGGTGTACGATGGCCCTGCACCACAAAGCAATTGCTTAAGCACACTGCCTCAGGTATTCTTTGGCCATACGACGCAAACCCTAAGGTTTTCTTTGGCCATGCGACACAAAGCCTTTCCGGGCCATCAAAAAGGGTTTCGTATGATTTATTTTAAAGGCATAAAGGTCTTTTATCATTCCATAGCTATTCCTAACCCTCTTTTGATGAAATTAAGGCCTTATAAATGTTAAATTGTCTCTTTAAATCCCCTAACCATCTTCCCTAAACAAGAGAGGAGAAACCACCTAGAGTTTGAGGATTTTAATCTCCAAGGGCAACTCTATCTAAGTTCTCTTTGATTTTTTCTCTGTCAAAAGGTATGTGGGACTATCCTAAATCTCATAGGTGTAAATTTTATGTTTTTAAACAAGTTTTCAATATATATATATATATATATGTATGTATATGAAATGGATTTGGGAAATCAATTAAAGAGAATGCATCATGAACCCAATTTGATGAAAGTCTATTTTTGTCATGGAATTTTTTCCATAATCTTGATATATAATTGTGTGCATACATAATATGAGTATTGAAAAGTGATTTATGAGAATGATTTGTGAAATTTCCTTCCCTATGATGAAATTCATTGTCTTAACACGTTATGAATTCTGGAATGGGTTTGAGAGTATGAATTGTAAGTCCCCATTTTAATCATGAGATTTATGTGTGTCTAATGTTGGGGCTGTTTTACGATTGATGATCATTCTTGAGTTTAAATACCTCTTGATTATTATACATTTATGTTTGCTGCATTTTTAAATAGGTGATTTCTATTTTAAACTCTATGGTTTCCTAATGAAGAAAATGCATATGATTAATGAAAGAATTGACCACCATGTGTTAAAGTCTTGAAAAGGGAGTAGGTTTGCATAAGTTTCATATGCTTTTGAAATAAGAACTCTCATATGATTTGATGAATCCTTTTTGGTGGTCATTAATGTGATTTTGAATGAAAAGGGCTATGGATGTGATATGATAAGATATGAATGGCTTGTGGGCATGATGATACCTTGTTATGATACGCCCTTAACAGAATAAGCACTGAATAGTTTAAGCATGAAGCATGATTTTTAAAGGACTAAAATTAGGACATCTCACATGGGGGATTCCTACGGTATTCTCTCATGGGGGGTATTACCAATTTATGAAAACTCCAATCCTTGCAGTAAACTTGGATTAGGGGATTGGCCGCTGAGTCAAGGGCGGATTTCATATAGCCCATGGGATTATAGACTTGTAATGTGTACCATCTAGATTAGAATTAATACAAAGAGTTGAGCCATGACTTACAAGAATGTTTTGCAGCTTATTGTTTATTCCCATGTGTTTTTTATATCTAGTACGTTAAATTATTTTCTTAATGCTATCGATTACTTTATATGAAATATATGTGGTTTTTGGTTAGTTCTGCATACCAATACATTTCAGGTATTGACCGCCCTTCGTGGCGGCAATATTATCTTATAATGTAGGATCTAAGGCATAGTCCTACAGTCCAATTCAGCAGCAGTAGATTGTTCCAGGACTTCAGAGTTGGTGAGCCTCCCTTACACCAGAAGCCATTCTATCTATATGTAATCTTAGCCAATTAATTATTCAGCCGGGGGTCTTGTCTCGGCCTAGACAGTTAGTGGTCAATGTTCACACCTAATTTTTGCCCTCCATGACTAAGTTTAGTTTTAAGTTTCTCCGATCTTAAATAAATTACAACATTTATTTTATTCAAATAGAAAACCTTTCCAAAAGTATTACTTGGGTAATTTTGCCATTTTAAGAAAAGATTATATATTAGCGTATTCAATTAAACGAAATTATATAATTTTGTTACTAAAATAATTGTATTGTGAAAAAACAAATTTTAATCAAAGAATTATCTTGAAAATTATTTAGAAAGGTTAAAATCTCGACTGAAGTATAAGTTATTCCAAAAGGGTTTATTTTAAAGATGTGTTTAATTTTATGAAATCAAGAAACACGGGATTAAATCGGTTCTTAATTTGTTTCAAGCGTTGTTTCAATTTAGCCAAACTATTAAATTAGACCTTAATTGAAAGTGATTTGGCTATGATTACAATGTAATTGGTCAATTAATTTTTAATTAGGATAAAATATAATTTCAATTGGCTAAATTCTAATGGTTAGGCTAATTTAACAAATAGCCTAATTTTTTTAATCCCTAATTCCCAACACCATATCAATTTCGGCCCAATTTCAAACAAAACAACTTCAGCAGCCCACAAATCCCTTGAACCGGTCCAGCTCTCTTCAACAAAGTTGACAATAGCAGCTTCAACAATATTAGGTACATCACCGTTCAACAACAATTGGAACCAAACGAAAGCCACAACATCTGGCTCCATCAGTTTAATGATGCAACAACCCCAAAAAGTGATGGGAAAGCTTAAAAAATAATAATATCTGTGATACGGGTGTCATAGGCTCGAGACCCTTTACTAGAAGACAAGATCGGGAACTACAAAGACTTTAAGGCGCATTTATGAAAATGGATGCGGTTGAGTTTGTTGCGAACTCTCCTAAGGATTTTACACCTTTGACATGTGAGGGCTGACCTTAGGTGCTCAAAATACTCCCAAGGCTACCCAAAACACTCCACACCCACCACCCCTTTATAAAGGGTAAAGGGGTCCATTTTCAACACCTTTTTAATAGACTATTTAGACATTTTCTTAGTCTTGTTCCTTAGTTTTATTCATATCAAGTGTAACATTGTGCATTGATGTAACACCCCGCATTTCGGTCTAGAACAAAAATCGTCATTCCTTCGCATAGATGTTCCAAAAGTGATAAATTCGATGTACATATGAGAGGGAGTTTCTTGATATAAATTTAGTTTGTTGAAAAGAGAAAGATTTGTATGAGATTAAGGACTTTGACATGACTACCTAGTATCATTGAAATATTGACAAAAAGAGATTTGCATACATGTGTTCACTTGAGTATTTAAAGAAAGAGGTATTGAAATGATATATTGATATGGTGGTCCTAAACATATGTTTTGAAAACAAAGAGTATAATATACTATTAGTGGCTCAGAGATATGACTTGCAAGTTAATGGTATGACGATACCATATATATGTATATGCCATTACAAAGTTAAAGATTTTAGAGTATGTTTTCAGAGCATGCATATTTAAAGAACTAAAAATGGGCATAAAGAGGGTTAGCTAGTTGCCCCAATAAGGCATGAGTTCAAGTAACTCTTAGGTTGAAACTGTATTTACCGATACGGGTAGATTATTATTGTACACTGGCGACGGCTATATGGCATAGTAGATTCAGAGACGAACCTTGTGGCACACTTGGGTTGGGGGCTTGGCTGCCGAGTTAATGGAAGATCCCATATAGCCCGTGGGATTACAGATTGTAGGGTACACCACCTAGCGTAGAAGTAAGACAAAGAGTGTCACAGATTTCATATGTTTTCACAGAGTCTTTTAAAATGCCCATGTAATTTCTTACTATATGATATGTTTATGAACTTCTTTAAATTTCTCTCATATATGTTAAATATAAATGATTATTTTAGATTGCTCTGCATACCAGTACATTTGTATTGATCCCCCTTTCTCCCAGGGTTTAAAACTCAGTTCAGAAGTCCTGCTAGGCCATAGAGTTTTTAGACAGTAGTGATGTGTGCAGTTGGTGAGCCTTCTTTATTCCAGAAGGCCTATGTCTTTCATATTATGTTATTTATTTTGGTTTAGGTCCACTGAGGTCCTTGTCCCATTTCAGACAGTTGTCATTTTCAGATGTAGTAGAGATTTTGCAGACTGGTTCAGATGTTGTTTTGTTGATATTGGGGTTTTATCCTTTATTTTTAAATTAAATTCACAGTATGACCATGTTTTCGCATTCAATTATATTTCTACATTTTCTTTTATTATATGAATATTGTGCATGATTTCTAGATAGAGAAAGGCATTTCGGGCCTTCATGGTTCAGGATGTTTGTCATGATCAGGCCCCAGTTTGGGTCGTGACAAACTTGATATCAGATCATGGTTCATGGTCCCAGGGTGTCTACAAAATTGCATCGGGTAGAGTCTTGTTTATGGGTGTGTAGCACGCCACACATATAAGCAGGAGGTTACTAGGTATTTAGGAATATTTCCCTTTCTTCATGTTCTAGTTCATTCTATGGAGTCAGAATGTTCCTCTTATATACTCTAATTCGTGATATGGTATTGCCCATACGAAAGTAAAGTTATCCTAATTCTTTCCTTACTTTGATGGGCTTCAATATGTCTCATTATTATGACGAATCAAGTGCAGAAGTTTAGAATTTAAATGGTATGGTCCTTTATGATTGATGTCATATAAGATTTTAAAAATTGTGCAAGGACTTGAGAAGAGTCCGTTAGTGCTTCAGAGTGGAGTGATTCTAGTGCCAATTTTGGTTCTGATGAAATCATGTTTTTCAGCTTGTGGTATTAAGGGTATTCAATCCTTTCCACAAAAATTTATGTTGTAGATGTCATTCTTAAGAGGGAATGAGGTATAGTAGAATATTGGAACTATATTTTCACTCGAGTAGTAGTATAAGTTAAAGTGTCGGTGTCATGATCTATTGATAGTGATATTAGACAAAGAAGTTGGTGATATGAAGTCACAAAGTTACAAGTCTGAGTGAGGGTGACTTTTGTGTGAATAAATAATTTAGTTGAATAACTAATGTTTGAGAATGATTTACCCTTTTATAGTGATAGACTAATCTGGTAGTTAATAGCATGTGTGGATTGTATGGTAGTTTGTGGGGGGAAGTATTTGACTAAGATTTTTATTTATACAGGGTAAGATGTGTATTCTTAGATCATTGAATATTATGTTTCAAGTTTCTATCTCTTGTAATCTTGTAATCATTGTGTTGTCGATATCGAAAGTCTAGTGAAGCCGTGTTGGGATCTTTCGATTCACTAGCATAGTTGACTTGTTATTCATCTCATTTTCTTTTTCAAAACACAAAATCAAAGTCTAGTGAAGCCATGTGAGGCCTATTTTGATTCACTAGCAACTTGTTGTTCAACTTATTATTCTTGTGTTTGTTGAATATATGTATAGCTGAATCTTTTAGCATGAGATTAAGTTGGTAATGAAGTGATACGTCCTTGTGTGTTAGTTCAGTAGAAGGTGGAGAAGGAGTTATTAGTCAAGGTGATATGAGGTTGCGGTATTTTTTTCCTTCTAAGGCTATTACATGTTGTGTGTGGCTAGTGGTACCGTTGAGTTTCTAGGTAGAGAAAGACTAGTTTGATAATATGTGATGTTCTTGATAGCTAAGTTATGGAGTTATGATTAATGATGTTGAGCTTTTTCTTTGCATAATCTTGATTCTCGTGGTTTAGAAATATAAGTTTACAGGCATGATACTGGTAGACTATGACAGAAGTGGTATGGTCCATCAAAGGTTTGGAGATATCCATGTTTAGTGTTAGAAAAATCTAAGTTGGTGAATGTTTAAGCTGTTATATGATGACTTTTGGGGCTATAGAAACCTAAGGGTTGAATCTTAGAAGAAGGTATTAGCATTGGTTGTTATACATGAAGATACCGCCTTACAGGGTAAGTTTAGTTTTATACCCGATTCTAGAGTAAGTGATTTAAGTTTATACCAGAGTATATCTAGTAGTTCACAGACTTAGAGTAATGGCTTAAATCCAAGGGGGAGATGATAGAACGAGTAACCAAGTCAAGTTTCAGATGCTAATAGATGTGCCAGTAAGTTGTGGAATTGGTCATGAGAAAGAACGATGTTAATCTATTCTTTTTTCAGCAGTTTACTTCAGTTATTATAATACATACTCATGCTTTATGTTTCAGCTTCATGATCATAGTCCGTGTTCATACATATGATAAAGAATTATGTACTCTCCTAGTTTCTAGTATGATGAGTTCCCAGTTTATTCAGCAGTCAGAATCACTTTTCGTAAGTTATGAATTCCAAAAAAATTTAGGTCATACAGTTCATGACTCTTGTGCCCATGTGATAAACTTACCGATCAGTGAAAATTTAAATTTATATCAGCTACGCCCTAAGATTAGATCTCTTTAATGAGTCCATACCGTGAGTGATCTATTACTCACGCCTCAATAGGGTATCAAGTTATGATTAGTACTCCCATCATGTTTCAAATTCCAGTATTCTAATTTTTCAGTGACCTTTTTTCCTTAGGTCGAGATAGTGATGATGAATAGTTGTCTAGATGAAAAAGGGTAAACATTTCTTGCTGATGAAAGATGGTTGTGTTCTTATTTGAGTTAAGGTAGTAATTATGGAGTAAGATTGAGGCCAAGTCTTTGATACAATGTCAAGGTTAGTTGAAGTTTTATGTGTTATATTTAGGAAAAATTGTTGTGTGCTTGTTTTATGTAAGTTAAGTTGAAAGAATTTTGAGGTGAAGTTTCATGTATGGCTTGGTTAGTTGAGAATATTTTATATGTATCATCTGAATAGTGCTGGAAAGTTGTTATGGATAGAAGTATTAGAGAATTTGAGAAAGATTCTTTATAAGTGTTTGTTTAGAAGTGCATATATGGGTATGAAGATATGCTTGAATGTCATGTTTGTATACATACGAATGGATGCTTTGAGTGTTTCTAAATGTCTAATGAGAAGTTGAAGGTGATTGTTGTAGTGGCAATAAGAATTAATCATAAAATGAGGAATTGTGAAATGTAGGGTGTACTGAATTCATGATTCAAAATAGTACTACATTACTATGAGGTGCGTCTTGTGATTTTGAGTTAGGCTTGAAGATGGTAAGGGGATTTAGTTCAGTTTAGACATTAGTAGATGGAAATATCAGCGTCCATGTAAGAAAAATAAGTGGAATCAATGAGCATGGTCTTTAAGGGGAAAGAATAGTTGAGAGAGTATTTTAAAAGTGTGGCTAACCTTGAAAGTAAGAAGTTGCATTGCCTAAGGTTTGGTAATTCTATCCTAGTTTATGAGTTACATGTCTATATTACATGCTATAGAGTAGTGTCAATGTTGTGATTCCGTAGTTGGATGTCTAGTGTAATTTGTGCCCAAATCCGTTGCTCCCTAATGCTACTGGAACTTCTTTAGAAAGAGTGTTGAGAGATAATCTATTCCATCCATGTAAATTGCGAATCCATTTCAGTCCAAGCACCATGTTTCAGATTCAACTATTTAGTCATGACTCAGTTCATAAGAGTTCAGTGCATAATCCCAAATTTTCCCAAGTATTTTTGCTCAGACAGTGTAATACCCTGATTCGATCTAATTCCAGTTGTCTCATGATTCATACTTGCATAAGTTATCACTCCTCAATTCAATATGTATGATTAGATCATGAACACTCCAAGGAAATCCTAAACTCTCTGCATGAATCAGCTCCTTGAAGCAAGTAATGTCAAGTCAACTTAGAATTCAGTTTCATGATAGAAGTTTAAATATTTCATATCAGATGTATTCTTTCCTAAAATACGCATTATGTCTGTGTTATTCCATACCTTTAAGCTTCAACGTTCCTACCCATCATTCGAGGACGAAGATCCCAAGGAGGATATAATGTAACACCCCGCATTTTGGGCTAGAACAAAAACCATCATATCTTCACGTAGATGTTCCAAAAGCCTTACATTCGATGTACATAGAGTGTTTTAATCAATTATGTAGTGTAGGAACCTATTTGAGCATGAATTGATATCATAGAGGTCCCTTAACTCAAGGACTAGTTGAAAGCTTTTCTATCGTTCAAGATTTAGTGAGCGTCAAAACTTGGATCAAATTCAATCAACCATAACTCCTTGTATATGCTAAACTGAGTGGCTTACTATATATCAAATTAAAGGTCTTTGATTCCTCTTTCTAACGCCATTGGTTTCGCTTTAATCCGGTATTGGAGTAGAAAGTTATACTTATTTTACTTCAAAGTATCTGTCTGCCAAAACGTGATGACGAGGCTGGCGACTTATCAGTTGTGTGCCTGCCCGTCAGACCTGGTCGTCAGCCTAAGGCAGTGAATGGTGAAAACCATCCCAAAAGTGACGACCTGGGTGATGACTTATTACCTGAGTGATGACCCGTCACCCCTGGTCGTCAACTGATGCAATATACGATTTTTTTTTATTCCTTAGGGTTATTTTGGTCTTTTCCTCACTCCAAAAACCTTTCACACGAATTAAATCACCACTTAAGAATTATTAATCAATCACTATCAGTTTTACAACATCAAAAAAAAACTTCCTCTTCACTCTCGAAATAAGATCAAATTAGGGTTTTATCCAAGAACAAGAAATTCAAGAAAATCAAGCCTTAAGTTCAATATCTCCAACAAATAAATCAAGATCCGGGTTTTATCTTTCAAATCTTATAATTTAAGGTACGTAGGGTTTATCCTAAACTACATGGGCTTGTTGAAACATTTAAGTATGATTTAAAGATCTATAAAGAATGAATTTAGAACAGGGTTTTGGAATACATGACTTTATTATGCTTGATGAATGTTTAATTGTATTGTGATTTGGTCTTTAGGCCTTTTCCCTTAAATTAATTTACATCTATATGTATATGTATGATATTGAAAATTTGATTGAAAGCATTATCATTGAAATCCCTCTCTTTGTTGATTTAGTGTTTATGAAATGGATGAGAATGATTTGAAATACATGATTTTTGGCTTAAAAATATTTTACTCAATACCATAGTATTTTGAGCATGATTTAGAGACTTACGAGAGGAAGTTTCTTGATATAAATATGTTTTGTTTAAATTTGAAAGATTTGCAAGAGATTAAGGACTTTGACATGACCACCTTGTATAATTGAAATATTGACAGAGAGATTTGCATACATGTGTTCACTTGAGTATTTAAAGAAAGAGGTCTTGAAATGATTTATTGTTATGGTGGTCCTAAACATATGTTTTGAAAATAGAGAGTATAATATACTATTAGTGGCTCAGAGATATGACTTGCAAGTCAATGGTATGATGATACCTTATATGTGTATATGCCATGACTGAGTTAAAGATTTTAGAGTATGTTTTCAGATCTTGCATGTTTAAAGAAATTAAAATGGTCATAAAGAGGTTTAGGTGGTTACCCGAACAAGGCATGAGTTCAAGTAACTCTTAGCCTAAAATCATATTTGTCGATACGGGTAGATTATTATTGTTCGCTGGCAACGGCCATATGGTGTAGTAGATTCAGAGAATCCGACCCTTGCGGAACACTTGGGTTGGGGGCTTGGCTGCTGGGTTAATGGAAGATCCCATATGGCCTGTAGGATTACAGATTGTAGGGTACACCACCTAGCGTAGAAGTAAGATAAAGAGAGTCATATATTTCAAATGCTTTCACAGAGTCTTTTAAAATGCCCATGTGATTTCTTACTATATGATATGTGTATGAACTGCTTTAAATTTCTATCATATATGTTGAATATAAATTATTATTTTGGATTTGCTCTGCGTACCAGTACATTTGTATTGACCCCTTTCTCCCAGGGTCTAAAACTCAGTTCAAACGTCCTGTTAGGCCGTAGAGCTTTTAGACAGCAGTGATGTGTGCAGTTGGTGAGCCTTCTTTATTCCAGAAAGCCTGTGTCTTTCAGATAATGTAATTTATTTTGGTTTAGGTCCACTGGAGGCTTTGTCCCAGTTTCAAACAGTTGTCATTTTCAGATGTAGTAGAGATTTTGTAAACTGGTTCAGATGTTGTTTTGTTGATATTGGGGTTTTATCCTTTATTGTTAAATTAAATTCAGAGTATGACTGTGTTTTCGTATTCGATTATATTTCTGCATTTTCTTTTATTATATGAATATTGTGCATGATTACCAAATAGAGACGGGCGTTCTAGGCCTTTATGGTTTGGGATGTCCATCACGGCCAGGCCCCTGTTTGGGTCATGACAATTGAACACCATCTTCCTCTCAAGAAGAGAGTAGACCACCACTTTTTTAACATCACAAGTGAAAGGTTCCACTTGTGTTGTGAATCAGCTAGAAACGTGAGTTCTTGAGTGAACCGAGTTCCTCTTGTGTTTGTGTAAGAACTTGGTGCTTGTTAATGTGATTTGTAGAGGTTTTAGAGTTTAATATATTCTTTAGTTGCTATATTTCATATTCTCTTTGTGCCAAGTTACCTATCCTTTATTGTTTTTCAATCTGTGTTTACTTCTTGAATCATCTTGTTGCCTTGTTGTTGCGGGTAAAGGTGTGTTGTTGTCTCTCATTTGTGGACTGATTTGTGTTGTAGATACTATGTGGTATCATTTGGTATCAGATTGAAGGCTGTTCGTGTTCTTACACCACCAATCTTGGGCTCTTCTAGTTGAAAAGCAAAAAGAAAAAAAGTTGTTGGGTGTTTTGTGTTGGCCGAGAAGTGTCTAGATTTACGTGTGTTTTTGCTTGTCTTAGTAGTTTAGCGTGTTAGCTTGTTGTTCCCTAGAACTTTTGATTCTAAAGTACAAGATTTGAGCTGTTATTAAGTTGTTGTTGAAGGGTTGGACGATTAGAGGTTGTTGTTGTTCATAAGTTTTCTTGTTGTTGTTAATATTGTTCATATTGTTCTTGAGATAATAGTTACCAAAAGGTTTGTTTGATTTGAAAAAGAGAAGAGAGAGGCAGTTTGTGTTTATCTTGGGAATACTTTCAATACAAAAACCAAAGTGGAATAGAAACAAAAGACCTCCCAAAAGCTTGCTTACCAAAAGAGTGTCAAAACCTTTTTCAAAAAGAACCAAAAGAAGAAAGGGACAAAGCAAAAGCAAAATGGTGTTTTGCCATTTTAGTGCAAGTTGGTGAAAAGTTTATGGCACCTTTTGGGCCTTGGAAAGAGAGTCCAAAGTCTTGTCTTGTTACTCCAAAACCAAAACAAAAATCATCACCAACAAACAATATTGAACAACCCAAGTCTTGAAAACGTCATACTCCACTTTAACAACAATATCAACGGCCACAAAAAAAAAAGAGAAAACTCAAGTCATTGGACATTCATACTTTCTCTCCTTGTATCTGCTAGTTTCTTTCTAATTGACTCTTATACTAGTTGACAACTAAGAAACAACCTACTAAGTTATGAACTAATTTTCAAGTACATCTTTCGTGTTAACGTTCCTTGTGGTGGTTTGCTCATTTATAATTTGTAGTTATTTTTGGTTCAAGTGCGTACAAAAATTCCTTGGGCCTTCCAAATCGAAATCCCTTCTAACTCAAGATTAGATTCATTCCCAAGTACACACTAGTTGATAGCCGTCTTATAACACTTGAAGGGCAAGTGAGGGAGCCGAGTGAAAAGAGTGTATGAGAGTATTTTGGACTAACTTTGCTTGCTTTGTAGGTATATTTGCAAATAAAACCACCACACATGGAACCTAAAACTTCTAATGCACAAACCGTGGACCATAATGTTATGAATGCCCTTGTAGCTAGTCTTGAGTCCTTGTATCGGGAAGTGGCTAGAGTGAATACTACGGTTGAGAAGATGGGAGTGGAAATGGCCTCTAGTAGTGGGCGTGTAGAGAGAGTAGAAATCCAATGGATTTCTCGACCCTCAACTCCTCAAAACACATACCCAACCATTACCCCCAAAGCTATGCACCAAAGAATGTATCCACCAAATGCCACACCTCAAACTAACTATTACTCACAAGGCCGAGGCCTTGATGGACCTAGCCACTCCCTATATTACCAAGTTCCACATGAAGGACATGGAACCCAAATGTCATCCTTAAATCTGAATCCTCCAACCCAAAACCCTCCAATCCCAAGACCTCCTCCACTAAATGCCAATCCACCATACCAAATTCTAAATGTCCAAAACCCGCCAATGCAAGGAGACGGCTATGTGAGGGAGAACCGGAGGGGAAGGCACGGAATGTATGATGATCCTTATTTGATGGAAGATTGGATAAGAGGTAGATGGGTAGAACCAAGGAAAACTAAGGGCTTGAAGGCAAGGGCAGAATAGGTGTTCGGGGGAGGGATGTTGGTCTTAACACTATCAAAATGGGACTTCCAATCTTTAAGGGAGAAAGTGATCTCAAATAGTTTGTTGCATGGGAATCCATATGCGAGAGAGTCTTTCAAGTGAACGATCTCACGAAGGAGAAGTAGAGTTGCTACGCCATTGCTCATTTTGAGGGATATGCAACCACGTGGTGTGAATATGTCAAACATTTTGGAAACATATTGATTGAGGGGCAACCCCCTCCTTGGTTTTGGTTAAGGTATATTACGAGGCAAAATTACCTTCCCAAAAGAAATCAACATAAACTCCTTGCAAAATTGTACAACTCGAAGCAAGGAAACAAAAGTATGGCGGCTCACTATGATGAGTTTCAACAAATCATCTTGAAACTTGATCATATAGGAGAATAAGTGAGCCATGATATCATCCGTTTCAAGGTCGGCCTAAACAAGGAAATCTCTATGCATATAACACTTTATAAGTTTGAAACTATTGAAAGGTTCTTTCAAGCAGCTTTGGAGATTAAACAGGAGAACAAGGAAAGTTTGTCATACAAAATGAAAGTGTACCAAGGGTTCTCGGGTTGGACCAAATAAAGAGAGGTGGTTCCATAGACTTTGGGGTGGAAAAAGTCCAAACAAAAACTTACCAAGGCCCTCCACCCGTGAGCAAGTGTAATACCCCAATTTTCCTTAACGTAATATAAGTCTCAATACATCAGTATTCGTATATAGAATTTTTTAAACACTCATTATTTTTCATCTTAGAACCTTCCATTGTGTAGAAAATTTAATTAGCTTTCCAACGATATAAAATTTGCCCAAATCGGATAATCGGGTAAGAAGTTATGGTGATTTTAAGTTTCAGTCGTTAAATAACATCATTTTAAACCTTAGCGCGTTATGGAGCCAGCATAAATGATGATTGTCAATTTCCAGTGACGCTCCGTGAAACCACTGTGTCACACTGTAAGCCAAAATTCCAATTGTCCTTTTCAGTGTCCTGTCGCGCCAAGGGTGAATTTTAGAATCAAAAGGTCAATGTGATTTCTTAGTGTCGCACCAAGCCCTTAGTTCCCAGTTTTCCGATTCTAATGGGAAATTTTCCAATTTTGTAATTTGAAATTCCATAGGTCGTTTGGTCTTTTCCCATGACCTCAAATTCGCCTAAATACGGGATTTAACCCTAAGAGAGCATTATTTCCTCACTTTATCATTATTCTCTCAAACTAAAATCAATTCTCTTCAAGAACAAGAAACGCTAGATCTCAAGAATCAAGGCTAAATCTCAAGAACTCACCATCAATCCTTCCAAATTCATTATCCCAGGTATGTTAGATGTTCATACATGGGGTCCAAGTATCCGTTTTAATTACAAATCTATCAGCTTTTCAAGATTTATGATATTAAATTGTGATTTAAAACTATGAATCTCCATGACCTCCATGAATATTGATTTTATATCATACTTTAAAGGAATTATCGTTGTTATCAAATCCCACATATTTTATTATTGTCATTCTTCGAATTAGATCATGATTTAGTGTTATAAATGTTGAAGTCATGCTATTATTTTAAAGTTTATACTATTCCTATGAATTGACTAAACTATGAAGTACAAGTATTTGATAAAATGCCTACAAGAGTGATTGATTTAATAAAAGCCTTCATGCTTTGTCCCCCAAGCTTTAGCGTTATTTTACCATTGCTGTTTTGAGTCCTTGAGGTATTGAATACCCAAAAATCTTAGCAGTTTATTTAGTCTAGACTCAGTACATTACAAAATAGTCTTCAGAATATATTATGAGCATTTTCAGAATAGTCAGAGATCAGTCAGTTAAACTCAGAACAGTCTAGTATTTCAGTGTCTTTCAGTTGGGAGTAGGATTTAGCACTGAATGAGTGTAGGGATATAGGCTTCCCCATTAGATAGGAAGAGTCGCTAATAGCAGTCCCTATACTCCAGAACTACATAACCAGCGTAGGATATGAGAAGTTACCCATCAGATTAGGCTTGACTATCTCATAGGGGTCATCCGTCAGTTCAGGATTAACACCCTTAGTCCTTTGGACATTATATCAATTTAGTAGATCCACACAGCCAGTTTTAGTACTTGTGGCACAATATTAATTCCCTTTCAATTAAGGTTACAGGTTGGACCCCGATTAGCTGAAATTAGGGAATGTCAATGATACCTCTCACAATCCCAGTATAGTCTCAGATATAGTCGTAGTTACAGTCCAAGTTCAGTTATTTATTCTTGGTGTTGTTTGACCAAAGCATACAGATTTCAGTTATTTCAGTATTTCAATTTATAGATTTTACTCAGTTCATGTTATATGTTTGGTCTTCATCCTTAGAATTTACAGATTTTTATGCATATTCAGTATTTACAAATTTCCATATATTTCTAGTACCTACAGATTTTATGCTCTCTATTCAGTATTTCATGCTTTACATCATATTCAGTTAATTATTAGTTCTATTTATGAAACCATGTATATGAGCCTACCTCATTTAGCATACCAGTACATTCAAAGTACTGATCGCATACCTTTTTTTGCACTATAATGTATTACATCATAGGTTCTGATGCTCAGTTCCCAGCTCCTGATTAGGCTTATCAGATCCTCAGCAGTAGCACTAGTGAGTCCTCATACATTCGAGGATAGGCTTACTTTATTTTATGTCTCAGTTTAGTAGTTAGTTAGAGTTAGTTGGAGTTAGTTGGGGCTTGTCCCATCAACTCATAGTCATTCAGTTTTAGAGTTTTATCAGAAATTAGAGTTAGTTATTCAATAATCAGACATTTCAATTAGTTATCCAATTTATCAGTATTTAATCAGATTCAGTTAGTTATTTCTATAGACTCATATTTTAGTTTTGAATTTAGTTATTAAAACCTTATGGCATTTCAATATTATTCCGTATTTATATCATGTTATCCAGTGCTCACAGCAGGTACCAGCTCATGGATTAGATTATGGTCCCTCGGGACTCTAAGCACCATGTGATGCCCAAGGTGTACTCTCGGGGTGTTACAAACTTTGTATTAGAGCCTAAGGTTTTAAAGTGTCCTAGGAAGTCTAAAAGTCACATAAAGTGGAGTCTTGTGTATGGGTGTGTAACGTGCCACACTTATGGATGAGAGGCTACAAGGCATTCAGGAAATAGTTTTCCTTCTATCAGTAATCATATCGTGTGAGTGAGTATATGCTCAAGTTAAATTCTCTGTGTAATCTATTTCTTCCTTCCACTTACAGAACATACCTCCCAAGAAGAACGGAAGAAGAACAGAAAACCAGCCAGCCCCTCAGCCCGTCCAGGCAGATCTTTTGGACGAGCATGTCTCTTATGTAGAATTCAGATCTGCATTCACTACTCTAGCAAACTCTATAGCAGCACAGAATGAATGGCCAGCTGTTGTTTTAGCTAACCCAGTGGCCAATACTGCTGAAACCAGAATTCGGTATTTCACCTGGATAAATCCACCTTCTTTTACGAGATCCAAGTCTAAAGTGGATCCACAAGAATTCTTAGATCTGGTTCAAAAGGTCACGGATACTATGGGGGTGGCATTTAGTTAGAGTGCTGAGTTGGTTGCATACCAGTTGAAGGATGTAGCCCATACTTGGGTTAAGAAGTGGAAGGTTAATAGGGGTGTATATGCAGGGCTT
Source organism: Capsicum baccatum var. pendulum (assembly GCA_030864225.1). Taxonomy (NCBI): domain Eukaryota; kingdom Viridiplantae; phylum Streptophyta; class Magnoliopsida; order Solanales; family Solanaceae; genus Capsicum; species Capsicum baccatum. Next base: position 26,722,985 of record CM061560.1, read on the forward strand.
GTAGAGTGGAAAGAGTTTGCCATAACTTTCTTAAACAGATTTTTCCCATCAGAGTTGAGGGAGGCCAAGGAGTTAGAATTTATTAACTTGAGGTAGGACAGCATGAGCGTAAGGGAGTATTCCCTCAAGTTTACTCAGTTAGCTAGATATGTTCCTTATATGGTAGTTGATAACAGGTCTAAGATGAGTAAAATTATTTCTGGCGTATCTGATAGTATGGTCAAGGAGTACAGGACCGCAATGTTGCTTAGTGAGATGGACTTGTCTAGGTTAATGGTACATTCTCAATAAATAGAGAAGCAAAATATTAAGTAGAGGAAGAAAGGAAACAAGAGGGCCAAGATGGGTAGTTTTAACTTTAGTCAGCCAAATTCAGAAGGTGGTAATCGTCCTCAGTTTCATCAGAGGTTTTCAGCCCCAGCACCCTCTTCAGCTAGCGCTTCCGTACCCAAATTTAGAAATAACAATAGGGATAGAGCATCAGGCTCTAAGTCCTAGGTCAGTGTTAACAGTGCTCATACAAATCCTCTATGTTAGAAATATGGCAAACACCATCAATATGAGTGTAGAGCGGGTAGTGATGTGTGTTTCAGGTGTGGCAAGTCAGGCCATCAGATTCGGGAGCATTGGGTAGTTGCTCAGAAAGGTAGGGATGTGCACTAATAAGGCCAGTCTCATCAGTCAATAGTTCCATCCAGTCACCCAATTCAGCAGGGTGCCACTTCCAATGCTACCAGTGGCCAGTGTTTGAATAGATTATATACTTTTTAGTCCCATGAAGATTAGGAAAATTCTACTGATGTAGTTACTGGTACATTGGAGGTCTTTCACTTACATGTTTATTCTTTAATAGACCCTGGAGCTTCTCTTTCTTTTGTAAATCCATATATAGCCATCAATTTTGGAGTTAGTCCTAAAACTCTAGCAGAGCCCTTTTCAGTGTCTACCCTAGTAATTGTTTCTATTGTAGCCAGACAGGTATACAGGAACTGTCTGGTCATAATATCTTAGAAAGTTACTTCAGTTCACCTCGTGGAGTTAGAGATGACAGATTTTGATATCATTCTCAGCATGGATTGGCTTCACTCATACTATGCCTTAGTTAATTGTAGAAATTCATTTTCAGTTCCCAAATAAACCAGTCCTTGAATTAAGGGGTAGTACTACATCTCTTAGAGGCCAGTTGATTTCATACCTTAGATAGATAAAGATGATATCGAAGTGGTGTATTTACCATATTATTTGAGTCAAAGGCCCTAACTCAAAAACTTTAAATCTTGAATTAGTTCCAGTAGTAAATAAATTCTCAAATGTATTTCCTGAAGATCTTCTCAGAATTCCTCCCGAAAGGAAAATTGACTTCAGAATAGACCTTCTTCCAGATACTTAGCCTATATCTATTCTTCCATATAGAATGGCTCCAACTAAACTTAAGAAGTTAAAAGAATATTTAAAGGATCTTCTAGATAAGGGATTTATTAGACCCAGCTTCTCCCCATGGGGCGCACTTATTCTATTCATGTGTAAGAAAGTCAGTTCTCTCAAAATGTGCACAAACTACCTTCAATTGAACAAACTCATATCAAGAATTGATATCCACTTCCAAGAATTTATGATTTGTTTGACCAACTTCAGGGTGCTAGATACTTTTCAAAGATAGACTACAGATCAGGCTATCATCAGCTTAGAGTCAGGGAATATGACATTCCAAAAATATCTTTTCAAACTCGGTATGGTCACTTTGAATTTCTAGTCATGTCCTTTGATATTACGAATGCCCCTATAGCCTTTATTGACTTTATAAACCAAGTGTTCAAGCAGTACTTAGACATGTTCGTCATAGTCTTCATGGATGACATTCTTGTTTATTCCCATAGCAAGACTGATGATGCAGAACATATCAGAATAGTGTTACAAAGTCTTAGAGCTCAACAATTATTCGCTAAATTCAGTAAGTGAAAATTCTGTCTTAGATTAGTAGCTTTCCTTGGCCATATTATTTCCAGTGATGGCATTAGAGTTGATCCTCAAAAGACTGAAGCGGTAAGAAATTGGCCTAGACCCATCTCTCCATCAGACATCAGGAGTTTCTTGGGTTTAGCTGGCTATTACCATCTATTTGTTAAAGGATTTTCATTTATTATAACCCCCATATCTAGATTGACTCAGAAGAAAGTTAAGTTTTAGTGGTCAGATTCCTGCGAGAAGAGTTTTTACGAGTTAAAGACTCGACTAACCTTAGCCCCAGTTCTTACCTTGTCAGATGGTTTTGATGGGTTTGTTGTGTACTGTGATGTAACCATAGTATGTTTGGTTTGTTTCTTCATGAAGAGAGGTAAGTTCATAGCCTATGCCTCCAGGCAACTTAAACCCCATGAGAAGAATTATCCTACTCATGATCTTGAGTTAGCAGCAGTAGTATTCGCCTTGTAAATTTGGAGGCATTACTTGTATGGGGTTCACATTGATGTGTTCATTGACCATAAGAGCGTACAGTATGTGTTCTCTTAGAAAGATTTAAATCTATGTTAGAGAAGGTGGTTAGAGTTATTGAAGGATTATGACATGAGTGTTTTATATCATACGGTCAAGGCTAAGTAGCGGTTGATGCTCTCAGTAGAATGTCTATGGGTAGTGTTTCTCATGTTGAGGATGGTAAGAAAAAGTTAGGTCAGGAAGCTCATCATCTTGCCCAACTAGGTGTCCGCTTACTCAATTCAGCATAAGGTAGTGTATGGGTGCAAAGTAGCTCAAAATCATCTCTAGTTTCTGAGGTAAAGGAAAAACAGGATAGAGATCCCAATCTAGTTAAATTGAAAGAATCATCCAGAGATCAGAAAGTGGAGGTTTTCTCCCAAGGAGAGATGGTGAGTTATGCTGTCAGGGAAGATTATGTGTTCCTGGTGTAGATGACTTGAGGCAACGAATTCTTACAAAGGGTGCGCATTACTCTTTTCATCCAGGAGACACTAAGATGTATCGTAATTTATGGGAGATCTATAGGTGGAGTGGGATAAAAAGGGATATTGCATAGTTTGTGGCTAAGTGCTCTACATGCCATCAAGTTAAGATTGAGCACCAAAATCCTAGTAGGTCCATGTAGGAGTTCAGTATTCCTACTTAGAAGTGGAAGGAAGTGAACATGGACTTTGTGATGGTTTTGCCTCGTACTCGTCATCAGCATAATTCTATTTATGTTATCGTATACAAGATGACCAAATCATCTCATTTCTTGCCAGTCCATTTCTCTTATTTATCCAAGGACTATGCCAAACTCTATCTCAGAGACTTGGTCAGGTTGTATGGTATTCCCTTATCTACCATCTCAGATAGAGGTACCCAGTTTACCTCTCACTTTTAGAACACATTCCAAAAAGGTCCTAGTACCTAAGTCCATCTCAGTACAGCTTTCCACCCTCAGACAGATAGTCAAGAAAAAAGGATAATCCAAACTCTTAAGGATATAATGAGAGCATGTGTTATTGATTTCAAGGGTAGTTGGTATGACCACTTTTTTTTAATTGAATTCGCATATAATAACAGTTATCATTCCAATATCTGAATGGCTCTACTTGAAGCTCTCTATGGTAAGAGATGTAGATCTCCAATTAGTTGGTTTCAAGTGGGTGAGGCCATAGTAATAGGGCCTAACTTGGTGTTTGATACATTAGAGAAAGTTGAGTTGATTAGAGAAAGTCTTAGGGCTACCCAGAGCCGACACAAATCATATGCAGATGTGAGGAGAAAGGATCTTGAGTTTGAGATCGGTGATTTTATGTACTTAAAAATCTCTCCCGTGAAGGGAGTGAAGAGATTCGACAAGAAAGGGAAGCTCTTGATAGGATTTTGGAGTGTTTAGGAATAGTTTCTAAGTGTTAATGAATAGAATAATAGGGTGAATACTCTCCCAACTAGGTTAGAAGTCTTAGGGTCCTATTATTTTAAGTGGGGAAATATCAAGAATACCCCAAATTAAGTTGCACAAAAATCCCATCACAGGGATACGATTGACCCATTCGAGTCATACTCTTCGATACGATTGGCACCTATTTCTCATATCCAAGCCTTAACTCTTGGACCCAACGTTGTCAGGAATACAACTCATCCAACCCAAGTCATATCCACAGCATATAATCTGTACTTCTAACTCGTACCCCTAGAAGAAAAGAATACCAAGAGGATTGAACATTGTCCCCCATACGAGTCCCCGATACGACTCATACCCCATCATACGGATTAACTTGAGCCACTAGTACTCAGACCCAACTTAAGTTACCAAGTCTAAGGTTAAGTAGAGGAAAAACCCAAGTCATATGATTTGTATCCAACCATACGACTCATACCAACCAAGTCGTACCCATTCCAGTGACCAAATCCATCCAACCAATCAACATTGGTCAGCATACGACTTGTCTATATCATCTATACCACAACATACGATGCGTACCCCTGAGTCGTATTGGGTCTGGAGAACAAAATTCCAGGAAATTTTCTAAGGTCCAAAACCCAAAATGTTTCAGCTTTAGTAAAGATCATTTCCTGCAACCCATCTACATTAGGAACCCACAACCTTCCTTGATATCTTACGATGCCATCTCCCCCAATATAGAAAGCCATGACTTTCTGCTGACCCACACGTGATATTTTATATGCATAAGTATTGGACCCAAAAACTGGTTCTCTTTGACCTCAAACCCAAGTGATGATTTAACCACTTTCTGAACGATCATCCCTTCATCCTCAGAGTCCAGAAGTAGAACCCCTAAGTTAGCCAGCCGATGAATATCCTTCACCAATACTCTTTTTCCCTCCCTAACATGGGATAGACTCCCCATGGGCAACCTACTAAGAGAATCAGCAACAAGATTAGCTTTACCTGGGTTGTAGTGTAGACTCATATCATAATCCTAAGAAATTTGACCCACCTCCTATGCCTGAGATTCAATTCTTTTTAAGTAAACACATAATGCAAACTCTTATAATCTGAATAAATATCCACATGCACCCTATACAAATAGTGATACCAAATTTTCAAAACAAAAACTCTAACTGCCAACTCTAATTGTGAGTTGGGTAATTTCTCTCGTAAAGCTCAAGCTACCTGGAAGCATAAGCTACCACCTCACCATGCTGCATCAAAACACAACCATCCCCTAATGGGATGTATCACAATACACAATAAACCTATCAGTGCCCTCGGGTAGGATCAAAATAGGAGCAGAAGTCAAATTATCCTTTAATTTCTCAAAACTACCCTTACAAGAACCATAAGAACTTTACATTTTTCTAAGTCAACCTCGTCAGCGGAGTAGTAATGGATGAGAAACTCTCCATAAATCTTCTATAATACCCTGCAAAACCCAAGAATATCTTAACTAATCTAATCTTTTTTCGGTCCACCTTAATTTCTTCACTACATACAACATGCCCAAAAAAAGTCAAAACACTTATCCAGAACTCACACTTAGAAAATTTAGCATATAACTCCTGGTCCCTAAGGGTTTGCAACACAATTCGGAGGTGATTTGCATGATCCTACTCACTTTTAGAGTACACAAAGATGTTATCTACGAAGACTATCACAAACAGATCTAAAAACTATCTGAATACCCAATTTAAAAGGTCCATAAAGGTAGCTAGAGCATTAGTCAACCCAAATGACATAACCAAAAACTCACAGGGACCATACCGGGTTCAGAAAGCCATCATGGGAATATCAACTTCCTAATTTTCAATTGGTGATAACCCAAACAAAGATCTATCATAGAGAAACACTTAGCACCCTGAAGCTGATCAAAGAAGTCATCAATCCTAGGAAGAGGGTACTTATTTTTCACGATGATCTTACTCAACTAGCAATAATCTATACACATCCGAAGAGACCCATTTTTCTTTTGCAAAAATAACATAGGAGCACCCCACGGGGAAATACTAGGATGGATGAAACCTTTATTGAGGAAATTCTTTAATTGCTCTTTTAATTCTTTTAGCTTTGTCGGAGCCATCCTGTAAGAAGAAATGGAAATAGGATGAGTATTCGATAAAATATCAATCCCAAATCTATTTCCCTATCGAGAGAAATCCTAGGAAGATTATCGAGAAAAACTTTAGGAAATTCATTGACCACAGGACAGATTGTAAAGAGGGACTTTCAGAATTAGAATCCTTGACCCAAACTAGATGATACAAACACCCCTTGGATATCCTTCTAAGCCCTAAGATAAAATATAAACTTACATTTAGGTACTAAGAAACTTCCCTCCTATTCCAATATTCGTTTATTAGGAAAATGAAAAGTTACCTTTCGGGTCCTACAATCCAGAGAAGTATAACATGAATGAAGCAAATCCATTCCTAAGATCACATCAAAATCTATCATATCAAGCTTTATTAGATCCACCAAGGTCTCTCTATGAAATATAGGCACCACACAACCCCTATAGCCTTTTCTAGAAATAATATACTCACAGATCGAGGTAGAAACAAAAAAAAGGCTAGATATATTTTTAGGACCAAAACCAAAGTGTATATCCATATAATGAGTCACATAATATAAGGTAGAACCTAAATCAACCATACAATAAACATCATGGGAGAAAAGTTCTAACACACCAATGATAATATCTGGGGATGCCTCGGATTCCTGGTGAGTGAAAAGAGCATAAAGATGATTTCGACTACTTTCCATCCTTGAGGAAACACCCTTAGTTGTAGTATAAAGTAGTGATCGAGACCTTATTAGCCCCTGTGGCAACCCTAGATGAAGGACAATCTCGTTACTAGACATAAAGTTGTGTTTAGTAAAGTCCATTTTATAGGTGTGGAGCTCTACACACCCATAAAATGGACTTTTCTAGACACAGCTTTGTGGACACCCAGCATCCCTGAACCTTTCTCTAATACAAAGCTTTTCATAACCCGAACTAGGGCCTGGACATGATGGGTATCGCAAGCCATCCAACGTTGGAGACATCCTCCTTAGACTTACCTCCAGAACACAATAATAATAAACAACAGAATCTAATCAAGGTAATAAGAGAGAATATAAGAAAAGAGAAAATTTTGAGAGTCAAAATAAAACAACAATAGTATCCCAATACGGTCCACAAAATCCTCTAATCCAAAGAATACCAACTAAGTCGGGACATACCCCCGACTATAACAAAGAAAATCTAAAAGTACTAAATAATAATAGTAGAAACTAAGAGAGGGACCATGCCTTCTGAAAGATAGATGCTTGCCACTTCACAACTGACCAACAGGAGTATCAAACCACCGAATATTGTACGGGGTTACAAGAAAAGACCTAGGAACCTAGATCATGAAATGATGTAGCGTTCAGGGATGGTCAGTACGGTGAGTACTGGAATGCAACCCATGTAAAGGGATAAAATATGTGCACTTACCAAAAACAAGTTAATAATTCCATTCACAACAATTATAAATATATATAGGATGTCGGCATGGGGGAAAGAGGAATGAAACATGATAGTTTTAAAAACTTAGGCATGGGGGAAAGAGGAATGAAACATGATAGTTTTAAAAACTTATTCTTAAACTGTGTAGCTCGTACTAACCTAAAGAAACCTACGGTTTATATGAGTACGGCTCTCCCTGTCATAAGAGCCCCATTCTATGTTAGTCGTATGTACTAGAGAAATAGGCTAAAGCCGCCAACAATCAATTAGCCTTTCCAAAATATACCATGTAAATTTGTCATAGTGGTCCTAGACCTCCAACTTCAGCAAACGTGATTTCCAGTGTTAGTCCTCCTGTGACTACACCTTCTCGATAAACTACACAATTCTCTATAGTTACACATAATGCCAACCATGCAGTCATTTATTAAGGCATTCCTAACTTGGTATCGTCATACCAATAGACTTACAATCTAAAACCACAACCCCCAAGATCATTCCAAACCTCTTTATTCCTTTACCATTTAATGCAAGGCAATAATTTAAAAAGGTAGTCAAAACTATGTATAATCCTTGTTTAAGGCTAAATTACAATGTGGATTGAGGTTCAAGACAATAACACCATACAAAATTCATAAACATTGTGAAAACCAAATTCCCAATTCCATTATTACCATGAGACACTAATTCAGTCCAAAATCCATCAATTAAACCATGAATAAACCATTAAAATCAAGGAAAAATAATGCAAGTGCTTAATAACCAAAAAAAACCTCAACCCTAGTTTAATCAAACATTCAAAAATACTTAAATATTAGGTAAATTAAATAAATAATATAATAATTAAAATATGGAGTGTCCAACATGCATGAAAATTGAAAGAATTTGGAGAGAATACAGAATTTAGAACCCAGAGTAGTGAATTCTTGAAAAAACCTTGAGTTTCTTGACTTGAGAGTTGGAGCGGAGAAGTGTAATCTTAAAAAGTAAAAATTGATGAGTTAAAATGGGTTTAAGATGTTTTTAAGTTGTTTAATAGGACAAAGGACCAAAAAGCCCTTGCCCCAAATAAAAAAAATAAGACTGGGCAAATTTTCCAAGCAGCGTGGCACACTGCTATTGCTGAGCCCAGCCAGCATGCCATGCCGCTATCATCGAGTCTAGGCGGCGTACTACGGCCTTATCATAGAGACTTAGTGGTTCAGGGTCCCAAAATAACCCCAAATGTTTTTTGAAATTTTTGAAACTCTCCCAAAACATCCCTTACCATGATTCAAGTCAAAAATTAAAATTTCACATGCGGGAGGGTCCAAAATAAATTGGTCACAAATTTATGGGGTTTTACACTATGGTTGTTCAATTTTACCCTGCACCACAATTGGCCATAAAATTACATGGAAGACAGCATTTTGCAATGTGGAAGGCGCAATTTTCCATGCTTATGCATGGTCATGATCTCTAAGGTCATCTCAATAGGTCTACACCTTCCCCATCTCGTACTATCACAATTGGCACTATCCTTAGTGCCAATCTTGCGTTTACTCTTTGGTTTTGACAAGACCAACTCATTTAAAATGCACTTGTGGCATTTGTTTATCCAACAATTGCCACAACTATTGCGGTGGCTACCTTAGCAAAGACAGTCTTGGATGCACTATAGATCGCCTATGTAAACAAATCCCAAACCAAATTTTTCAGTCTGTGTGATCGACTTATGTGTTTGACCAAAAACTCCCAGCTAGTCACCGAATATTTGCAAACTATTTGACCTATTTTGGATGAACTCTCTACTGTTGGTGGCCCAATCTCCAACTTTGAACTTATTTTCAAGATTCTGAGTGGTCTGGGTTCAGAGTTTATAAGATTTCTGTTGCAATCCATGCTCGTCACTCCTCCACTATTACTTATGAAGAACTTTACAAAAAGCTTCTGGATCATGAGCTTTTCCTTCAACATGAAGAGTCAAAAAAGTTCCCAATCAGAATATCTGTTGTTGCTACCTCCAACAAGACTGGTATTTCGAACTATTGCACCAATCATTGCCCCAATAATAACAATGGGAACAACTAATAGTGGCGGTCTAACAATCACTTTACTTCACCCAATCAAAGGCGATCTTTGACCACCAAAAACTCTTCTGATGGTGTTCGCTTGCAACCAACCGGGTCATGTTACAAGTGTTTACTGATCAAAATCTCACAATCACTTTGAGGCGAAAGACAATTATGTTTCAGGACTTCACGCATCAGAAAAAAATCCTTGGATTGTTGATTCTGGAGCATCTCATCACATCACTGCCAAATCTCAAATTTTACAGGCATACAATGGGATGGAGCAGGTCTCTATGGGTGATAGTAATAAAATACCAATAACTCACACTAGTTCAACTCAATTAAATGTGTCAAATAAAATATTTCAAACTCTCTAACACTCTTAGTGATCCTACCATTAAACACAATTTACTCTTTGTCTCTAAATTTTGTCAAGATAACCTAACATCTATTAAGCTCTTTCCCTTTGATTTTTTTGTGAAGGACTTTGAAATGCGGACTCCATTGGTGCAGGGTCAAAATAAGTTCTGGTCTCTATGAGTGGCCAAACTTACCCTCCATGTCTTCTCCTCAAGTGCATTTGACCTCCAATAATACATCAATTTTTACTTGGCATCATCTGTTAGGTCATCCGAATGCAAGAGTTTTAAATTTTCTTTTAAAATAAATTTTTACTACCTTGCTCGCGAGAAAAAAGTTTCAGTTTGTAATTCTTGTTCCTCCATAAGGCTCATCGTCATCCATTTAAGAATTTTAGTTTATCAAGTATCAAACCATTTTAAACAATATTTAGTAATTTATGGAGTTCTTCCGGTTCAATCGATTGACAAAGATTATACTACTATATTTTTGTGAATCAGTATTCTCGATACACCTGACTTTACACATTAAAAAATAAAAGTAAGGTTACATACTTTTTCAAAAAGTTTCAAGCATTAATTGAACATCGTTTCAACATAAAAGTTCTTTCTATCTATACAGATGGTGGTGGCGAATATAAAAGTCTTGATCCATACCTAAGATCTTAGGATAGTGAACATCTTTTATCTCCTTGATATACCCCCAAAGAGCCGCTCTTGCGGAAAGACGTCATAGACATTATTGAGACGACAAGAAATTTACTTCATGAAGCTCCACTTCCATCGACTCTTTGGTCTTATGCATGTCAACATGCGGTTTATCTAATAAATCACATGTCAACCTCACTTTTACAAAATAAATTACCTTTTCAAATGTTGTTTGGTAAAGATCCGGATTATAATCTTTAAAAACAATTGGGTGTCTTTGTTATTCCTGGCTCAAACGTTATTCAAAAAAGAGAAAAGACATAAAGTCACTCTTCAACTTATCCAACTTTTTCAAAAAGACACCTAAACTATAGGAGCGACCCATTACCCCACGAAAATTACATATACCGTTGTAAATAGAACATTTTGGCCAAAATTTTACCTACGCATGTCTACATGCATAGGACGCACGTGAGTCAAAAAAAAATTGTTGAACCAGCAAATTAAAAATGCCATGTGTAATAAAAAAGTTCCATTTTTTCATTTTGTATTTTAGTATTTTTTTTTCTTCCTTTTCTATCTTTTTCTTTTGTTTCTTCTTCTTTCTTCTCCAATAATCTCCATTAATGATGTCTTGTTTTTCCTTTTCCTCTTCTTCTTCATTACGGCTATAGATTTAGAAGACTAAAGTGGACATAATCAGACAATATACTCAAGAAGTAGCATCGAATGTTGACCCTCGGAGTCTAGTTTTTGTTAAAATCATATGTTCATATACCCTGATTCTGTATTATCCTAGTTTTTATCTTTCATATTTTGTAACCATAAATCAAGCCAAGTTATCTGCCTTTTTGTTTCTCCCTTTCCTAGAAAATTCCCTCGGGCTTTCTCAAGTACTTCAATGGAGATATTCCAGTGGCCTCTCTTCTTGAAGTAGAAGGTCCAACTAGGAGAGCTTGGAGGGTTGGTGTAGAACAGATTGGAGAGGATTTTTTTTAGGGTGGTTGGCCAAAATTTATGTGGGATAATAACTTGGAGTTCGAAGATTTTCTCAATTTTTCTTATGCTGGAAACTATATTTTCAATGTTAAAATATTTGGGAAAAATGGCTACTTTTAGGAGGATTGTACGTATATTAGCAGATTATGTAGCTAGACTAGAAGTGGGATTGGGAAGCATTTCTTAGTGGCAATTGCTTTCAAATTCTCTAAGCTTTCTAAATAATATTATGGTGATTAGGATAAAAGGAGAAAAGTTCAATTGAAGAAGAAAAGAAGAAGAACGTGTCTGGAGTTTGGGGTGGGGGTATTGGCTGATGTGGAGGGAGGGGATTGGGTAAGAGGGAGTAAAAAAGTCAAAAGAATAGAAGAGAGAAAAAATAAACAGAGAAAAATAAAAAGTATATATATTTAAAAATAAATTAACATGTGTCAATCTATGATTGGTGCGTGTTTAGCACATATTTTTTAAAAAACTGGGATAGATTTCAACGAGACATATTAATATCATTTCAAAACTGTTTAGGGAGGTAATAGGTCGCCCGCAAAGTTAAAGTATATTTTTGAAAAAGTCAGACAAGTTGAGCGGCGTGTTTATGTTTTTCTCTTCAACAAAATAAATTAGAGTCACAATCAACACCATGTGTATATTTAGAATTTTCTTCAGTTTATCATTGTCACTAATGTTTTGAACCGAAATTTTCTAAAATGTATTTATATGTGAATTTTTTTAAAAATAATTTTTCTTTTTCAAAATATATTTTCAAATATTTCTTCAACTTGTAAAACACTTGCTTGGGAAAACCCAACTGACATTAACCCAACAACATCCCCTAATTTTTCTTCTCCCATAAGCAGTGAATTACTCAGCCCCATACTTATCCCAATTCAGCTAATAGCATTGCTCTCAAAGACAGCGTCTTCTCTGCTTGCGCTCCAAGAGAATCTGTAAGTTCAGGTACCTCTTCTCCTCCTCCTCCTACAAATTTTGTTGTTCCTATTGATCTCAACGAGACCCATTCTTATCCCTCCACTGACTCAATCATCAACTTTTTTCAATTGTATACAGTCGTAGAAATAAAACAATGTCATCTGCTAGCCAAAACTCTGTTGCCCGTCCCTTACCTCAATTCTGTTGCAGCTGTCCCCCGAACCTGCTCAAGCCACAGAACCTCAGCAACCTTCTCTTCCTACTCCAAATTATGTTGTGACCCATTCATAGCACAACATTTATAAACCAAAAGTCATTCTTGACTTTACGGCTCACTTATCCCCCTCCATCACTCCTACCAGCTTCAAACAAGAAAACAGACATCCAAAGTGGCAAAGAGCAGTGAAAAATGAATTTGATGCATTATTGAATAATCAGACATAGGATTTGGTACCACATGACCCCACAAAAAATAATGTCTCTTGCAAATGGTTATACATGTTAAAAAGAAAAGTGATGGGACAGTCGATTGCTACAAGACTCGACAAGTTGCAAAGGGGTTTACACAACATCCTAGAGTTGACTATCATGCCACCTTTAGTCCCAGTCGTCAAACCAACCACTGTAAGCTTAGTACTCTGTCCAACGGAATTGGCCCCTACGCCATCTTGATGTCAACAACGTGTTCTTGCAAGGTCGTCTAGAAGAAGTGTACATGGTCCAACCTCCGGATTTGGTAAACGAGCAGTTCCCCTTTGTTTCTTGATAGTAGATATTTTTGTAGTAGACAAGTCTTTTTAGTTAAAATGAGTGGTGGTTAGTGAGCCACATATGTCATAGCTTAGTGTGATATATATAATAGAGAACTCAAAAAAAAGTTTTAGCTTCTTGCTTTCTTCCCTGCAGTTTTTTGTAGCAATTTACAGCTGCATTTATGCTACTGTTTCTGCTTGTAGCCTTTTTGGGTTCTTCTTTCCTTTCTTTTTTTTGATATCACATATGTCGTCTAAAGTAAGCAATATATGGACTCAAGCAAGCCCCTCGGGCATGGTACAATGAACTTAAGACATTCCTTTTTTATTTAGGATTTGTCAAGTCAGATCTGATACCTCACTCTTCATTTGCAAAGTGTCGAACAACATTTTGTATGCACTGGTTTAGGTAGATGATATCATCATCATAGGGAACCATAACTCAGAGGTAAATTAGGTTATTTCTTGTCTTGCTAGGCATTTTTTAATTAAGGATCTTGGGAATCTAAACTTCTTTCTTGGAGTTGAGGTGCTCCAAACTGCCAAAGGAATCATGTCATCACAGTCCAACGACATCAATGAAATCCTACAAAAACATGAAGGACTGTAATTCAGCAAAAACCTCAATGAGTGCCACTGAAGTGCCTTAACTACATGATGGAGCAAAACCAACTGATGCAACTTGCTACAGGAGATTTCTGGGAAAACTACAGTACTTGTCTTTTACTCATCCAGACATTAGCTTTTTCCGTAAATAAATTGTCTCAATTTATGTACTCTCCATCTGAAGTGCACTGGAAAGCACTCAAACGAATACTCAGGTATCTCCAAGGAAAGCTTCAGTTTGCACTTCACATTCAAAGAGGTAATGATTTCAAGCTACACTTGTACTCTGATGATGCAGATTGGGCAGGAGATGTGAGTGATCGAGCTTCCACTACTGGTTACATATTATTTTTTGGCCAAAATCCTGTGAGCTGGTCTTCCAGGAAACAAAGAACAATTGCTCGCTCATCAACTAAAGCAGACTATCGTGTTGTTGCAAGTGCGCTGGTTGAAACAAAATGGGTGATAAATCTGCTAAAAGAACTACATGTTTCACTTTCCCAAACACCAACTGTTTATTGTGACAAATTTGGTCCAACTTATTTGTGCGCAAATTCAGTTTTTCATAGCCGCATGAAGCACATTGTTATAGACTTTTACTTTATTTGCAAACAAGTCCAACAGAATCAAGTTCACATCATTTGTATTCATGTTGCAGATCAACTCGCGGATACTCTAACTAAAGCTCTACCAAAGCCAGCTTTTGATAAACACCTATTCAAGCCAGGCATTGCTACACATTGCCTATCTTGAGCGGGGCGTATTGGCGCATGACTCCAACTCCTTGTAATTGTGCATATACAGTGGTATTATTATTGCACGTCCTTTAATTGTGCAGATATTGTGTTGCTAGTTAATTACCTACAACTTAAAAGATTAGGATTACACGTTTGTTATTTAGAGTCCACTAGGAATACTCCTCTTGTAAGATGGGAGTTATTGTTAATCTTTGCTTGTATTTAAAGTGCCACTGCACATCGTAAATAAACGGAAGCTTTCATACTCTACTCAATCTCATAGCACCTAAGGGTGTGGCCTAGTGGTTCATTGAAGTTGGGTTGAGCACCAAATTCTCAACAGAGACAAACACTAGGCGATTTCTTCTCATTTGTTCTAGTCTTGGTGGACAGAGTTATCTGGTACCTACCTGTTGCTGCTGGTGGGAGGTAGCAGGTATCCCATGGAATTAGTCAAGGTGCGCGCAAGTGGCTCTCGTGAAATTAGTCGAGGTTGGCTTGGACAAACCACGGTTATCAAAAAGAAAAGATCTTTAAATGCTAATTATTTTTGTAAAAGCTTATTAGATATTATTGTTAATTATTTGACTATTTCCCTTTAAGTGCCGACAACTTTTTAGTATGATGATATTTGATTAGGTACATAATTTAAGATATCATTTTAACTATATATTAGAGTGAACTAATTTTGAATGCGCCTCTAATGTTGATCAGTT
Source organism: Capsicum baccatum var. pendulum (assembly GCA_030864225.1). Lineage (NCBI taxonomy): Eukaryota > Viridiplantae > Streptophyta > Magnoliopsida > Solanales > Solanaceae > Capsicum > Capsicum baccatum. The sequence continues at coordinate 26,738,201 of CM061560.1, forward strand.
ATAAATACAATTCTAGTATTATAAATCAAATAATTCCTCACTGATGTAAAGAAATTTTAATACCATTGTAATGTTTATTTTTGTATCACAATATCAAATACTAAAAATTTACATCTTTTTAAAAATTCCTGCAAAAGTTAATGTGTTTGATTTTGAAAGAGATTGATCGGAACAATTAAAAAATAACTCATCTATTATATTTTTCCCATAAACGTCAAATTTTGAATTGGCGGTAGTTTTTCTCTGATCTCACCTCAAAGATTAACTTGGAAAATTTTCAAAGTAGACAGAAAATAAAATTCAACACTACCAAAGCATGTTTTTTATTTATGAACAAGTAGTTTAAAGGCATGCTTGCACACCAAATTACAGAAAGGAGTTCCTATGTACATAACTTACTGACGAAGTTTGCTATTCCACACACTATATACACAAATAGAGACATATCTAATAGGACACGACGAACAATCCACTAGAAGATGCTGCAACTGAACCAGCTAGATAAGGAATGCGTAATGGCATGAAAGTTCGTGAAGTAATAGGGCCCAACTGCATTGGCTCATCCACAGCAAAGCAGTAGTCGCTCTAGTGAAACCAGGGACAGATTATCATTTACCAAAATAACGACAGATTCTTATTTGCCAAGACCAAATATGTGATCTGGGAATAGGTCTTCCAAATCAAAGATATTGTCATCCATGCTACTAGGATTCCAATGGGATAAGTTCCACCACCACTATTGTCAGGAATGGACGGTAATTGCATGGAATCGACAGAAAAAACTCCAACAAGAGCTCCCATGGTGCTTGTAAAACCATCCTTAGAGCCTCTGCTTGAAGTTGTACAACCATGGACTCCAATACGATTAGCAGTTGGTATTGGCAAACTTGCGGTGTTAACGGTAGGACCTACTTGACTGGATTAGCTCTTCCGGATCATACCTAACATTATTGACAGGAGAAATGTACATTCAAGAGCCATCAGCAACCGATGATTGCAAGCTAGGTGATGGAGATGTCCTAGATTAAACTCCACAACACACTCCAGAACTGCCCTCTGCCGGTACGACGATTTGGCATTCTATACTCCGCAGAAACTCAACCACACCGAGAAATGAACTATTCAACACACTACCAACAGCAACACCAAGCCGGAATTTCTCCGGGTTAACAGCTGATGGCCCTTCAATAGCATCAGTCGTGCAGTTTTAACTGGCCCTGGTAAAGATAGCATCGCTGTGTAGAGAGCTTTGGTGACATAGTTGGTGATTGGACACTGTAATTGTCCTCCACAAGGTCCTTTCAACTTGTCTGATATTTGTCCGTGTGAAGGTTCGGTAATATCAGCAGCACTAGTGACATCATGAATGCTTCTTCTCTTCTCGGCGTTGTTATTGTCATTGAATCGAGTGTAGAACTTCTGGACATGGCTTGCCACCTGTATTGGTGTTCTAGATAACACAAACTTCCTCCATATAGACCACCAATCACCCTTTCCATATATGCCTACCCCTGGAGAAACAACCTAAGGAAAGAAAATTAAAGAAGTTACTAGCCTTGAAATATAATTCGTGCAAGAATATCTGCTTAAAACTAATGCATTCTCTCAATCAGCACATTCTTACGCATCTTTGAAATTCTACTCACGGTCGTTTTGATAATATAGACATTATTACTTCCATATTTATACAATGAACACATCTAAGTGTTAGGCATTTATCAGTACTAGCACTGACCACCTGCACCCACCCAAATGTTTCCAGCACGAGTTAGATTGAAGCCTTTAAAAGTCTGATCTCTACAGGACCTTGTTCATATATAATACGTCACTCATCTTTCTGCGAATAATAACTATAACGATGACGCAATGACTTACGTTACAAAACTGATATCAAGATGTACTCCACTCTTCTATGAAAAAGTAAAACTTACATAGAAAAAAAAAACACTGCACTTAAATTTTCTTGAGAAAAAGTAACCAAAGAAAATTGAAGAAATAACCGATAAAGCAGAGGGGCTTTCTTCCATATTTTCACACACCAAATTTTCTGGTTGGAATTTTCTTATTCAAAAATTTCACACGAGATCAACTGAGACTCTATTACACATCTACAAATACTATACAAATAGAAAGATTTTAGTTACAATTAAAGAATAATAGCTTCTGTCAATTTTTGGTCCAAATTGACAAGACTTCTTGTCAATCTCAAAAATAACAGGAAAAAAGAAGCATTTCGTTGCAAAGAACTTGTTAAAGATGCAATAAAACTTATTCAACTATCAAGAAACACATGATTGAAGAGATCAACTAATCATCAATTTTGTCAGATGTTTCAAACCAAACTAACACAGAAATTATAAAATATACGGGAAAAGCCTCACGTGTTCCTCCGCAGTCCACGGAATCCCTTTTCGCCGTTCAGCAGAACTTTGCCAGATTCAATATTGTTAACATCTTCAAGTAATACATTGTAGTGTTCTATAATTTCTTGAATAGATTTCCCAGGAACAGCAGCAGCTATCTCCAGAATAACAGGCCAAAGCTTTATCTCCAGGAGCTATTGCATGTTCGGTCGAGGTTCATTTCATTGGATCTTCAGTGAGAGGTTTTGACAGAAAAGTGAAAGTCTGAAGAGTTCTCCCAAATTTGATAACTTCCTTACATGACAAAGGCCAGAATATCTATTTGGTACATCTATGATTTTTTGTAGTCCTTGACACTTAGTCATCCGAAAGAATGTCAGCAAGACTCCTACTCTTTTAATCAGCTATTGATTTAACCACAGTTGTTGTTGTTGATTTTAACTACAGTAGTGAGAAACTGTTAAGGGGAACAAGCAGGTGGCACACTAAAACAGAATGAAGGCAAACATGATTTTTGCATCTAGACTAGATGTTAAGGTGCATCAACATGAAGGAAAGCAACAAACAATAACAATAAAAACAACATACCCAGTAAAATCCTACAAGTGAGGTTTTGGGAGGGTAAAGTGTACGCAGACCTTACCACTACCTCGGGGGCCCAAGTGTAGCAAATCCAGGAATAAAGAAGAGAAAGACAATGAAGAAAATATGACAACTAATCAGCCACATACACCAAAAAAAAAGAAATAAGCCACAAAATAGTGTGATAATTGAAATACAATAAACAACAACAATAATAGATATCTACTGCTAAACCCTACGCTGCCATATTACAGTGCACGACAACACTCCTACCCGACTAACATTCTATTAGAATAACCTTATTTATGATTCTATCACACCTAGTATGTCCACATATCCATCTCAACATCCCCATCTCTGCGACATGCTTCTTCTGGACACAAGAGTTTTTGACTGGCCAATACTTCATCCCATATAGCAATGTCGGTCGAACCATCACCGTAAAACTTACCTTTAAATTCGGTGGTATCTTTCTATCGCACAAGACTACAGAATCAAGCCTCCACTTTATCCACACCGCACCAATATGATGAGTGACACCTTCTATGACCCCTCTACCCTGATAATAGAGCCAAGATATTTGAAAGCAACCAATGTTCACATATATATAAGACTTTGACACGGTCACTGGCTAACTAAGCAAGACTTTTCAGCCATTTATAGAAAAAGCAAACAGTAAATGTCCGATTAAAGAACTAGCTCTAGGAAGGTAAAGAAATATGAAGAGGGATATTAATGATGATCAAAATAATAAGAATTTGACCAAATATTTCTGTATTAGGAATAGCATCTGCAAGTCCCTACTATATCAGGTCCAAAAAGAGTATCAATTAAGAGATCTCATCCCCTCTTTTAAACTATTGTTATTAGCAAAAAGATTATATTAAAAGACACGACATTCCTTATCATAAAAAAAAAAATTATAAGGCACAATGATAGAAATTGCGCTTAAGCTGAATTACAAATACAGCAATGAAACATATCTTTCTATATGTGTTAGAGACCAATCAAGAGAATATCAAGAGACTTATAGCCTTGCACATGATGCCACAATGCATACACACTCTCACTGCTATCGTGCAGACTATATAGTTAAAAAACATTAGAAGATATGTATTTATAATAAAATTGCACCCATTGCCACAAATACTTATGACTTAACATTCTCTTAAGCTATTGGGAGAGGTGAAAAGACTAGACAAGACAAGATCCAAGGCCGGTATCAGTAATGTTACACTTATTGAATGCAAACACTTTTTTGGCACAGCGTTGTTGCTGTCAACAAATTTGCTTATTTTGTGCGTCCCTCTTTTTCCAATAAAATGGGGTAGGATATTAATTACATTAGTATGAGGTAGCCATTTAATCTTATCTCCACTATTCCACTACTTACTCCAAATAACCTATTTGTTTCCTTCTCCTTTTGTTGGGTGAAGGCAGGTGTTTAAATGGCTGCATTTGATATGTCAAATTGCTAGTGCGTTGTGTTCATGTGGATAAACCAATTCATGAGTCATAGTTAAATGTGGAAATGAGAATGTTGTGAAGGATGTGCAAACATACTAGGAGAGATATGATTACGAATGAAGATATTTGGGATAAGGTTGGAGTGGTCTCCATGATGGACAACATGAAGCGGGGCTAGGATGGTTCTGACATGTGAAGAGAAGATGCGCTGATGCCCAATGAGAAACTGTGAGGAGAGGTGGATGTAAGCCAAAGAGGTATTGGGGAGAACATAGAACTCCTGCAGCATACTGAGGACATGACCCTAGATAAGATGGTATGGAGATCAGAGATTAGAATAAAAGGTTAGAGACAGTGGAATGTTTTCTAGTTTCTCCTATTAGTTGAGCTGTTACTACTCTGCTATTATCTCTATGGTTTTATTATCAGTTGTTGTTTCATTTTGTATTATTTGTTGTTGTCGATGTTCTTTTATTTTCTTCACTACTGTATTTCCTTTTCAAACCTTCTTTAAGTTGTACGTTTTACTTTAGTTGAGGGTCTCTTGGAAACAGCCTCTCTACCTTCACAAGGTAGGGGTAAGGTCTGCATGCACACCACCCTCCCGAGACCTGACTTGAGGTGGGATTAAACTGTGAATGTTATTGTTGTTAAGTCCATTAACTTGTCCTCCGCCAAATCCTACTTATAACATATAAATACACTATAACGGGTATTGGAAAAGAGATCTTTTTCCACCATAATATAATGGCTAAGGTTTGAAAAGAGAAAAGAGCTTTGCATCTTAGTAGAGGATACATAGCTGCGAAAACAAGGGAGTTCATTCGTTTTACGGATTTCCAACGACTGATAACTCAAGCCATGATCTATGCACTTCTGCTTCCGCAAGGAGAAAACTCTAAACCTCCTAAACTAGCATTTATATTGAAAAGCTACGATTAAGAATCCCAAACACCAAGAAACCCGATAAATATATACCAGCATAGAGATGTCACACTAGGATCTTTCAACTGAAAAATTTTCCCAACTCACAAAACATCAACTTGTTTCAAGTGAAATGCATGTCTACGCACACCTACTAAGAGTGTTTGCATAGAGATGTCAATCACATCAGATTGTTTCTATTGTAATTAGAACTTTTACAGTCTGTTGAAACCGAAATCATCAGAGTTACAGAACTGAAATATCAAAATGAGGAATAATCTGTACCTACCCCCAAAAAAACGAAATTACTATCTCCCAAATTCTAGTTAATACCCAAAATTCTCAAACCATAGATGTCACATTAGAACTTTTCAACCTGTAAAGTTTCTATCTTTCTATCCCTCTTTTGCAATTGGAACTTCTAGAGTTTGCAATAACAACAACATACCCAGTGTAACCCCACAAAATGGGATCTCGGGAGGGTAGAGTGTCCGCAGAACTTACCCCTACCTCGTGGAGGTAGAGTGTTGTTAAATGATATGTTGCTGGGCTCATCAAAAATGTCGACAGGTGCAGGTCGCATCCCCCAAATACGGTGTAATTTTGAAGGATCCTTGCGGCAATATTTTTGGAGAGTCCGAGCAACTTACTCACACTTGAATCAATAGCTCATTAAAAATATAGGAGTTTTGCTGCCATTATTTCTGTTAACCAAGTGTTATGGGCTACAGAAAATCATAAATAGATGCACAAATATGCTGGTCTTTGTCATATATGGAAGTTATCCAATTTGGGAGAACTCTTCAAAAACTTCCCCTTTCGTGTCAAACTTTTCATCATAGATCCAACAAAATAAGCCCGAACATGCAATCACTCCGCCTGGACTAAGGAGGAAGATAAAGCATTTGAGAATGTTTTGGCACTTTATTCTGGAGATAGCTATCAACTTCTGAAGATCGCTGCTGCTGTTCCTGGAATAGCTATTCAACAAATTATAGACCATTATAATGAATTAATGGAAGATATTAACAATATCGAGTCTGGCATAGTTCCGCGTCCTAAATATTGAATATACAAAGTTCTACAGTTGAACGGCGAAAAGGGATTCCTCAGTCTGCAAAGGAACACAGGTGATGCTTTTCCTGTATATTTTGTAATTACCATGTAATTCCGTGATGGATTATATTTCAAGGCTAGTAAATTGTTGAATCTTCACTCCTTTCTTAGGTTGTTTCTCTAGGTGTTGGTGAAATATGGAAGGGGTGATGGGCGTGTTATATCAAGGAACTTTGTGTTATCTAGAACACCAACACAGGTAGCAAGCCATGCCCAGAAGTTCTACAATCGATTAAATGACAATAACAATGAAAAGAGGAGAAGAAGCTTACATGATGCCAATAGTGTTGTTGATATTACTGAACCTTGACAAGGACAAAAATCTGACGAGTTGAAAGGAACTTGTGGAGGACAATTACAGTGGCGAATCACCGACTATGTGACTGAAGCTTTCGACACAGGGATGTTACCTTTACTAGGGCCACTTACAAACTACACGGCTGATGCTATTAAAGGACCATCGGCTGTTAACCCTGAGAAATTCCCGCTTGTTGCTGCTGTTGGTAGTGAGTTCAATAGTACATTTCCTGGCATGGTTGAGTTCCTGCAAAATATAGAAGACCAACTCGTTGTACCGGCATAAGAGGCACTTCTGGAGTGTGTCATGGGGTTAACACTAGGACATCCCCATCACATAACTTGCAACCAACAGTTGGTGGTGGCTCCGGAATGTACATTCCTCCAGTCAATAATGTTAAGTATGATCTGGAAGAGTTAATGAGCGAGCAATTGGTTGAATCCAGTCAAGTAGGTCCTACTGCAAATTTGCCATTACCAACTGTTAATCATATTGGACTCCATGATTGTACAGCTTCAAGCAGTGGCTCTAAGGATGGTTTTGCAAGCACCATGGGAGCTCCTGTTTGAAGTTTTTCTATCGATTCCATGCAATTACCATCCATTCTTGGCAGTAGTGGTGGTAGAACTTATCCCTGTCGGAATCCTTGCAGCATGGATGACGATATCTTTGATTTGGAAGACCTATTCCGAGATCACATATTTGGTCTTGGCAAATAAGAATCTGTCATTTATTGTGGTACATCATAATCTGTCGCTGGTTTCACTAGAACGCCCACTGCTTTGTTATGGATGAGCCAATGCTGTTGGGCCTATTACTTCACAAACTCTCATGCCATTACGTGTTCCTTGCCCAGGTGATTCATTTGAAGCATCTACTAGTGGATTGTTTCTCCAAGGGTTCCGCTACCTTAATATCGGAGAACGCAAAGTTCTACCGCAGAGTGGAGAAAAGGGAATCCTTGAACTGCAGAGAAACACAGCTGAGGCCTGTCCTGCATGTTTTGTAAATTACCATGTTAGTTTTGTTTGAAACATATGGTAAAATTGATCTTTCAATCATGTATCTCTTGACAATTGAATAAGTTTTATTATTTACAGTAAGGATTTAGAAGTTGCTTCTTCAAGAAGTTCTTTGCAACAAAAGGCTTCTTTTTTCCTGTTATTGTTGAGATTGACAACAAGTCTAGGAGGTTAGAGTGTACGCAAACCTTACCCTACCTTGGAGGTAGAGAGAAAAATAATCCAAAGCAGTATAGAAAAAGAAATAGCAGAAAAAAGTAGTCATGACACCATAATATAGACAACCTAACAAATCATCATAAACAGTAATCATAACAAGATAATACGGATAATAAACAACAACAACAACAACAAACCCAGTGTATTCCCACCTAGTGGGGTCTGGGGGGTAAGATGTACGCAGTCCATACCTCTACCTCTAAAGAAGTAGAAAGGTTGTTTCCGATAGACCCCCGGCTCAAGACACGAGATACCACACAAATACATAGTAAAGCATAGAACAAGATTTCATAACATAAATACGGCACCCATAAGTAATAAAAGCAGAGAAAAGCACACAGATTCGTAATAAAACCTGGAGCAAGGTATCATAACAAGAATAATACCCCCACCAAGTAATTCCCTACACTAGCGACCCACACTGGCCCTAGACCTCTGCCCTAATTCGCGTCCTCCAGATCTTCCTATCTAGGGTCATGTCCTCAGTGAGCTGTAACTGCTCCATGTCCCGCCTAATCACCTCACCCCAGTACTTCTTCGGCCTACCCCTACCCCGCCTAAAACCATCCAACGCTAGCCTCTCACACCTACGAACCGGGGCATCCATTCCCCTCCTCATCACGTGTCCGAACCATCTCAATCGGGCTTCCCGCATCTTATACTCCACTGGAGTCACACCAACCTTCTCTCTGATAGTCTCATTCCGAACTCTATCCCCTCTAGTTAGCCCACACATCCAACGCAACATCCGCATTTCTGCCACCTTCATTTTTTGGATGTGGGAGTTCTTAACTGGGCAACACTCCACTCCATACAATATGGCCGGACGGAATACCACCCTGTAGAATTTGCCTTTAAGCTTGGGCGGCACCTTCTTATCACACAACACCCCCTACGCGAGCTTCCACTCCATCCATCCCGCCCCAATACGGTGCGAGACATCCTCGTCAATCTCACTGTTACCCTAGATCACGGACCCGAGATACTTGAAACTATCCCTCTTACATACCTCCTGTGAATCCAACTTCACTACCCGCTCATTCTCCAGCCCCACATCATTAAACTTGCATTCCAAATACTCTGTCTTACTTCTGCTCAACCTGAACCCTTTAGACTCAAGAGTTTGTCTTCACACCTCTAATTTGTCATTCACACCTCCTTGCGTTTCATCAATCAAAACTACATCATCTGCAAAAAGCATACACCAAGGCACCTCCCCTTGAATATGACGCGTCAACACATCCATCACCAAGGCAAATAAAAAGGGACTAAGAGTAGATCCCTGATGCAATCCTGTCAAGACAGTGAAATGCTCTGAGTCTCCTCCCGCCGTCCTCACCTGAGTTTTCGCTCCATCATACATGTCCTTAATTGCTCTGATATATGACGACGAATCGATATTGATGACCCCCTAAATGTTGGAAGCGATCCTTTGGTAATCATGATGGTGAATAGAGGTTTATATTTCCTAAATGATAGATGCGATGCCATAAGGTTTGTAAGGGGGAAAGTATGTTATGATTCTGAAATGCTTAGAGTGACCCCTTGGTAGTTGTGATGATGAGAGACGTTTGTGAATCCTTGGAGGCTTGGGGTGATGTTCTAATGATTGTGAAATTGAATATATGGCATGATTTCTGAGTTTCTTGTGAATATGCCAGAATGATGGTAATGATGCATGAATGCTTGTGATGCTTGAATGAATGATGATGCTTTACTTCTATATAATCGAGTCCTGGGGATATTTATACCCAAAAATAGAGTTGTTGTCTAGAGCCCGTGTCAATTTCTCGATAATTCCAATCGAGCCATGATTTTCAGAACTCAGTGAACTATAGAACTCTGTATCCTCAGACAAGTGCAAAGCTTAATAAAGCTTAGTAATCTCAGTTATCTCTGTAATCTCTGTATCGTTAGTAATCTAGCCTCAGACCTGTACTCAGCCAAGTCCTAATGGAACTCAAGTGATTCAATTCCAATATCAAAAATGATTCAAATAATCTAATCAAGCTATGTATCGATATTATTTCTGTCAGATACGAAACCAAGTGATCTCAGCGTATTTCAGCCAGATCATTTGAGAAACATGATCATATAAGCAGATTTAGCTTTATTGTGTTCATTCTAAGGATTCAGTGAGAGTCTTTAAGTTGGGAGTAGAAACTAGCACCGAGCGAGGAAAGGGATGGAGATTCCTCCCGTCAGAGAGAGAGGCCAGAGTCGTTAGTAGCAATCCCTGAACTCCAGAACTGCATAGCCAGCACAGGCTACAGGATTCCCCGTCAGTAGAGGTTGTCACCGTCAGAGAGGTTGACTATTATATTGCCTCAGGTCGACTTCCTGCAAGGGGCATCCCATCAGGGAGGCTTGCCCCGAGAGTGAGTCTTTACCTGTGGCACGGTATTGATGCCCTTCCAGATGGGGTTACAGGTTGGACCCCACCTGTGGTAGGTCAGGGTATGTTGGTTAAGTGACTAATTCCTACATTTGTAGTTTCAGTATCAATCTTCAGAAGTTAAGACCGTGTGGTACAGTCGTCTATCTCAGTAAGGAACTCAGATAGTTCTATTGATTCATGGACCATCCTGTTAGATAGGCTTGGCCTCATAGACAGATGCTTACTATCATATTTAAAGATCTCTCATCAGAAAGTCTTGATCTCCTTCTCAGAATTTGTTGAGTATTTTTGTTGTTGGATTCGGATATAATCCTATTTTTTTATCATTGATAAAGCTTCCGAAGTTATCTGTTAGAAAAGTTGAATCTCTAATTCTGTCGGTTGAAAGCGGTAAGCTCAAAACTCAGCCTTTGATATAAGTATACTCAGATCCTCAGTTATCAGTAGCAGATAAGTCAGTGATTCAGTATCTCAGTGATGGTAGTGAGTTTAGTTCGCAGTAAAGCGGTATCCAAGGTCAAGTCTTTAGAGTTGTGATGATTATGAGTATGATTTATATATTCTTGTATGTGTGCTTGTTTTCGTGCGGTATTCTCATGATCATTTAGGTTATACATATTTTGCATGCATGAGCCCTTGCATTTAGCCTTACCCCGTCTACATACTCGGTACACTTTGTGCTGACGCATTTGCGCTATGGCATCTCATTTGACACCATAGGTTAGAGGCACAGGACCTAGAGTATCATCAGCAAATCAGTCCCAATCAGCAGCAATAGCAGTAAGTCCTCTTCTTTTGAGGATGAGTTTCAATTTTCTATTATTGTAATTAAAATTTTATTTACTTTCAGTTGACGGAGTTGGTTGGGGACCTGTCCCATCAACTCCACAGTTCAGTCAGATTAGAGGCATTTCAGACGGATGTATTGTATAGTATTCAGTTTTATATTTTGAGTATTTATAGATGTGTTGAACCTTATGGCCAGTTTCTGCATTTATTCCAGATATTATGCAGTGTACAGGTACAGATATCAGTAAAGGGTTAGCTTGTGGTCCTTCGGGGTCATAAGCACCGTGTGACATCTCGAAATGGGATCTCAGGGTGTTACACCTCTACATTTTGGCGGTTAAATAAAGCATATAATCGGTTGCGACTGCCTCCGGTAGCAAAGTAGTACCCTTTGGGTGGTGGATATGTGGAATTTTCTTGGGACTTACCGCCCCTAACACTTCCTCTAACAGTGGTGCAGTCCCTCTTAAAATGACCTGACTGACCACAAATATAACTCACGCGCTCACCGTAGATACACCTTCCCGGATGGTTCTTCCCGTAATTTTTGCAATGAGGATATGGCCTAAATGACTGGGCCACACTCCCCTGGGACTTACACTGCACTCCCGCTCCACTTTTGGGAGTGGGGGATGATTAAGGAACTTACTTTCAAACCTTAGTTCATGCATTCAAAATCACTCACAATACAAATAGACACTGTGTTTCGAAACAAGAGAGGGAATTCATTGTTCATGCTCTCAATTAAACTTTCCAAAACTTTAAACGTATATACATAAGGGGCTATAATTAGATTTCCACGAAAAAAGAGTTCAACACAATACATATACTTTCATCAAAACAATTAAATAACATGCTTTTTGAAACAATATTCAAAACTCTTAGTTTTCAACATGACTATAAATCATTGTATTTGATAAAAATAATAAAATCCATGTCCATGGAGTTTAAGAATAGTCCCACATACCTTAGGTTGTTTAGTTTAAAGATTGAAACTTGAATCTTGACTCTTATCTTGAGATCTTGAACTTAAAGTAGAAGTTTTTATCTTTGGGGAGGAGGTAGGGTTTAGTTCTGAGAGAATTTGAGTAACTTTTGGCATAATGTTCCCTAATAACGACTTAATTTCGTGTTATGGTTGATATAAGACAAGGGAAAAAGACTGAATTACCCTCTTGGACCTGGAAATCACTAAGATGAACTGGGCGCCTGACGTGATTCCTGGCGCGATGCGACTATATCGCGTTGGTCTACTGTTTTGACCATCCAAACATGTCTCAAACATCGTTCGAAAAATTCAAAACTTTCCCAAGACATGCCCTTTACACCCCTGAACGTGAATCAACTCAAAATCTACGTCTCGGGGTCAGAAAGATCGATTTAAAAATCATTGAAGTTTAGGAGCTTAAAACATGGCTAAGTCTTTTAAAACTTGAAAAAAAATTCAGGTTGTAAGTTCTCTATGCATGCTACTAAGAGTGGTACAAGTAGAGAATGCTAAGGGGTGTTACATTTTAATAGTTTTTAGAACTTATGTGTATAAATTATATTTCTTTTAAAAAGTCAAATATTTTTTTCAAAAATTATGGCCAAAATACATGGTGAAACTTCACTCAAGAATGACCTGCCAAAAAATATTTGGAAATTTAGGGCCAAACGTTAGCTTAATTAGTTAGATATGAGTCATTAAGTTCTTTTGTTATTTAAGTTTGAGTCTTAATCATCCAGATCATGATCATTAAGTGTGTGTTTTTCTTTTAAATATCTCAGTTAATGGATCTGAATAGATTTGAATTATTAAAATCGTAACAAGGTTTAATATAATATCTATTTAGAGATTTATATAAAAATAGTAGTTCATTAGTTCCATCGTTCACCGCTACCAAGAGCATTCAAAACATTACTACTATTGGGCTTAGCATTTGCGTAAGAGTCTAAAACAACACAGTTGCTACTAGCGTTAGAAGATATAGACTGGTTCCCTATACAAATTAACTTATTACAGGTAGACTAGGAGACTATTCTACTATATAGGACTCCATCTCTATCGTGTTGTAGCTGTGTTTCAACATCTTCGAGAGGAGATAACAAAATGTGATTAGAGCTGGTCTGTGTTAGTCTTGAACGCAATCTAGACAAAACGTACCCCATTTACTTCGCGGAAATTATGTTGCACCCCTGGCCTCCCTAAGCTCCTCAACATTGACCTGCATAAAGATACAATATTAGTATAAGGGGAAATAGGTTGTTGAAGAAGTTGGATGACCTCCATCAAATCAGTTTCGATTGCGATAAACGTGAGATTATAAGGGCTATTTTTAAGCCGTTAAGGAGGGCTTCCAATTCTACCATAGTATGGCAGTGGTCGCTACTGTTAAAGTGACCAATTTTCTTATGGCCTTTAGAGTCCGACTAACACCACCAATGCCACATCGATCATAATTGTTTGAAAAAGAGCCATCAATATTCAATTTGACCTCACCCTATTTGGAGGAAACCGTTTTATATTGATTTCAGAATTTCCTAACTGGTTACTAGGAGCGGGGGTATGAGTGATGTATTCAATAGTATTGTTCCAAACCATGGTTACGTTAGGAAAACAGGTTTTCTTATTGAAAACGTTGTGGTTTCTAATAACCCAAATGTTCCACAATGTAAAGAATAAAATTTCCATTCAGTAAGGCGAATTGTCGTGGATTTAAGAGTATCAAGCCAATGGTGATTGGTAGTGTTGATGTAGGAAAGGTTAATACCCATGTCTAACACAAAAGATTTTGGCGATGAAACAACGGATAAAGATGTGAGCCCAAGCTGTTGCTTGGTTACACATAGCTCCTCCCAAAAGAATGTTTTTTCCAAATGAAAGAGGGGAAGGGGGGTCATTTGTATTTTTAAACAATTGTAAAAGAATTTTTATTTTTGAACACTTGTTTATAAAATGGTAAATTATACAAATACAAATGTTATATTTGCATCAAATGATAGACATTTATATAACTTGAACCATACGCATACAAAACGATACTTGCTTATATACAAATACAAGTGATAAATTTGAAATAGAAATACTAACGATACATTTGCATTGAATAACACATTGCATATACAATTAATCCATATATTTTTTTGTATGCAAAAACAAATGATAAATTGTACATATTCACGTTTAAACTATTCAACTATAAATAATAAATTTATTCAAAATATATAATATGATACAAATAAAGATAAAATATAAAATACAACAACAACAATAAAAATGAGAGAAAAATACAAAAAAAGGAGAAAAAATGAAAAGGAAAAAAAGAAAAAACGGAAAAGAAAAAAAATGAAAAAAAAAAAAGAGAAAGCATAAAAAAGAAAAAGTGATGAAAAAAAATGAAAAAGAAAAAAAAGGAGAGTAATAGAAAATAGAGAAAGAGAAAAAATAAATGAGAGAAATATGAATTGTAATTAGGATAATTAATAGGCAAAAGGAGACTATGATTTGTAATTAATTGAAACTTAGACTAAATAGAGTGATTATGAATCTATGTTTGTTAAGCCATGTAGTTATCCCATTTATTAATGTAGCGACTAGAGTGCTATGGGAAGTATTAGACCAGCATTGATCTGATATCATTATCCCTTATGTCCCAAGTTTGGTTACTCTTTTCCATCACCCACGACAACAACTGCAACATACCAAGTGAAATCTCACAAGTGAGGTCTGGGGAGGGTAGAAATCTCACAACTGCAACATCGCGCAGACCTTATAGTTATCTCGGAGAGGTAGAAAGGTTGTTTCCGACCACTACTTTTGAACTCTTCTTTTAGGTGCTAGACTAGATTGCAATTCATGTCTTTTTCTTTGTATCAGATTCGGTTTATTATCTATCGAAAACAGTCTCTCTATTTAATATTGAGGGACTGGTATGGACTGCGTACACTTACCCTTTCCAGACCCCACTTGGTGGAAATATACTGGGTATGCTGTTGTTGTTGTTGCAGAGTTTATTATAATAAATTCCATTTATTTTTAGATTCTTTTGATATCATTGTTATGTGACACACTTCAAAATTAGTGTATTACACAACTTTTCAACCGCTATAGAGTATGGTGTACCAAGTATTAATGCTTTGAATAATCGTATGTACATACATCTATATGATCAGGAGGCCGATCACGGATTCAAGCGGTGGGAACATATTTACATACTATAGTACTTACTATGTTTAAGATGAGACTATATGTTTCAAATCTCCATTTTATGTCAAATTATGTCACATATTAAAATGTATGACCATCTTATCTGTCACTGCGGTCCTCAATTTTTCAGAACTTGCAAGTTATCTTTCAAAACTCACGTCACTAAGCTACCGCGACATTCAAGCAACGGCAGCAAAAGCAACTTCTATGAAAAATTTTAACTCTTTATCATCATATTAACAACATCGTCCGATTTAGGGACAACGTCAGAAGAGTTGTCCAAATCATCGAGTTTCCACGACTCAAAACTTGTATTGATGACTCATTTGATCAACTAAAAAATTGAGTTATTGTATGTTGATGTTTAATGGCTTCTATTTTAAATGTGGTCTGCCATGAACTATAACCTTTTTCATCCAATTTTTGTTCTTCTAATACGTTTCTTTGGATGATATTCCATATCTGTATAGGGTCTTGATTAGTTCAGCGTGTAAAACTTATTACGGGGAAACATTTTCTATTTAGATATTTTTCATATGCAGAGCTCCGACCTTTGATCAACTGAAACAAAGTAGCATCGGTCGATCTAGTGTGGACCCGTATGAAATGATTGGAAAATTAGAACAGGCAAACTCATATTTGCTTGCTGAAACAAATGGGTTTCGTTCAACTAGTGTGAACTCGTATGAAATGATTGGGAAATTAGAGCAGACAAAGTCGTATTTGCTTGCTGAACGTAAAAGATAGTTCTCAGTTTTAAATATTTTTACTTAATAGCTATGTGTCGTGGGCTGCAACAGCCTTCAATCACTATCACCGCACTTCAAATACACTTTCTATGGTTTCAAGTACCACCAACCGTGTAACTGGTCAACAATTACTTTCATGGTTACTTCTCATGCTATTTTGGGTTTCAAAGACCTCAATTTATGGACCCAATTCAATAGGCTCCTTTCAACTGTGATTTTATGTGGGGATCAACCGATGAACAACCCTGTATTCCTGTGAACTCTCCCACCTATTGGGAGGTTTTACATTTTCAAAGTTCGAACTAATGCCCATTTAGTTCGTACTCAAAGGAAAAGATAGCTACTATACGTAGCTCCTAGGTGTCTGGCCTACCGGGGGACAAGTCATGAGGTCTCAAATTTCAGATCTCAGCGAAGACAAAAATTTGCTTATAGTTTATATTTAGTATAGTATTCTTAAAAAATCTTAAGAATTTAACTTCATATAATATTATTATTATTTATAAAAGTAAGGATTGATTGTAGTTAATAAGATGTTACTTAGTTGTTTGCAATGCATTACCTTCGATATTATTGCAAAAGTTTTATGGCATAATATGAAATTTGTGTTGTTCAATTAAAAGTTCTAAAACAATTGTGATTAAAAGTAATAGATAGTTCTTCTTTTAAAAAAATAATTTGGTACCTTCTTTTTCTTACAATCTCCAATATTATTTTAAGTAAAATTAAAATCTTATAAGCCGCAATTAAAATTCTTTTGGGCTTCAAAATATTATTATGTGTCAATTGCCTCACGTCGAATAAATAGAGAAATGTTAATGAGTTTATAGGCTAAATGAATTCTACCTACCATTAGACTAGTCTTTTAAGTATTGGGCTCTCCCATTTGGTCTATAACATTGGTCTCAGTGGATCAAATCCACGCATAGACCGCGACTCGGAGTAGTGACCTGGACCCAAAAGAGGTGTCAATCGCGACCAACAAGGTTGTTGATTCTCAAGTTGGAGCGATTGTATGTGGCAATTGTCACACATCGGATAATAGAGAAATGCTTCATTGGTTCTAAAGCAGGGGCAATTGTTCTGTGTAATGCTAATAGTTTCTAGGTTATATGGATTGTCCCACTTATGAATTTATAGGTTAAGTGAGGTATTCCACCTATCAAACTAGCTTTTTGGATTAGGCTCTCCCATTTGATCTAACTATATATATATATATATATATAAATATATGACACATTGTTCATGGGATCAGTTGCTACAAGATTTTGGCATGTGGATTTTAGATATTCGATATTCAAAGTTTACTAGTTGATTAATTTAATTTCACACCGAATTGATCTACTAGCTAGGAGATGTTAAGTGCATGTTATAAAGGGGCTTTATATTTTGAGAGTTCGAACTAATGCACATTTAGTACATACTCAAAGGCAAGGATAGATGCTATACGTAGATCCTAGGTGCATGGCCTGGCAGGAAAAAAGTCATAAGGTTGGAAATTCAAAATCTCAGCGAAAACAAAAATTTGCTTATAGTTTGTATTTAGCTAATCAATTTGAACAACATCCACTTTTGTTAATATTAAAACAATAATTTGTGCTTTGATTATAATGTAATATAGCATAAGGTTGATGAATCTGATTTTTCACATGTGAATAAAGCAGAAGAAATGGAGGATTTAATCACATATATTTTAGATTTCCCAAAAACAAGAAGAAAAATAGGATCCCTTAAATTCATGCTGAAAACTCTCACATTGAGGGTAAAAGTGATCAAAGGCGACTTCAAATGCAGAACTCAAACTCAGTAGTTTTAATTATAAATAAAAGAATACTTATTGCTCCGTCCACTGAGACCTTTTTAAACTGCATTGTATGTCTAACACTTGAAGGGCTGGGAACCCTGGAGTAACTGGTAAAGTTGTTATCATGTGACCAGGAGGTCACCAGTTCAAGCCTTGAAAACAACTTCTGGCAGAAATGCAAGGTATGTCTACTTATGATAGACCCTAATGGACGGACCCCTTTTTTGTGTGTGGCTAACATTTAATGTGTAGAGGGACCAAGCTAGAACCAATGCCATCTTGATTTGATAGACATATACATCTAGGATAAACTGGAAAGAGTTAATGTAGGACAAATAGAACTAATTTTTTATTGTAAAAGAACAAATATAATCCACGAAATGAGTCTTTACAATACAACTAGCGAACTTTGATTTTATAAGATAATTGATCCACTATCATTGATGCCATTTCGAATAACATACTAATTGGGAACTTACGTTTGGGAAAGAGTGTTCAAGAGCATTGATGGCATATCTGGACGTCATGCATGTCATATATCTTAGTGATATGAGTTGAAGCTCCTGACTCTGATGGATGGATGGATGGACAGACGGACAAACGGACGGACGGACGGACGGACAGACAGATAGATGGATAAATCATGTATTTTTTAATTATGAGATTTGTACATTTATGGGGGACATGATATGGCTGGAGTAAATACATAAAAGAAACATATGAGAACTGAGATTTGAAAGAAATATATAGGGCTGGACATGAACCTTGAATCCTAACTCATGAAACTACTATTAGTCTAATGGGGTGAATTTATCTGAAAACATTGTTTAAAATATACTTTATCTGAAAACACACTGAAGGTCAGTAACACTAAGAGTGTGGATAACCTGAGACTCGATAATAGAACCTCTATCTGAAAGTCTCCTAAAACATGTACACCTGAAGAAATAAGTGTTTAATCAACAATGTATGGGATGCTAGGTCATCGAGTGTTCATAATAAGGAAGGTGTGGAGGATGCGGATTAGGGTAAAGGGTTAATAGATAGGAGTAAGTCCATAATAAAAGAGAAGAGTGCTTTATTTATATTTGCGCCTGTGGTTTCTTGTATCCTGATGTTCTTAGTGTTTTAGTGATTTCTATGATTTTGTATAGCTATTTTATAATATTACCTTGTGGGTGTCTTGTTTTCTTTATTATCTAGTAATGTGATATCCCTTTTTGATGTTTGCTTTTATATTTTTTGTTGTTTATACTGTTAACTGTCCTGAGCTGGGGGTCTATCAAAAACAACCTCTCTATTTTATTTGAGGTAGTGGTATGGACATTGTACACTTTACCCCTCTCCTCTCCTCCCCCCCACCCCCCAATCCTAGACCTTACTTTATGAAAATACACTGGGTATGTTATTGCAGTTATGAGGAACTGAAGTATAAGACAAATCATGGTTGTAATGAAAATCCTAAATTCGAGACCATGAATTAACTGAGGAACTGAATGTATTTTAGTACTCAATAGGTGAAAGAATATCCACTGATGAATCATACATACCTGAGAATGAAAATATTGGTGAAATCTTTGGATTTGGAGCTTGAAGAAGATGACCTTAGTTATGCCTTGGAGAAGAGAAATTGTCCATTTTCTTGTTCTCTCTAAGTGTCGAATGCTTTTGAGTGAGTGTGAGGCTTAGGGTAGTATTAAACTTAATAATCAGTCTTGAAATAGTTTAAACGATGTAGTTTTGGTATTAAAAGGGTGGAAAAGGACCAAACAACCCTTTTAAAATCATGTGAAAAGTTGTTGGAGTCAGTCTCGACGACTCACGTAACGGCCAATTGGGCCTGGCCATCAGACGTGGCCTGAGTCGTAGCCTAGGACTTGATTTGTGCTTCCCTCTGCAGTGTCCACGAGCCACCCCATGGCCTGTGGGGCCATCCCACGACCCGGCGTGACTCCTGACGGTCCGTCGCTGACAGCTTTGACGGTGCTTAAGTAAAATGGTCATAACTTTTCACTCTATATCAATTAAGACGATATTGAATGCGTTGGGAAGATAATTCAAATATTTATCATTTGATGGGTCTTGCGCTCAAAAATACTTCATGATCAAGGAGTTATGCTCGTTTGAAGTTCACTATAATAGAATTCTTCACAAGAAATCAATTGGTAAGGAAGGTTATAACTTATCTATGAATTGAGAGTTACTTGTGGCCTTAATACATGTCTAAATCACTTCTCATACTATCAAATCATGGAGTTTGATTCTACATGTACTTGATGCATCATTCTAATCTTGACTTGAATTTTCGGAGCGTAACATTTTTCGACATTGTTTGTTTTTCTCCACTAGTAATTCTATCAAACCTATATTTTAGTCATCTTTTGATTATTCTTGTTTTTCGGTTTCTTCCTCTTTATTCCGACCAAAATTCCATCAATGAAGCTTCTACTTCCTTCTAGCTTTAAAGGTAGTAAAAAGAAGGGCATTTCGACAAACAAACATTTTCTTATAAAAATTATGTAATATATATCACTTTTAATACATTAAACTAAACACTATGTAAGAAATAATGTTGACATAATTAAAATACCAGCATTATTAACACTTGCGACAACTCCACAAGAGATTGATTCTAAGACTTAAAACCTTGAACCCGACCTTTTGGTCAAACACTGTGCAAATAGAAAAAACGTACTAATTCATTTAGATATGCATAAATAGTTCGAATCAGCTTAGCTGGAAAATCATTAACTAATATATATATCCACTATCCAAAACATTTTTGCATCAATAAAATGTACCTAACTCCAAACAAGATTTGACCAGCCAAATTTCAAGGCTGTGCAACTGCTTTTGTATAGGATTCAACTTGGTGCATTCAAACACTAACTCAGAACTTAAAAACATAACACAACAAATCACTGTCCATTAAAATAAAATCACTAGCTCAAGACAGAAAAAATTGATACCAACAACATCAAAATTATCTTGCTAGGCACCACAATAAAGTAAAATGATCATCTACACTAGCTATTCTTCTCATAGAAAAACAAAATGGAACAATTTTCCAAGATTTAGAATGGCATTGCATCCTCACTGATCACCAGGCATGCTCTTAATGATGTCCGAATCACCTGAAGATTTTTTTGAAAAATACTACAATCAGCAAAACACTATTAAGGATACTCAACCAACAGTAAATCGACTTGGGCCAGAATTTTACCTGGATCGATGATGCTGAGGCAACAGACCCTGTAGTATTTACCACAAGCCGTCCCCAAATCTACATTGTCTGAAACAAGATATAGATAGATATGTCAGCAAATATTTTCAGAAACTTCATGTGTGTTTCAGTTTTACTTTGTTTGGTATGATCATGATATGTGTTAATCTTAAATGATAACAGTATTTGTAGGTGCATATAGTGGACCACAACTTTTTTTCAAGACTGACGCATAGTTGTTGTATGATACTACCATCAATCCAAAGATCACCAGATACATGAGTTATGACTGAAAGAGAAGGAACAGATAATGACTTCTATTTTATTTTATTTAATATGAGGGTTGCCATGAGTTGAGCTTAAAAGAAGCAATGGAAACTCATATAAACCGACTCCAACTTGTTTGGGACTGAAGCGTAGTTGTACAATATTAACAATCCAAAGATCATCACATACAAGAGTAATGACTAAAGGAAAAGGAGGTTGTGCAGGGCAAGGTTCAAACATGTGATACGCTGGAAGCCACACATTGTTTGCCGCGTCATTATCGTTTAACTAACTGATTCTGGACTAAATGTACATGGACAAGAGCTCAAACAAACGCAGATACTCTTCTAATGCATACACAGGTAACTCTTATGAAGATGTTAGTCACTGACGAAAACATTTATACTTTATGCTCTCACCACACTTGTCAAATAGCTATCTCCAAAATCAACCTCTTTTGTTGCATTGTACACCCTTAGCTGCTCAGGCTTAGTTATGGTTCAACAAAAATGATCCAACCATCACTTAAACTTAGGAACTGTGCTTTATAAATCTTGTATAGTCAATGAATTTATGAGGAATTTGTTAATAATACAAAGCAGTCATCAAATGGAACTTTCATAGAACATTTCCAACAGTTTGAACAAACAAAAGGTACTGAAAATCAAAGTAACATAATTCAGATTCCAACATAAAGAATGTTATGAAAGCACAAGAAAAAGGTTCAGACATCTAAATCTTACAGTTCATACACACAAGAGATGTACTTACTTCCATTGTAGTGGTGGACTCCAACCTTTGCCAACATAGCGTAATACTCTATCTCGGACTTCCTGAGTGGAGGGCAGTTGTTGGCAATGATGATAAGTTTTCCTGTAATTTGCCAAAGCAAAACTTAGAAACTCAAGCTACATCACAGTCAATACAACTTTCTCGTAACAGTACGTATCCATAATCAGCGACAACAGTAACATTTTTCCCGTTCAACTTGCAAAGATCAATCTCTAAGATGCCAGAAAACAAACACATTTTGAAGATATATAATGCCATCATTCTCAATATTTAATTTTAATCAACGTAGCCATGGCAACAACGTTAAAATTTCTCACTAAACATTTACCGCATAGTTTACTAACCTAAAAGAGTTTTGAACTACAACCAGCAAGAATACACAGGATATATTCAATTAAAAAAAAAAAAGAGAATACAGAGAATATATACCTAGAAAAAATTTAAATCAGAATGACATTTCTTGTCAAACAAAACCCATGTTTGATCATCTACTGTGCATAATAATCTGCTAAAGATGAGCTTTCTAACACTACTTCAATCAAACATTAACATATCTTTACCAGCTGCGTGGCTTAACATACAATGAAAAATCAAACAAAGTTCAAGGTTGACCATCTACAACTATGCATAATAATCTACCAGAGATCAATATTAATTAGTATTCACACAGTACTTTATTGATCAATTTTTACTATTGTATGTTGCTTATTTTGCTTTGTTCAGCTTTGATACAAGTCAAATGGCCGCCTTAGCTTTTGATGGCATCTTTGGAGGCCAACACCTAAAGGCTCAAGACTTGGTCGCACCGAGAGCACAAGGATATGCAAGGAAGGCCCGTTTTGAGTATGACTTAAAGCAATCCCGTGTACAGAAGGTTGCTTGGAAGTTTACATTGATGTTAACCCAAGAACCACAAGCTTACATTTTGGACAATTCATACTGTCTTCCAACAGACCAAGACCGCCCTTGGTCATTAAGGGTAGTGTGGTCTTTTTATCTCCTTTTGTAATATACTATAAGTAGTACATTTTAGGTCTTTTCTCTTTAGTTGATGAATGATGAAATATTTAAACATTGAAAGTCCTCTCTTTGAGAATAGAACACCTTAGTTTAGTCTTAGTTAGGGCTTGGAATAGCCATTGTAGTTTAGGGCTTGGAAAAGCTAGCACTGACCTTTGCTTGGAAACGGTGGATCTTGAGGTGTGTTGGTTCCCTTGGCGGTCACCGTAAGAGTGTGGTGTTGATTATTACATTCATTAGGGGTTAGTGTTGAAATACACTTGGTTCTTAATCTTGTAATAATCTTTGTCTCACTATCTATCCTGTTCATTCTTGCAAACTTGTTGTGTTGTTCTTGTTCTCTACTCTCGGTTTGTGTTTGTTCTTGTTGGACGAAATTGTTGCCTTCTTGTTCTTCATTTTATGTGTTGTTAAGCTAGTTTGGGTTGGCTGAAATAGGTGTCAAACACCTTGTTATCTTCTCATTCTAGTGTTGTGAATCCGAGAGAGGTGTTTGTGGACTGTTTTGAGTCACTTTGTGAGTTCCTTGTTTTTCTTGTATCAATCTTGCTATTTTGTAGTCGTTATTTTCTTTCCAATCTTTCTTTGCTTTCACCTCCTTTAAGTCTAGGATATATTGAAAACAGCCTACATCCTCACAAAGGTCCTATGCAGGGGTGGCACCACCTTATGGCTACGGGGGGGATTATTCACACAGCTATGCATGGTTAAATAAGGGGTGGAGCCACCTTATGGCTACCAGAGCCTCCTATTCACACAGTACCTAATTGATCATCTACTGTGCACATATTGTATGAACCCCCTTCGGCGGAAAATTATACTATTTACAAATGATTAAAATTATTTTTTATGTATACATAGCTAATGTTGAACCCCCTTTGACCATTTTGCACAAACCCCCTTGGTGAAAATTCTAGCTTCACCACTGGTCTTGTGTAAACCCCCCCACACACAAAAAAAAAAAAAAAAAAAAAAAATTAC